>CM073577.1:111230625-111869527 GCA_037074715.1 Magnolia kwangsiensis | reverse complement strand
TTATATCATAGTGACCGCGCTGTCCCCACGGTTCCAAGCCATGACTCATGAACCGAACCAATACCTAGGCTAGAAGATGTGGGCCTACGTTTGTTCTGAAGAAATGTTGTGCGTTGCAAATATCAAGGGAATCTCTACGACACATTACATCGGTTACATCAATCAAGTACACATCACTCCTATCACTCACACTCATCCATAAGTACAACCACCCTCCCCAAAAGTCAACTTTTCTTACAACAAAAGTACTCCCTTACATCACTCAGCATCCCTCTCATCCCATCACTCCACCTCACCCTTCTCTCTCTCTCATTTTCTCTCTCATCATTCCAAGAAAACTCCCATGGAAGTAATCCACGTCTAAGCTCCCCATCAGAGAGCTAGTGTGGCCCACCTTCTTACCTCCCATCTCCACCATTTAAAGTCCATCTCAACCATCGAAAATCATTTCCTTGGAGTTATAGAGTCTATAGGTGGATGAAGAAAGAGGAGATCAAAGGTGGGTGCTTCTCTCTCTCTCTCTCTCTCTCTCTCTCTCTCTCTCTCTCTCTCTCTCTCTCTCTCTCTCTCTCTCCCTCTTATTTTCATTTATTTTATGTGTGAAGATGTGATTGTGTGGCCCACTTAATGAGTTGTGAGATGTCCAAACCATTCATCAAATGGACCTCACCTTGATGTATGTCATATGCACACCATCCAAACATTTGGTGGCCGACCCTAGTAGGACGTCCATAGGTGGGGCCCACCTTAAATGTGTTATATGTAGCTGTCCAGCGTCCCTTGATGCTAGACGGGCTTCACAATAAAGTGTGAGCTAACAGTGGATGCACTAACGCCAATAAAAAAATAAAAATAATAAAAGAGAGAGATTTGGGTGGGCCACTTGTGTAGGCCCCACCTTGATATATATTTTCAATCTAAGCCATCCATCCCCTTTCCTACCTCACTCCAGGCGTTGAGCCAATCTGAGGTTTTGGCGGGCCATAACATAGAAAACAATTCCATTACCGTTGAAAATCAACCTGTTGTTTCTGTACCCCGAAACATGCTCGATATTTGCCTCGTTTTGTTTGTCTTGACTAGTAAGAACCAATGGGTGGGGTGGATTTTTTGATGTGGGCCCCACCTGTGAAAAACCTCACATTTAAAATAAATTTAAAAAAAGAAAAGAAAAAATGAGGTGTTGACGCTGCTTCTGCCAGCGTCCTGAGGACACCGCAGCAAGCAGCGTCCCGTTGCTTATAAAACTGGCAAGGACCGTGGGCCCCACTATAGGCTCCACCGTGATGCGTGTTGAACATCAGCACCGCCCATTTGATGGACCCCCTTTTGTTCGGACACCCTAAAACTCAGCTGTTCATGGCACTTAGGTAGTCCACACCATCTTAAATCATGTAAGATATGCTTAACATATAAAAGTACTTGCTGGATGGACCCACCGTGATGAATGTTTCTTGTCCACGTCGTCCAAAATCCTGGGCGAATGGGACCCACCCACTGGACAGTTGACTGGTACTCCTCTCACCAGCACGATCTAAGAATCCCAACCGTCCATCTGTTTCATCCAGTTGTGGATGCTGGCTGTTGTACGTGTCTCATATGTAGTGTATATTGATATAATATAAATATATAATAATGTATTATATTATATGGGGTGGGCCACACGTGGGACCCACCCATGATGAAAGATCCTTACATCTATATAGTCCATCCAGCGTCCAGACCCTGGACGCTGGACTCTTTTCAATATATATATATATATATGTGTGTGTGTGTGTGTGGGGGGGGGGGGGGGGGGGGGGGTAGGCCCACGTGGGACCCACTTGTTTGAGAAAATATTATATAATATAATAATGTATACTATGACGGGACCCACCATGATGCATACATTGTATCTATGCCGTCCAACCATATGTAGAGACGCTGATGGGGTCCCACACGTGGTGCACGTGCCTGAAATCCAGGCCGTGTACAAGTCGTGGGACCTACCGTGATGTAATGTTTTATCCATGTCATCCATTAGAACAGCTTGGCTACTGTATGCACGCTGCAAGTTCTGGGCCTGGAAATGGGGGATGTGTTATATCCAACTGTTCATCTGGGGCACACCTTTATGTATATATTTTGTCCAACCGTTGGTCAGGTGGGCCATATCGCAATAAACAGTGGAGATTGAACATCCACCATTGAAACCTTTTTTTTTGGGTCACAGAGGTTTTGGATCAACATGATATTTATTTTCCCCCTTAATCTAAGTCTTTGTGACCTTATGATCAGATTGGATGGCATATAAGCATTGTGGTGGGCCAAGGTCTGAGTGACCTTATCAACAGGTTGGGTGGAAATAAACATTACGGTGGGCCCCCATGTCTATGTGACCTTGTCAATAGGCTGGGTGGAAAATAAACATTATGGTGGGCCCCACGTGGAACCCACTGATGTGTGTGTTCCACACTGATGTATGTGTTGTATCTTGTTGTCCTTCTATATGGAACCCACCATAATGCATGTTTTACACCCAAACTGTCCATGCATTTGGTGAGCTCATCCTTGAGCTTGGGAAGAAAAATAAGACTGATCCAGCTATCAAGTGGACCACACTGTCATAACAGTGGGGTAAGGATTGCACGTCTAGTACTGGAACCCTTAGGTTGTAGAAGTTCTGGACCAAAATGAAATTGTTTTTCCTCCTATTCAGGTCGATATGACCGTGTAACTACCTAGATGGAAAATAAATATTACGGTGGTCCCTATGGAATTTTCTAACAGTGAAAATAACTATCTCCACTGCTATTGGTGATGCGGTTCAAATGATATTTTGATCATTATCACCACTATTCTCATAGTATGGTCCAGAGGATCTTTGGATATGATTCATTTTATTCATTTATTTAATGATCTCTAATAATTGTTGAAGTATGTAGTTGGTATGGCCCATTTATCGGGGGGCCATGGGTCGAGGACCAACATGATGTATTTGGGGCCCAGGGGTCGAGGCTTATTGTGATGTATTTGGGGCTCATGGGTTATGACCCATTGAGATATAATGAAGGCCCAAGTATGAGGCCCACTTGATTGTATTAGGCCCATGTGTAGGACCCACCTATTGTGTGTTTGAAGCCCATAAGTTATGGCCCATTTTAATGCATTCGGGGCCCATGAGACGTGACTCATCCAATGTATTCAAGGTCAATGTGATGTGGTCCACAATGATGTGTATCAGGCCCTTGCATGAGGCTATGGGCCCATTATATGTTTACCTCTATATAGGACACTGCTTGGGAGCAATGATGGTTGAATGTCCACGTTAATGGGCAATGATGGTTAGACGTCCACATTGTGACCTTCCCTTAGGCTTTGTTCGGCCGTTCATCGAGGCCGATTGTATAGGCCGATTACCTATTCTGATTAGTCATGGTCGATTGCCGATTTTCGATCGAGGCCGATTACCGATTCTGATTAGTCATAGCCGATTGTCGATTATCGATTGAGGCCGATTACCGATTCTGATTTGTTGTGGCCGACTGCTGATTATCAATCGTGGCTAATTATCGATCAAGGCCGATTACCAATTATGATTTGTCGTGACCGATTGCCGATTCCGATTGTCGAGGCCCAATGTGATGTATATGCAGTCAATATTTGAAGCCCATTGTGATGTGTATTCAGTCCATATTTAAGTTCTAATGTGATGTATATGAGGCCTACGCGATGAGGCTTATTGTGATGCATTTGAGGGCCAAGCGATGGAGCCCATTGTGATATGTGTTAGGCTCATGTGAAAGGCCCATCGTGATGTATATTAAGCTCTTGACCGAGGCCCATGGTGTTGTATATTTGACCCTTGCGTGAGGCCATGGGTCCACTATATGTTAGGCTTTATGTAGGTCATTTCTTGAAGACAATGTTGGTTAAATGTCCACATTGTCTAGGTCGATTGTCGATGCCAGTTATTAATACTGATTATGAGTATGTGACTACATAGCATCATGATACATGCCCATATGCATCATCTGCATATTTGTTATGAGATGTGGTTGACCATTGCATATGTCATTAGGCATGTTGTTATGAGACTCCCTGCTAGGCGAAGGTCATCTCACATGAGCTCACGGTATGCGCAGGATTGATGCATGATTGGATTGTATGACTCATGCATCTTGCATTATGATTACTGTATGCCCTAGTGATATCAGGGTCGTAGCCTCCATAGGCATATCATGGATGGCAAGATGGGACACCGAAAATGTTGGTTCTAGCATACAGTCGTCATAGATGTCCCTTGGTGAAAATCCCTAAACCTCCATGGCAAGGAGACGCCCTAACTTCGAGATCGAGTGGATACATGAGCGCCGGAGTGCCGAATACCAGGAGGCCGTGTCTCCCACTATGTCGTGGTCGGTTGGGAGGGGGAGTGGCCTTACCAGCCCGAGGTTAGGGGGCATAGTTATGCTGAGTTTGACCAGCTTGTAAATGGGTCCGTTATCGATGTGACAGATAGGAATTGGCAAACTATTGGCCAGGAAAATAGTGAAGTTTCTTACGCTCACTTGGACTGTGCTGCTGGGAGAGGGGCAGTGCCATTTGGAGTGTACTAAACCCCGGTGATAATTCCAAAGAGGAACTGTACTAATATGTGGATTTATTGAGCAAGAGTTGCATACTCATTCATTCATTCATTCACTATCTACTCGAGATAGTAGTGCGCAACTATTTGTTGTGTGTACCTTCGCAATGGGCAGGATTTCGGTTGGGGCGCGTGACTAACCTGAGATCAGGGGTTTACCACATTATGTCTGACTATCTAAATTTAGGTGTGGGACTAGTTTGGATAGAAGTCCCTTGTGGTGGACCCTGTAGCATGCGATACTATGTACTATCATCCCAACTTCACACTCCAGCATGGTCATTCCATTTGCACTATATTGCATTACATCTGCAGCCCATAACATTTTGGGTTACCGTGTTTCTACATTTATGTGGTCTAGGTACCACTGGCGCTATTCATGAACTCATTAGAAATTATATATTACATTGCATCCTCGGCATCTGATATTTGGCTATCTATGACTCCTCATTTTCCTAGCTAATCTATATTGCATACTCTGATATTATATGACTCATGGACTTGCCCGTATTTTCGCTTACTCTGTTATTGTATGATTTATGATCTTATTAGTATTTCTGCTTACACTAATAATTCATGATCTTATCAGTATTTCTTCTTATTTCGATATTGTGTGATTTATGGATTACCAGTATTCTCAATATTATATGATGATGACATTGTATTAAATGCTTGACACTTACCTTGTGCACACACTTACACCACCCTCTAAGCTTTTTATAAGCTTAAGCATGATAAATGTGTGCAGGTGATGTTAGATTGCAACGGCGTTGAGAATGGAGCGTGCAGCTATCTTTTAAAGCTCTGATTATATTTTGACATATGTATTTTCCCTTTCAATATTGTATTCAAAGTTTATATTAGTGGATATGTGATGATGATGATGTTACCTTTGTGATTGGGGTATACTTGTGGTTATGCATATTACAAGTTAAATGTACATTGAAAGAAAATAAAATCCTCCTTATAGGATCACAGGATCGGAATCTAGCGTATGGACGCTAGTAGCTAAGAATGGGGTACTATGGAGGCTGTCGGTACCAGATTCGAAAATCAAAAATTTTTGTGAGCCCGGTTTCTGAGTTTGGGGCGTGACAACCATGCCTGGCTCATGAGTTTGAGTTGCTTAATGGTCACTACGGGGAGGCTTGTCACCCCAACATAAACTGACAGCTCGAATACGGTGTCCCATACTACCATGGCCGACTCATGAGTCTTACCGGATCATGGTACCTTAGTTAAAGTGGACCTTTGCATTGGAGACGGGTGCATTAGATTCAAGTAGTAGTGTTCATACATGGTAAACACACAAAAGGTCAATCGGTTTGTTAGGCAAGTTCGATTGGTATGGGCACACGCTGACTTAATCAACATGGAGCGCATAAACACCCCTCGTGGCCTAACCACTGTCAACAATCGTCGTGCGACCCGAAATTTTTGAGTTTACCCAGTGTGACGAGACTAATTCGGCCACCCAATCAGGGACTGTTACTGATTGCCTGGGCTATGTTGTAGCCCCAATCTTACTCAGATGCAGTAAATAAACACATGTAATAATCATCTCATCATTTAACAAGCAATCCAAGTGAATTCCTCATTTGAGCATTTCATTAAACACATTGATCATGTCACAAACACTTGCATTTTATCCATAAATCGCATAGAGGCAAATATGATTACATGAAGAAAACTATATATACGAACAAGGTAATTAAGAATCCTATCTTAATACTCATAATAAATATAAACATCAACAATTTCTCATTTAGACAATTTATCAAACACTTAGACTACATTTCACCAAATATATATACTTGGTTAGTTACAACATATAATTTAGCAATTCCTTATATAGAGAGGTCAACATGCATATGACAATGATAAATCCCAGATTAGCAGTCATGGCAAGCACAAATCCTATTTAAATATTCATTTAAACATTTCAACAAACACATGAGAAGCATCTTTTACTCAACATAGTTCGTACATGTATAATATACTGAAATCAGCGTATCTAAGGCAATATGGCAGCAATCAAGTTAGACATAAATTATTAGCTGATATAGAAATCATTGATAATTATAACCTAAGCTTTTATAGTTCGTGCCTTTCATCAAAATACACAATTCGGACTCGATTCAAACTCTACGTTGCCGAAAATAGAATGTGGGGCACCTAAATGATGAAGTAGGTCAACTAGTTTGATGAACAATTAATCGGATCTCTACAACAACATTAGGGTTAGGTTTTTTTATCCAAAATCATAGTCGAAACAGGTTGTGTAGAGTAACGAGAGATTTGGTGTGTGGAATCATGGGAGAGGATTCCTACAATGATCTCCCAAGATATCTCTTCTCTCTCTCCTCTTTTCTCTTCTTTTCTCTCCTCTTTCCCTTAGGGTTTTGAAGAAATTCGTATATGAGAGAGGTGGGGTGATATAAGGGCTATTTATAACCCCAGATGTGGTGCAAATGGCCCTAGGGCCACTATACACATAGTTTATACCCTTTGGGTGACTATTTTTGACAAACAGGGCTCATAGGGTGGCCCACTATTCACCTATGTCATAGGGTAGGTTCCCTGATAATGGATTTATGCTAGGAAGTGATTTCGGTGCAATCGGATAAGCCGATCACCCGTGGAGGAGCCGTGTCAGATCAATGGTCACACTTACTCAATCGGGGCCATAATTATACGGATATGTACAGGAAAATTTCTTTTCCCCATGGGTAAAGTTTGGTAAAAAACTAATGGCCCAATTCACTTAAGTTTCATGTCATTTTATAAAGATATTCGTGTTTCTCACCCACTTTACTCAGGGCTCTAGTTGTACCTTTCTGGACACCATCTGGGCTTGATTCCTGCGATGGTTGTTAAGCCCAGTAGGATAGACCTAGTCCTATAGTTTCGCAATCATCAGACTCTTGCCGTGCGGTCTAGGTTCGATACGGGGTTTCAATGTACTCCCGAGAGAACAGGCTCTAGGATTTCTCCTAGTTTTTTAAGTGACATTGAGTCAGTGATATTAATGGTTTTAGGCCTTTCCATTTGTGAAAATGGTGGCCCAAGCTTAATTCACCAAATATTTAGTTTTTTACTTAACTAATTTTCACCTAAATTGCGACAGGATACGGTCATTATGTGGTTCTACCTGAGGTGGTACTTGGGTCTTTGTACGGATTTTTTTGAGACGTTACAAATATATTTGGAATTTCTGAGATCTTCGACCAGTCAAAGCTCTAGCTTGACTAGTTGAGGGTTACACTGATTGTGAGTGGACTGCGTAAAGTTGAGGCAGTTTCCAAGGATGTGTGTAAGTGGGAGTTCCCCAATTATAAATAGGAGTCCCTACGACCATTTTAAAGTATTTTAAGGCATTTTAAAGGTATTTAAAGGGTTTCTAAAAGGGTTCTAGGGTTTCAAATGGTGTAATAAGAGTGAGATTCGAGGTTGTTCGAATCAGGTAAGTCCTCTCTCTTTGTAATTTATGTTTTCATAGTTGATTTCTGTCGCTTTGTGCCGTGGTTTTTTTTTTCAAAACAATTTTCCATGTTAAATCTTTGTATTTTTTGTGTTTGCTTGGTGCACTTGGATTGCTATCCTAGATCCATCTTCGTGTGATTTTATAGAACAAATCCTAACAAGTGGTATCAGAGCTATTGTTGGGGCAAAAATCTGGATTTGCAAGATTAACATCAATGGAAAGCACTAGGTATGATATTAAGAAGTACTTAGGGAAAAATAACTTTGAGTTATGGAAGATTAAGATGATCAGTTCCTTAACCAAGCAAGGTAAAGATGGTGCTCTTGAGGAGCGGAAGTCTACTATAACTGATGATGATTGGAATACCCTTAATAAGAAGGCCTTACCATCGATCTGTTTATGTCTCACGGATGAGGTTCATTATAATGTTTTAAGAGAGAAAATAGTGGTTAGTTTATAAGCGAAGTTAGAGGATATCTATGCGAAAAAATCCTCTGAAAATTTCCTACACTTGAAGCTACAGTGGTATAATTCAAGATGGCAGATGGTGGAGATCTAAAGGCCCACATCAGCAGCCTTAATAAATTAGTTTACAAATTGGTGGATATGGAGAAAGTGATCAAAGATGAGGAACAACCATGTATGTTGTTGAATTCTCTTCCCTTGTTGTAGAGTTATTTAAGGACACAATGTGCACTATAAAAAAAACCCTGAGTGTTGACATCGTTATCTCAACTCTTTAAGTGAAGACCATGAGAAAGCTAAAAGGCGACATGAGAACATCTTCTGATGCACTAATTACAAGGGGCATGAATATTGATTGAGGTATAGGATCCTCAAGACCTATATCTAAATCCAAGGGAAAGGGCAAAGAAAAACTAAAGTGTTGGAATTATAGGATGACTAGACACATGAAAAAGGATTGTACCAATCGTAAATCAAAGAAAGAAAACTCAAAAGCTACTTTTAAGGAGGCTAATGTTGTCACATCTGATGAAGAGACAAGTTGTAGTGATGTTCTGTTATTGTCCATGGTCAGACACTTGCATGACAATCTTAAAGATGAGTGGATCTTTGACACAGGAGTATTATATTATATGACTCCTTATCGAAGTTATTTTGCCAGTTACAAGAAATGTGATGGTGGACAGATTTTTATGGGCAATGACAATGCCTGTAATGTTGTGGCTATTAGTACTGTGAGCATCAAGATGTTTGATGGGATGGAGCGTACCTTGACTAATGTAAGGCACGTTCCTGATACGAAGAAAAGGCTAATTTCTCCAAGTTCACTCGAGGCTATAGGGTGCAAGTTCACTAGTATTAATGGTGTCCTTAAAGTTTCAAAAGGGGTACTCGTGGTTATGAGAGAGTAAAGGCATGAAAACCTTTACAAGTTGATTGGGAGCACTTTAACAGGTGGAGCTGCAACAACTGTTGTAGATTTCACGTCTGTACGTATGTGGCATGCACGTCTGGGCCACATAAGTGAGCTGGGCATAAAGGTATTATCTGATTGTTGTTTGATTCCAGCTTTTAAGAATTCTAATTTAGATATATGCGCGTATTGTATATATGGTAAACAATCTAGATTGTCTTTTAAATTTGAAAAACACATATGTAAGGAGTGCTTCATTATGTGCACTTTGATGTATGGGGCCATCGATGGAGGTTTTCATTGGGGGGTCGTCATGGTTTGTTTCATTCATTGAAGACTATTTCAAGAAAGTTTGAGATTACTTTATGAAACGTAAATATGAAGTTTTCACTATATTTAAATAATGGAAGGAAATGGTGAAAAATAGTCAGGATGGAAAATAAAAGTTTTAATGATTGATAATGGTGGAGAATTCACTTCCACTAAGTTTAATGAATATTGCAAAGATGAAGGGATCATTAGGCACAACACAGCGCACTACACGCCCGAACAAAATGGTGTTGCTGAGTGGATGAATCGGACTCTCTTGGAGAGGACTCAATGCATGTTAAGTAATGCTACGCTGGGCAAGGACTTATGGACTAAGGTCGTTAACATGGCATGTTACTTAGTGAATTGATCCTCGTTTATAGTAATTGAATGTAAAATCGTAGAGGAAGTATGGAGTGGTTATACACTGGACTAGTCAGATTTGCACATATTTGATTGTAAGGCTTAATCTCATATACCATCAGTTGAGAGAGATAAGCTAGACCATAGAGCTAAATAGTATATCTTTGTTGGCTATAGTATTAGTGTGAAAGGTTACAGGTTATTTGATAATATCACATGAAAAGTCATCACTATCCGTGATGTCAAATTCAACGAAAGCTACCTATTCCACAAGAATGATCAAAAGGAGCTAAAGGAACTAGAAAGGTTGAGATATCCAAATTAACACAGATGATGCTTAGTCAGAGACAGATGCACAGAAAGAGGTACAGGAGTAGGTGGAGCAACCACCTACGAGAAGAAACCCACCGCGTGGTTGCAGGTTACCAGCAAGATACAGTGACGAATCTAATATCGTATATGCCCTCATTATTGATGAGGGGGACTTATCTATTATGCAGGAGGCTATTAATGAACCTAATGCAAAAAAGTGGAGGGTAAAAATGGACGATGAGATGGACTCGTTGCACAAAAACCACACATGTGAGATGGTGGAGCTTCCAGTGGCCGAAAAGTCATCGGATACAAGTGGTTATTCAAAAGGAAATAAGACAGATACAAAGCAAGATTGGTAGTGAAGGGGTATGCTTAGAGAGAAGGAATCGATTTCACAGAGATATTCACTCCTGTCGTTAAGTAAGTATTTATTAGATTCGTGTATGTATTAGTTGCCTAATACGATCTCGAGCTGGAATAGATGGATGTTCACAATCCATTCTTACACGGGAAGTTGGAAGAGCAGATATACATGAAGTAATCAGAGGGCTACGAGGTTAAAGGGATAGAGAAAAAGGTTTGTGGGTTAATGAGGTTGTTGTATCACTTAAAATAGGCCCCTAAACAATTGTATAAAAAAATTGATTATTTCATGTTGAGTCAGAAATTTACTCAAAGTGAATACGATCACTGTGTCTATTACAAGACATTGAGTAATGGTAAATTCTTCATTCTAATATTATATATTGATCACCAGTCATGATATGTTTGAAATCAACATACTAAACGCTCAGTTACCAGGGACATTCGATATGAAAGATCTGAGAGCTGCAAAGAGGGTTCTTGGCATAGATATTCGTAGACACACGAAGAGGAGCAGGCTTTTGTTATCATTGGCAGAATACCTTAAAAATGTGTTGATCAAGTATGGGATGGACTAGGCAAAGCCAGTGAGCGTTCCCCACGTGACTCACTTTAAGCTTTCCTAAATCAATTGAGGAAAAGCAGGTTATGTTTCATGTGCCTTATTCAAATGCGGTTAGCAGTTTAATGTATGTCATAGTTTGTACGAGACTAAATATTTCACAAGCAGTCAGTGTTGTAAGTAGATGCATGTTAAACCCCAGCAAGTAACATTGGAAATATGTGAAATGGCTACTTCGATACATTTGAGGTATGAAAGACGACGTCTTAACTTTCAAAAATACAAGGACAAAGTTGGTAGGCTATGTGGATTCAAACTAAGCAGGCAGTGTGGATTTCAGAAAGTCGACTTCTTATTACTCATTTTACTAATGGGTAGATCAATTAGTTAGATGTTGAAGCTTCAGTCTGTGATAGCTCTTTCCATTACCGAAGTAGAATATATGATAGTGACGGAAGTGTTTAAAAGAGGTGTTTAGTTAAGAGGCATGATAAATCAATTGGGACTTCAATAGGAGGCCGTGCCGGTTAATTGTGATAGTGAGAGCGCTATTAATTTGGCTAAAAATTTTATTTGTCACTTACATACTAAACACATTGATGTTCATCACCACTTTATTCCACATGTGCTTATGGAAGGAGGCATAACACTGGATAAAATTCACATTAGCGTGAATCTGGTAGATATACTCACTAAGGTCATTCTTACAGAGAAGTTCAAGTTTTGTGCAACTTCTCTGGGCTTGGTAATGGGGTAAAAGAAGGATAGAGTGTGCATGAGAAGCATTGATTAAAACTATAATGTGATGCAGAGATAAGAGAAGAGGTCAAGAAGCTACATGTTTGAAGATTGAAGATATAGTGAAGATTGTTGTTAAAAAGATGTCTTAAATCTGAATATCTTCGACTAACCCTGAGAAATTTTAGCTCAAAGTCTAGCAACAATGTATTTGGAATTCCTAAGATCTTTGACCAGTCGAACAATATGCTCAACCAGTCGAAGCTCTGGCTTGACTAGTCGAGGGTTACGCAGATTGTGTGCTGACTGCGTAAAATTAAGACAGTTTCTAGGGATGTGTGTAAGTGGGAGTTCCATAACTATAAATAAGTCTCTAGGGCCATTCTAAAGTATTTTAAGGCGTTCTAAAGGTATTTCAAGGGTTTTTAAAGGGGTTCTAGGGTTTTCAAAGGGTGTAACAAGGGTGAGATTTGAGGTTGTTCGAATCAGGTAAGTCCTCTCTCTTTGTAATTTATGCTCTCATAGTGGATTTCTGTCACTTTGTGTAACGCCCTAAACATTTCAATACCCAAGTATTGAAAGTTCTCGAGTGTTACTAAGAAATTTACTTAATATGTCACGTGTATGATGCCAATCCAACTACCTTAGCATTATATCCTTACCCTGACACAAACCTAACTATTAGGAATGATCTCCATTCATAGATCAAGCCGTCTAACCATCAATTTTAAGGTAAGACTCTCCATCATATGACTTAAAGTATATGTTTTCCCTTAAATGAATTGATGAATAACTCTTTATCCATAATGATTCAGATATATGTCCATTTTTAAGAACTGATTAGAAACGTGTCTATAACCATGTCGAGCCATTATATTTTCCAAAACTCATAGATCAACAATAATTATGAAAATGTCATTAACCTATACCCCTGAATTCCAATTCACATGGTTCTCATAATCCGTTTCATATGAAATTTTATACTAGGCCTAATTATCATAAATTAACTGTACACATCAAATTTTAGCCCTTAGATCACATTAAATTAGCTACTTAATCTCTACATCTATCCATACACTTATTAGATCAAGATTCCGATCCGTTCATATTGTTCACAACATATGAATATGCTTAACCCACCATTAGAATTATAATATGAGAAACCTACACGTGTGAGAAAGTCACTCCAATTTAACAATATACATGTCCTACCCCTAATTACTCTCGAAACACATTTTATGACCATCCATCTGCGAAATTGACCGTACATCCACCTACATACATGGTTAGAGTGCTAACCACTAACTCCCCTATTTTTAGCTAGTCATTGACCATCCATCATGTTTGGATCCCCCAAATGGGCCACATGAATATCGCAATGAATGAACCATCATAAAGATCTTATGGCATAAGTCGAAACTACCCGGTAACTTGTCAATCAAAGGTGTACAAATATTGTTTTTAAGTGTAGAGAGTGTTAGCCAATAAAAGAGCATCTGGGCAATCCTTGACGGATCGGGGCCCAAATTTAACCAGTTGAGAGATCTCAAGAAATAAGGATGACTAATAATGTTTCGCTTCTTTTGGATAACACAGTAGGGAGGAACAGATGATAGAAGATACAACAAGGGGGAAGGGCAAATTTGTAAATACCAAGTGCATGGCAACCACATACCAAGGAGGATTGGGTTAAACGGTGAATAACACCTCATGCATCGATGGATCGTGTGACCCACTTGGAAATTATATCTGACTCAAACTTGGGGCTATGGGCCACAACAACATGTAAAAAGTGGTGAATGGCATGGATTCTCTGAAAGATCATCATAAGTGGACCCCACCTAACCAATCAAGGTTGGCACCTTCCCCCACACGTTGTAGTTACAACGACTAAACTGAATAGAATGATGGGTTTCATCCCACCTTCCTACGCTATGTGTAGGCCCCCTGATCAATGAATCCCCTCCAAACTTAAGCCCATGCCCTAAATTGTCAAGATAAAACTGATGGTCGGGTTGGATCACACCACAAAAGCTGAACAAGTGGGTCCCATCCATCCTCAACAGAGCAGAGTCAAGATGCTGTTATAGTGTCTCAACGATACTCAGAAACCGTAACATCCTGAAAATCGGGGGTCGAGTAGCAACTCAACTCCTGAGTTCCAGAACATCACTTATGCAATATAAATGCTTATGATTGAATGTTGTCTATGTTATTGTCTATGTTAGTGTATTAAACATGAGTCGGATTAAGCCAAAACAGCATATCATACTCCAGTGAAAGTTAAATTATGCTAGCAGAAGACTGTGATAGTATATATAACATATATAGACTGTTGTAAGTCTCCATAGTGTGAACATGTTACCAGGTTAAATATATACATGTATACTCCAAAGATGAACAAAAAATATACATGAGTGCTCCAAAAGTGTAAAATGACAAGTGTCATGGCATCTAATCAACCTCCCTATAGTCCCGTCGATTAGAACACGGTCCACATAGAGCCGCCTGATAGCTGCCTATAGGAGAAACCCTCATCATTATCATGAAAGTCCGGCTCCGCTTCACAAGCAGCGCCATCATCTGAAACTAAAACAAGGACTGTTTGGTGTGTACAACATCATCCCGTAACGTGGGAGTGAGTGATCAACTCAGTGAAATTATAGAGCAAAGGTTAACATGTTATCAAATCAATCACGCGATAATGGTAAAGCAAGCAATCAAACATTCCTAAATACTGTGATTAATGTAAGGATGAGATGCAATAATGATGCATGCCCTCACCTACATACTCCCTCATGCGACACCATCTTACGTCCACGGCATGCTTTCATCCCTCAGTGCTCCACATCTTCTAGGCACATGCAATGCGATATGAGCATGATTACCAAGTTATTATTAGTCCTTTTCATAAAGCAGGATTGGGAAACTAGGGTACTTCCCTTATATCATTCCCATCAAAGATCCTGTCTAGGGTCGTCATTCCTAGTAATCTCATACAATGATATAGTTCTAGGTCACTGCAAGGGCTGTCAGGACTGTTGCACGCACTCGTTGCACCTCTCCCCCATCACCTTATCAATACAGGCCTAGTTGTACTCTTGTTGCTACGGAAGGGTCGTCGCCTCACGTAGACTAAGAGTACGCTCGAGGTCACTACAAAGGGCTCGTCACCAATCAGAGTAGGCCGATAGCTTGAATGTAGTGTCCCATACAACAACAATCATCTCACGAGTCCTAGGTGCTCACTAGTCACTACGGGGAGGCTCGTCGCCCCAGCGTAGGCCGACAGCTCGACCACAGTGTCCCATACCACCATGCCTGGCTCATGAGTCTTAGTGGATTAAGGTACCACGGTTATCAGGGTTATCATTGGTAAGTTCAGTACCCTAGGTTCAAGCAGTTATGACCAATACTAGGTGAACATATAGTGGTCAGTCGGGTTGCTTAACGAGCTCGACTAGTACGAGCGCACCTCAAGCTGAACGACATGAAGTGCATAAACACCTCGTGTGTCTTAACTACTGCCGTCCACCGAAGCATGACTCGGGTTCGTTAACGCTTCCTTCATGGTGAATAGGATTTAACCACGAATTCTAATCTGTTACCGACTGTCTGGACTAGAGTATAGCCCCAAACACTTGTAATCTAAATCAATAATCATATGAGAGAGACAGAATTGAAATACAAGTAATTTCAGCATGTTATCAGCATGTCAAAACATACATCATAAGCAATTAACCATACACGAGTATTTCACACATAAGGTAATCAATTCATACACAACAAGCATGGAGGAAATCATATACATCATCCAATTAGTTGAGAATCCAATCTCAATGCTAATCTACAACACTATTTACTCAATACTTTCTAATACATACATTTATACAAACACTTAGTCTACACACATTAGTCTACATAGCATATGTCCGCTAAAGGTGTGCATAAGGGCGAATCTCTTCGCCAAACAGATCATATATGCATAACTAGCATAGATACACGACAAATACTCATGGCAATTATATCAGCAAAATACGTACGTATACAGTATTTTCTACAAATACCTAAAATACCCTAAATCTCATATTCTTCGTAGGTTTTTGAAATGAAAAACAGACAGCATGTTCTACATGTCAAACAACATCCTTGTCAACAATCTACCATTAAATGGCATTGAAAGCTTTGAAAACAGGTACCTAAGCATCTACAATCCGCACCTTACGTCGTAGAATCGTAACGAACTCGACAGTGGCTCTAAGTCTTTGTCTACAGCACAAAGGTAACCTGTAGCATGAAATAGGTTAGCTATTTCATCACTTACGCTATTCAAACCTCTATAACTTATTAGGGTTAGGTTTTCTTACCTAAGAACGGAGCCGGAGTCGCTGGAAAAATGATGCAGACGTGATAGTTGAGTACGTGAAATGACAGGGAAGAAGCCTTGGATCGAACACCAACTCTCTCTCACACTTTCTCTCTCTTTCCTTCTCTCTTTCCTCCTTAGGGTTAGAAATTCGTATGTGAAGAGAAAGAGGGGTTTTAAGGTCCTTATATAGGCCCAGAATTGCCAAAAATAGGCTCAGGGTCATGGTATACTCAGGTTATGTCCAAATACGGATTATTCCATCTCAAAGGAGTACTTCTGGAGGTCCTGTTACTAAATGCAGTTAGACTTAAAATCTCTAATATTGGATCTAGGTCAAGCTAAGTTTTCGTCTCAGTCGGACTTCCAGATCGCACGTAGCGGACCAGTTTCAGTTCAACGGTTACGGGAACTCGATCAGAGCTACAAGTACTATGACATGTAAGGGCCACCTATCCTGATCCGAGGGTGAATTTGGGTTGAAATCTAACGATCAGAACGCTTAAAAATAATGCGCAAGTGAAACGTTCCAGATTTCATAAAAATATAATTAATTTTCTAAATATCTTCCTTTTCTCACTCTCTTTACTCCGGATGCAAGGAAATAGTCTCAGGAAATCGTTTGGGCTTGATCTTCTATATGATTGACAAGTCCAACTAGGCAGTCATAATGGTCTAAGTCCATAGCTATCAAACTCTCGATGCGCGGTCTAGAACCAATACAAAGTTACAAAGCATTGTTGGGAGCAACTGGGTTTAGAGTTGGATCCTAGATTTTAGGGTAACGTAGCGGTAACAATTCTAGAGGTTTTGGGTCTTACAGATTGTATTTAAAGTGGTTGGTGCTAATTTTGCAAGAAATCTAGTGTAGCGCTGGCTAATTCATATTAAATTTCTAAAGAATTAGGTTCTAAATAATTCCTTTGGCTTTGGAATTGAGTTCTAAGAGGTTACCAAGGTGTTATGGCTGACCCATTGCCTAAGGACGCCTAACTCTAGGTTGACAAAAATCCAGGGTGTTACAATCTACCCCCCTTAAAACATAATTTCATCCCCGAAATTGGCTAAGGGTAAAGATGTTATTCTTCCTTTTGCCTAACAATATGTTCAATGGTCGACCCATACGGAGAGACGATTGTAGTGGGTTTGATCCCGATACATCGAATGTCCACCTGACCAGGGTAGACAACGTTGTATCCCTTCCTAATCCTGGTGAATCCTAGTCTTCTGTCCAGTCAAGCAGTGAGTCCGTTGGTAGTCTGCCATGATTGAGAATTGGGTCAAGCCGCGAATGCTTCGCCGTTGCATATTTCAGTAACTCCGTAGTCCGATCACTCTAAAAGCTTAGGGAATGCCCATCACTGAAATGTTCAAAAGTCCTATTAATAAGGTTGTGATTTGGGTCTTGCTCTAGGAGAGTCCTCGTCTTAATCTATGCCCAAGGTAGGGATTAATAAACACTCTAATAGATCATCCTAAGGGGTTTCTAATCGTACAGAATCGACCAAGGCTTCTATTATGCTGGTATTTAACAAGTAGGTTTATGGATACACTGACCTTTTCCCTATTCGTTTCCCTGAATTTCCTTCGATCCTGGGCCAGTGGGGAAAGGGTCAACCATGCTATCGCTACGCTACTCTGATCTAACGGTTGTATTAGCTAATCCTAACTATATTGGGCTCAATACGTTCTACCCCCCTTAAAAAAATTAGTTCTACTTAAGGCTCATGAATCTATGTCTCGATCCGTATGTCGAAACGAGCCTTGACGTGAAATGAGAAACAACCTCTCACTACATTGGTCTTTCTTTGCTAATGATGTGTTCTATGGCATTAGTACCTATGGTTGTAGAAATGAGCCTAATCTCTATTATAGTTGAGTTCGGGGGCAGGTATGAGTTGGCGGCAAGATGCCTAATTCTACCCAATAAGGACTCTTACTACGGTCCTGACTTACCTTCTTTAATACCATAATATGATCTATACATTATTAGTACACAAGGAAGTTGGACAAAGCAAGTTAACGGGCAAACTATCTCTCTAAGTTCATATGCACAATATCTATGCCAGAATAGTCTGTGATTTGAGACCTAATTCTTAACTGTCTATTGCACATTAGAAAATTCTCCATTGGCTATAGGTTCTTAACACTTATCAAAGACAAAGAAATAAACTTTTTGTTGTAGGTGGTCGGGCCAACACGGAAGATAAATTGTATAGTGGGTCTGAGCCGGATACATAGACTTTCTGCCTAGCCAGGACAGAAAATTTACCGTATCGGTTCTTAATCTTAGTCGATGCCGATCTTCTGCTTGATTAGAGCATTGGATTTATTGGTAACTATTAGGATTAAGAGTGGAATTCAAACTGTGAATACATCGCTAATATATAGTTTCTTTACTCCGCATTCCTGATTATAATAAGTCCTTGGGAAGGTAATTCTAAGGGGCGTGCTGGTTTATCCTAGCATTTCATCTGAGAGGTATATAAGTCTTCCCTACGCATGACTAGTTCTAAGTTAAGTAAGCTTCCTGAAAGTTACTAAAGGAGCCTATGAATATTATGGGGATCTATTAAAGGAATAAAGTCCTACTCCAACCAAATCAAACCTACTATTCCTTAGCATATATAAGCTTTACACTACTTAATATAATTAGTAGACTAGTCTGTAACTCACTAGCTGTAATCCAAAGCCTAAGCTTATACGTTAGATAGTTTCATACCATTTCTACTACAGGGTATTGTTCTATTTCTTAGAGTCAAGATTGTCTAATTGAAATTGGATTTCCTATATCGTCAGATCTTTCGAAATCTAGGAGTACTATCTCTAGGTCTAGCACTAGATGGTCATTATTTATGGACTCTGCTACTGCGTTAGGTCTCACCTGTCGGTAGAAGCGGAGAGATCGAGAAAATGGCTAAAACTAACTCAAAAAGAGCCATGGAAAATTGATGAAATGGAAGAAAAGGCTGACCTAATGGGTTGCCACGAATCTGGGTTTGAAGGAGGAGTGTAATGGGTCAAAGAAAGGGAAAATATAAGATAGGAAAGATCAAGATAGGAGGGGTTGGGGGCTGGCACGAATTTGGAGCTTCAAAAGGGAGCTTGAGAGCTTCAATCGCAGAAAATGGATTAAGTAGCTGCTGGATATGATTGAGAATAGTGGAGGAATGATGGAAATAATGAAAAATGAAGGGAGGAACGATTGAAAGGGAGGTTGGAGAGAGAAAACAACAAGTTTAGAAGAAAAAGAGAGCTTGGGGGGCTAATTTGTGAAGGAAGTAGTGGATTTGGAATAAATGGGTGGCTGAACCCTGTACCAAAGGGTCTCATTTAACCCTAAACACCATCGGTCCAGACAGCCCGCCCGGACGAGCCCATTGACCTGTGAGGCCTCGCCGAACCAGCGAGGCCTTCGCCGACCACTAGATAAACTGGCGAGGACCTCTTGCCCCCTAGGCCCCAAAAAGTCTGGGTCCCACCCTGGGTCCCCCTGTAAATGCTCCGTTTGGCCCCCAACTCCATTTGAGGTATTTTTGAGGCAAACTTGCAAATAGGAATGAGTTTATATGATGTGTAACATATGATTTTGGGGTAGGAGACGCTAATCCATCCAACTAACCCATTTATTCTACGAGATTATATAATTTTAATGGTCAAAAGTCCAATTTATACATATATTTACTATTTATAGTAAATTTTTATTTAAGTATTATTCTTCATCATTTATACATTAGGATTTATGTCTAGTACGAAAGGACTTAGAAAAAAGCTAAAGAATGAGGTGGTGAAAGGAGAGATTTTGAAGGAAATGGGTTAGACTTTAGGATTGAGTCCTGGGAAGTTGTTTTCAATACCTTGGTTAATACTTCACGAAATTGGTGAGATTGATGAGGGATGTTGAGATGGATAGGTGTCAAGATGAGGAATGATAGATATAAAAATGAATGCATTCGAAGGAACTTTGGGGTATCATTCATAGGTAAAGTAGGCACTGAGGCTTTGGTCATGTGATACGAAGACCAAGAACAACACCGATTGGGGGTGAGTTGGATTTAAGTTTAAGGTTCTAAAAGTGTAAAGAAAAGGCCCAAAAGGATGCACTTAGAGGCAAAAAGAAATGATTTGATAATCTATGGTTTAACTGAGGATGGTCTTGGATAGAGTGGAATGGTGGAACATATGAACTTAAACGTTTTCTTTCCTTTGTGGTCCTAGATTTTATTATTGTTACGATCCTTTGTGTGGCCTACTGAATTACTTAGTACCAATAGAAATCCAATCGGTGGTGGTGGTGAGATTGGGGTGTAGCTGGGTACATGAATCTCAACAAAACCAAGTAGAAGAACTGTGGACTAAATTACAATATTTAGCCTCGCCTGTCGGCGAAACTTGGGATTCTAATGCAGTTTCTAAGTTTTCATCATCCCCTTCTTAAGTCAGAGTGCGTCAGTGTGCGTCGTGTTACCATAACACAGGTCCAGTTTTGTAACACCCCGAAAATCGGGGGTGGGGTAGAAACCCAACTCCCGAGTTCCAGAACGTCACTTATGCAACATAGATAAGGATAAATACATGTTGTCTGTAGAATGACATTAAACAAGATTGAGACTAAGCCAAAACAGCATATCATACTCCAGAGACAGTTAAATTAACAAGTGAAAGACAGATAAATACATAAAATATACAATTGATTGTAAGTCTCCAGAGTGTGAACATGTTACCAGGTTAATTAAATACATGTATACTCCAAAAAAGAAAGAAAAGAATATACATGAGTGCTCCAAAAATATAAAATGACAAGTGTCATGGCGTCTAATCAACCTCCCTATAATCCCGTCGATTAGAACACACATAAAGGAGGGATTCTCCTCATCATCATCAAGTCCGGCTCCGCCTCGCAGGCCATGCTATCATCTACAATTACAAAAGGGTAGGGTGGGTGTCCGGAACACCGTCCCGTAACGTGGAAGTGAGTAATTAACTCAGTGGAATCATAGAGCAAGGATTAACATGTTATCAAATCAATCACGTGATAATAGTAAAGCAAATAATCAAACATTCCTAGATACTGTTATTAATGCAAGCATGAGATGACATGATGGATGCCCTCACCGACATTCTCCCTCATACGGCACCATCTTACGCCCGCAGCATGCTTTCTTCCCACAGTGCTCCACATCTTCCAGGCACATGCAATGCGATGTGGATAATGATTACCGAGTTGTTATTAGTCCTATACAGCAGGATTGAAAAACTAGGGTACCTTCCTTATATCAATCCCAACACAAATCCTGTCTAGGGTCGTCACTCCTAGTAATCTCATACGATGTTATATTTATAGGTCGCTGCAAGGGCTGTCAGGGCTGTTGCATGCACTCGTTGCTCCTCTCCCCCATCACTTTATCAATACAGGCCTCTTATATCCTTAAGACTACATCAGGACTCGTCGCCCCCATGCGGTGTCAGGATAAACTCAAGGTCACTACAAAGGGCTCGTCACCTGATCAGTGTAGGCCGACAGCAAGAATATAGTGTCCCATACCACCATAAATTTTTCAGAGTAGGGTGATCACTGGTCACTACGGGGAAGTTTGTGGCCCTAGCGTAGGCCGACAGCACGACCACGGTATCCCATACCACCATGCCCGGCTCATGAGTCTTTATGGATCAAGGTACCATGGTTAACAGGGTTTTCAATGGTAAGTTCAGTGCCCTAGGTTCAAGCAGTTATGAATCATACATTGTAAACATACAATGGCCAGTCGGGTTACTTGACGGGCTCGACTAGTACGAGCGTATCTCAAGTTGAACGACATGAAGTGCATGAAACACTTCGTGTGGCCTAACCACTGCCGCCAACCCAAAACACGACTCGCTTTCATCGACGCATCTTTCGTGGAAAATAGAAGCCAACCACGAATTCAATCTATTACCGACTGCCTGGACTAACGTATAGCCCCAAGCATTTATAAACAACATCAATGATCATGTGAGTGTGACATAATTGAAATACAAACAACCAAAGCATATTCACAACATGTGATAGCATATAACGTAAGCAAATCATCCAACACCTGCATTTCATATATATAGTGAAATCAATACGTATAGCCAACATGTAGGAAATCATATACAACATCATATGGATTGAGAATTCATTCTCAAAACTAATCTACAATACCATTTACTCAATATATACTAATACAAACATTTATACGAACACTTAGTCTATACACCTTAGTCTACATAGCGTATGTCGACCCAAAGTGCGTATTAGGGCGAATCTCTTTGCCAAATAGATTATACACGTATACATAATATCATAACACGGTGAATTTACATGTCAAGCATTTCAGCAAAATGCGGACGTATACAGTATTTTCTATAAATGCCTAAACTACCCAAAATCTCATATTTACCATACGTTTACGAAACGGAAAACGGACAGCACATTGTACATGTCAAACGGAGTTTTCGTCGATAATCTACTATTAAACGACAGTGAAAGCTTTGAAATCAGTCAATCAAAGCGTCTAGGATCCGCACCTTTCGCCTTAGACGTGTATTGTTTCGAACGGAATGTATACACTTCGTCAACGGTGTAGCGGTGACCTAATGCACAAGATGTATAAGCTACCTTGCTATTTGAATCGACGGAATCCCAAAACAGCAAGTGGTTAGCGTTTTTATTACCTAGAAGTGCGTTGGAATCACCGGGAGGGTGATGCAGGCAGGTGGATGTGGCACGAGGAGCAGCAGGGAAGACTCCCAGGAGAAAGCTCCGACTTCTCCCTCACTTTCTCTCTCTTTTCTCTCTTCTCTCCCCAAATTCGTATGGAATGAAAGAGCAAGGGTTTAAGCCCTTTTTATAAGCCCAAACATGATCAAAATGGACTTTGGGCCAAGGTATACTATTTTATAACCAAAGTGGGCTTGTTCTGATCCAACTGAGCATTTCTGGAGGTCTTGTGACTGAATGCGGTCGGACTTAAGCTCCCTGACATTGGATCTAGGTCAGGAAGAGTTTTCAGTCCGATCGAATTTTCAGATCGACCATGGCGGACCAGTTTCAGTTCAACGGTTATGGGAACTCGATCGAAGCTACAAGTACTATGACATGTAAGGAAAAAATTTTCTGATCCGAGGGTGAAATTTGATTGAATTCTGACGGTCAGAACACTTAGAAAAAGTGCACAAGCGAACGTGCCAGATTTCATAAATTATATTTATTTCTCACACTCTTCACTCTGGACCCAGTAAAATAGCGTCAGGACATCAGTTGGACTTAATTTTTGAGATGAACGTCAAGTCTAACTAGGCGATCAGGATTGTCTAAGTTCGGGGTAATCGGACTTCCGATGTGCGGTCCAGCTCCGATATCAAGTTTCCAAGGTGCTCTAGAGAGCAATCGGGAATAGAGTTTGATCCCAGGCTTTACGGTATTGTAGCATCACCTATCCTATACATTTTGACACTAGCAGATTCTATTGAAAGTGATTGGTGCGAATTTCACAGGTCGTCTAGTGCAGCGCTAGGTGATTCTCATTAGATTTCTAAAGGAAGTAGCCTATAATGATATCTATTTGAGATGAAATTTGGAGGGTGGAGCGAGGGTGTTTAAAAACGGAAGGAGAAAGAGTTTGGAGGGGTGGTTTTTACCAAAAATCAGGCGTTTTGGTGAGAAAGGAGAGCTTGGAGGGTCACTTTGTGAAGGAAGTACTTGATTGGGGTGTTTTTAACGAACGGACCACATACCACGGGGCTACCCTAGCCCCCAAACACCTCCAGTCCAAAGCCCGGACCCAACCGAGGAGTTTGACCGGCGATGCATCGCAGAATCGGCTATGCCATCGTCGACCAAACTCACATCCGACGATGGCCGCCCTATGGGGCTGGTTTGCCCTGCCCCCTAGGTCCCAAAAATATATGGGGCCCACCTTGGATCATTGTGGATTAGCGTGGGTGGGCCCACGACTCCATTCGAGGCGTTTTGGGGCCAGTTTGCAAACTGAAATGACTTTCTATGGCATATAGCATATGATTTTGGGGTAGGAGATACTAATCTATCCAACTAACCTATCTATTTTGTTAGATTCTAAAAGGTTAAGGGTCAAAACCCATTTTACTCATTTATATACTATTTACGGTAATTTTTAGCTTCGGTATTGTTCTTCATCATTAATACCCTAGGATCGGTGTTCTTTACTATTTAAACTTGAGGAGTCATGTCTAATATGAAAGTACTTGGAGAAATTTGAAGAATGAGATGGTGAAAGGTGAGTTTTGAAGGAAATGGGTTAAAGAGTGATTTCTTTGGCTTTGGGATTGAGCTCTAAAAGTGATAAGGTTGACCCATTGCCTATGGACGTCTAACTCCAGGTTGGCAAAAATCCGGGGTGTTACAATCTACCCCCCTTAAAATAAAATTTCGTCCCCGAAATTGGCTAAGGGTAATGAGTCTCTAGAGAGACTTTTGTATTGACGCTCTATGGAAGGTTCAAATCCTATTTAATGACCTACCCTTACGTATAACCTAAATTAACTGTTTCAATCCTAGGCCAGTGGGGAAGGGGATAACCAAGCTTCCGCTGCGCCACTCTGATCTAACGGTTGCATTGGCTGACCTAACTACATTGGACTCAAAATGTTTTACCCCCTTTAAAACTTAGTTCTACTTAAGGTTCAAGAATCTATGTCTCGATCCGTATATCGGAACGAGGTGCAACTTAGGGGCTATCCTTGACATAAAATGGGAAACAACCTCGCACTACATTGGTCTTCTTTTGTTAGTGATGCGTTCTATGGCATTGGTACCTATGGTTGTAGAAATAAGCCTACTCTTTATTGGCTAGATGTCCTCAACATTTTCCAAAGGCAAAGCAATAACTTTTGGTTGTATGTAGTCGAGCCAACATGGAAGAAAAGTTGTGTAGTGGGTCTGAGCCGGATACATAGACTTTCTGCCTAGAACAGAAAATTTACCGTATCAGTTCTTAGTCCTAAACGATGCCGATCTTCTGCTTGATCAGAGTATTGGATTTATTGGCAACTACCAGGATTAAGAAGTCAATTCAAATTGTGAATATATCATTTACATGCAGTTCCTTTACTCCGCGTTCCCAAATGCAATAAGCCCTTGGGGAAGGCAATTCTAAGGGGTGTTGTAACACCCCGAATTTTGGCCAATCTGGGATTTGACGTCCTTAGGCAGTGGGTCAATTAAAACACCTGAAAAATCGTTCAGAACCCAATTCCATAGTCAAAGAAACCACTTAGGATAAATTTCTTTAGAAACTAAGCATAAGTTAGCTAGTGCAACGTTAGAATAGCTAGGAAACGGTCCCTGATCACTTTAAATACGTTCTACAAGGCCCAAAGCGAGTGGAACCAATGGTGCTATAATGCTCTAAAACCTCGGACCAAACTCTAAGCAGGTTTGTTCTCTGGACCACTTTGAATCTTTGTATTGGATCTAGACCGCACGTCGAAAGTCCGATACCTCCTATCTTAGACCGTTAGAACCGTCTAGCTGGACTTGACACTCATTCCAAAAATCAAGTCAAACCGATAATCACAGGCTATTTCATTGAGCCCGGACCGAAGAGAGTGAGAATAGGGTTAGAATTGGAATTTGAAATTCAAAACTGGCACACAATTTGACGCATCAGTATTGAGCGTTCTGACCGTCAGAATACAGCCAAATTACACCCTTGGATCAGGAAAAATATCTATTATATATCACGAGACTTATAGGCCTGATCTTGGTGCGGTGACCGTTAAACTGAAACTGGGCCGCCACGTGCGATCTGGGAACCCAACCGGTCTGAAAACTGGATGTGTGCTAGATCCAGTATGCATGAGCTTAAGTCCGACCGCATTTGGCCTGGGGACCTCCAGAAATGCCCTTTTGGACCGAAACGGCCCCGATTTGGTTAGGCACCAAGTAAACATTGTTCCCAAGCCTATTTTGGGCATGTTTTAGGCTATAAAAGGGGTTGAAACCCTCACTCCTCTCTTCCATCCGAATTTGAGAGAAGCCTAGCTTGGGAGAGAGAAAAAGGTGGGAGATTGTGAGAGTGTGGGAGAGTTCTTCCTGCCACTTGTACTACGCATTGCACGTGCTTAAGCAACACACCTCCACCGCTTTCCCGGCGATTCCACCGCGATCCTAGGTAAGTAAAAACCCTAAATAGTTGTTGATTTGAGTTTCACTTGTTTCCATAGCGATGTAGCTTATGGATCTTGTGTATTAGGCTCCTTACTCGCCGTAGACGAAGCGTATACGCTCCGTTTCAATTCCCGAGTCTACAAGACATAAGGTGAGGATTTTAGACGCTTTGATTGACGGTTCCCAACGCTTTCAATGTCGTTTAATAGTAGATTCTTGACGGCATCGCCATTTGACATGTACAAAATGCTCTCCGTTTCCCGTTTCGTAAGCTAACGAAGAATATGAGATTTAGGGCATTTTAGTCATTTGTAGGAAGTACGGTCTACATGCATATTTTGCTGACGTGATTGACATGGTTTGTGGCCGCATTAGAGAGTTAGGAATGATTGCATAATCAGTTTGGCGAAGAGATTTGCCAAGTTGCGCACTTTGGGTCGACATACTATATGTGGATTTAAGTGTGTAGTGTACGTGTTTGTATAAATGCATGTATTAGTATGTATTGAATTAAATGATGTTATGTAGTAGTTTGAGATTGATTTCATGATTAATATGCTGACCTAAATGATTTCCTACATGTTGACCTTATGCATGATCGCATTACATGCATAGAAAGTATGCCTTGAGGATTTGCTTAAGTTGAATATGCATGGGAAGTATGCCTTGAAGATTTGCTTAAGTTAAATGTTATAACATGTGCTAACATGCTCACATGATGTATTTCAATTTCAATACCTTTGTATAGTGTTAATGTAATTCCATAGATGTGTGGGACTTGACTTAGTCCAGGCAGTCGGTAACCAAGCGAATTCGTGGCTGACCGGTCATAGCCAAGAACGACGCGTCGATGAATGTGATTCGTGTTGAGAGTTGGCGGCAGTGGTTAGGCCACGCGAAGTGTTTTACGCACTTCATGTCGTTCAATTCGAGATGCGATCGCACTAGTCGAGCCCGTCAAGTAACCCGACTGGCCGATGTTTGTTCACCTTGTATGTATCATAACTGCTTGAACCTAGGGTACTGAACTTACCATTGTAAACCCTGTTAACCATGGTACCTTGATCCACGAAGACTCATGAGCCGGGCATGGTGGTATGGGACACCGTGGTCGAGCTGTCGGCCTACGCTGGGGTCACAAACCTCCCCGTAGTGACCAGTGAGCACCTAGACTCGTGAGCAGATTATGGTGGTATGGGACACTATATTCTAGCTGTCGGCCTACACTGATCAGGCGACGAGCCCTTTGTAGTGACCGCGAGCGTATTCTGAGTCCACGGGAGGCGACGACCCTTCCGTGCAGTAGAGTACAGTAGGCCTGTATTGATAAGGTGATGGGGGAGCGGTGCAACGAGTGCGAGCAACAGCCCTGGCAGCCCTTGCAGTGACCTACGAAATATACATCGTATGAGATTACTAGGAGTGACGACCCTAGACAGGATCTGTGTTGGGATTGATATAAGGGAAGTACCTTAGTTTCCCAATCCTGCTGTTTGAATGGACTAATAACAACTTGAAAATCATATCACTATAGCATTGCATGTGCCTGGAAGATGTGGAGCACTTGAGGGAGTGCGGCATGCCGCGGTCGTAAGATGTTGCCGCATGAGGGTGATCGTCGGTGAGGGCATACATCACGTCATGTCATCTTGCATTAACAACAGTATTAGGATTGTCTGATTTACTGCTTTACTATTATCGCGTGATTGAATTGTGAACATGCTAATCCCTGCTCCTTATCCCACTGAGTTGATCACTCACTCCCACGTTACGGGATGGTGTTTCCGGACACCCACCAGTCCCTTTTGTGATTGCAGATGATGGCGCGGCCTGTGAGGCGGAGCTGGACTTGATGATGAGAAGGAGGATTCCTCCTTTATGCGTGTTCTGATTGACGGGATTGCAGGGAGGTTGATTAGATACCTTGACATTTGTCATTTTGAATTTTTAGCGCCCTCATGTATATTCTTTTTGTTTACTTTTGAAGTATACATGTATGTGTACAACCTGGTAATATATTCACACTCTGGAGACATACAACAGTTTATGTACGTTATACATACTATTACAGTCTTCCGCTTGCAAATTTCACTGTCTCTGGAGTATGATATGCTGTTCTGGCTTAATCTCACTCATGTTAATACATTATCTCAGACAACATTCAATCATACATATCCATGTTGCATAAATAACATTTTGGAACTCGGGAGTTGGGTTTCTGCTCGACCCCCCAATTTTCGGGATGTTACAGATGGTATCAGAGCATGATTTGGATTAGACCGGGCCTGGGTTATGGTCACGCGACGCACGCTGTCGCTTCCTTTGACTTAGGTGGGTGCGAGAAGGGTATAGAAACACGTCCAGGATCACAGATTCGCCGATAGGCGAAGTCTATTAGAATCGATCGCAAGATCGAGCCTGTAACGCGTCTCGGGTCGCGTAGAGCAACCCGAATAGCTCCTAGGTTCTAGGTAAGTGGGTTGAGCTGTTCTTTGAACAATTCTAAACCCGTTAATGTGAATCCTTGGGCCGTGGGACAACCACGACCCCTGTATTCAATCGCCAGAGCTTAAAAACCCCCGTTTCACCGAAAATCTTCGAAATTCTTCCTCTCACCACCCCAATCTTCAATTATTTCTTATCCATTTCATATTAGGCATCAATAATAATGTGAAAATAACATAAAATCTTACTTTCACAAAATTTTACAGTGAATAGTAAAATTTCATGAAAAATGTCCATAAGGCTATTCTAAATTCACTTTCTTTAGCAACTAATGGGATATATGGATGTACTAGATCCTTCTACCCCAAAATCATATGCTGCATGATAGGGTTTTGTATTCGGGATTGAAAATTAGACTCGAAAATCCTTGAATGGATGTTAAAAATGTATTGGCCTCCCTAGGGCAATCTACAATGAACTAGAGTGTGCACCATACCTTTTTGGAATCCCTAGGGCAAGAGGAATCCATTCCATATGGCCTCAGAGGCCAGTTTGCAACTTCACCGGCGATGCCATCGCCGGTTCGGCGATGCATCCCCGGTCAAACTTGTCGGATGGGCTTGATCTTTGGGCTGGAGGAGTTTGGGGGCTAGGGTAGTCCCCTGATATGCGGTCCGTACCTTGAAACTCTCTAAAAGATGTACTTCCTTCACAAAAGTCCTCTTCCCTAGCCCCATTTTCGTTTTCTTGCTGCCCTAACCCAAAACCGTGGTTCCAAACCACCCCTAGACCCATTCCCTGCCAAAAACGACCACCCTCCATCATTCCTTTGAAGTTGGCAGCCCTCCCTCTTGAAGATTTCATCCGTTGGAGCTCCTAAAACCCCCAAATCGCGCTGAATTCGTGAGGTGCTCCATTCCCCTTTTTTGTTTCCATTTCTTTCTGAAAATACATCCTAGGGGAGCTTGAAACATCCCTCTACAACGCCTAGATCTCCCTTTTCTACTTTGGTTAGCCATTTCCTTGCATTTCCCCCATTTTTCATGGCTATTGTTAAGCCGTTTTAGCCTTTTTCTCTCTTTTCACCATCCTCCCTCTCAATCCTATTTCTCCATTTTCTTTGCTTAAGGGATACTGAAAATATATGGCCGAGAGAGCTCTAGTGAGCAACAGACAGTATTAGACTCGACAGGGATAAAGAAGGTAAGTCGGGACTGTGGTAAAGTCCTTTGGTAGAATTAGGCATCTATGCCTTTACCCTGTAGATTGTTTGATTTTTGTTTTAAGGGTTTCTGTGTTTTATTGTTGTTAGGTTTAGTGAAGTTACAGGTAGAAACTGTGTTTGTGTTGTGGTTTGGCCTTATCATAGCCGAATTTTGTTGAATGAAATGCATGCCGATTCATTTTGTTCTGAGGTATTGTCCCTAGATTGGGAGTATTATAACTCCCGGGATTCAGCCTACAAATTAGATTTTTATCCCACCCCACCCTCCAACCAAGCATGCCACTCCCTATCCCGCTATGGGACTAGGAATGCGGTTCCATTTAAGACAACTAAACGCTACCGGCTACATAGGCCCTAGGCGTTTTTGGATCTAGTGTTAGCACTCCTAGATTTGAAGGATCTGACGACATAAGAAATCCAATTCCAGTTAGACAAATCTTGACCCTAAGCGATAGAAGAATTCCCTGTAGTAGAAATGGAATAGAAAGCCATTTACTGTATAATCTTAGGCTTTGGATTATAGCTACAGAGTTACAGACTAGGCTACTAGTTGTCTTAGGCAGTGTAAGGCCTATATATGCTAAGGGATAGTAGGTTAGATTTGGTTGGAATGGGACTCCCTTCCTACGGTAGATTCCTTTATGGCTTATAGACTTCTGTTGTTGCCCATAGGAAGGAACCATACACTCTAAGGGAACATTTATAACTCCCTCAGATTGAACTTAGAATGTACTAGCACACCCCTTAGAATTGCCTTCCCCAAGGACTTATTGCATTCGGGAACGCAGAGTAAAGGAACTACATGTAAGCGATGTATTCGCGGTTTGAGTCGATTTCTTACTCCTAGTGGTTACCAATGAATCCAATGCTCTGATCAAGCAGAGGATCGGCATCGACTTGGATTAAGAACTGATACAACGCATTTTCTGTCCTGATTAGACAGAAGGTTCAACGTATCCGGCTTAGACCCACTATACAACCTTTCTTCTGTGATGGCCCAACCATCTACAACTAAACAGGATCACATTGTCTTTGGGAAATGGCGAGGACTTAAAGCCAGTAGAGAATTAGACATCTTGCCACCAACTCATACCTGCCCTTGAATTCAATCATAATAGAGATTAGGCTCATCTCTATGATCATAGGTACCAATGCCATAGAACGCATCATTAGTAAGGAAGACCATATAGAGAAAGGCTGTTTCCATTTTAGGTTAAGGATAGCCCCTAAGTTGCGCCTCGTTCTGATATACGGATCGATGCAAATATTCTTCAACCTTAAGTAAAACCAAGTTTTAAGGGGGGTAGAACGTATTGAGTCCAATCCAGTTAGGTTAGTCAACGCTACCGTTTGATCAGAGTGGCGCAGCGGAAGAGTGGTTGGCCTCTTTCCCACTGGCCCAAGATCGAAACCTTTGAGTTCGGATATACATACGATTAGGTTATTAAATATGATTTGAACCTTCCTTAGAGAAAGTACTCCTTGCCCTTTGCCAATGTCGGGGACGACATTGTGTTTTAAGGGGGGTAGATTGTAACACCCCGGATTTTGGCCAATCTGGGATTTGACGTCCTTAGGCAGTGGGTCAATTAAAACACCTGAAAAATCGTTCAGAACCCAATTCCATAGTCAAAGAAACCACTTAGGATAAATTTCTTTAGAAACTAAGCATAAGTTAGCTAGTGCAACGTTAGAATAGCTAGGAAACGGTCCCTGATCACTTTAAATACGTTCTACAAGGCCCAAAGCGAGTGGAACCAATGGTGCTATAATGCTCTAAAACCTCGGACCAAACTCTAAGCAGGTTTGTTCTCTGGACCACTTTGAATCTTTGTATTGGATCTAGACCGCACGTCGAAAGTCCGATACCTCCTATCTTAGACCGTTAGAACCGTCTAGCTGGACTTGACACTCATTCCAAAAATCAAGTCAAACCGATAATCACAGGCTATTTCATTGAGCCCGGACCGAAGAGAGTGAGAATAGGGTTAGAATTGGAATTTGAAATTCAAAACTGGCACACAATTTGACGCATCAGTATTGAGCGTTCTGACCGTCAGAATACAGCCAAATTACACCCTTGGATCAGGAAAAATATCTATTATATATCACGAGACTTATAGGCCTGATCTTGGTGCGGTGACCGTTAAACTGAAACTGGGCCGCCACGTGCGATCTGGGAACCCAACCGGTCTGAAAACTGGATGTGTGCTAGATCCAGTATGCATGAGCTTAAGTCCGACCGCATTTGGCCTGGGGACCTCCAGAAATGCCCTTTTGGACCGAAACGGCCCCGATTTGGTTAGGCACCAAGTAAACATTGTTCCCAAGCCTATTTTGGGCATGTTTTAGGCTATAAAAGGGGTTGAAACCCTCACTCCTCTCTTCCATCCGAATTTGAGAGAAGCCTAGCTTGGGAGAGAGAAAAAGGTGGGAGATTGTGAGAGTGTGGGAGAGTTCTTCCTGCCACTTGTACTACGCATTGCACGTGCTTAAGCAACACACCTCCACCGCTTTCCCGGCGATTCCACCGCGATCCTAGGTAAGTAAAAACCCTAAATAGTTGTTGATTTGAGTTTCACTTGTTTCCATAGCGATGTAGCTTATGGATCTTGTGTATTAGGCTCCTTACTCGCCGTAGACGAAGCGTATACGCTCCGTTTCAATTCCCGAGTCTACAAGACATAAGGTGAGGATTTTAGACGCTTTGATTGACGGTTCCCAACGCTTTCAATGTCGTTTAATAGTAGATTCTTGACGGCATCGCCATTTGACATGTACAAAATGCTCTCCGTTTCCCGTTTCGTAAGCTAACGAAGAATATGAGATTTAGGGCATTTTAGTCATTTGTAGGAAGTACGGTCTACATGCATATTTTGCTGACGTGATTGACATGGTTTGTGGCCGCATTAGAGAGTTAGGAATGATTGCATAATCAGTTTGGCGAAGAGATTTGCCAAGTTGCGCACTTTGGGTCGACATACTATATGTGGATTTAAGTGTGTAGTGTACGTGTTTGTATAAATGCATGTATTAGTATGTATTGAATTAAATGATGTTATGTAGTAGTTTGAGATTGATTTCATGATTAATATGCTGACCTAAATGATTTCCTACATGTTGACCTTATGCATGATCGCATTACATGCATAGAAAGTATGCCTTGAGGATTTGCTTAAGTTGAATATGCATGGGAAGTATGCCTTGAAGATTTGCTTAAGTTAAATGTTATAACATGTGCTAACATGCTCACATGATGTATTTCAATTTCAATACCTTTGTATAGTGTTAATGTAATTCCATAGATGTGTGGGACTTGACTTAGTCCAGGCAGTCGGTAACCAAGCGAATTCGTGGCTGACCGGTCATAGCCAAGAACGACGCGTCGATGAATGTGATTCGTGTTGAGAGTTGGCGGCAGTGGTTAGGCCACGCGAAGTGTTTTACGCACTTCATGTCGTTCAATTCGAGATGCGATCGCACTAGTCGAGCCCGTCAAGTAACCCGACTGGCCGATGTTTGTTCACCTTGTATGTATCATAACTGCTTGAACCTAGGGTACTGAACTTACCATTGTAAACCCTGTTAACCATGGTACCTTGATCCACGAAGACTCATGAGCCGGGCATGGTGGTATGGGACACCGTGGTCGAGCTGTCGGCCTACGCTGGGGTCACAAACCTCCCCGTAGTGACCAGTGAGCACCTAGACTCGTGAGCAGATTATGGTGGTATGGGACACTATATTCTAGCTGTCGGCCTACACTGATCAGGCGACGAGCCCTTTGTAGTGACCGCGAGCGTATTCTGAGTCCACGGGAGGCGACGACCCTTCCGTGCAGTAGAGTACAGTAGGCCTGTATTGATAAGGTGATGGGGGAGCGGTGCAACGAGTGCGAGCAACAGCCCTGGCAGCCCTTGCAGTGACCTACGAAATATACATCGTATGAGATTACTAGGAGTGACGACCCTAGACAGGATCTGTGTTGGGATTGATATAAGGGAAGTACCTTAGTTTCCCAATCCTGCTGTTTGAATGGACTAATAACAACTTGAAAATCATATCACTATAGCATTGCATGTGCCTGGAAGATGTGGAGCACTTGAGGGAGTGCGGCATGCCGCGGTCGTAAGATGTTGCCGCATGAGGGTGATCGTCGGTGAGGGCATACATCACGTCATGTCATCTTGCATTAACAACAGTATTAGGATTGTCTGATTTACTGCTTTACTATTATCGCGTGATTGAATTGTGAACATGCTAATCCCTGCTCCTTATCCCACTGAGTTGATCACTCACTCCCACGTTACGGGATGGTGTTTCCGGACACCCACCAGTCCCTTTTGTGATTGCAGATGATGGCGCGGCCTGTGAGGCGGAGCTGGACTTGATGATGAGAAGGAGGATTCCTCCTTTATGCGTGTTCTGATTGACGGGATTGCAGGGAGGTTGATTAGATACCTTGACATTTGTCATTTTGAATTTTTAGCGCCCTCATGTATATTCTTTTTGTTTACTTTTGAAGTATACATGTATGTGTACAACCTGGTAATATATTCACACTCTGGAGACATACAACAGTTTATGTACGTTATACATACTAATACAGTCTTCCGCTTGCAAATTTCACTGTCTCTGGAGTATGATATGCTGTTCTGGCTTAATCTCACTCATGTTAATACATTATCTCAGACAACATTCAATCATACATATCCATGTTGCATAAATAACATTTTGGAACTCGGGAGTTGGGTTTCTGCTCGACCCCCCGATTTTCGGGATGTTACAGGTGTGTTGGGTTATTCTAAGTTCAACTTGAGGAATTTGATAAGTTTTCCCTAAGAGTGAATGGTTCTAAGTTAAAAAAACTTTTCTAAGGGTCATAAAAGAAGTCTATAAGTATTAAGGGGATCTATCGAAGGAATGAGGTTCTACTCCAACCAAATCAAGTCGACTAACTAAGTCTAAGTCTATTATTCTATTACCTTAGCATAATTAGTCTTTTACATTCCTTAGTATAACTAATACCCTAGTCTTAACTTAGGAGTAGCGGTAATTCACTAGTTATATTTTAAAGTCTATGTTCATATTCTAAGTGATTTGTTTTATAGCTTAGGGCCAGAAGTTGTCTAGTTAAATTTGAGTTGCCCAAACCTAAACGTAGCTGCGCTCGAGCACTACACATATGCTCATACCAACTAAGGAGGTCCTAGGGTTTATACCATTAATTTATTAGATTTCCTATACTGTCAGATCCTTCTAAATCTAGGAATACCAACTCTTGGTCCAAAATTCTAAGGGCTTGTTTAGGCTAGTGGCATGAAGTTGTATTAAATGGATAGCGTTGCTAATCCCACCCCGGGATTAGGAATGAAATATTTGGTAGGAGGGTGGGAGGGGATTAAAATCGATTCATAGAATTTGGAAAATAAGTTTTGAGTTGGGAAGTAGGAGATGTGATTTCCAAATCCCAAGATGAAGAATTTCTAAGTGTAATTCAAAAGGAAAATTTCAGGATTTACTTCTAATTATATACATTCTAAACTTGGTATTAAAAATCATGGGATACACCTAATCTAGGGGCAATACCTTACACCTGCATCTATTCTTCGGTAGTAAATCTCGCCCGTCGGTGAAATTTGGGATTCTAATATGGTTTATAGATTCCATCGCCCCCTTCTTAAGTCAGAGTGCGTAGGTGTGCGTTGTGTTACCATAACCCAGGTCTGGTTTAATCCAAATCATGCTCTGATACCAACTGTAACACCCCAAAAATCGGAGGTCGGGTAGAAACCCAACTCCCGAGTTCCAGAACGTCACTTATGTAACATAGATAAGGATAAATGCATGTTGTCTGTAGAATGACATTAAACAAGATTGAGACTAAGCCAAAACAGCATATCATACTCCAGAGACAGTTAAATTAGCAAGCGAAAGACTGATAAATACATAAAATATGCAATTGATTGTAAGTCTCCAGAGTGTGAACATGTTACCAGGTTAATTAAATACATGTATACTCCAAAAAAGAAAGAAAAGAATATACATGAGTACTCCAAAAATATAAAATGACAAGTGTTATGGCGTCTAATCAACCTCCCTGTAATCTTGTCGATTAGAACACGCATAAAGGAGGGATCCTCCTCATCATCATCAAGTCCGGCTCCGCCTCGCAGGCCGCGCCATCATATGCAATTACAAAAGGGTCTGGTGGGTATCCGGAATACCGTTCGGTAACGTAGGAGTGAGTAATAACTCAGTGGAATCATAGAGCAAGGATTAGCATGTTATCAAATCAATCACGTGATAATAGTAAAGTAAATAATCAAACATTCGTAGATACTGTTATTAATGCAAGCATGAGATGACATGATGGATGCCCTCACCGACATTCTCCCTCATACGGCACCATCTTACGCCCGCGGCATGCTTTCTTCCCACAGTGCTCCACATCTTCCAAGCACATGCAATGCGATGTGGATAATGATTACCGAGTTGTTATTAGTCCTTTTCATACAGCAGGATTGGGAAAATAGGGTACCTTCCTTATATCAATCCCAACACAGATCCTGTCTAGGGTCGTCACTCCTAGTAATCTCATACGATGTTATATTTATAGGTCGCTGCAAGGGCTTCCAGGGCTATTGCACGCACCTCTCTCCCATCACCTTATCAATACAGGCCTATTATATCCTTAAGACTACATCAGGACTCGTCGCTCCCATGCGGTGTCAGGATAAACTCAAGGTCACTACAAAGGGCTTGTCACCTGATCAGTGTAGGCCGACAGCAAGAATATAGTGTCCCATACCACCATAATTTGCTCAGAGTAGGGTGCTCACTGGTCACTATGAGGAGGTTTGTGGCCCCAGCGTATGTCGACAGCACGACCACGGTGTCTCATACAACCATGCCCGGCTCATGAATCTTTATGTATCAAGGTACCATGGTTAACAGGGTTTCCAATGATAAGTTCAGTACCTTAGGTTCAAGCAGTTATGACTTATACATGGTGAACATACAATGGCCAGTCGGGTTACTTAACGGGCTCGACTAGTACGAGCGCATCTCAAGCTGAACGACATGAAGTGCATGAAACACTTCGTGTGGCCTAACCACAGCCGCCAACCCAAAACACGACTCGCGTTCATCGACGTATCCTTCGTGGCAAATAGAAGCCAACCACGAATTCAATCCATTACCGAGTGCCTAGACTAACGTATAGCCCCAAGCATTTATAAACAACATCAATGATCATGTAAGTGTGACATGATTGAAATACAAACAACCAAAGCATATTCACAACATGTGATAGCATATAACGTAAGCAAATCATCCAACACCTGCATTTCATATATATAGTGAAATCAATATGTATAGCCAACATGTAGGAAATCATATACAACATCATATGGATTGAGAATTCATTCTCAAAACTAATCTACAATACCATTTACTCAATACATACTAATACAAACATTTATACGAACACTTAGTCTACACACCTTAGTCTACATAGTGTATGTCGACCCAAAGTGCACATTAGGGCGAATCTCTTTGCCAAACAAATTATACACGCATACATAATATCATAACATGGTGAATTTACATGTCAAGCATTTCAGCAAAAAATGGACGTATACAGTATTTTCTATAAATGCCTAAAATACCCTAAATCTCATATTTACCGTACGTTTACGAAACAGAAAACGGACAGCACATTGTATATGTCAAACGGCGTTGCCGTCGATAATTTACTATTAAACGACAGTGAAAGCTTTGAAATCAGTCAGTCAAAGCGTCTAAGATCCGCACCTTTCACCTTAGACGTGTATTGTTTCGAACGGAACGTATACGCTTCGTCAACGGTGTAGCGGCGACCTAATGCACAAGATGTATAAGCTACCTTCCTATTTGAATCGATGGAATCCCAAAACAGCAAGTGGTTAGGAGTTTTTTACCTAGAAGTGCGTTGGAATCACCGGGAGGGTGATGCAGGCAGGTTGATGTGGTACGAGGAGCAGCAGGGAAGACTCCCAAGGGAAAGCTCCGACTTTTCCCTCACTTTCTCTCTCTTTTCTCTCTTCTCTCTCCAAATTCGCATAGAATGAAAGAGCAAGGGTTTAAGCCCTTTTTATAAGCCCAAACATGACCAAAATAGACTTGGGGACAAGGTATACTTATTTTGTAACCAAAGTGGGCTTGTTCTGATCCAACGGAGCATTTCTGGAGGTCCTGTGACTGAATGCGGTCGGACTTAAGCTCCCTGACATTGGATCTAGGTCAGGTAGAGTTTTTAGTCCGATCAGATTTCCAGATCGACCGTGGCGGATCAGTTTCAGTTCAACGGTTATGGGAACTCGATCGGAGCTACAAGTACTATAACATGTAAGGGAAATTTTTCCTGATCCGAGGGTGAAATTTGATTGAATTCTGACGGTCAGAACGCTTAGAAAAAGCGCACAAGCGAACGTGCCAGATTTCATAAATTATATTTATTTCTCACACTCTTCACTCTGGACCCAGTAAAATAGCGTCAGGACATCAGTTGGACTTGATTTTCGAGATGAACGTCATGTCCAACTAGGCGGTCAGGATTGTTTAAGTTCGGGGTAATCGGACTTCCGATGTGCGGTCCAAAGCAGATACAAAGTTTCTAAGGTGCTCTAGAGAGCAATCGGGAATAGAGTTTGATCTCAGGCTTTACAGTATTGTAGCGTCACCTATCCTATACGTTTTGACTCTAGCAGATCGTATTGAAAGTGATTGGTGCAAATTTCACAGGTTGTCTAGTGCAGCGCTAGGTGATTCTCATTAGATTTCTAAATGAAGTAGCCTATAATGATCTCTATTTGAGATGAAATTTGGAGAGTGGAGCGAGGGTGTTTGAAAACGGAAGAAGGAAGAGTTTGGAGGGGTGGTTTTTATCAAAAATCAGGCATTTTGGTGAGAAAGGAGAGCTTGGAGGGTCACTTTGTGAAGGAAGTACTTGATTGGAATGTTTTTAACGAACGGCTCACATACCAGGGGGCTACCCTAGCCCCTAAACACCTCCAGCCCAAAGCCTGGACCCAACCGAGGAGTTTGACCGGCGATACATCGTGGAATCGATGATGCCATCGTCGACCAAACTCACATTCGGCGATGGCCGTCTTATGGGGCAGGTTTCCCTTGCCCCCTAGGTCCCAAAAATATGTGGGGCCCACCTTGGATCATTGTGGTTAGCGTGGGTGGCCCACGACTCTGTTCGAGGCGTTTTGGGGCCAATTTATAAATCGGAATGACTTTTTATGGCGTATAGCATATGATTTTGGGGTAGGAGACACTAATCTATCTAAATAACCTATCTATTTTGTTAGATTCCAAAATGTTAAGGGTAGAAACCCATTTTACTCATTTATTTACTATTGACAGTAATTTTTAGCTTCGGTATTGTTCTTCATCATTAATACCCTAGAATCAGTGTTCTTTACAATTTAAACTTGAGGAGTCGTGTCTAATATGAAAGTACTTACAGAAATTTGAAGAATGAGATGGTGAAAGGTGAGTTTTGAAGGAAATGGGTTGAAGAGTGATTTCTTTGGCTTTGGAATTGAGCACTGAAAGTGATAAGGTTGACTCATTGCCTATGGACGTCTAACTTCAGGTTGGCAAAAATTTGGGGTGTTACAAGTTTAATCCAAATCATACTCTGATACCATTTGTAACGCCCTGAAAATTGGGGGTCAAGTAGCAACTTAACTCCCAAGTTCCAGAACATCACTTATGCAGCATAAATGCTTATGATTGAATGTTGTCTATGTTAGCGTATTAAACATGAGTCGTATTAAGCCAAAACAGCATATCATACTCCAGAGACAGTTAAATTATGCGAGCGGAAGACTGTGATAGTATATATAACATATATAGACTGTTGTAAGTCGCCAGAGTGTGAACATGTTACCAGGTTAAATATATACATGTATACTCCAAAGATGAACAAAAAGAATATACATGAGTGCTCCAAAAGTGTAAAATGACAAGTGTCATGGCGTCTAATCAACCTCCTTGTATTCTCATCGATCAGAACACGGTCCACATAGACCCGCCTGATAGCTGCCTATAGGAGAAACCCTCCTCATCATCATGAAAGTCCGACTCCACTTCACAAGAAATGTCATCATCTGAAACTAAAATAAGGACTATTTGGTGTGTACAACACCGTCCCGTAACATGGGAGTGAGTGATCAATTCAGTAGAATCATAGAGCAAAGGTTAACATGTTATCAAATCAATCACGCGATAATGGTAAAACAAGCAATCAAACATTCCTAAATACTATGATTAATGTAAGGATGAGATGCAATAATGATGCATGCCCTCACCTACATACTCCCTCATGCGACACCATCTTACGTCCGCGGCATGCTTTCATCCCTCAGTGCTCCACATCTTCCAGGCACATGCAATACAATATGGGCATGATTACAGAGTTATTATTAGTCCTTTTCATACAACAGGATAGGGAAACTAGGGTACTTCCCTTATATCATTCCCAACAAAGATCTTATTTAGGGTTGTCACTCCTAGTAGTCTCATATGATGATATGGTTCTAGGTCGCTGCAAGGGCTGTAAGGGCTGTTGCACGCACTCATTGCACCTCTCCCCCATCACCTTATCAATACAGGCTTAGTTGTACTCTTGTTTCTACGAAAGGGTCGTCGCCTCACGTAGACTCAGAGTACACTCGAGGTCACTACAAAGGGCTCGTCACCAATCAGAGTAGGCCGACAGCTCGAATATAGTGTCCCATACCACCACAATCGGTTCACGAGTCTAAGGTGCTCATTGGTCACTACGGGGAGGCTCGTCGCCCCAGCGTAGGCCGACAGCTCGACCACAGTGTCTCATACCACCATGCCTGGCTCATGAGTCTTAGTGGATCAAGGTACCACGGTTATCAGGGTTATCACTTGTAAGTTCAGTACCCTAGGTTCAAGCAGTTATGACCAATACAAGGTGAACATATAGTGGTCAGTCGGGTTACTTGAAGAGCTCGACTAGTACGAGCGCACCTCAACCTGAACGACATGAAGTGCATAAACACCTCGTGTGGCTTAACCACTACCGTCAACGGAAGCACGACTCGGGTTCGTCAACGCGTCCTTCGTGGCGAATAGGATTTAACCACGAATTCTAATCTGTTACCGACTACCTGGACTAGAGTATAGCCCTAAACACTTATAATCTAAATCAATAATCATATGAGAGATAGACATAATTGAAATACAAGTAATTTCAGCATGTTATCAGCATGTCATAATATACATCATAAGCAGTTAACCATACACGAGTATTTTACACATAAGGTAATCAATTCATACACAACAAGCATGGAGGAAATCATGTACATCATCCAATTAGTTGAGAATCCAATCTCAACGCTAATCTACAACACTATTTACTCAATACTTACTAATACATACATTTATACAAACACTTAGTCTACACACATTAGTCTACATAGCATATGTCGGCCAAAAGTGTGCATTAGGGCGAATCTCTTCCCCAAACAGATCATTCACACATAACTAGCATAGATACACGACAAATACTCATGGCAATTATATCAGCAAAATACGTACGTATACAGTATTTTCTACAAATACCTAAAATACCCTAAATCTCATATTCTTCGTATGTTTTTGAAATGGAAAAAAGACAGCATGTTCTACATGTCAAACAACATCCTTGTCAACAATCTACCATTAAACGGCATTGAAAGCTTTGAAAACAGGTAACCTAAGCATCTACAATCCGCACCTTACGCCGTAGAATCGTAACGAACTCGACAGTGGCTCTAAGTCTTTGTCTACAGCACAAAGGTAACCTGTAGCATGAAATAGGTTAGCTATTTCATCACTTACGCTATTCAAACCTCTACAACTGATTAGGGTTAGGTTTTCTTACCTAAGAACAGAGCTGGAGTCGTCGAAAAAATAATGCAGACGTGAAAGTTGAGTACGTGGAATGACAGGGAAGAAACCCTGGATCGAATACCAACTCTCTCTCACACTTTCTCTCTCTTTCGTTCTCTCTTTCCTCCTTAGGGTTAGAAATTCGTATGTGAAGAGAAAGAGGGGTTTTAAGGTCCTTATATAGGCCCAGAATTGTCGAAAATAGGCTCAGGGTCATGGTATACTCAGGTTATGTCCAAATACGGATTATTCCATCTCAAAGGAGTACTTCTGGAGGTCCTGTTACTAAATGCGGTCAGACTTAAGATCTCTAATATTGGATCTAGGTCAAGCTAAGTTTTCATCTCAGTCGGACTTCCAGATCGCACGTAGCGGACCAGTTTCAGTTCAACGGTTACGGGAACTCGATCAAAGCTACAAGTACTATGACATGTAAGGGCCACCTATCCTGATCCGAGGGTGAATTTGGGTTGAAATCTAACGATCAGAACGCTTAAAAATAATGCGCAAGTGAAACGTTCCAGATTTCATAAAAATATAATTAATTTTCTAAATATCTTACTTTTCTCACTCTCTTTACTCCGGACGCAAGGAAATAGTCTCAGGAAATCGTTTGGGCTTGATCTTCTATATGATTGACAAGTCCAACTAGGCAGTCATAATGGTCTAAGTCCATAGCTATCAAACTCTCGATGCGCGGTCTAGAACCAATACAAAGTTACAAAGCATTGTCGGGAGCAACTGGGTTTAGAGTTGGATCCTAGATTTTAGGGTAACATAGCGGTAACAATTCTAGAGGTTTTAGGTCTTACAGATTGTATTTAAAGTGGTTGGTGCTAATTTTGCAAGAAATCTAGTGTAGCGCTGGCTAATTCACGTTAAATTTCTAAAGAATTAGGTTCTAAATAATTCCTTTGGCTTTGGAATTGAGTTCTAAGAGGTTACCAAGGTGTTATGGCTGACCCATTGCCTAAGGACACTTAACTCTAGGTTGACAAAAATCCAGGGTGTTACAGAAACATCCCCCATCTAGGAAATCTGGCCACGTCAAATCCATAAGATTAGGACCGTCCAACCCTGTGCAGTGTGGTATTCGACCACTCCCAATAAGCCAGATTGAGAGGATCGGATCGAGGGGTGCTCAGATCTCAGTCATTACGCAAGATATCCTTTGAACCTGCACTATGCAAGAAAAAGAGGTGCGTAAAGGGTTCGCATGAAGAATCCAGAAGGCACAGCGCAGCTCTATAAAAAGAGGTCTCCTTCGATGTTTGGAGGAAGAAACACAAGAAAGGAAAGAAAGGAGAGAAAGGAACATGGGAGAAAGAGAGGCTTCACCTGAGCAGCAGCTCTGTTCACCCAAGGCTTGCTATCGTTTAGCAAGAAAGAAAGAAAGAAAAGAGAAGAAGAAAGAAGGAAAGAAAGAGAAAGGGAAAGAGAAAGAAAGAAAGGAGAAAAAAGAAAAAAGAAGAAGAAGAAAACAGGGAAAGTAGAAACAAGAAAGAAAGAGCTCGTGCGGTGGAGTTACACAATGGCGAGTCAAACAGAGTTAACCCGGCTGAGACTCACTAAGTTGCTGCCCTAGTTGGGTTCAGGTTCAAGGCAAAGTCTGCCATCCACGCAACACCGTATGATAAGTTTTCCTATTTAATAGATTAAATAAACTAACCTAGATAAAGATGATAGACAATACCCTGGTTTAAATCCTTAACTAGATAAATAGTGCAACTTGTAGATGAAGCTAAAGTTTACAACCCGTATATAAGTTCTTAGTTAACATGTGAAGATGATTCAACCTTAAAAAGGTGAGGGTTTTATCCTTTAAGCTTACAGTAATTTAAGTTGATTTATTTATTCTGCCTTTTAGCTGTATTCATATTATTTCATCTAGCCTCTTTCGTGCCTTTTACGATATAAATTATCATGTCTTTGATGCTTACATGTTTTCTGTGAATTTTCCTATCAATTGATTTAGTTTATATCATTATAACTATTGGCCCCTTTGGGATTATGACATGATGTCAATTATAAAGGATTTCTCTAAATTTATGTGGGGCCATGGTACAAGCCTTACCCCTGCCTTATTAATTTATTGAGTTGGCTCTGCAACTCGTCTCTATATTTGAGTTGGCTCTGCCACTCGTCTCTTTATTAGAGTTGGCTATGTCACTCGTCTTTTTATTTAAGTTGGCTCTACCACTCTTCTTTTGTTGAGTTGACCATTGTCACTCTTCTCTTATTATGTTGGCTATTGCTGTAAGTGCTATGGTTTCATATCCCTTTGGTTGTTAAATTTTGTGGTGCCAAAACCTATATCTATGTCTTGTATATCTTGTGTTTCATATTTGAGACTATTCATTGCAATCAAGACATGGCATTTCAAGACAAGAACTTAATAGAAGAACGTTTCAAGTCATGGATGAAGAATTCAAGAATAGAAGTCTTCAAGTTTGCACGTTCAAGATTCAATCAAGTTTAAGTATATTAGAAGACCTTGTCAAGTCAAGATCAAGCTCAAGAAGGCCTACTACAAGATTCGCAAATTCTCAAGCTTCTCTTTAAGGTTATCTGAGTATACAAACTTTCAATGTTCATCTCACTTTTAAGGTTTGTTTGACCTTAGATTGACCTTAGGATGGGCTTTACTGTAGGTCATTCTGGATACATAACTCATATATTTTTAATATGCTTGTTTGGGCTGTTCTAAGACCAGTCCTAGGGACTTCAAGACCAGTCCTAGCTGTACTACGACCAGTCTTAAGTTTTTCAGGACCAGTCATATATTGTTGAAGATTTTTGAATCTTTCTGGCTGTCCTACGACCAGTCCTGGACATCCTACGACCAGTCCTGTGAGTTCTACGACTCATCATTCGACCAGTTGTATCCCTACAACTCAAACTCCAGTAACTAAATTGGGGGTCCTTCGACCGGTAGTAGGTGACCCACGACCAGTCGTAGGTGGCCCATGACCGGTCGTAAACCACCCAGGACCGGTCGTGGAACAGCAAAATCTTATCCCGCGGAAATCTTTAAAAATATTTGTAGTTACGACCAGTCCTAGGATCTTAAGACCAGTCGTAGACGGGATTTTCAGGCTATAAATTGAGCACGAACTTTAGAGTTTTAGCAATTCAATTTAACTCTATTCAAGCAATCTTTAGGCTATTCTCTGAGATAAGTTTGTGTTTGTTATAAGCTACTTTGTGCTTATTTAATATTCCTTTTGCTAGCTTATTTTTTATTTGATTTTGATCTACATTCCAATCTCATTAGAAAAGGGGAATTTCTGATATTCCTTCTTCATGGATTCAAAATCAAATAGAACTAGCCCTTTTGATTTAAAATCAATTAGACTTAGAACCATTCTTAAAGTGAGTATTGGACTTTGAATGTTGAATCAAACTTCTACTCCAATTGGTTCTATCGGGCTACTTCAAAAGGTGATTCAGGTATTTTACATTTTTATAATTTACTTTCTTTGATTTTGTTTGAGATTTGCTTAGAAAAATCTCATTGTATTGGTTATCTGAGGAGAGCCAGAAAACTCAGATTGTGGGGGTTTTTTGGATTGTTTAAGCCCAAGATCAAAGACATAATTGTGAAGGTTTTAGGTGAACTTATGAAACCTATTTTGATAGTGCATGCTAATATCCCCTGTGTGAGGATATTAGGAGTGGAGTAGCATTCTGTGTGGCTGTTGGATAACAGTTGGTGTACACACAGGTGAACCACTATATATCGTTGTGTTGTGGATGTGCATTATTCTTTCATTCCTTTATTCATTCAGTTTTGTGGTTTGTATTTATGGATGAATGTTGTAATTATTTTATTTCAAGCAAGTTTGAATGGATGTTGTAATAACTTAGGATTTATTTCTGCAAGTTATTTTGATTTCCTTGCTTTTTATTCATCATTGGTTTGTGATACAAAGGACCTTCTAGAAATAAGGTTGTCCTACCTTAAACCTTTGGTTTTTGGTGTAAGGTTGTCCTTAGAACTGATAAAGTATCATTCTCTTTATTTTAGGCTATTAAGATTACTTTAAATTCAGCATTGCGCTTTATTTCGTTTATTATTCCGCTGTTATAAGTTTTATTTGGCATTGTCCTATTCACCCCCCCTCTAGGGCATATACCTAGGCCCTTTCAGGTGGTATCAGAGCCTAATAGCTCATGCTTATTGTTTATTTATTGGATTTATTTCCTGAGCTAACGATCTAAGCAATATTAAGATGTCAAATTTTGATAGCCTATCAGTCACTAGGCCACCACCTTTTAATGGCACAAATTATGCCTATTAGAAAGCCAGGATGAGGATCTTCCTCAAATCCTTGGATGAAAGTGTGTGGCTAGGCACAGTGAATGAATGAAACCCTCCTATCACTGAAGTAACTAATGGCGATGGTTCAAAATTAATGAAAGTAACGGGTTACTCTCTTTAGACCACACTTCAGAAAAGTGAGAGTAGTGCAAATGCAAAAGCACTAAATACAATTACTTGTGCATTATCACCAGATGAATTCAAAAAAATCATCTCTTGTGAAAATGCAAAACAAGCATGGGATGTATTAGAAATGACACACGAGGGTACATCAATTGTCAAGAAATCTAAAGTCCAACTCCTCACAACTAAATTTGAAGAAATTCATATGGAGGAGAATGAGATGTTTATGGAATTCTACACTAGATTGAATGACATTGTGAACTCTATGTGGGGTCTTGGTGATAGAATCCCCGAAAGTAAAGTGTGCGCAAAGATACTACGCTCACTTCCTAAACGGTTCAATTCTAAAGTAACCGTGATTCAGGAACTTCGTGAAACGGATATCATGAGGGTTGAGGAATTAGTTGGTTCACTTCAAACTTATGAGTTGTCCTTTAAAGCTCCTAAAGGAAAATCAATTGATCTCAAATCATCTAAAAATGTTTCACAAGAGAGTACTTCAGATTCAGAAAATTTTGAAGATGATATGGCTCTTTTAGCAAAAAAGTTTTACAAAATTTTTAAAAGCAAGAAAAAAGTTAATTTTCAAAAGTCAAATGATAAGAGACGATCTAAACCTAGAACTCGAAAATCTTTGAAAGATAGTCAATGTTACAACTGTCAAGAGTATGGGCAATTAGCTAACAAATGTCCTAAAAAGGACAAATCAAAAAAGAAAAGCATGATGGCTACTTGGGATGAATCATCTGATTCTGAATCCTCTTCTAAATCAGAAGATTCTGAAACCAAGTCGGGCGAAGATGTTAAAGCCCTTATGACTCTAGCGAAGATCACCCTTTCAGATAATGATGATATATTTAGTGAAGAAAATCTAAATAGTGATTGCAATAATAAAGATGATCTTCAGGATGCTTATAATTCCCTTTATAAAGAGAGTTGTAAAATTACCGTTAAGCTTAAATTACAAAAAGAAAAATTTTCTAAGCTCAAGGAAGATTATGAGTCTCTTGTTTTAGAAAAGTCTCATATTTCTGCTTCTTTTGAGAAGACCAAATGTGATTTAGATTTCAAAACCTCTCAAATTAAAGATTTGAAATCTGAAAAAGAGAAACTCAAAAAAGAGGTAGATTCTCTTCTGAGTTTGAAAGACACATGGAGATATGCCCAAGGTGATCCAAAATTGAAAAAATTATTGTCCGGATCAAGAAAATGTGGCGATTGATCTGAGTTGGGCTATGATAAGAATACATCTCCTAAACAAAAGAACATTGCTCCTAAATTTGTAAAAGGAGAGTCTTCTACTTCAAAAGAAAAGAATACCTATCAAGGTTTTTCCAAAAATTCAAGGTCTTTTCAAAAACCTAAAGGTGGCCATGTCAACTTTAATTTTCAAAACCAAAATTCTTTAGCTGAAAAAATAATTGATCTACTCAAGGAGCTATTAAAGTTTAACTCTATAGGTCACTCCTATAACAACATACAGAAAAAGACCATCTATACTCTTAAACCCAAAACAGTTCTGAAATGGGTTCCTAAAGTTGCCAGCTTGGTTGCCCACACTGCTTTCAAAGCAACATGTCATTCAAAGTGGTACCTAGATAGTGGTTGCTCCAGGCATATGACAGGTGACAAGGCTTTATTCACGGATCTAAAAAATATGACTGAAGGGTCAGTCACATTTGGTGATGGAAGTAATTGCAAGATCATTGGCCAAGGTAAGGTTCAACTTTATAACGTTCCCTTATTTAAGAATGTTTTGTATGTTGAGGGATTGAAACACAACCTTCTTAACATCTCTCAGATATGTGATAACAACCATAGTGTGAAGTTTTCTAATCAAGGTTGTGAAATACTTAATAAAAAGGGTTCTGTTATATTAACTGGTCGTAGAACTTCTGAAAACTGCTACATCGTTAGTGATGTAAGCTCATCTATTCAATCGTGTTACATAGTCCATACTGATGAGACTGAATTATGGCATAAACTCCTTAGACATGTACACTATCGAAACTTATTTAGATTAAGCAAAAGAGAACTAATTAGAGGTCTACCTAAATTGCAAAGAGTAGACAAAATATGTGGTGAATGCCAGTTGGGCAAACAGACTAGGAGCTCTCACAAGAAAGTGAACTCAAATACCACATCTAGACTACTCGAGCTTCTCCACATGGATCTTATTAGACCAACCAGATCGGAGAGTCGAGGAGGCAAAAAATACATTTTGGTTATCGTAGATGACTATACCAGATTCACTTGGGTATCATTCTTAAAAGACAAAACTGAAACCCTGGACGAAGTGAAAAAGGTTATTAAACGAATCCAAAATGAGAAAGGTACTCATGTTAGTAAGATTCGTAGTGATCATGGATCTAAATTTGAAAATAGTAGTTTTGTGAAATTCTGTAGTGATCAGGGAATATCGCATGAATTCTCTGCGTCCAAAACACTGCAACAAAATGGTATAGTTGAAAGGAAAAACAGAGTGCTTTAAGATATGGCTAATGTTATGCTGAATAGCATGAAGCTCTCTAGAAATCTTTAGGCTGAAGCAGTTAATACTGCATGCTATATTATTAATCGGGTTTATACCAGTAAATCTGATAATAAGACTGTTTAAGAATTATGGTTTGAAAAGAAACCTACTGTCAAATACTTTCAGGTTTTTGGCAGCAAGTGTTATATTTTACGTCATCGCAAAAATTTGGAAAAGTTTGAGACGAAGAGTGATGAAGGTATTTTTCTTGGTTATTCCTTGAACAGTCAAGCTTATAAGGTTCTAAATAAGAGAAGTGTGATTCAAGAGTCCATCAATGTGGTCATTGATGATCATTTGAATACACCAGCTCTGAGTTCAGATGATGATGAAGCTCTTATTATCGACAAACAAGATACCTCATCAAGTCTAAAAGAATCTAAACCAAGGACTGTCAAAGATCATCCAACCAATCAAATACTTGGAAACCCTCTTACTGGAGTTCGTACTCACAAACAACTTGAGAACATATGTAATTATGTTTGTTTTACATCCCAAATAGAAACGGCCAACGTGAAAGAAGCACTTTCTGACGAAAATTGGATAGTTGCTATGCAGGATGAACTTAATCAATTTGTTCATAATGATGTCTAGTGTCTTGTTCCTAGACCTAAAGATAAACACATTATTGGAACAAAATGGATCTTTAAAAATAAGTCTAATGAGCTTGGAAATATAATACGAAACAAGGCCAGACTGGTTGTACAAGGGTACACTCAGATTGAGGGCATCGATTACGATAAAACCTTTGCTCCAGTCGCTCGCCTTAAATCTATCAGACTTTTTATTTCCATCGCATGTTTTAGAAAATTTAAGATTTATCATATGGATGTAAAGAGTGCTTTCTTGAATGGTGATTTACATGAAGAGGTGTATGTTGAACAACCTTCAGGGTTTGAAGACCCCAAGTTATCTGATCATGTTTTTCATCTCAAAAAGGCTCTCTATGGTCTAAAACAAACACCCAGAGCATGGTATGAGAAATTGACTAAATTCTTACTTAGTCATAGCTTTCAAGTAGGAAGTGTCAATAAAACACTCTTTGTTAAGAAGCATAACAATGATATTTTGATGGTTCAAATTTATGTTGACGATATTATTTATGGATCAAATTGTACTTACATGTCTATTGAGTTTGCAGATCTTATGAAATCAAGGTTCGAAATGACCATGGTTGGTAAACTAAATTACTTCCTAGGGTTGCAAGTAAAACAACAACCTGACGGAATTTTCATTTCCCAAACCAAGTATGCTACGAACTTGGTTAAAAGGTTAGGATTTGAGAATGGTAAGAACTTTGATACTCCTATGAGTACAACGTTAAGACTCTCAAAAGACTCTACAGGTAAAGATATAGATCCTAAACTATATCGTAGTATGATTGGTAGTTTGTTATATCTAACTGTAAGTAGACCTGATACCGCATTCAGTGTTGGTATTTGTGCAAGATATCAATCTAATCCTAAGGAATCACATCTTAATGCTGTTAAATGGATTATTAGATATGTCACAAGTACTATAAATCTGGGTCTTTGGTATCCTTTTGATACTAGTGTTCAACTAGCCGGGTATTCAGATGCTGATTGGCCCAGTAATATTGATGATAGAAAATCAACCAGTGGAGGTTGTTTTTACATTGAAAATTTCTTAGTTTCTTAGTTCAGTAAGAAGTAAAGTTCAATATCGCTCTCCACTGCTGAGGCTGAGTATATTGCAGCTGGATATGCATGTACTCAACTAGTTTGGATGAAACGCATGCTAAGCGATTATGGAATTAATCAAGATTCAATGATCTTACATTGTGATAATTCCAGTGCTATAAATATTTTCAAAAATCCAATCCAGCATTCATGTACTAAGCACATTGACATTAGGTATCATTACATTCATGAGTTGGTTGAAGAAAAAGTTATTTTTTTGGAATATATATCAACCGAAAATCAACTTGCTGATATATTTACTAAACCGCTCGACAAAAGCAGGTTTAATAAATTAAAATTTGATCTTAGTATGTGCATTTTACATTTAATATTCTTTTTTACATATATCATAGTGTACTATATTTCATATTATATTTGTTTAAATTTTAATTTTTTATATAAGATATGTATTTTTGGTCGATACTCGACCGGTCGTGGCTGTACACGACCAGTCGTGGTTCGACCGGTCGTGAACCGCACTCGACTGGTCGTGAAGCTCGTGAATGTGATATATTTGGGGAAAATCCCCTTCTTCTTCATTTTCACTCTGACCTACGACGAGTCGTGGCTCGACCAGTCATAGGATTTCTTATTTTTCTTCAAGGTGAGTCCTATTTCATCATTTTTTCTTGAAGATTCATGCTCTCTATGCTTTGATTTATTCATTGTATAGCTAGATTTCATCTTTTGCTGGGTTTTTCAAGGGTTTCTTCTCAACTTGCTGATCTAGAGAAAACCCATCTTTCTTTTGTGCATTTCTCTTGCTCTTTGTATATCTTTTTGAATAAGGATGCTAGAGAGAAGAAGAAAACATCTTGTGATCCATCCTTATCTAGATCTACACCGATTACAAAACGGTACCTTTGGTCACCCGAAGATGATCCTCAAGATGTACGGGATTTGCGTGTTCGTAATGTAATCGTTGAGCATACCGCTAATCTCAATCACATTGCTCCATATGGTATTGTCCCTCTCCTTGAATCTATTGGCTGGACTAACATTTTACTTTGGGGTGGGCCTACATACCAATCTATTGCCCAATCAATGGTTGCATGCATCTCTGAATTTTCTCTTGATAATTTAACTTTTTTAATTGATACTAGAGAAGGGAAATTTGAAGTAGACCGTCATTTGATATCGGGTATTATGGATATACCCATTAATGATGAAGGAATACCGATTCATACTCTATACGACAAACCATCTGAATCGAAAAAATGAATGTTAATAAGAGATTTATGTAAAATTGATGCGCAATGGACACACAAAGGGAATGCGCTCCCTTCAAAGTATCTGTTACCTAGATACAAAGTGTTACATCGTTTCTTCATTTTCAATGTGTATCCTCGGTCCGGTAATAAAATCGAGTTGACTTCTTTCATGGTTTGTGTGTTGCATTCTATTGCTTCTAGTACCATGGTCTATCTTTCTTCTTTGATTTGTTATTTCATTATTCAGTTTCATCTCCATCCAGGTCATAGTGATATTCCGTTCGGTTATCTTATGACTGTTTTAGCCACTCACATGCTTGTCAATAAACCTATTAATGAGGCACCAATTCATCATCTTATTTTCAACAATTCCAATCTTAATAAGATGAAGTTGGATTTGCTTCCTTGCCAAGTTGATGAAGGTGGTGTTGGTGGTGATGGTGGTGAAGCCGGAAATGAAGGGGAAGCTGGTGATCTTCCTCAACAAGATGTTAATATGGATGAGATTTTTAATGAAATAGAATCTGATTCACCAAATGATCCTAATTATGATCCATCTGGTTATAATGCACGCCTTCGTGCATTGGAGGAAAAGGTTGATAATATGAGTATAGCCCATGATATGCAATTTAAGTACATGCAAAAATATCTTCGTCGCATCAATAGGGGGTTACACCAGATTGATCTGACTATCCCTGCTCCCTCCTCTGGATCAGATTGGGTGAATTATCTTTTGGATATTATAACATTATCTTTTATTTTGGTTATGTATTATGGATTATGGTTTGATAACACTATCTTTTTGATATTGTATTATGGATTGATGATGGCTTGATGCTTCAGGTTTATATTTTGAAATATGCTTTGTCCTTTCATATCTCTTTCTCATTATTACTCTCTATGTTCTCTTTCCTTTTGTGACTTTCCCTTGTCATTTTGTGAAAAAAAGGGAGAGTAGTAAGCTAAAAGGGAGTAGTATGGAAAGGGGGAGTAATTTATTTATTTGAATTGATTGATTGAGAAGGATATGTGGATGAGAATATGTTGTATTGATGTTATTGATTGTTTACATGAGTAGTACTCGTATTGCTCAGGGGGAGTAGAGTAATTTGTGATTTCATGGCTCATGAGTCCTTATTATGCTATATGTTTTGTCACAAATTTGACAAAGGGGGAGATTGTAAGTGCTATGATTTCATATCCCTTTGGTTGTCAAATTTTGTGGTACCAAAACCTATATTTATGTCTTGTATATCTTGTGTTTCATGTTTGAGACTATTCATTGCAATCAAGACATCGCATTTCAAGACAAGAACTTAATTGAAGAACGTTTCAAGTCATGGATGAAGAATTCAAGAATAGAAGTCTTCAAGTTTGCACGTTCAAGATTCAATCAAGTTCAAGTATATTAGAAGACCTTGTCAAGTCAAGATCAAGCTCAAGAAGGCTTACTACAAGATTTGTAAATTCTCAAGCTTCTCTTTAAGGTCATCTGAGTATACAGACTTTCAATGTCCATCTCACTTTTAAGGTTTGTTTGACTTTAGATTAACCTTAGGATGGGCTTTACTGTAGGTCATTCTGGATACATAACTCATATATGTTTAATATGTTTGTTTGGGCTGTTCTAAGACCAGTCCTAGCTGTGCTACGACCAGTTTTAAGTTTTTCAGGACCAGTCATAGGTTGTTGAAGATTTTTGAATCTTTCTGGCTGTCCTACGACCAGTCCTGGACATCCTATGACCAGTCCTGTGAGTTCTACGACTCATCCTTCGACCAGTTGTAGCCCTACGACTCAAACTCTAGTAACTAAATTGGGGGTCCTTCAACCAGTAGTAGGTGACTCACGACCAGTCGTAGGTGGCCCACGACCGGTCGTAGACCACCCAGGACCGGTCGTAGAACAGCAAAATCTTATCCCATGAAAATCTTTAAAAATATTTGTAGCTACGACCAGTCCTAGGATCCTAAGACCAGTCATAGACGGGATTTTTCAGGATATAAATTGAGCACGAACTTCAGAGTTTTAGCAATTCAATTCAACTCTATTCAAGCAATCTTTAGGCTATTTTCTGAGATAAGTTTATGTTTGTTTTAAGCTACTTTGTGCTTATTTAATATTCCTTTTGCTAGTTTATTTTTTATTTGATTTTGATCTACATTCCAATCTCATTAGAAAAGGAGAATTTCTGATATTCCTTCTTCTTGAATTCAAAATCAAATAGAACTAGCCATTTTGATTTAAAATCAATTAGACCTTCTTAAAGTGAGTATTGGACTTTGAACGTTGAATCGAACTTCTACTCCAATTGGTTCTACCGGGCTACTTCAAAAGGTGATTAAGGTATTTTACATTTTTATAATTTACTTTCTTTGGTTTTTTTTGAGATTTACTAGAAAAATCTCATTGTATTGGTTATCTGAGGAGAGTCAGAAAACTCAGATTGTGGGGGTTTTTTGGATTGTGTAAGCCTGAGATCAAAGACACAATTGTGAAGTTTTAGGTGAAACTGTGAAACCTATTTTGATAGTGCATGCTAATATCCCCTGTGTGAGGATATTAGGAGTAGAGTAGCATTCTGTGTGGCTGTTGGATAACAGTTGGTGTACACACAGGCGAACCACTATATATCGTTGTGTTGTGGATGTGCATTATTCTTTCATTCCTTTATTCATTCAGTTTTATGGTTTGTGTTTGTGGATGAATGTTGTAATTATTTTATTTCAAGCAAGTGTGAATGGATGTTGTAATAACTTAGGATTTATTTTTACAAGTTATTTTGATTTCCTTACTTTTTATTCATCATTGGTTTGTGATACAAAGGACGTTCTAGAAATAAGGTTTTCCTGCCTTAAACCTTTGGTTTTTGGTGTAAGGTTGTCCTTAGAACTGATAAAGTATCATTCTCTTTATTTTAGGCTATTAAGATTACTTTAAATTCAGCATTGCGCTTTATTTCTTTTATTATTCCGCTATTATAAGTTTTATTTGGCATTGCCCTATTCACCCCCCCTCTAGGGCATATAGCTAAGTCCTTTCAATTGCCACTTTTGTTGAGTTGACCATTGTCACTCTTCTCTTTATTGGCCTTGTGTCGTCTATCTTTAAGGATTGGGCATGTGTTTTGTTATTCCAGAACCTTCATAATTCAGTTTATATTCTTTATGATTCAGATTATACTCTTCATGATTTAGTTATATTCTTTATAAGTGCAAGTGATGTGTTAAAAGGAATCACAACTAGTGAATCGATTATCTTATCATGGACGTAATGCGTTACGGGTAACGGCCCTCTTGGTCAGCACGTAATTTTATGGGTTGGTTAACGTGGTGCATAATCGATGTATGTAAATCGACATACGTGTTACATCAACTTTTCTGAATTGAATGTCGTAAATATTCACTCCACGAACACATGGTGTTACGTAAATCCTCCAACCGCGTGTTGTGTTGCCTTAAGATGTTCGCATAAATCCACGTTAGTGTTGGCCACGCCGGCGAATATTCGTAGTTATGAGATGCAGGTCGAGCCAGGTTTTATATTCTACATTGTGATGATCACTACATATGATGAGCCGCGCATGCTATACTAAGCATGCATCTCATGTAGGTTGTTCGAGCATACTGATATCTCATGTATTAGTGGAGTACGAGACGTATCAGCGCCCTTACTTTACCTTTTATGAATCTTTTGAATTATTGTTAATCTTAAAAGATAACCATCACTATGAGTAGGGCATTGACCTTCTCCCAACCGTACAGATGACGCAGGTGAAGTACAAATTAAAGACTTAGAGGACTTGTAACACCCTGAAAATCGGGGGTCGTGAATAACTCCACTCCCGAGTTCCAGACCGTCACTTATGCAACAAAAATGATTATGATTCAATGTTGTCTGATTTAAATCATTCACATGAGTAAAATTTTACCAAAACTGCAATTCATACTTCAGATTCAGTGATAAAAGCAAGCGGAAGACTAAACAATATATATATATCACTGTATGGAAAAACAAAGTAGATCTCATCTGTCTCTAAAGTATGAATACATCTCTGAGTCTCATAAACATATACATGAATAAAATTAAAATGTTCAAAATAGTCCCACTGAAGTCCCGTCAACCCAGGTCGCCTACGCAAAGCCATCATGATACTGCATGTACGAGAACTCATCCTGTTCCTCGTCGAAGTCTGGCTCTGCCTCCTGGATCTCAGCCTCACCTGCATCTACAACAGGGTCCGGTGGGTGTTGCAAACACCATCCCGTAACGTGGGAATGAGTGATCAACTCAGTGGAATCATAGAGCAAAGATTAGCATGTTCACAAATCAATCATGCGATAATAGTAAAGCAATAAATCAGACAATCCTACTACTGTTGTTAATGCAAGATGATATGACGTGATGTATGCCCTCACCGACGATCTCCCTCATACGGCACCATCTTACGATCGCGGCATGCAATCGACCCTCAAGTGCTCCACATCTTCCAGGCACATGCAATGGTATGGTGATATGATTTTTGAGTTGTTATTAGTCCATTCAAACAGCAGGATTGGAAAACTAAGGTACTTCCCTTGTATCAATCCCAACACAGATCCTGTCTAGGGTCGTCACTCCTAGTAATCTCATACGAGGTATATTTCGTAGGTCGCTGCAAGGGCTGTCAGGGCTGTTGCTCGCACTCGTTGCACCGCTCCCCCATCACCTTATCAATACAGGCCTACTGTACTCTACTGCTACTGAAGGGTCGTCGCCTCCCGTAGACTCAGAATACGCTCGCGGTCACTACAAAGGACTCGTCGCTTGATCAGTGTAGACCGACAGCTAGAATATAGTGTCCCATACCACCATAATCTGCTCACAAGACTAGGTGCTCACTGGTCACTACGGGGAGGTTTGTGGCCCCAGCGTAGGCCGACAGCTCGATCACGGTGTCCCATACCACCATGCCCGGCTCATGAGTCTTCATGGATCAAGGTACCATGGTTAACAGGGTTTACAATGGTAAGTTCAGTACCCTAGGTTCAAGCAGTTATGACTCATACAGGGTGAACATACATCGGCTAGTCGGGTTACTTGACGAGCTCGACTAGTGCGATTGCATCTCAAGTCGAACGACATGAAGTGCGTAAAACACTTCGCGTGGCCTAACCACTGCCGCCAACTCCAAACACGACTCGCATTGATCGACGCGTCATTCGTGGCTAAGACCAGCCAGTCACGAATTCACTCGGTTACCGACTGCCTGGACTAAGTCTAGTCCCAAACAATTATGGAATCACATCAGCAATTTATGTAGGAGTATGTTAATACATGTTATAACATACAACTTAAACAAATCTTCAAGCACATACATTTCATGCATAGTATGGAATCATGTACATAGTCAACATGTAGGAAATCATTTATGTCAGCATATTAATTGAGAAATCAGTCTCAAACTAATTCATAACATCATTTAATTCAATACATACTAATACAAGCATTTATACAAACACATACACTACACACTTAAGTCTACATATAGTATGTCGACCCGAAGTGTGCAATTAGGCGAATCTCTTCGCCAAACTAATTATGCACACATTCCTAACTTCCTAATGTGACAACAAACCATGTCAATCACATCAACAAAATATGAATGTAATCAGTACATCCTACAAATGACTAAAATGCCCTAAATCTCATATTCTTCGTTGATTTACGAAACAGGAAACGGATAGCATGTTGTACATGTCAAACGGCGATGCCGTCAATAATCTACTATTAAACGACATTGAAAGCATTGTAAACCGTCAATCAAAGCGTCTAAAATCCTCACCTTGTCTCTTGTAGACTCGTGATTTCGAACGGAGCGTATACGCTTCGTCTACGGCAATAAGGGAACCTGTTTTACGAGTTACGTTAGCTAACACGCTATGAATCCTAGCAAACCCTAAATCAGCAACTTCTAGGGTTGTTTTATACCTGGAAAAGTGGAGGAATCATCGGCCAGGTGATTGGGATGAGCTGCTGAAGCACGTGCAACAGGTGGCACGAAGACGGGAAAAATCCCTTCTACTCTCTCTCACAAACTCTCACCTTTTCTCTCTCCCAAATCTAGGGTTTTTGCAATTTCGGATGGGAGAGAGGAGTGAGGGTTTCAACCCCTTTTATAAGCTTAAAAATGTCAAAAACAGGCTCAGGAATGAAGTTTACTTAGTGCATACCCAATTCGGGGCTGTTTCGGTCCAAAAGATGCTTTCTGGTGGTCCCCTGGTTGAATGCGATCGGACTTAAGCTCATGCGTACTAGATATAGCACGTATTAAGTTTTCAGTCCGGCAGGGTTCACAGATCGCGCGTGGCGGAACAGTTTCAGTTCAGCGGTCACCGCACGTAGATCAGGGGTGAAAGTCTCATGATATAAAATAGAAATTTTTCCTGATCCGAGGGTGTAATCTAGCTGAATTCTGACGGTCAGAACGTTTAATACTGACCCGTCAAGTCGTGTGCCAGATTTGAATTTGAAATTCCAATTCTGTCCCTATTCACACTCTCTTCAGTCCGGGCTCAATGAAATAGCCTGTGATTATCAGTTGGACTTGATTTTCGAAATGATTGTCAAGTCCAGTAAGACGGTTCTAACGGTCTAAGATAGGAGGTATCGGACTTTCGACGTGCGGTCTAGATCCAATACAAAAATTCAAAGTGGTCCAGAGAATAAACCTGCTTAGAGTTTGATCCGAGGTTATAGAGTATTGTAGAGTCATTTGTTCTACTCGATTTGGGTCTTGTAGAACGTATTTAATGTGATCAGGGACTATTTCCCAGCTACTCTAGCATTGCGCTAGCTAACTTACGCTTAATTTCCATAGAAATTAATTCTACGTGATTTCGGGTCGAGTTGGTACTCGAGCCCAAGTATGGATTTTTCACGGGCGTTACAATCTACCCCCCTTAACAAATAATTTCATCCTCGAAATTTGTACCTTTTCGTACTCCTCGAGAAGCTGTGGGTAGTTCTTTCTGATCTCGGCTTCTGTCTCCCAGGTAGCCTCCTCCTCAGAGTGATGCGTCCACAATACCTTCACAAGGGGAATCACCTTGCTACGCAGTACCTGCTCCTTCCTGTCTAGGATACGTGTCGGTCGCAGGATATATGTAATATTCTCTCCTAACTACACCTGCTCCCATCTGATGATATGGGAAGGATCAGCAACGTACTTCTTCAGCATAGAAACATGAAATACGTTGTGAACGCTCGCGAGAGGCGTGGGTAAAGCCAATCGGTAAGCCACTGCTCCCACACGATCGAGGATCTGGAATGGACCAATGAATTGAGGTGCCAGCTTTCCCTTCTTCCCGAACCGAAGGACTCCCTTCATAGGGGAAACTCGTAAAAACACATGATCCCCAACTGTGAACTCTAGTAGCCTCCGTCTCGTATCGGCATAACTCTTCTGTCTACTCTACGCTGTAAGAAGCCGACATCGAATAATATCAATCTTCTCTGACGTCGCCTGCACCAACTCTGGGCCAATAAAGCTACGCTCACCGACCTCTACCCAGCAATGCGGTGCGCGACAAGGTCGCCCATACAACGCCTCATAAGGTGTCATACCGATACTCTCCTGAAAGCTGTTGTTGTACGCAAACTCCGCATAAGCAAGACAATCATCCCAACTGTCCTTGAAGTCCAATGCGCAAGCTCGCAACACGTCCTCTAAGATCTGGTTCACCTGCTCTGTCTGTCCCTCTGTCTGTGGGTGGAAAGCAGTACTGAACTTCAACTTCACACCCATAGCCTCCTGAATGCGAGTCCAGAAAATAGAAGTAAACCGCATGTCTCTGTCCGACATGATCTCCAACGGAACTCCATGCAGACGCACAATTTCTCTGATGTACAGTCTAGCCAGCTCGTCTGTAGAGTTCATAACTCTAATTGGTAGGAAGTGCGCCGACTTCGTCAGACGGTCGACGATCACCCAAATGGAATCATGTCCCTTCCTCGTCTTCGGCAACCCAGAAATGAAGTCTATGGAAATGAAATCCCACTTCCACTCTGCGATCGGCATAGGCTGCAAAAGTCCAGGTGGTCGACGATGCTCTGCCTTCACCTGCTGACAAGTGAGACAACGGGATACGAACTCTACTATGTGGGTCTTCATACCTTCCCACCAATACGTCCTCTTCACGTCACGATACATCTTCGTACTGCCTGGATGCATCGCGAGTCTAGTACAATGCGCACCTCGAGAATCTCTCGTCTCAAGTCAGGGATATCTGGGATGCATAGGTGGCCACGATAATGTAAGCCCCCATCCATACCAACTCGCCAGTCGGCGTCTGCATCATCACTGACCTGCTCTAAAAGCTCAGTCAGATGCGCATCGTCCCTCTGCGCCTCGATGACTCGGTCATCGATCTGAGATCACACCTGTACATGTGCGATGAACTCAAACGGCTCCTCTATGGTGAGTTTCTGCTCAAAGTCTCGCAAAAACTAAACCATATCCCACTCAGCAACCATCAGCGGAGCCGCAAACTCTATCACCTTCTTGCGGCTCAACGCATCAGCCACAAGGTTCGCCTTCCCAGGATGGTAAGAGACTTCAAACTTGAAGTCCTTCAACGTCTCCATCCATCGCCGCTGCCTCATATTCAAGTCTCGCTGCGTGAATATATACTTGAGGCTCTTGTGGTCGCAAAAGAGCTCGAACTCCTCTCCGTAGAGGTAATGTCTCCAGAGTCTCAGTGCGAATATAACGGTTGCTAACTCTATGTCGTGTGTAGGGTAATTCTCCTCGTGCTTCCTTAATTGTCTCGACGCATACGAAATTACCCTGTCCCTCTGCATAAGGACACAACCCAGACCAACGCTAGACGCGTCAGTGTATATAGTGTATCTAACCCCTTACTCTGGCAATACTAGCACAGGGGCGGACGTAAGTCTGTCCTTCAGCTCCTGAAAAGCTGACTCCGCCTTGTCATTCCAGGAAAACTTCACGTCCTTCCGTGTCAACTGAGATAAGGGTCTCACGATCTTCGAGAAGTCCTGAATGAAGGACCGATAGTAGCCAGCAAGACCCAAGAAACTCCTCACCTCAGTGACAGAACCAGGCTGCTCCCAGTCCTGCACCGCAACTACCTTAGACAGGTCAACTTCCATGCCATCCTTGAACACCACGTGTCCCAGGAACTTCACCTCCTGCTTCCAGAAGTCACACTTCTTGTACTGTGCGAACAACTGATGCTGTCTGAGCATATCCAGGACCAAACGCAAGTGCTCCTCATGCTCCTCTCGACTCCTAGAGTACACCAAAATGTCGTCAATGAATACAACGACGAATCGATAGAGGAAAGGTCGAAATACCGGTTCATCAGATCCATGAACAGGGCTGGTGCATTCGTGAGACCGAACGACATCACGAGGAACTCGTAGTGGCCAAAACTGGTCCTGAATGCTGTCTTCTGCACGTCCTCATCCCTGATGCGTAACTGATGATATCTTGACTGTAGATCAATCTTCGAGAAGTACTGTGCTCCTCTCAGCTGATCAAACAAGCTATCGATCCTGGGTAAAGGGTACTTGTTCTTCACCGTGACCTGGTTCAGCCTGCGATAATCAATACACAATCGCATCGAACCGTCCTTCTTCCTCACGAATAGGACCGGTGCTCCCCAAGGAGACACACTAGGCCGTATAAGGCCAAGCTCTAGCAGACCATCAATCTGCGTCCTCAACTCCTCCATCTCACATGGTGCCATGCGATACGTCGGCAGTGAGACTGGCGTAGAACCAGAAACCAGATCGATAGTGAAATCGATCTTTCATCGGAGCGGCAAACCAGGGATCTTCCTGAACAGATCCCCGAACTCAGAAACGACTGGCGTATGCTCAAGTATCTGGGCACCAGAGTCGCGCAATAAAGTGGCGTAACTAAGTATGCGGAAAGGAAGATTTACCCGCACTGAAAATGTGAAGGATGCACCCTCTGGCTCGTACACAGTCACTATACGAGTCTCTCAGTCAATCTCGGCCCTCGCTGCAGTCAACCAATCCATGCCAAGAATGACGTCGAGATAAATAAGAGAGGGGTCGACGACAAGATCAATAGTCATCGTCTTGCCTTCCAGATCAACTAAACAACCTTCACATATCTGGGTGACATCTGAATAATCTCCATGAGCTGCAAGGACCCGCACCCTATCCATAGTAATAGTCTGTAACCCAAGACGCCTGACTATAGCACGTGATATCAAAGAAATCATGGAACCAGTGTCCACCATCACAAGAATAGGAGTACCTCCTATATGGGCTGTGACCTCGAAGGTCGAATGCTGAAAAGTCAGAGTCGCAGCTGCCTCAGCTGTCAATGCATGAACCCGTGCCTACTGTGGACGGTTCGGCCGCTGTGTCATGGGCCATGGAGGCTGTCTGATCTGCGATACCGGTGGTCTGAAAGAAGGGTGCATAGGAGCTAACCGTATAGGCGGTGCTGATATCGCCTATGAAGGTGCACGGTCAATCTTCTGCGGTGGCGAGAACCCACTGTCCCGCATCCGAGAAAAGCAACTCTGCGCCAAGTGGCCCGTCCTCCCACAGTATGTGCACGATAACTCGGGGCACCGAAATGATGGTGTTGGCGCTATGGCCCGAGTAGGAGGGTCGACGCGAGGCCTCTTGCCCGTGAAGGGCCTGTCCTACATATCTGGTCGTGGCTTAGAAGCAACAGGGCCACGAGATCGCGCAAGTCGATCCACATTCTGCTCTGCATGCATAGACATGTGAATCAACTCCGCATAAGAGGGAATGCTCACACAGCACATCTTCGACCGAATATCCGGTCGTAAACCCTCCAAAAAGCGTCGTATGCGCATCTGCTCATCAGCCAAAATAGTCAGGATGTATCTGCCCAACTCCGTAAACCGATGCTCATACTCTGTAACTGTCATGGCTCCCTGTCGGAGGCGGAGAAACTCATTCTCCCTGTCATGCCTGTACGTCTGGGGGTAATACTTCTCGTGAAAGCGGAATTCAAAAGCTGCCCATGTCCATACAAAGTCGGCGGCAACAGTCCGCAATACGCTATCCCACCACAGGCTGGCCTCTCTCTCAAACAGGAATGTAGCCAACTCTACCTGCTCGGCCTCTATGCAATGAAGCATCCGTAAAATCTTCGACACACGGTCGAGCCAGTACTCAGCCTCCTCGGGTCTATGAGAACCCGTAAAAGTGAGAGGCCGTAAGCGCTGAAATCGCTCTAATAGGCCCCGTGTATCTGCGGCATTCCCCGCAAGGTAAGCAGGTGGTACAGGATGAGCCATGCCCTCATCCTGGGCGTATGTGTAAGCATCCTCAGCTGGATGCGTAGGTGGTGCAGGTGGAGTCACACCCCCACCCTGGGCTAATGTCCCAACAATGGTAGTCAGAAGCTGCTGCTGCTGCTGAATCATAGCCATCATCTGCTCAAATCTTTCAGGAGGTGGAACAGGCTGTGGCGGGTGCTGTGTCGAAGTAGACGCACGATAAGCCTCTCTGACTGACGGTGTGAACGGCGGTGGTCCAACTGTAGGACCAGCAGCAGGCTGAGACGCACGAACTGTCTCAGGAATCGGGCCCACAGCAGGGTCCGTATGAGTGTCAGACTGCGAAGGAGTCTGATCCATATTCTCACTCAATGTAAGCCGAACCGTGTTCCGCGTAGGCTTAGGCGGCATTCCCTATATTCAAAATAGGGCGCAACCTTGTCAGTCTCAATAGCACAAATACACTGCAATCATTCACACAAGGAGTCAAAGGCATTCCATGCATTTCATTTAATCAAAATTGTCACAATACAAGGGATATATCCTTACAAGCATCATGACGAGAAATACATGGGAACTAAGACAGTTAAAATTATAACAGAAACATAAGCAAAGCACTAGCCCTAACAGGCTTACACACATAAAGCAGGAAATGACTAACTACTAACAACAACATCAAAGGTCGCATCGCTAGTCTGAGTCGGGTGACGGAGGAGGAGCACCCTTATCCTGCAAGCAACACAGGATCGCCTTCAAGGTGCGAGTCACCTTACCGAATTTCCTCTTCGTCACGGCCTTGACATCCTCGACTTCAGTGCGAAGTTCCTAAACTTCCCTTCGCAAGTCGATCTGGCTCTCCTCAATCCGAGCAATGCGATCATCGCTAGTAGCCTGCGCAGAAGGAGGAGGACTCTCATCTGTATCCTGAGCCTCCTCTTCTGCCTCTTCCTGGACTTCTTTCTGAACTTCTGCTCCAGGTTCTCCCTCACTTGGATCCTCCTCATCATCAAAGTCATTCTCGCTATCCTCTTCAAGATGATTTTCACGGTACTGCGACCCAATCTTCATCTTGACCATAGTCGACTCATCAATGGTATGAATCGAAACTGGCAATTCTGGCCCAAGTCTGTAAGCAAACTCAAGCGCGATCTTGCAAATCAGTCGGCCAAAAGGAAGCGATTCGGATGTTCTTCTTGACTTGGCTATGAGGATTATCTGTCGCAAGATGAAAGTGGCCATACATATATTCTCTCCCTGGGCCACCAGATACAAGAAATCGACCATAAGGCGTGTACATTCAATGCGATTCGTCGACCTTGGATAAACATTGTATGTGCAGATATGGTGCAACAGGCACAAATCATCAGACATATACGTCTCCTTAAGGCTATTATTAGGCTGCCATGGAACCAACTTACCGCATAGAAACCTGGTGCGGCGATCTCGTTCACGCCTACTCCTCAGATTCTTCTCACTAGGATGAACATCACCGAGAGGCACGTTCAGAAGTTGCGCAATCAGTGGCACATCAATCGTAGTCATCCGATCTCTACCAAATGGGATTTTGAACTGCAATGGCTCCAAGGTAGGATTCTGGATACTAGCGTAGAAGGCACGAACGGTGCTCACATTAGCACGAGCGCGAGCTTCAAAGATCGGACCCTAATGCACAGCTTCAATGCGCTCGAACAACAAAAATTCACTAAACAATCGCCCTTCCACGTCCACCTCAAATAACACTTTGCGATCAGTGTATTGGTCGTGAGGCATCTTTGATAGAATTACTCGCCCAAGGTGAGCATGGGGATCCAAATCCCGCTTTGTACGGCACTCTCGGGCTGTAGTTGGACCTGTGGCGGCGCTTGAACTTGCGGCGCCACCCCGCGGTCTTCTCGATTGAGCAGGATGACTTGTCCCAGCCTCATCTGCTGCGGTCTTTCTTTTACCCATCAAAGATAGGATGGTGGAGAGTGACAAAAGGCTTAAAATGTCTTCAACGAAAGCCATGGAAAATGGAGAAAATGCGAAGAAGTGGCTATCCAAACTGGAAAAAGAAGATCTAGGCGTTGTAGAGGGATGCTTCAAGCTTCCCTAGGATGTATTTTCAAGGAGAAATGAAAATGAAAAAGTGAAATGGAGCACCTCACGATTTCAGCTCGATTTGGGGGTTTTTGGAGCTCCAAAAGATGAAATCTTCAAGAGGGAGGGCTGCCAACCGAAATAGATTGATGAAGGGTGGTCATTTTTGGCCAAGGATGGATCTAGGGGTGATTTGGATCCACAGATTTTGGAGATGGTTATTGGAAAACGAAAATGAAGCTATGGAGAGGACTGTTTGTGAAGAAGAGGCAAGCTTTAGGGGTTTTCTTTAGACAGGACACATATGGGGGGTGTGTACATGGCATATAAGGGCGTGCGCCCGAAAATCACTTCAAGTGGGCCCACCTATATGGCGATGCATCTCCGGATCAGCGATGGCATCGTCGACCGGTGGTGCATCCGGCTGGTGAGACCAGATGGGTTTGGTCCCCCATGGTCCAAGGACCCCAGATATGTACGGTCCACCCCATGGTTCATTCTATTTTGACCTACATAGGCCCAAACATGTGTTCGAGGATTTTCGGGACCAATCCGTAATCCCAAATACAAAATCCTATCATTCAGCATATGATTTTGGGGTAGAAGGATCTAGTACATCCATCTAGACCCTTATTTGCTAAAGAAAGTGAAGTTAGAATGGCCTTATGGCCATTTTTCATGAAATTTTACTATTCACTATAAAATTTTATGAAAGTATTATTTTATGTTATTTTCACATTAGGTTTGATACCTAACATAAAATGGATAAGAAAGAAATGAAGATTGGAGTGGTGAGAGGAAGAATTTTGAAGATTCTTGGTGAAACGGGTTTTTTTTAAGCCCTGACGATTGAATACAGGAGTCTTGGTCATCCCACGGCCTAAGAATTCACTTTCACGGGTTTAAAATCGTTCAAAGAATGTCTCAACCCGACTTCTTACGACCTACGAGCTATTCGGGTTGCTTCACGCGACCCGAGATGCGTCACAGACTCAATCGTGCGATCGATTCGAATAGACTTCGCCTATTGGCGAATCTGCGATCCTAGAAATGTTTCTAGACCCTTCTCGCACCCACCTAAGTCAAAAGAAGCGACAGCGTACGTCGCGAGACCATAACCCAGGCCCAGTATACTTTTATTCACGCTCTGATACCAACTTGTAACACCCTGAAAATCGGGGGTCGTGAATAAGTCAACTCCCGGGTTCCAGACCGTCACTTATGCAACAAAAATGATTATGATTCAATGTTGTCTGATTTAAAGCATTCACATGAGTAAAATTATACCAAAACTGCAATTCATACTTCAGATTCAGTGATAAAAGCAAGCGGAAGACTAAACAATATATATATATATATATCACTGTATGGAAAAACAAAGTAGATCTCATCTGTCTCTAAAGTATGAATACATCTCTGAGTCTCATAAACATATACATGAATAAAATTAAAATGTTCAAAATAGTCCCACTAAAGTCCCGTCAACCCAGGTCGCCTACGCAAAGCCATCCGGATACTGCATGTACGAGAACTCGTCCTGGTCCTCGTCGAAGTCTGGCTCAGCCTCCTGGATCTCAGCCTCACCTGCATCTACAACAGGGTCTGGTGGGTGTTGCAAACACCATCCCGTAACGTGGGAATGAGTGATCAACTCAGTGGAATCATAGAGCAAAGATTAGCATGTTCACAAATCAATCATGCGATAATAGTAAAGCAGTAAATCAGACAATCCTACTACTGTTGTTAATGCAAGATGATATGACGTGATGTATGCCCTCATCGATGATCTCCCTTATACGACACCATCTTACGACCGCGGCATGCAATTGACCCTCAAGTGCTCCACATCTTCCAGGCACATGCAATGGTATGGTGATATGATTTTCGAGTTGTTATTAGTCCATTCAAACAGCAGGATTGGGAAACTAAGGTACTTCCCTTGTATCAATCCTAACACAGATCCTGTCTAGGGTCGTCACTCCTATAATCTCATACGAGGTATATTTCGTAGGTCGCTGCAAGGGCTGTCAGGGCTGTTGCTCGCACTCGTTACACCGCTCTCCCATCACCTTATCAATACAGGCCTACTGTACTCTACTGCTACTAAAGGGTCGTCGCCTCCCGTAGACTCAGAATACGCTCGCGGTCACTACAAAGGACTCGTCGCCTGATCAGTGTAGGACGACAGCTAGAATATAGTGTCTCATACCACCATAATCTGCTCACAAGACTAGGTGCTCACTGGTCACTACGGGGAGGTTTGTGGCCCTAGCGTAGGCCGACAGCTCGACCACGGTGTCCCATACCACCATGCCCGGCTCATGAGTTTTCATGGATCAAGGTACCATGGTTAACAGGGTTTACAATGGTAAGTTCAGTACCCTAGGTTCAAGCAGTTATGACTCATATAGGGTGAACATACATCGGCCAGTCGGGTTACTTGACGGGCTCGACTAGTGCGATCACATCTCAAGTCGAACGACATGAAGTGCGTAAAACACTTCGCGTGGCCTAACTACTGCCGCTAACTCCAAACACGACTCGCGTTCATCGACGCATCATTCGTGGCTAAGACCAGCCAGCCACGAATTTGTTCGATTACCGACTGCCTGGACTAAGTCTAGTCCCAAACAATTATGGAATCACATCAGTAATTTATGTAGGAGTATTGGAATTGAAATACAATCATGTGAGCATGTTAACACATGTTATAACATACAACTTAAACAAATCTTCAAGCACATACATTTCATACATAGTATGGAATCATGTACATAGTCAACATGTAGGAAATCATTTATGTCAGCATATTAATTGAGAAATCAGTCTCAAACTAATTCATAACATCATTTAATTCAATACATACTAATACAAGCATTTATATAAACACATACACTACACACTTAAGTCTACATATAGTATGTCGACCCGAAGTGTGCAATTAGGCGAATCTCTTCACCAAACTAATTATGCACGCATTCCTAACTTCCTAATGTGACAACAAACCATGTCAACCACATCAGCAAAATATGAATGTAATCAGTACATCCTACAAATGACTAAAATGCCCTAAATCTCATATTCTTCGTTGATTTACGAAACAGGAAACGGATAGCATGTTGTACATGTCAAACGGTGATGCCGTCAATAATCTACTATTAAACGACATTGAAAGCATTGTAAACCGTCAATCAAAGCGTCTAAAATCCTCACCTTGTCTCTTGTAGACTCGTGATTTCGAACGGAGCGTATACGCTTCGTCTACGGCAATAAGGGAACTTGTTTTACGAGTTACGTTAGCTAACACGCTATGAATCCTAGAAAACCCTAAATCAGCAACTTCTAAGGTTGTTTTATAGCTGAAAAAGTGGAGGAATCACCGGCCAGGTGATTGGGATGAGCTGCTGAAGCACGTGCAACAGGTGGCACGAAGACGGGAAAAATCCCTTCTACTCTCACTCACAAACTCTCACCTTTTCTCTCTTTCAAATCTAGGGTTTTTACAATTTCGGATGGGAGAGAGGAGTGAGGGTTTCAACCCCTTTTATAAGCTTAAAAACGCCGAAAACAGGCTCCGGAACGAAGTTTACTTAGTGCATACCCAATTCGGGGCTGTTTCGGTCCAAAAGATGCTTTCTGGTGGTCCCCTGGTCGAATGCGATCGGACTTAAGCTCATGCATACCAGATATAGCACGTATTAAGTTTTCAGTCCGGCAGGGTTCGTAGATCGCGCGTGGCGGACCAGTTTCAGTTCAGCGGTCACCGCACGTAGATAAGGGCTGAAAGTCTCATGATATAAAATAGAAATTTTTCCTGATCCGAGGGTGTAATCTGGCTGAATTCTGACGGTCAGAATGCTTAATACTGACGCGTCAAGTCGTGTGCCAGATTTGAATTTGAAATTCCAATTGTCCCTATTCGCACTCTCTTCAGTCCGGGCTCAATGAAATAGCCTGTGATTATCAGTTGGACTTGATTTTCGAAATGATTGTCAAGTCCAGCAAGGCGGTTCTAACGGTCTAAGATAGGAGGTATCGGACTTTCGACACGCGGTCTAGATCTAATACAAAAATTCAAAGTGGTCCAGAGAACAAACCTGCTTAGAGTTTGATCTGAGGTTATAGAGTATTGTAGAGTCATTTGTTCTACTCGATTTGGGTCTTGTAGAATGTATTTAATGTGATCAGGGACTATTTCCCAGCTACTCTAGCATTGCGCTAGCTAACTTACGCTTAATTTCCATAGAAATTAATTCTACGCGATTTCGGGTCGAGTTGGTACTCGAGCCCAAGTACGGATTTTTCACGGGCGTTACAGGACTACTTCCCTATAGAAGAGTATCTTGAAATACTAAGAAGACAGTTTTACTATTTAATTTTATACTTCTGCTGTGAACTCTAATGTTGTAATAAACCTCCCATTATGAGGGCATTTGATTACTCTTTTTACTTCGATGAAATATAATCAATACAGTTACTTTCATTCTTGTGAATGTTACCTTCATGAATGTATTTGGATGTGACTCAAATGAAAAAAAAAAGGTGCAATTTTGTAAAGCATCCAATTTATACATCATTAACACCCGGTTTCCTAGGGTATGAGTTTAAACTCTGGCCGTGAAAATTCGAGCTGTTACACTTTGTACCGTGGTTTTTTCCCAAAAGGGTTTTCTATGTTAAATCTTTATGTTTTCTTGTGTTTGCTTTGTGCTCTTACATTGCTATCTTAGATCCATCTCTGTGTGATTCCGCAAAACAAATCCCAATTGAGATTAAGTACATTGATAGGTTTGTTTTGATTTGATTGGTATGGGACTCATAGATGCTTGTTGGATGTATTTCCTTACTATTTATAGATTTCTCTAGTAGCCCATTCTTTTAGATGCTTCTTCCATTACTCCGGCGATTACAATAGTCGAAGAGGCTCTCTCTAGATCATTTTCCTATTACATTTCCCTTTTGTGATTGTACATCTACTATCAGCCAATTTTTGTATCTCTCAGCCACCTCTCATATCTTAAACTACCCGACCATGTTTCTTTCTTTGTTCATTTAACTTTTGGATAACTCATTTACATCACTTCGTTGACCATTTATAGATGTGTAAAATTGAATTTACACTAACTATGTTTCCATAAAATGTGCTTCAAATATCTTAAAGATCTTTTCATCCACCTCATATTTCTCGTATGATGCCACATGTTGCCCTCCTATTGGTTATTTCCAAAATGGCCAGAAATAGGGTACAACATTGCTCCCCACATTGCTTTGCCTTTATGAAAAAGATGAAAGTGACGTTGTTTCCTTGCCCAGTGTAATTAATGTAATATGCCATTGGTCCATGTGTTGTTGTACAATGACTCCTTCCAGCCTATGCTAAAAGATATTCTTTGCCTCTTTCCTCTAAGTTGTCTATGTGATAAGTTGCATAAAATCGTATCGTACGATGAGTTATGATTGTCATTTCATAAATGCGCATGTATCGCAACTGATACATAAACAAAACTTTAAGTCGGTATTTACCTTTCTTCACCCTTTGCTTCTTCTCTCTTGTGTCAAAACTCCATTTCTAATCTTTTTCCTTCTAAATTACCATATTTACATCTTCCTCACATGTTCTAACCTTTCACCTATAATCGTTCATAAAAAATCTAAATGTTCTATCTTTAAGAGTAGTTAATGACCTTGTTTTCAATAATCCTATCAAACTGAACAAGGCATTGTTAACACTTGGTCCAGCCATTCACCCTGCGGTTACTCACAAATAGCTTTGCAAAATCGAACCATGTTTTTTAAAGTAACCTGATGAAGTTTTACTTGTTTAATCAATAATTTACCAGACCATTTCAATACTTTTAAGTCCCCAAGATTATGGGCAAAATTGATGAATGGTTAGGCATAATGGTTTACTCATCTTGAAGCATAGCATGGTGATATATGGAAGCAGGTAGGAATCTGTGAATGTATCAAACTTTCCTTACACGGATATCCCATCAAGATCTTGCTCCTTACAAAAGTTTTAAAATTTTAGATTCGTTCAACTAATACATTCCATTTTGGATGTGGCCCCAAGGGTCTAACAATCATGGATGTGCATTCACCCATCCTTTGCCCTTTGTTGAGCCTGTTTAACCATGCGTTGCTTTAAAGAATCAACATCACTTCACCCTTCCGGACAAGACTAGTAAGGTGCATTTTACTTTCAAGTGTCTATAATGCAAATCTCGATATGAAGTTGATGAGCAAGAACACACGGCTTTTCTATTGATGTGGATTTGTTGATTTCTACTATGTATGAGTGCTCTTCAAATGACTAAGGAACACATCCATCTAGCCGAGGTGCTCGCTCAAGGAAGTCAGTTTGCTCTTGCCCCTTTTGTGCTAGGCCACCATCATCGCAGCATGTTTTAAGCAACCACGAAGGGTTTTTACCACTCTAACAGGTCTATCTATCTTGTCCAAATGTGGTTTTATGAATATTTTGATGCAAAATTTATCAAATCTATTCTAACATATGTAGAATTCACTTCCTTCAACCACCGCAATATCCTCTACCCCAAAGTCAATTATTCCTTCGCCAAGTGTATGAGTTTTTTTTCCTTTCTTTTAACCTTGAAAAGTCTAACCACTACTTTTCTATTTAAAGATAAAGATTTCGACCCGACCTAGTTCATTGAATACTACAGGCTGACCAATAATGAGTTGGCAAGCCTTAGATATGCGGGTTGGAAAAGTGATTTGATATGGAGATACTTACCATATGGTGGCATAGTAGTTATGGGCATTAATGCCAAGGTTGGAATCGAACAATACTTCCTTAATCTTCTTGCTCATAATTTATTTTTTTTTGGCTTAAGGCATCCCTTATCCATCTATTCATTAAACTTACAACCAACCTCCAACTCATCGACCGGTTATAGATTTAGTAATCACATTTCAGATGCTCCACAAATGATTTGATTCTGTAAGCTCTTCTTTCATGCTTCCCCTCTTTATTAACTATCCTCAGTAGCTAAAGTCATTTCACTCTTGGATGAAAAATTATTACGCGACTTTGATTAGTGGGTCTTAGGAATTGATCATCGGTCAACTTTCTCCTTCATCTAAAGTGGAGAAACTTATAACCAAGAAAACAAAATGACTAGAGAATGCACTAAAAAATTAACTACACCTCAGTGTTGAGTGTGAAATATTGCATATTTTCCCTATCTATTCATTGGTTTTATAAACATGATTGTGTTTAATTGATCTAATTATGCATGTTTTCATGTGGGAAATGATTTCGAAAGCTTAAGGTAAAATTGATGCCAAAAGAATTTATACTCCAAAAATTACTAAATGAAGATTTGGATATTTAGAAGTCATTAATGAAGAATTCACATGCCAAAGATCCATGGAAAGAAAATGATGAATGAAGAGAATAAAAGATTTAAAGTGTAGAAAAGGAATCCTGAAATTGTCTTGAAAAAAGAACATATTCTTGAAATTATCCTGAAAAAACATGTTCTGAAAGTCTGAGTCTAAAAAATGAAAGTCCTAAAAGTATATTTTGGGAACTATATAGAGTGTGTAAATTTAAGGCGGTTTTTAGAATTTTCCAACTCGGTGTAAAAGTTAGAGTTCCATAATTATAAATAGGACTCCTTAAGATGCTCCAAAGTATCTTCTAGAGTTTGGAAAGGGAGAGAACGCCAAGGCGGAGCACTAATAACGTTTTTCCACTTCAATTTTTTCATGGATTATAGTATATCTTTTACTTTTTCTTTTATTTTTGAATTAACTATGACTAGTTAATCTCTTAGGTAGGGCTAAGAGGTGAAGCTGTAGTTTATTTTAATGCTTCCTTTGCTTTGATTCTTGTTTATGTTGAACATTATTAATTTATAGTTTGAATTTAAGAAATATTTTCAGTTTTCTATCATTTATTGTGACTCATATTACAATAGATGTTGTGATAGCTTTGAATATCTTCTTTTCTTGTTTTAAGATTGTGACGTTGATAAAAATGATATTCATCATCGTCTCCTGGGCATGCTAGATGCATGAATTTCCTTCCAATCATCACAATACTCTTTCATTGAGGAGTAGTTTAGTGAAAAGTTCAGAGATTTGATTTAATTGCTTCATCTTCCAGTTAGATAGGATAGGACTCTGATTCCAGTTGTGTTTGTTGAATCAAGCTAACATCCTGATAGCTATAAGTGGATCCTTAAAGCTCTAGTTTCCTTTTTATTACTGATAGTTTAATCATAATTCCTCTCAACTATTCTAGACTTTAATTTAGATCTTTTTCTAGTTCTAGTTCTAGTTGTTTTCAGATTATGTATAAGTTTAGTCCCTGTGGATTCAACCTTGGTCTCACTGAGTTATTATTACATCGTGACCCTGCACTTGTGGTTATGAACAAGTTTTGGTGCCGTTGCCGCGGATTATGGCTACATTTTTTTGATATTAATTGGTATTAGAATTAAGTTAAGAATAGATTTTTTTTTTTTAAATTTTTATTTTTAGGTTAGGATTTTTTTTTTCTGAAATTGTTTTTAAAAACTAACATTGTTTTCTGTTTTGTACGATCTTAACATATCAACTCCAATCTGGTAACTTCTTTACAATTCTCTTTTTCTTTTTTAGATTTCTTATTTTCTTTAGTTTTCTTCCTTCTAGGTTTTAGTTGTTTGGTGCTTGAAGGTTGTGTGTGTTTCATGGCCACTTGGGTTTGTGATAACACTCTCCATCACTTGAGTGAAGGAGGATTAGTCAATGGGTTGCCTATTCATCAAAGGATTAGACACCACTTGATATCCTCTCAGTTAATTGAAGTAATGGCTGTAAATCAACCTCAACCTCCAGTTGATGAGGTTCAAGATGAGAATAAGGTGCATAATGACCCCTCGCCTCGTATTTTGTGAGATTATTTACAACCGGTGGGAGTGAGTACACCTTCCTGCATGGTCTTTCCACTTAATGTAGGAAAGGTGAATGTTAAACCTAGAGTGATACAACTCCTTCCTAAATTTCATAGACTAGACTCTAAAAGTCCATACTTGCACATCAACGAGTTTGATGAGACAGTCGCCACACTATACTTTCCAAATGTGTCTGAGGACATAGCACAACTCAAATTGTTCTCCTTTTCACTAAAGGAGAAGGTTAAGATGTGGATGCCCTCCTTAAAGCCATGATCTATCGGCATATGGGCCAAGATGACTAGGGAATTTCTCAAAGAGTTTTTCCCATTTCATAAAACTAACACTTTAAGGAAGGCAATCATGAACTTCACCTAGAAAGAGGAGGAGACTTTCCAATGTTGGGAAAGGTTCAATGATCTCATGAATTCCTATCCAAATCATGGCTAAGAAATTTGGTGGATAATGAGCTTTTTCTATAATGGATTAACTTCGCCAATGCGTCAATTTGTAGAGATGATCTGTAACGGTGAATTCATGAATAAAGAAGTTGATGATGCATGAGATTACCTTAATCAATTTGCAAAAAATGCACAATCATGGGACACCTCATGACCCACCACTTCTAAGCCTACTTAACCAAAGGAAATGGGAGAAATGTATGCCTTAAAAAAAGAAGATAACATGAGTGCAAGGGTGGCCAATCTCGTAAGAAAAGTCGAGGCAATGAAACTTAAAAAGGTGAAAACTATCAAACCAAGGGAAGTCATGGAAGTTGTTTGTGGTATTTGTGCTAGTAACATACATGCGACGCAGGATTGTCCCACAATCCTTTCTTTTCAAGATTTATTAAATGAGCAATCAAATGCAGTAAATACTTACCAATGACCATTTGGTGGACCCACCACATATAATTCCAATTAGAGAAACCATCCAAATTTTAGTTGGAGGAATGGGAAAATGGTCAATCATCAAGAGGCTTATACTCAACTTCTAAATCAAAGGAAACCTTGAGAGGATCTGGTTCAAAAATTTATGCAAAACTAAGAGCTCTTCAACTAGAACACAATGCAAGTATTCCAAGATCTCAAAACAACAATAAGAATGTTTGCATTATCAGTTCAAAGGATTGAGTCACACTTACTGACTAGGGAGAAAGGGACTTTTCCAACCCAAAATCTCCCCAATCCAAAGCCACATTATGAAATCAGTGACCCAAGCTCTTCCAATCAACATGTGGAACAAGTCTATAACCACTCTTACAAGTGGAAAGAAAATTGACAAAACCATTCTTGTGAGGGCTGAAAAGCCTAAGGACTCGGAAGAAGTTAAGGATAATGGACTTAGCGACATCCCACATGAGATGGAACAGGAATCTCAAAACAAGCCGATTGCGCCATTCCCCCAACGGTTAATTGCACTAAAACCTCTATCTAACTCACAAGATATTTCAGAGGTTCTTAAGTAAGTAAAGGTCAATATCCCTTTACTGGATGTTATTAAACAAATCCCTTCACATGACAAATTTCTAAAAGATCTTTGTACAACCAAAAGATGGAAAAACATTCAAAAGAAAATCTTTTTGATAGAAAAAGTCAGTGCCATCCTTAAGCAAGATGTGCCATAAAAATATAAAGATCCCGGTAGCCTAACCATCACATGTGTAAATGGGAACCACCGGATTGAGCACACACTTCTTGACTTGGGGGTGAGTGTTAATTTGATCTCATTCTCAATTTACGAACAATTGGGTCTAGGTGAATTAAAACCCACCTAGACCACATAACAACTTGTTGATCATGATTAAGGATGTGTTGGCCCATGTTGATAAATTCTACTACCCAGTAGATTTAATTATTCTGGATACTCAACCCCTCGTGGATGTGAGCACTCAAATACCCATCATTCTTAGTCATTCATTCGTTGCTACATTAAATGCCATCATTAATTGTAGGAATGGAATTATGAATTTATCTTTTGAAAATATGACATTGGAACTCAATATCTTTTTAAATATGGGAAAACAGACAGAGGATGAAGATGATACCCACGACATTAACATGATCGACTCTTTCGTGAAAGATAAAGCACTTTTGACTCTATACACTGACCCTCTAGAGACGTGTTTAGCCCACTCCCCTGATTTAGATGATGACATGATTTGGGAGATGGATGCCTTGCTTAATGCGACATCGGTACTTGAAGTTAACCAGTGGAGGCCACGATTTGAGAAATTACCTCAAACTGATATAGTGCCTCTACCACTTACCCTCAAAGAACTGAAGCTTGCCCTAAAACCCTTGCCTGCTGATCTCAAATATGTCTACTTAGGTCAAGATGAGACATACCCAATGGGGATTTCTTTCCACCTTAAGAAAGAATAAGAGAGTATACTTATTTATACTCTCATTGATCATAAAGAAGCCCTTAGATGGTCGATTGCGGATCTTAAGGGAATTGATCCTTGGATTTATACTCACCGCATTCCTCTAGAGGATAATTTAAAGACCTATGCACAACCACAATGTTGATTAGATCTAAATAAGAAAGATGTGATTAAGGGAGAAGTGCTTAAGTTGTTGGATGTGGGTATCATATACCCTACATTCGATAGTCAATGGGTGAGTCCAACTCAGGTAGTTCCTAAGAAGTTCAGAATCACCATCATAACCAATGCTGATAATGAAATTGTGCTAACTAGAGTCACTATTGGTTGGAGAATATACATTGACTATAAAAAGTTGAATACTGTCACAATGAAGGACCACTTTCCTTTTTCCTTCATTGATCAAATTTTGGATAGGCTAGCTGGTCATTCTTACTACTACTTCCTTGATGGATATTCGGGCTACAATCAGATAGAGATTGCCCTTAAAGATCAAGAAACGATAATGTTCACATGTCTATTTAGCACCTTTGCTCATTGAAGGATGTTATTCGGACTGTGTAATGCCCCCTCCACATTTCAACAATGCATGTTAAATATTTTTTCTAACATGGTGGGGTAATATTTAGAGATATTCAAGGACGACTTCTCTGTCTTTGGTCTATCTTTTAACGAGTGTTTGAAAAATCTTAAATGTGTGCTGAAGCGATGTGAGGAAAAGAATTTATTTTTGAATTGGGAGAAATGTCATTTCATGGTTCCTAAGGGAATTGTTCCTGGACAAACAATTTCATCTAAGTGAATTGAGGTAGACAAGACTAAAATTGATCTTATCTCTGACCTACTTCCACCTAAGAGGATACGTGACGCACGATTCTTCTTAGGACACGCTGGATTTTATAGATGATTCATAAAGGATTTAAAGGACTTTAAATATCTCTCTTGTCCTTTATGTAATATACTTTAAAAGGATACACCATACGAGTGGACTGAACAATGCCATGAAACTTTCATTAAGCTTAAGAGCATGTGGACTACCGCTCCTATCATGCTGCCACCCAACTGGACCATACCTTTTAAGATTAGGTGCAATGCATCTGACTATACTATTGGGGTTGTGTTAGGTGAAAGAAAAGAGAAGAAGCCTTATGTGATCCACTATGCGAGTAGAACTCAAAATACTACCCATAGTAGAACTATTCTACTATGGAGAAAGAACTCTTAGTCGTAGTGTTCGCCTTAGAAAAATTTAGGTCCTACTTGATCAGATTCAAGATTATAATTTACACTTATCGTGTGTCTCTAAAGTACCTTCTATTTAAGAATGATGTTAAGCTTTGCCTGATAAGATGGATCCTCCTACTCTAGAAATTTGACATAAAAATAAGAGATAAAAAGGGAGTACAAAATGTACTTGCTGACCACCTCTCAAGACTTGATCTCCCCAATCCCTTGAGCCAACATAGATAAATGACATGTTCCCTGATGAACAATTGTTTAAACTCTCCCAATTATCTTAGTTTGCTAACAATGTAAATTATCTTGCTACAGGTTTTATGCCAACATATCAGACTTCGCAAGATAAGAAATTTTTTTTTCCAAGGTACGAAAGTTTTTCTGAGTTTATCTTTATTTGTTTAAATATTGCCCAGACCAAATTATAAGGACATGTGTGCCAGACAATGACTATCAGAATGTCATCTACTTTTGTCATTCTCAGGCCTGTGGTGGTAACTTTTCTGCTAAAAAGGCCATGACCAAAATTCTCCAATGCGGCTTTTATTGACCCACCATGTTCAGAGATACTCATGACTTTTTCAAAGCTTGTGAGTATTGTCAGAAATTTAGAGGTTTGTCTAATCGAAATATGATGCCTCTAAACCTCATTCTTATCATTAAAGCATTTGATTGCTAGGGCATTGATTTCATGGGACCATTCCCCCAATCCTTCAGGAATATTTACATTTTATTAGTAGTAGATTATGTCACTAAATGAGTCGAAGCGATCCCTTGCAGGAATAATGATCATAAAACGGTCATTCCATTCTTAAAAGAAAATATCCTTTCCCGATTCGGAACGCCTCGAGCCATCGTTAATGATGGAGGTTCACACTTTTATAATAGGCCATTTGAGAATAAAAATGAAGAAATATGACATCTCTTATAAACTGAGCACTCCATACCACCCACAGAAAAGTGGGCAAGCTGAGATTTTTAACTAAAAAATTAAACAAATACTGGAAAAAATAGTTAACCCTGACTATAAGGATTGATCAATTCGCTTGACTGATGCCTTATGGGCTTACCGTACAACTTTTAAGACCCCCATTGGAATGTCTCCCTTTAGACTCGTATATGGGAAAGCTTGACACCTACATGTGGAGTCGGATCATAGAGCTTATGTGAGACCCGACCCGATTTTGCATGTGTGCATGTGTGTGTGAGTATGCATTTCATATATTTTGGTCCCGCAGTCCTACTGGTCAAATTCTGATGACCCATGACCTTTGGATAGTATTTGTTGTCATCCTTGAGTTCGGTTACATAGACCCAACTCGGATTGACTCAGGACCTATGTCATTGTGACGGCATTGTCGCTGCGGTTCCAAAGCCGCGTCTCGTGCGTAAATCTGATGTGTCCATCAAAATATGCAGGCCGAGTAGTTTTTGGACCATTGATCATGATGTGGGCCCCACCTTATCCTTGTTGCATGTTCTCCCTTGTAGGCCCACTCTAGTATTCCTCATTCCCCAAGTAAGCTACAAGCTAGCCTATAGCCACCCTAGTCTAGCATGATGTCATCCCTACCTAACCTAGAGCATGCCTTGCTTGTCATAATTGCTAGCATGCTCCCATCCTCCCAAAAACTAATCATTCCATTCCTAGCTACCATTTCTCCCTCTCTTCTCTCTATTTTCTCTCATTCTCTTCTCTAAGCCCCTTGGACATCCATGAGAGAGAGCTTTCTCTCCAGCCCTCTTTTATCTCTCTCCCTAAATCTAACCATCAAAGGCCTATCTTATCACTATTGAACCTCCTTCCTTGGAGCTTGAGGTTCTTAGTGATGGTAGAAGCTTGAAGATCCAAGATGTGGGCGACTATTAATCTTGTTGATTTATTTTTCACTTTTAATCTTTATATTTCTTCTTGTGTGGATCATATGGGACCCACCAATCCATGGTGGGGATCCCATTTGACCCCATGGATGTGGCCCTTGGGCCCATCCTATATGCATGTCATGATACAAGGGCCATTCTCCATGGACCCCATCATAATGTATTTCATGATCATCTCCATCTCAAGGTTATCTAGACCTTAAAGATCATTTTGGGATGGTATCTTGACCATCGATTGTAGATATAAACCATGAATGTGATAGTTTTATGATTGCATGTGTAATCAAGGTAGTTGTAAGGGTGTGATTGAATATTGGGAGGGCCCATTAGTGGAGGGACCCTACTCCCATGGCCGATCCTTTATTTTTTTTTCTGATGTTATCATTCTAATCATGCATGTGTGGCCCACCTTGTGGACCAACTAAAAATCCAAACCATACATGGAGGTTGGACGTCCATGATGGTCCATCCTTAGACATGTAGCCCCAAATCCACATAAATAGGGTACATGTAAGGGTTTTTTGATGATGAGGAAGGTTTAAATATTTGTGGAGCCCACTGGAGTAGTCCACAACATGATTTTTGGGGGTTAAATCCCTCCTTATATAATGTTTATATTCAATTTCTTTTAAGTACAGTTTGTTGTCCAAATCTGTCTGAACAGATTTTGGGCCACCTTAGGGCTAGAATTTGAGGCTTTTGATGGGGGATTGTATATCAAGTGAAATATGATTTTTGAAAATGGGTATCCCACCTATAAGTATGTCAAATTCCAGCCTCAATTAACCTCATTTGGGTCCGCAAATGGGTGGGCCAATATGGGTACTTGATGAAATTTCTGCTGTAATTCGAGTAAGGTTACAATTTGGAAATGTAAAATTACAAAATAGTTTCTGATCAGGTGGGACACTTTGGTGGACCCCAACCTATACTACATATATTATAGAATTTTAAAATTTAATTTCCTCAAATTTTGGACATCCAGGGCCCACTCCATTGGGTGCTCAACTATGATCTATCTAGAATTCTGCACTTAGCAGAATTTCTGGACAAATTGTAATTCCAAAATTTTAAATGAAATACTTATACTATCTAAAAAATTCTAAAATTTTGTATAGAGGTGCCCCACCCATGTTATGACATATATATTAAATTTTAAGGCCAATGGATCCCATTTGGGCATCCAAAAGTGGGGACCAACATAGTGGGCTGCCAGAAATTCCTACGGTGCAATCCAGGGGCATAGTTCCATAAAAAATAAAATTTTAAAAATATTTTATCAGAAGGTGGGCCATATTTCTGGGTCCCACATTTCTGTAGGCTTGATGATGGACCTAGGGCCCAAGTTTCAGGAATTTTGGAGGCCCAGAACCCACCCATTTGGATGACCTAAATTCAGGATAGTGGATAACTATTTTTTCAACAACATTCCACCTTGGACTGGTTGGAATTCTAAAATTTATTAAAATAATTTTGGGTGTTTAAAAATTATAAAAATTTACAGAGAGGTGGACCACCTATGTTGAGAATGAACTAAAAATTGTTGGGGACAATGGACCCTTGTGGACACCGTGGCAAGGGCCGGACTAGCCCACCACGTTGGGACGTCCAGGTCTGTCCAATTTTCTGGATAGATTGTTTTATTTAAATTAATTAAAATATTTACAGGTGTCCAAAAATCTTAAAATTTTTTGGGGATGTGACCCACCTATGGAAGTTTCACTCTGTAAATTTTTAGAGCCATCAGGCCCTTTTACTATGAGTGGTGTGTCCAGGAGTGGCCAATCAGGCAGGGACTCCCACGCTCAGGCGTCCGGCCTTGGTTGGATCTCCAGCCTACCTTGTTGGCCCACTTAGATGTGTTGTATATCCCACCATATTGTGAGGGATTTTTAGGGATAATTCATGCCTTTACACCTTAAATTTTGATTTTAATTAATGCATCATTGAGGCCCACCTTGGTTGGGCTATATGAGTATTTATATGTAACCAAATTTTTGGACTCCTTGTAAGTCCAAATGGGCTGAAACCCTTTAGATAGGCCCAGTGGATTCTTGGGTTGTATTCTCCATGAAATTTTATTAGGCTAGTGGGCTGAAATGTATGACTGGTTGGGACCTTGTTTGCCCACCAAAATAACTAAATTCTTGTGCTAGGTTTTAAGGCCCAACTTGCTTATCTTGAATACGATTCTCACCCAGGTGTTGAATAATGAGCTACCCACTATGCCCACCACAATGTATGGACTTGGTAGCCCTTATGTTTAGGGCCCTAACCTTCCTTATGGGATCATATTATTGCCTGTGGATTTGGCTATATATTGCCCCTATTGGGCCTATGAATTATGTGTAGCCTTGGGCCACTTTATTGAGGCCCAACATGTGATGTATCTATTTATATATAGCTGCCCATCTCTTTCTTATGTTGATGCTCAAGCCATGGGCCTTGATCCTAGGTAGATTATTATTAAGCTGCCTTCAGGGGACAATGGTGGTTGACTGCCCACCTTGATATGCCCCTCTAGACCCCTATTAGGCCCATTATTGCTTCTATGGGTGGTTAAAGGTCCACCATAGACAATTGCTAGGCCCATTATTATTATTTAGGCCCATGTCATTATCTATCTAGTCTTGTAGGTTACCCCAGGCTATTGGGGCCCCATTGAGGTTGTATTCCTTTTGAGAAACAATCTAAGTACCTAGATCCTACTAGTGAGGAGGAGAGAGCATCTTCATCACATTGGCATTTCTTATTCATCTTCATGGCCCACTCCCATACGCATCATATGCATGCTTAGCTGAGATGTGATTGGTCATGGTTATGCCATTGGGCAGGATATTGTGAGCGATGGAGTTTTTTCCTCTTGAGCATGTTGGATGTTTGTGTATGATGCATGGTTGTTTGTGTGATTCATGTATTTGACATTGTATAGTATGATCGACATTCGCCCTCGCTTCATCAGGGCCTTGCCTCCACAAGGATATTCGTGGATGGCTGGAGGTGTGGACACTGAAAATGATGTTTAAGCATATTAAGTGCATAGGATGCCCATGGGTGAAATTTTTAAAACTTCCATGGTACCAAGGATCTACTCCAACGCCGTGACCGGGTGGAAACATGAGCGCACGAGGGCATTACACCTGTAGGCCGTGACTCCCACTGTCGTGTAGTCAGTTGGATAGGGATGTGGCTTTATTCGCCTATGAGGGAGGGCATTATTAGGTTGAGTCTGACCAGCTCATGAAATGAGTTCTCTACCATCAGGCCTTGTTGGTGATTGACTGTCCACAGGCAGGTAGTGAGGTCCGTTATGCTCATTTGACTGTGCGGGTCTATAGAGCGGCAGTCATTTAATGGTGTAATAGACCTTAGTGATTTTCTTATGATTGAAAATATATTTGATGTGTGGATTGGATATGAGCACTGGCATTACTTGCATCACATTAACATTGGCTGTGTCAGCCCCTTCATACATTACCTTGGATGGCGTCTAATACTCATTGCATCGTATTTATGATAAGCCTTAGTAAGGCTAGTGATATTCTCATTGAGCATGTTTCTTTCCCTGTACCTCCTACTATTCTTCTATGTACCATTATCACACACTTACAATATCTTCTAAGCTTCCATAAGCTATGCATGATTGATGCATGCAAGAGACTCTAGGTAGGAGATGTATCAACAGAGTATGGAGTAGAGTTGAGCTTGAGGACTCCAGTGTTGTTGACCCTTTTTTTCTCTTTTCCTATTCTCTTACATATGTCCTTTCGGACCTGATGTAAGCTTGTAAAAGTTCAAATTCGTAGTGGATTTTGTGATGTGTATCCTTTATTATTTCCAAATGTACTTGCTATGATCTTGGGTATGATCGCATCGAAAATGATTATACTATTATGAAAATCTTCCTTGTAGGATCTCAAGATCGGAGCCTGCCTCAGGAGCCGAGAATGGGGTACTATGGAGGCTTTTGCGGCCAGAACCGGCCATCGGGTTCCTTGTTAGTCCGATTACTGAGTCTGGGGTGTGACAGGAGTTGGTATCAAAGCATAGTAAGTAATTCTAAAATAACTCGGGATGACATCGCATGCCTGCTCAGAGCATAGGACAAGTAGTGTCCCGAGACCTTTCCTTTCGCTCCAGATTAAGCCTGAAATTGTCCTGATTCTTTGCGTCATCATTATTTTGTAGATGATGACGGGTGGACGTGGTGCTCGTGGTCGTGGCACCTGTCATCATGACGTTCATGGTCGTGTTGCCCTTGGATAAGGCGCCCGAGGTACCCATCCTACTCGAGCACATCCTGCTCCCGTTATTGAGGATTCAATTCCAGAGGTCTCGATCCAGCCTTCTCCTCTAGTTGCTCTAGTTCCCCCACCTATTCCCCCTCCTCAGCCTGTTGTTCCAATTACTGAGTCTCCTGCTCCGTCGGGTATAAGACCTCGTTTATTCCATATAACTTTCTATGCTTATGTACACAATGATCGACGCCCTTAGCTAGACCTTGATTGAACGTTCATAGTACACACCTAACTGAACAGAACCTTAAGACCCCAAAACCTATTTCATATCGATTGCCCTGTCTCTGCAATCATGGAGGTACAACCCGTGCGTCTATACGATACTCTGTTTGTGAGATACGCCATGAAGAATAATTAGTGTGTCATGTGCACAAGGCACCATGTACTCCACTCCACACATGTGCACAACACATGTCATACACACATGCACATGCTACACATGGGTGAGAGAATCTTTACCCATGTGTGTGATGTCACACACCCATACCTCCCATCTCTCATGTACACCTCAAGTCAACTCTTCTCTATGCCACACCTCGTGTGTGACATCATCACACCATGTCATCCCATACTCCTTTAACCCACCATTAATTATAAATCAAAATTAATTTTCATAATCCTAGCCTAAGCTAATATTATCACATTAGCCTAACTTAACCAAATTTTTATGAATTTCTCTACAAATACCCCTCCATCCCGTAGCATTTCACCATTTTTCTACATATGAGAGAGAGAGAGGAGTGATCTTGGTGGGCTATCAACTCCATCAATCCCATCCCTTCCATCCATCTCAACCATTGCATCTAATCCATCAAGGTGAGTACACCTACCCTACTCATTCTTATTTCGTTTATGTTGTGTTTTTGTATGGTGGAGATGATGTTGATGATAATGATGTGATCAATGGTGTGGATATGCAGGAGAGTACATATAACAAGATGATCAATAATGATAATGATATGATGAAAATGATGTGTTTAATGGTGTGGATTCATGGGAGAATACATGTAAAAGAATAGCAATAAAAATAATTTTTTGTATAAACTTTATGTGGGATCCATTGATTATGGGCCACACTAGAAATTTTGTAGGCCATCCAAACCGCCCAAAGGTTGGCCCATTGGACTGGTCACACACTCACATACACACATACACACACCACATTTAAAAGAGAGAGAGAGAGAGAGAGAGAGAGAGAGAGAGAGAGAGAAGACGTTGATTGCTGTCAGTGTCCAGGGGACGCTACAGTAAGTAGCGACCAGCTGCTTAGTGAAGAGAGGATGGGGTTGTGGGTCCACAATGGGCCCCACCCACGATGTATGTATTTAATCAATGTCGTCCATTCAATTTCTCAGGTCATTTTGGTCATTGAGCCAAAAACATGAAGCCAATCTAAATCTCTGGTAGTCCCCACCATTAAAGAGATTATTTTAATGCTAATAATTTGTTGGGGCCCACTGTAATATTTTCATACATTAAAACATATTAAATATTGGTCTCATTAGACCCATCACGAGCCCAAAAAAATAGCAGACGGACTGGATCTTCTTGATGTGGACCCTACCTACAAAAAACCTTTAAAAAAAAATTAAAAAAAAAATTCACAGCATATGATGTGCTGTCAGCATCAAGATGACGTTATAGCAAGTAGCGTCTGCTACTAACGCTGGAAGGAAGTGGGCCCCACCACAAGCCCCACCTTGATGTATGTCGAGCATCTACACCAAGCATTTGATGGGTCCCCTTTAAAAATGGGTCACCCCCAAAAATCAGTCGTACACGAAACTTAGGTGGCCCACACCATTAAAACATAAATAAAAAAAATAAAAATAAAAATAAATTACAAAAAAATAGGAAGCTGGATCAATCTAATCATGAGGTATGTGTTGTATCCAAGTCATCCATTCATTTGGGGAGTTTTTCTTAAGGCTTAAAAAAAAAAAAGGATAGATCTAACTATCAAGTGGGCCACACTACAAAAGCAGCAGGATTGAACGTCTACCATTGGAACCCTTTTTGGGTCATAGAAATTTTGGACCAATATGAAATTAGTTTTTCTCCTTAATTTATGTCTCTGTGACCTAATGAACAGATTGGATGGAAAATAAACATTAAGGTGGGCCCTGTAAACTATTTAACGGTGAAATCATTATCTCCACTACTATTTGTGGTGAGGTCCATATAATCTTTAGATATGATTCATTTTTGGATAATGCTATAAAATGATCTCTAAAAAAATAATAAGAATAAAATAAAATAAAAATAAAAGAAATAAAAATAGATGAACTGTGTAATGTGACAAATACATCACTCTAGGATCCATGTAACTTTGATCACCTTGAAACATTTGTTCAACTCGAAGTGAGCCCAATCATATAAAAACACTTGCCGGCGTCCACTTGAAATTTGGATGTATCTGAAACTTGGTCTGACCCCTCAACCAAGTGGGACACACATAATGGATGGGTTGGATTTATGAATCACATCTCTGTGGGCCCAACACATGATTATGAATATTTAATGGAGGGTAAACCTCTTAACTTGTGTGTGGTAAGGCCCACTTTGTTGTAGGTGTTATGCCACTTAATCCACCATAGTTATGACATGATATATATTTAAGATCATCATCGTTTATCTATTTTATCGACCCTTTTGATGATATGTTACCAAGACTTAGGCCCCTCCAATGATTAAATAGTCGTACGTTCTGAAATAATGTAAATTGAACTCTCATCATTGAAAATTTGTTATGGGTCATCCTGGCGATGTATTAGATATTCAACCCGTCCAGCCCATATACCGATTTTCCTTGAGGCCATTGTCCTAAACAGTCAATCTAACTTGAAATGGACCATACAACACAAGGCTGAGAGAATTAATGCCTAACCATTAAATCCAACCTAAGGCCACCATGGTGTATGCATTTAATCCATGTGGACCATCCACTTCCTCATATCTTTTTTGGAGTTGGACTAAAATCAAAGCAGACCTAAGTCTTAAGTGGGTCATACAAACTCAACCTCATGGAAAATCCCCAAGAGTTCCACCACAAAGAATCCCTTGTAAATTCCATTGATGTGTGGGCCTAAGAGTGTTAAGGCCCATTTTGAGTGAATGCCATGTGGGTCCATCAGTGGTAGCCTTGTTTGGGCCAACCATTGGGCCTCTTCGACAGGAGTTTTTAATCTCCATGTGTTGAATGTATGATGAACTAGTATTTTTATTTTTGAAGTAATGATGATTAATCCCTTAAATGGACTGATTGTGGACATCCCTTGATCACTTAACACTTTGGTTAGAGTGTGGCCCCAAGTAATAGGATCACGTGATTTGTGTTTAAACCCTTAAATATATTTAATTATAACATATATGTAGTCTCTAGTGGTATGAGGGTGTGATATACTTGTTTGGCCCATTAATCATGTGGGTATTTAACATATGTATAGCCACTTAATCATAAGCAATAGTGGAGTATATGTAGTCATCTAATTATATGAATGTGAAAAATGTATAAGACCACCTAACCATATGAAATTAAGTAGCATTGATGGCCATTCAACAATGTAGGTTTGTGCTTATCAATATAGATGCCACCACTTGAATCACATATGACCAAGTTGTACACTAAACTGAATGTGATTTAGGGTTATATTACCCAAGCTAATGCTATCAAGGTCCTGGATTCTATGCGATGTGATCCCTAAATTACAAATAGTATGATGAAATGTGGCTCTTGGCCCTTAACCTTGTGACACCGAATATGAGTTATTAACTATGTGATGTGTGAAGTGGTTGTAGTATAAGACTTATCATAATTGGTGTAGCCTTGTATTCGTGTGTAGGATTATGATTGCTCGATTATGTTTGAATATTTTGAATTGTGGACACATACAACCATCTAACCTTAAGTCCCTAATTATGACTAGTAGATTGACATTTGTGTCGCCACTCAATTGTATGGACTTCTAATAATGGAGTGGCCATAAGACCATGTGGGCATATGAGGATCGTGTAATTACTCAGACTCATGGACTATACTGATGGTGTAACCTCTTGGGTATGTGAACTTAAGACATGTATCAGATTGATTATGGACCCTACCTTGATGTAAGAATTGCATATTTCACCATTTAAGGTAGCTAATTCTAGAACATGATTCCAAAATGATCTAAATCCAATTCCTAAATAAGTCAGACAATATGAAATAATGTTAATTGAACATATAACTTTTGAACACTTGTGAACCCACTCAATGTACGTATTTTATCCGCACTGTTTAATTGTTTTGCCAATTGAATAGTTCAATCATGAATCTTGTTGATGTGTGCCTTATGCATCTGAACTGTTCTTCCTTGTAGTACCTTAATGTATGTGAGTTACCATACTATCTACTTATTGGGAACCACCGTAATGTTTTGTGTGTGGACCTATCTGCTTACAGTACCACTTGGAAGTTGTATGAGACAAACCTGCATTATCCAACCGTGATTAACTCTTATGTGCATATTATATCCCTAGCCGTTCAACTTAGAGGTCATTGTATCTTATGAGGTTTACTTGTGCCTTCCAAACCATTATAGAATTTCTACGATAACTATTTACAAATCCAACCTACTAATAACCCATGTAAAGATGAAGTTCACTACATTATATGAGTTTTGCCAACACCATTCACCCTGTGGCTCATTTACTATATGTTATGTCTAAGTCTTTCATCTCATAACTACTTGGTGCATGTACTTTGCGTCACCACCACTCATTAACCATAAGGCCCAGTTAGGATATAACCATGTGGTCCCAATAGAAAATAAAAAATCATATCCGGCCAAAGCCACTAATGGAATGTCTATCTTGCGAAGGATGTGGTGTAACTCTTATTACAAATAATGCTCGTGATTATGATAATTATGGATGATATTAATGATGTCAGTAATTGTGGTTAATAGAAGCATGTGATTTAATACTTGATTAATGTTGTTCTACTCCCTAGCATACTAAATTCATCTACTTAACCCTGTTGATATTGATCATACTCATGTACCATGGGATGACGGTATGTGCAAGTGTACTTCAATACATTTGTTCATGTGTAAAACATGTCCTCTTCAATTTAGTCACGTGATCATGGATTGATATAGTTGATAGTAGCATCTGATGATTACACGTCATTTTTTCCTTAAAGGTTAAGTAGAACCTAAACTCATGACATTATATGCATACCACATGCACTTGAACGTATGTTTAATCATGGTTGCTTGAATTCATGTATAATCATGACATACATGATGATCGAAATACCACAGTCATCCCATATAACATGAGTTGGATCTTGATGATGAAATGTACATCTATGATGATGACTTGGGTTATCCTTAAAATTGAACGGGACACCGGAAGTGTGAAAATAGTAGGGGATGATGTGCCCCTTGGGTTGAAAGTCCCTAAACCCCTATGCTAGCTAGGGTTGCCTCATCGTCGGGCCGAGTGGATACATGCGTCATGGATTTGACTTCCACAGCTGAGGTTAGGTTGAGAAGAGGTGGGTCCAACCTACTTAAGGGCTGAGGTGCAATCAGGGACCAGTCTAACTCGTTGGTGAGGAGAAGCGCGAATGAAGTCCACTACTGGCATGCTGGGTGGAAGTCCACCGCAGGACGGGTATGTGAGGTCGATTACCGATGTCTGGTGCATGGGTATCGACTTCAATGTTTCTCATGATATACAGTTGATGGAAGTCTACAACAGGGCGAGTATGCGAGGTCGATTGCTAGTGTCTGGTGCATGGTATCGACCATAGTGCTTCCCGAGATTTACAATTATGATATGGTATGACAATATAATGATGATGATGTGATTATATGGATGCGTGTAATATAGTTATGGCCGTGGTATGAGAGAAATGAAAATATGACTTGGTGATGTTGGTAGCATTGACTTGGTGTATCAATATGATGCATATGTATTGTATTGGCATTGGCATCATACCTTACGTGCTACATGCGTTTCACCATACATGATTTCCTTGTGGCATATTTTTCTTTCTTGCATGTAGGACACACTGCACATGCGTGTGTACTCATCCTATTTTCCATTTTTTTTCAGGGCTAGAGTAGCTTAGAAGACAGCTTTCTTGATGCATTGCATATATTTTTTGATTTGACAATCTTAACGTTATGCACCTTTCGAAAACCATTGTACTTGTAACCAATAAGATTTATAATGGAGAGTATTGCTTGGTATTTTGATCATGGATATTCATGCTCAAGTATTATTATATGTATATACAACAAAAAAAATCAATCAAAAATCTTAGTCTCATTAGAACATATTAAATATTGGGCTCATTAGACCCGTCACAAGCCTAAAAAATATAGTAGATGGACTGGATCTTCTTGATGTGGGCCGCACCTACAAAAAACCTTTAAAAAAAAATTAAAGAAAATCACAGCATATGACGTTGTTGCTGTCAGCGTCTAGATGACGCTGCAGCAAGTAGCGTCTGCTGCTAACGCTGGAAGGAGTGGGCCCCACCACAAGCCCCACCTTGATGCATGTCGAGCATATACACCCAGCATTTGATAGGTCCCCTTTAAAAATGGATCACCTCCTAAAATCAACCGTAAACGGAACTCAGGTGGCCCACACCATTAAAACATAAATAAATAAATAAATAAGTAAAAATAAAATACAAAAAAAGTAGGAAACTGGATCAATCTGATCATGAGGTATGTGTTGTATCCAAACCATCCATTCATTTAGCGAGTTTGTCTTAAGGCTTTAAAAAATAATAATAATAAGATATACCTAACTATCAAGTGGGCCACACTACAAAAGTAGTAGGATTGAACGTCTACCATTGGAGCCCTTTTTGGGTCATAGAAGTTTTGGACCAATATGAAATTAGGTTTTCCCCTTAATTCAGGTCTCTGTGACCTTATGAATGGATTAGATGGAAAATAAACTTTACGGTGGGCCCTGTAAACTGTTTAACAGTGAAATCATTATCTCCACTACTGTTTGTGGTGAGGTCCATATAATCTTTGGATATGATTCATTTTTGGATAATGTTATAAAATGTTCTCTAAAAAAATAATAATAATAAAATTAAATTAAATTAAAAGAAATAAAAATAGATGAACTGTGTAATGTAACAAATACATCACTCTAGGATCCATGTAACTTTGATCACCTTGAACCGTTTGTACAACTCAAAGCGAGCCCAATCATATAAAAAAACTTGTCGGTGTCCACTTGAAATTTGGATGTATCTGGAACTTGGTCTGACCCCTCAACCATGTGGGACACACATAATGGATGGGTTGGGTTTATGAAGCACATCTCTGTGGGTCCAACACATGATTATGAATATTTAATGGAGGGTAAACCTCTCAACTTGTGTGTGGTATGGCCCACTTTGATGTAGGTGGTATGCTACTTAATCCACCATGGCTATGACATGATATATATTTAAGATCATCATCGTTATCTATTTTATCAACCCTTTTGACGATATGTTACTAAGACTTAGGCCCATCCAATGATTAAATAGTCATACATTTTGAAATTATGCAAATTGAACTCTCATCATTGAAAATTTGTTATGGGCCATCCTGACAATGTATTACATATTCAACCCGTCCAGCCCATATACCAAGTTTCCTTTAGGGCATTGTCCCAAACAGTCAATCTGACTTGAAATGGACCATACAATAAAAGGCTGAGAGAATTAATGCCTAACCATTAAATCCAACCTAAGGCCACCATGGTGTATGTATTTAATCCATGCGGACCATCCACTTCCTCATATCATTTTAGGAGTTGGACTAAAATCAAAGTAGACTTAAGTCTTAAATATATGACCCGTATCCTAGCCCGTACCGTTCCATAGGCTCCCGCAGTCTTCCCGGTCGAATTCTTATAACTCGCGACCTATGGATTTCGTTTACGATGACCCTTAAGTTCAATCATGTAAACCCGACTTGGGTCAACTCAGAAATCAGTGCCATAGCAACTGTCTTATCGCCACGGTTCTAATGCCACGTTTCATGCAACAATCCGAGTTGTACATCAAAAGATATACGCCGCGTTCTATTTGGACCATTGATTGTGTTTTGGTGGGACCCACCTATCACAATGGCACTTTTCCCAAGGATGGGGTTACATCACCCTAAGCCATCCATAATTTCTAGTCAAACCAATAATGACCCTAGCCCATAATTACTCCCTTTTCCCCAAAACACTTATTACCTAGCTAAGAGAGAGAGAGAGCTATCATCATTACTCTCTCTCATACATCTCTCTCTTTCCTTTTTCATTCTCCATTCCACCATTGTAGCAAGACCATTGATGTCCCAAGCTCTCCAAGATTCCCAATCCTCTCTCATCTTAGATCTCTCATATCCAGCCATTAAAAACTCATCTCCACCGTTGAAGGAGCCCCATTGGAGCTTTGGAGCATTAGGGAGGAATAAGGAAGGTGAGTGCTTCTCCTTTTCTCTCTTTCTTTTATTTATTTATTATTATTTTTTGTTGCTGATGAGGTGTGGCCCACCTTGATGGTGATCCATGTTATCCATGTGGGACCCACTTAGAATGATTTTTACACCGTCCAACATCCCTAGATGTTGGACGTGTAGTGAAGGGTGGCCAGACAGTGGGATGCACGTCTAGACGTGCCAAGTGAACACAAAAATATCAGCTTGGTTTGAAGCTTTTGGGTGGGCTGCTCATGCAGGCCCCACCTTAAAGTATGGGTGTAATCCACGTCGTTCATTTTATTCCCCAACTCATTTTAGGCGTTGAGCCAAAATATGAGCCCAATCTGAGGTTCTGGCGGGCCATAGCATTAAAAAAATCAGTTCTTTACCGTTGAAAACCACCCTACTGTTTCTATACTCCAAAACATGCCCAATATTGGGCTCGTTGTATTTTTTATAGGTTGCAGGAACCAATGGATGGAGTGGATTTTGTTGATGTGGGCCCCACCTGTGAAAAGCCGTAGAAAGACATCTTTTTTCCAAATAATAATAATAATAATAATAAAGGGGTGTGTGTAGTAGGCGTGACTGCTGTCCAGAGGACGCATAGCATCCTGCTGCACTGGGCATGAATGGAAAAAAGCAGGGACCCATGGTCCTAGCCATGGGCCTCACCATGATGTGTATCGATCATCAACACTGTGCATTTGGTAGCCCCCCCTGAGGGCAATGGGCCACCCCAAAATCAGCCGTATATGATGCTCAAGTGGCCCACATCATAGGGAACAGTGGGGTGGAACGTCTACCATTAGAACCCTTTTTGGATTATCACGGAAGTTTGGATCGTGATGAAATTTATTTTTCCTCTTTTACATGGGTCTGCATGACCTCATTAATAGATTGGATGGAGAATAAATGCCATGGTGGGCCCCACATGGGACCCACTTCTATGAGGTGGATTGGCTGGAGTACCGTGTACGGCAGCTTTATAGCTGTTATATCAACGCCAACAAGTTTAGTGGGTCTGAACATGAGGCACGTGTTATATCCATTCTGTCCACAGCCGCGGACCTCACCTAATGTATGTGTCCTATACTTGTCATCCTGATGTGCAGGATGGTGGGATCCACCTGACGTATGAATTTCATCTACATGCTATCTAGGGCATCCGTCCTTATTGGACAATGTTTGGACGATGCTGTGGACCGCCCCATGTTGTATGCTTTTCATCCACACCGTCCACGATGTTTGGACGGTGCTGCGTAGAGTTTTGGACAGTGCTGTGAGGCCTTGCAATGATGTATGTGTTGATCTACACCGTCCTTCCAAGGGGCCCCACTTGATGTATATGGTTTATCCAGGCTGCCCATCCAGGGCTGGGCGCTGGATCAATGTTAATATAATATTATATATTCATGTATATACCTAGTGGGCCCCACATGGGACCCAACCACTGTGAACGGTTTGGTTGGTTTATCGTACACTAGTTATATTACTGTTGTGTGTAGCGTGTGGGTTTGATCCACATTGCCTATCTGTTCGGCCCACCTTAATGATGTATGTATTATACCTGCACCGTCTAGCTGGCATGGTGTTGACTCGCCTGATGTATGACTTCCATCCACGCCATTCTGTCCAAGTGCATGCGACCCACCTTGATGTGTTGTAAATCCACACTGTCTAGACCTTTGGACGATGGGCTAGTCATGAAGTATGTGTTATATCTAAATTGCCCATCCACTAAATGAGGTAGATCTATCAGGTGGACCACACTGCAGAAAATAGTGGAGAGTTGAACACCTACCATTGAAACCCCTTAGGGATTTCAGAAGTTCTGGATCAATATGATATTTATTATTCCTCTTGATCTAGGTCTTTGTGATCGCATGATTAGATTGGATGGAATATCAAACGTTTAGGTGGGCCATGTGAATTGATAATGGTGAAAATCTTTATCTCCACTACTATTTTTGGTATGGTTTAGATGATCCGTGGGATTTGATTCATGTTGTGATAATGCTCTAAAATGAACTCTAACTATAGATGAATGGTGTGGTTGGTTTGGGCCCATTAGACTTGGCCCATTTAATTCGGCCCATTTGTATGAGGCCCATTAGTGTGGCCCATTGATGAGGCCCATATGTGCAACCCAATGTGGTGTATATATGGCCTATGTTCAAGGCCTAATATGATGCATACTCGACCTAGGTGTTGGGGCCCATTGGGATGCATCTGAGGCCCATGTATTGTGGCCCATATGATGTATGGAATGCCCATGGGTTGCAGCCCATTGCGATGTATATTGAGGCCCATGGTTACAGCCATTATGATATGTTTGAGGCCCATGGTTGTGGCCCGTTATGATATGTTAGATGCCCATGGTTGTGGCCCATTATGATGTGTTTGTGGCTATTTAGTAAGGCACACTAAGATGTATTTTTTAGCCCATGGGTCAGGCCCGTTGTGATGTATTTCTAGCACATATGTCGTGGCCCATTGTGATATGTTTCTGGCCTATTTATTGAGGCTTGACTTATTGTGTATAAGGCCCATTAGTGCAGCCCATTGATGCGGCCCACTTGTTATATATGAGGCTCATTGGTGCAGCCCAATGATACGACCCACTGTGATGTGAATATTAGGCCCAATGGTGCGGCCCAATGTATCGACCCACCATGATGTGTAAGGCCCACCTGTGATGACTATTTGAGGCCCACTTGTTAGATATTTGGGCCCACCTTATGTTTGACTCTATGTGGACCACTACTTGGGAGCAATGTTGGTTGGATGTCCACATTGATAGGTAATGATGGTTAAATACCCACATTGTGACCTTCTCATAGGCCTAGTTAAGCCAATTCTCATCGATACCGATGGTATTGGCCGATTCTGATTTTTTGAGGCCAATTGTATAAGCCGATTTCGATGGTTGAGGCCGACTCCAATTATTGAGGCAGATTCCGAGTGTCGATTTCGATTGCCAAAGCTGATTTTAGAGACCTATATGATGTATGTGCGATCCGTAGTTGAGGCCCATTGTGATGCGTATTCAGCCTGTGTGATGTGTATGCAGCCCGTGTGTAAGGCTTAATGTGATGTATAGGAGGTCTATGTGATGGGGCCCATTGTGATGTATTTGAGGATCATGGGCAAGGCCCATTATGATGTATTCCTGGCCTATGGGCAAGGCCATTGTGATATGTATTAGGCCCATGATGCACAACCCATTTGATGTATTTGAGACCCATGTGTAGGGCCCACATGTCATGTATTTGAGGCCCATGAGCAGGGCTGACCTGTTGTGTATATGTGGCCCTTGAGTAAGACCCATTGTATATTTAACCCTTTTGTGAGGTCATGAGTTCATTGTATGTTAGGTTCTATATGGGTCATTCCTTGGGAGCAATGTTGGTTAAATGTCTACATTGTTGAGGATGATTGTCGATCCCGGTTATTGATACCGATTATGAGGATGTGACCGCATAGCATCATGATACATGCCCATATGCATCAGCTGCATATCTGTTATGATATGTGGTTGACAATTGCATATGTCATTGGGCAGATTGTTATGAGCCTCCTTGATAGGCGGAGGTTATCTCACATGAACGTATAGTATGTGTAAGATTGATGCATGATTGGATTGTATGACTCATGTATCTTGCATTATGTATTGTGATTACCATACACCCTAACGACATCAGGGCCGTAGCCTTCACAGTCATATCGTGGATGGCCAGATGGGACACCAGAAATATTTGGTTCGAACATCGGGCTGTCATAGATGACCCTAGGTGAAAATCCCTAAAACCCTCTTATACCAGAGGACACCCCAACGTCGAGACCGAGTGGATATAAATGAGCGCCCAAGTGCCGAATATCAGGAGGCCGCATCTCCCACTGTGTCGGTGTCGGTTGGGAGGGAGTGTGGCCTTACCTGCCCGAGCGTAGGGGGCATTACTAGGCTGAGTTTGACCAACTCATAAACGGGTCTGCTATCGACGTGCTGGATAGGTATTGACAGACTATTGGCCAGGTAAATAGTGAGGTTTCTTAGGCTCACTTGGACTGTTCTTCTGGGAGAGGGACAGTGCCATTTGGAGTGTACTAAACATCGATGATGATCCCAAAGATGAACCGTACTAATATGTAGACTTATTAAGCAGGAGTTGCATACTCATTCATTCATTCATTCACTATTCACTTGGGCTGGTGGTGCATAACTATTTGTTACGTGTACCTTCACGATGGTCAGGATTTTGGTTGGGGCGCGCGACTAACCTGAGAATAGGAGTTTACCACATCGAGTCTGACTATCCAAATTTAGGTATTGGACTGGTTTGGATAGAAGTCCCCTGTAATGGACTCCATATCCTGCGATACTATGTACTATCATCCCGACTTCACACTCCAACATGGTCATTCCATTCGTACCGCATATTACATTACATTTGTGGCATATGACATTTTGGGTTACTATGTTTCTGCATTTATATGGTCTAGATATGGCTGACACTATTTGTGAACTCATTAGGAATTACATATTGCATCGCATCCTCGGCATCTGATATTTGGCTCTTTATGACTCCTTATTTGTATAGTTGTTCTATATTGCTCATTCTGATATTGATTAACTCATGAAATTGTCTGTATTTTTACTTACTTTATTATCGTATGATTTATGATCTTGCTAGTATTTCTGTTTACTCTGATAATTCATGATCTTGTCCGTATTTCTGCTTATTCTGATGTTGTACGATTTATGGATTACCAGCATTTCTGGTATTGTATGATGACAGCATTGTATTGAATACTTGGCACTTACCTTGTGCACATACTTACACCATCCTCTAAGCTTTCTATAAGCTTATGCACGATAGATGCGTGCAGGTGATGTTAGGTTACAATGACGTTGAGCATGGAGCATGCTGCTGTCTTATGGAGCTTTGATTTTATTTTGACATATGTATTTCCTCTTTCAGCATTGTATTCAAAGTTTATATTGGTGGATATGTGATGATGATGCTGTCTTTGTGAATTGGGTATACTTATGGTTATGCTTATTACAAGCATATTGAAAAGAAAAAAAGAATCTTCCTTGAAGGATCTCAGGATCAGAATCTGGCGTATGGACACTAGGAGCCGAGAATGGGGTACTACGGAGGCTGTCGGCACCAGATTCGGCGATCAGGATTCCTGTGTGTCTGATTTTCGTGTTTAGGGCGTGACATTAAGTGGATCACATACAACTCAACCTCATGGGAAATTTCGATGAGTTCCACCACATAGAACCCCTTGTAAATTCCATTGATGTATGAGCCCAAGAATGTTAAGGCCCATTTTGAGTGAATGCCATGTGAGCCCATCAGTGGTAGCCTTGTTTAGGCCAACCATTGGGCCTCTTCAATAGGAGTTTGTAATCTCCATGTGTTGAATGTATGACGAACTGGTATTGTAATTTTTGAAGAAATGATGATTAATCCCTTAAATGGGTTGATTTTGGATAGCCCTTGATCACTTGGCACTTTGGTTAGAGTTCGGCCCCAAGTAATAGGATCATGTGATTTGTGTTTAAACCCTTAAACATGTTTAATTCTAATATATATGTAGACTCTAGTGGTGTGAGGGTGTGATATACCTGTTTAACCTATTAATCATGTGGGTATTTGACGTATGTATAACCACTTAATCATAAGAAATGGTGGAGTATACGTAGTATATGTAGTTATTTAACTATATGAATGTGAAAAACGTACAAGGCCACCTAACTGTATGAAATCAAGTAGCATTGATGGTTATTCAACAATGTAAGTTTGTGCTTATCAATATAAATACCGCCACTTGAATCAGATATGACCAAGTTATACACTAAACCGAATGTGATGTAGGGTTATGTTACCAAAGCTAATGCTATCAAGGTCCTAAATTTTATGCGATGTGATCCCTAAACCGCAAATGGTATGATGAAATGTGGTTCTTGGCCCTTAACCATGCGACACCAAATATGAGTTATTAACTATATGACGTGTGAAGTAGTTGTAGTATAAGACTTATCATAATTAGTGTAGTCTTGTATTCGTGTGTAGGATTTTGATTGCTCGATTACGTTTGAATATTTTGAATTGTGGAAACACATAACCATATAACCTTAAGTCCCTTATTATGACTAGTAGATTGACATTTGTGTAACCACTCAACCATATGAACTTCTAATAATGGAGTAGCCATAAGACCATGTGGGCATATGAGGATCGTGTGATTGCTTAGACTTATGGACTATACTGATGGTGTAACCTCTTTGGTATGTGAACTTAAGACGTGTATCAGATTGATTATGGACCCTACCTTGATATAAGTATTGTATATTTCACCATTTAAGCTAGCTAATTCTAGAACATGATTCCAAAATGACCTAAATTCAATTCCTAAATAAGTTAGACGATATGAAATAATGTTAATTGAACGTATAACTTTCGAACACTTGTGAACCCACTCAATGTACATATTTTATCCACTCTGTTTAATTGTTTTGCCAATCGAACAGTTCAATCATGGAGCTCGTTAACGTATGCCTTGTGCATCTGAATTGTTGTTCCTTGTACTACATTAATGTATGTGAGTTACTATACTATCTACTTATTGAGAACCACCATAATGTTTTGTGTGTGGACCTATCTGCTTATAGTAGCACTTAGAAGTAGGACCCAATATGTTGTATGAGATAAACTTTCATTATCCAACTGTGACTAACTCTTATGTCTATATTATATACCTAGTCGTTTAAGTTAGAGCTCACTGTATCTTATGAGGTTTACCTGTGCCTTCCAAACCATTGTAGAATTACTACGACAACTATTTGTAAATCCAACCTACTAACAACCCACTGGAAGATGAAGTTCACTAAATTATACGAGTTTTACCTGAAAATGAATGGGACACCGGAAGTGTGGAAATAGTATGGGATGATGGGCACTTTGGGTTGAAAGTCCTTAAACCCCTATGCTATCTAGGGTTGCCTCACGTCAGGCTAAGTGGATATATGGGTCATGGATTTAACTCCCATTACCGAGGTCGGGTTGAGAAGAGGTGGGTCCAACCTGCTTAAGGGCTGAGGTGCAAACAGGGACCGGTCTGACTTGCTGGCGATGAGAAACGCGAATGAAGTCCACTACTGGTATGCAGGGTGGAAGTCCACCGCAGGGCGGGTATATGAGGTCGATTACTAGTGTTTAGTCCATGGGTATAAACCACGGTACTTCCCATAATATATTGTTGGTGGAAGTCCACCATAGGGAGGGTATGCGAGGTCAATTGCTAGTGTTTGGTGCATGGTATTGAGCATAGTGCTTCTCGAGATTTACAGTTATGATATGGTATGACAATATGATGATGATGATGTGATTATTTGGATGCATGTAATACAGTTATGGCTATGGTATGGGAGAAATAAAAATATGACTTGGTGATGTTGGTAGCATTGACTCGTAGTATCACTATGATGCATATGTATTGCATTAGCATCGACATCATACCTTATGTGCTACATGCACATGATTTCCTCGTGGCATATTTGTCTTGCTTGCATGTAGGACACACTGCACACACGCATGTACTCATTAGGCTTTTTGCCTAAGCTTCTTATTTCTCCTTTCTTTCAAGGCTGGAGTAGCTTGGAAGACTTAGCTTTCTAGATGCATTGCATTTATTTTTCGATTTGGCAATGTTGATGTTATGTACCTTTCATAAAGCATTGTACTTATAACTATCAGCATTTATAATGAAGAGTGTTGCTTGGTATTTTGATCATGGATCTTCATGCCTAGGTATTATTATATGTATATACAACAAAAAAAATTTAATCAAAAATCTTCCTTGTGGTGCGCCGAACTAGAGACTTGGTGTATGAAAGTCGAGTGCCGAATTTGGGGCATCACGGAAGCTGTCCATTCCTGGATTTGGGGTGTGAGACTAGCTGCACCCGTGCCTCCACCCGAGGTGAGTTCCCCCCTACCTTTCAGACAGTACCTATAGGAGCCGAGCATTTTCAACAGTTGATATAGCTTGTTGCCACAACATTGCAGACCCGTCAGCCAGCTATCGCTAAGGTTTTCGGACAGTCTGACTTATCGCGTGTTAGTGCTATAACCCAAGAGTTTCGGCAACATGATCCCCCGAGGTTTAGTGGTGACTCTAACCCTTTTTCCGCCGAGGCTTGGCGCACTGAGGTTGTGAGGATTTTTGACACTATAAAGTGTCCTATGGGTCAAAGAGTATCCCTTATGACATATCATTCTGGGTGAGGCTCGTCATTGGTGGTCATCCATATATATGGTGGTTGGCCCTCAGTTCGTTTAGACATGGGGGGAGTTTATGGTTCGTTTCGACTAGAAATTCTTTCCCGAGCACATTCAGATCTAGCGGGTGATCGTGTTTGAGACCCTAGTGTAGGGTGATTTGTCTATATCTCAGTTTGATTCCCATTTCTTTGTCTTGTCTAGATTTTCTCCTCATCTCCCAAGCGATGAGAAGATGAGGGCTCGTCATTTTATGGCTGGTTTACGCCCTACCCTTCGCAGCTGTGTAGTAAGGCATTGCTTGGAAACATTCGACCAGGTCATACATCAGGCACTGGTTTATGAGGAGGACTGGGCTATGACCCAGAGGTCGAGAGAGAAGAGTTTCGGTGGAGACCGAAAGAGGAGAGCACCAACTGGAAGTTCCAGGTAGCACCGTCAGCAGATATGGAGGGGCAAATCAGGGTTTCGGTAGCCTGCGGTTCAGATAGTAGCTTCATCATCATCTTCACCACCCCTAGTCGCTTCATCTTTCGGCCCCTTTTTCTAGTTTATGCTTTGGTTATGGGCAGATTGGTCATCGGATGCACGACTGCCCTCTCCCCATTTACCAACAGAGGTCAGTGCAATTGCCCCCTCCTCGTCCTCCTTAGTAGCAGCAGAGAGCACAACTTCTACCCGTCGTTCCTAGGGTTCCTCCTCAGCAGCAGAGGCAACCAGGAAGACCACCTCAGCAGCAACAATAGCAGCCATAGCTCTAGCAAAGGGGATATCCGTATATACGGTCCCTAGGACCAGTGTGTATAGCAACCCAATAGGCACAGACTCAGGACCCTCAGTCTTCCAGGTTGCTTCCCCTACTAGTTCAGGGCCACTTTTATTTTACGTAGCAGGCGCGAGGCCAGGACCTATAGTCATCTACCGGTGGAGTCGTCGAGGATATTCTTCTTGATTCTGCTTGCGTTGATCATGTTTTGTTTGATTCTAGCATTTCTCATTCTTTTGTGGTCGAGCAGTTTTGCCAATCGACCGGTATTCTGTTGGAGTCTCTGTCTGAGGCCTTAGCCATTTCGACTCTCATAGGGAAGTCCGTTGTGTTGACATGTCGTTGTCCTTCCTGTCTGGTGTTGGTGGATGAGATGTTTCTTCCCAACGACCCGTTCGTGAGGCCGATGATAGGATTTAATGTTATTCTGGGTATAGACTGGCTTGCGAATTATGATGGCGTCTTAGACTATGCCACAAGAACAGTTATGTTTCATATTCCAGTTCATCGCCAAGCCCAGAGGAGAGTCGCTATCTAGTTTCTTGGCTTTGATCATCGAGGATTCTATGACAAAGAGTAATGAGCCGTTATCAGTTGTTTGTGAGTACCCGGATGTGTTTCAGGAGATTTCGGGTTTGCCGCCGCATCAGCAAGTGGAGTTCTAGATTGATTTGGTACCTGGTATTGCTCCTATCTCAAAGGTCCCCTACCGAATGACACCGTTGGAGTTGAGGGAATCGCAGGAGCAGTTGGATGAGCTCCGGGAGTTAGGTTTCATTCATCCCAGTAGTTCGCCTTGGGGAACCCCGGTATTGTTTGTAAAGAAGAAGGATGGTTCGTTGCAGCTCTTTGTAGACTATCGCGAGCTCAAAAGAGTCACCATCAAGGACCGATACTCGCTTCTCTAAATTGATGATCTGTTCAACCTGTTACAAGGTGCATAATATCTTTTCAAGATAGACTTATGTTCTGGTTACCATCAAATTCAGGTCTGAAAGGAGGACGGTTTGAAGATGGATTTCCCGACATGTTATGGTCACTTTGAGTTCCTAATCATGTTGTTTGGACTGACCAATATGCCCGTCGTATTCCTCCAGCTAATGAACGAGGTTTTTCAGCCATTCCTCAATTAGTTCGTGGTGGTATTGATTGATGATATTCTTATATATTCGAGGACTAGTGAGGACCATGTCGAGCACTTACGGATTGTGCTTGAAACCCTCCTTGATCACCAGCTGTATGCGAAGCTAGAGAAGTGCGAGTTTTGGTAGGAGGAGATGAAGTTCCTCGGTCAAGTGGTGACGAGGGAGGGCATCGTTATGGACACCTCGAAGGTTGATGTAGTGCGTCAGTGGGGCCAGCCCACAACCACGTCTGAGATTCGCAGCTTCCTTGGTCTAGCGAGATATTATCGACGGTTATCGTGGGATTCTCCCATATTGCTACACCGTTGACCCGGTTGATGCGGAAGGGCATCGAGTTTGTCTGGAGTGACGCCTGCGAGGAGGCATTCATGGAATTGAAGGACTGCCTCACGTTCTCCCCTGTTCTGACTTTTCTTGATGGGAGTGAGGTTTCGTTGTTTTCACCCATGCCTCCAGAGTTGGCTTAGGTGTTGTACTGATGAAGCATGGGAAGTCAGTGTTGTATGCCTCGCACCAGCTCAAGGCCCATGAACTAAACTACCCCATTCATGATTGGAGTTTGCACCAATCGTCTTCGCACTGAAGGTGTGGAGGCATTATCTATATGGAGTTAGGATCGAGCTCTTCTCGGATCATAAGAGCTTGAAGTATCTATTTTTGTAGTCTGAATTGAACCTGCGACAGAGGCGATGGATGGAGTTGCTGAAAGATCATGATTTTGACCTTCAATATCACTTGGGTAAGGCAAACGTGGTGACGGATGCGCTCAGTCGTTAACCACGAGGCTTGGTGGCACATATGATGGTTCGATAGTGGCAGATGCTCGAGGATATTTTAGAGTATGACTTTGAATTTGGCCTGCAATCTTTCATTGTTCAGCTTTCAAGCTTGTCAATTCAACCCTCTTTGGTGGCTAGGGTGATCGAAGCTCAACAGACGGATGAGTCACTTCAGGAGTACCAAGCAGAGGTTGCCTCCGTGGAGAAGTCAGACTGGCAGATTGGTTTCGATGGTGGATTACACTTTAGAGGCCGATTGTGTGTCTCGGATGTGCCTGAGTTACGTCGTGACCTGATGACTGAGGCACACCGATCGAGACTTACTATTCACCCAGGCTCCACAAAGATATATCATGATATGAGGAGGTAATATTTTTTATAGGAGATAAAGCACCAAATTGACAGTTTGTAGCCAAGTGTGACACATCCCAGCGTGTCAAGGCCGATCACTAGAGACCCCCCAGTCCCTTGCAATCATTGAGCGTTCCAGAGTAGAAGTGGAAGCATGTATCGATGGACTTCATTGCAAGTTTGCTGAGGACTCAGCATGGTCATGATACCGTCTGGGTTATCGTCAATCGTCTGACGAAGTCGATTCATTTCATTCCAGTGTGTGCTTCCTGGTCTATGGACCAGTTGGTAAGGATATTCATTGAGGAGATAGTGAGGCTACACGGCGTCCTAGTTTTAATCGTTTTAGACTGAGACTCCAGAATTACGTCTCAGAGTTGGAGGAGTTTTCAGTAGGTGCTGGGGGTCACTTTGCATCTCAGCACCGCTTATCATCTATAGATGAATGGGTAGATTGAAAGGGTCAACCAGATCCTTGAAGATATGCTTAAGGCTTATGTGATTGACTTTGCGAGCAGTTGGGATGAGCATATGCGCCTCGCCGAGTTCGCATACAACAACAGTTATCAGGCACTACCGGCATGGCTCCTTTTGAGGTACTTTATGGTAGACCATGCAGATCTCTTAGTTATTGGACCAAGGTAGGAGAGCATCGTCTCTTAGGTCCCGAGCATGTGCAACAGACGTAGGAGGCTATTAATGTTATCAGGCAGAGAATGTGCACAGCTCAGAGCCGGCAGAAGAGTTTTGTTGATCTACAGCGTTGACCCCTTGAGTTCGCAGTCAGGGACATGGTATATTTCAAGGTCTTGTCTATAAAGGGAGCGGTTCATTTTGGTGTGAAGGGAAAGCTCGTCTCGAGATTCATTGGACCTTGTGAGATTACCGAGTGCTTGGGCACTGTGGCTTATAAGCTTGCCTTACCTCCTGAGTTATCCATGATCCATGATGTATTCCATGTTTCTATATTGTGAAAATATGGGTCGAAAACTATTCCTGTGATTTATTGGCAGCCACTTGAGGTCCATGAGGATGTTTCCTTCATTAAGTAGCCAATTTGTATTCTTGATCGGAAGGAGCAGGTCCTTAGGACCAAGGTCATTCCCTTGGTAAAACTGCAATGGGGTCATCATTCGGAAGTCGAGACGTCTTGGGAACGAGAGGCCGAAATTAGAGAGCGTTACCCCCATTTATTCAATGCTTGATTGCTTGTATCTCTTGCATTGCCTTCTCTTGTGTTTGATGATTGATATATATATATATATATATATATATATATATATATATATGATGATGATGATGATGATGATGTTGATGCATTTTGTTATTCTGGCTTTGTCAATTTTGAGGACGAAATTTTTTTGTTAGTGGAGAGAGTTGTGAGACTTGACCCGAGTTCGCATGTGTGCATGCGTGTGTCAGTATGCATTTCGTATATTTTGGTCCCGCAGTCCTACGGGTCAAATTCTTGCCACCCGCGACCATCAAATAGTGTTTGCAATCATCCTTGAATTCAGTCACATAGACCAGACTAGGATTGACCCAGGACGTATACCAATGTGACCGCATTGTCGTCATGGTTCCAACACCACGCCTAGTGCATAAATCCGACGTGTCCATCAAAAATGTAGGCTGAGCAATTTTTGGATCCTTGATCATGTGTGGGCCCCACCTTATCCTTATTGCACGTTCTCCCATGTGGGCCCACTCTAGTATTCCTCATTCCCCATGTAAGCTACATGCTAGCCTATAGCCACCCTAGTCTAGCATGATGTCATCCCTACCTAACCTAGAGTATGCCTTGCTTGTCATGATTGCTAGCATGCTCCCATCCTCCCAAAAACTAATCATTCCATTCCTAGCTACCATTTCTCCCTCTTTTCTCTCATTCTCTTCTCTAAGCCCCTTGGACATCCATGAGAGAGCTCTCTCCTGCCCTCTTTCATCTCTTTCCCACTAAATCTAACCATAAAAGACCCATCATCACCATTGAACCTCCTTCCTTGGAGCTTGAGGTTCTTAGTGATAGTAGAAGCTTGAAGATCCAAGATGTGGGTGACTATTAATCTTGTTGATTTATTTTCCACTTTTAATCTTCATATTTCTTCTTGTGTGGATCATATGGGACCCACCAATCCATGGTGGGGATCCCATTTGACCTAATGGATGTGGCCCTTGGGCCCATCCTATATGCATGTCATAATACATGATGAGGTCATTCTCTATGGACCCCATCATGATGTATTTCATTATCATCTCCATATTAAGGTCATCTAGACCTTAAAGATTTTGTTGGGATGGTACCCCAACCATCTATTGTAGATATAAACCATGCATGTGATAGTTTTATGGTTACATGTATAATCAAGGTAGTTATGTGGGTGTGATTGAGTCTTGGGAGGGCCCATTAGTGGTGGGGCCTTACCCCCATGGGAAATCCTTCATTTTTTTTTATGTTAGCATTTTGATCATGCATGTGTGGCCCACCTTGTGGACCAACCAAAAATCCAGACCATCCATGGAGGTTGGACGTCCATGGTGGTCCATCCTTATACATGTGGCCCCAAATCCACCTAAATGGGACACATGCAAGGGTTTTTGATGATGAGGAAGGTCTGTATATTTATGGGGCCCACTGGGGTGGTCCACAACATGATTTTTTAGGGGTTAAATCCCTTCTTATATAATGTTTATATTCAATTTCTTTCAAGTATAGGTTGCTATCCAAATTTGTCTGAACAGATTTTGGGCCAACTTAGGGCTAGAATTTGGGGCTTTTGGTGGGGAATTGTATATCAAGTGAAATATGATTTTTGAAGATTTGTATCCCACCTATAATCATGTTACATTGCAACCCCAATTGACCTCATTTGGGTCCCCAAATGGGTGGGCCAATATGGGTACTTGCTGAAATTTCTGTTGCAATTTGGAAATGTAAAATTATAAAATAGTTTCTGATCAAGTGGGCCACTTTTTTGGATGCTACCTTGTACTACATATATGAGAGAATGTTTAGATTTAATTTTCTCAATTTTTGGACATCCAGGGCCCACCCCATTGGGTGCTCAACTGTGATCTATCCAGAATTCTGCACTTAGCAGAATTTCTGAACAGATTGTAATTCTGAATTTAAATAAAATACTTATACTACCTAAAAAATTCTAAACTTTTTTAGGGAGGTTCCCAAACAATGTTAAGACCTACCTGAAAAATTTTAAGGCCAATTGACCCCATTGGGCATCCAAAAGGGTGGGCCAACATAGTGGGCTACTAGAAATTCCTGCTATACAGTCTAGCAGCATAGTTCCATAAAAAAATAAAATTTTAAAAATATTTTCTCAGAAGGTGGGCCATATTTATGGGCCTCAAATTTTTAAAGGCTTGATGGTGGACATTGGGCTTAAGTTTTAGGAATTTTGGAGGCCCAAAACTCACCCATTTGGATGACCTAAATTCAGGACAGTGGACAGATATTTTTCCAGCAACATTCCACCCTGGACAGGTTGGAATTCTGAAATTTATTAAAATAGTTTTTGTTATCTAAAAATTATGAAAATTTATAGGGAGGTGTAAAACCTAAGGTGGGACCCAAATAAAAATTTTTGGGCCAATGGACCCCTATGGACACCTTAAAACGGGCCGGACTAGCCCACCACGTTGGGACGTCCAGGTTAGTTTGATTTTCTGGACATACTATTTTATTTAAATTAATTAAAATATTTTTAGGTGTCCAAAAATCCTAAAATATTTCGGAGGTGTGTCCCACCTATGGAAGTGTCACCTTGTAAAAATTCAGAGTCATCAGGCCCTTCTATTAATGGTGGTGCGGCCTGGAGTGGCCCATCAGGCAGGGACGCCTAGGTTGGGGCGTCCATCCTTGGCTGACCCTCCAACCTACCTTTTGAGCCCACCTAGATGTGCTGTATATCCCACCATATTGTGAGAATTTTGTAGGGATAATTCATGCCTTTACACCCTAAATTTTAGGTTTAATTAATGCATCATTGAGGCCCACCTTGTTTGGGATATATGGGTATTTATATGTAAACAGATTTTTGGACTCCTTGTAAGACCAAATGGGCTAGAACCCTTTAGATTAGCCCAGTGGATTTTCGGGTTGTATTCTCCATAGTATTTTGTTGGGCTAATGGGCTAGAATGTATAAGTGCTTGGGCCCTTGGTTACCCACCAAAATAACTAAATTCTTGGGCTAGGTTGTAAGGCCCAACTTGCTTATCTCGAATACAATTCTCACCCATATGTTGGAGTAATGGGCTGCCCACTATGCCCACCACAATGTATAGACTTGGTGGCCCTTATGTCTAAGGCCCTAACCTTCCTTATGGGCTCATATTATTGCATGTGGATTTGGTTGTATATTTCCCTATTGGGCCTATGAATTATGTGTAGCCTTAGTCCACTTTATTGAGGCCCAACATGTGATATATTTATATGTATATAGTTGCCCATCTCTTTCTTATAGTGATTCTTCGGCCACGGGCTTTGATCCTTGGCAGATTATTATTAGGCCACCTTAAGGGGACCATGGTGGTTAAATGCCCACCTTGATATGCCCCTCTAGGCCCCTGTTAGGCCCATTCTTGCTTCTATGGGTGGTTAAAGGTCCACCATAGATCATTGCTAGGCTTATTCTTATTATTTAGGCCCATCTCATTTTCTATCTAGTCTCGTGGGATACCTTAGGATATTGGGCTCCCATTGAGGTTGCATTCCTTTTGAGAAACGGTCTAAGTACCTAGATCCTACTGGTGAGGAGGAGAGAACATCTTCATCACATTGGTATTTCTTGTTCATCTTCATGGCCCACTCCCATACGCATCATATGCATGCTTGGCTGCGATGTGATTGGTCATGGTTATGCCATTGGGAAGGATATTATGAGGGATGGAGTTTTTTCCTCTTGAGCACGTTGGATGTTTGGGTATGATGCATGACTGTTTCTATGATTTATGCATCTGACATTGCATAGTATGATCGACATTCACCCTCGCTTCATCAGGGCCTTACCTCCATAAGGATATTCGTAGATGCCTGGACGTGTGGACACTGAAAATAATGTTTAAACATACCGGGTGCATAGGATGCCCTTGGGTGAAATTCTCAAAACTTTCATAGTACTAAGGATCTGGTCCAACGCCGTGACCGGATGGAAACATGAGCACACGAGGGTCTTTCACTTGTAGATCACGGCTCACATTATCGTGTAGTCAATTAGATAGGGATGTAGCCTTATCCGCTTGTGAGGGAGGGCATTATTAGGCTGATCTGACCAACTCGTGAAATAGGTCTTCTACCGTCAGGCCTTGTTGGTAATTGACTGTCCACAGGCAGGTAGTGAGGTCCCTTATACTCGTTTGACTGTGCGGGTCTGTAGAGCGGTAGTCATTCAGCAGTGTAATAGACCCTGGTGATTTTCTTATGACTGAAAATGTATTTGATATGTGGATTGGTTATGAGCACTGGCATTACTTGCATCGCATTAACATTGGATATGTAAGCCCCTTCATACATTGCCCTGGTATGGCGTTCAGTACTCATTGTATCATATTCATGATAAGCCTTGGTAAGGCTAGTAATATTCTCATTGAGTATGTTTCTTTCCTTGTACCTCCTGCTATTCTTTTATACATTATTATCACATACTTACACTACCCTTTAAGCTTCTATAAGCTTATGCACGATTGATGCGTGTAGGAGATTCTAAGAAGGCGACGTAGTAATAGAGTGTGGAGTAGAGTTGAGCTTGAGGACTCAAGTGTTGCTGACCCTTTTCTCTCTTTTCCCATTATCTTACGTATGACCATTCAGAGTGAGGAGTAGAGTTGAGCTTGAGGACTCAAGTGTTACTGACCCTTTTCTCTCTTTTTCCATTATCTTACGTATGACCATTCAGACCTGATGTAAGCTTGTAAAAGTTTAAATTCTTAGTGGATTTTATGATATGTATCCTTTTTTATTTTCAGATGTACTTGCTATGATCTTGGGTATGCTCGCATCGAAAATGATTATACTATTATGGAAATTCTCCTTGTAGGATCCCAAGATCGGAACCTACCTCAGGAGCCGAGAATGGTGTACTACAGAGGCTGTTGCGACCAGAACAGGCCATCGGGTTCCTTGTGAGTCAGTTTACCGAGTGTGGGGCGTGAGAGCTTAGTAGGCTATCAAAATTTTAAATTTTAATTTAGACAACGTTGGGTCACTGCGTAAACCTCAATTGAATGAACTCAAAGAAATCTGGAATGATGCTTATGAGAACTTGAGAATTTATAAAGATAAGATGAAGGTATTCCATAACAGGAACATCCTTCGAAAATCATTCATAACCAGTCAAAAATTCCATCTATATAATTCTCAATTACACTTTTTCTGGGTAAACTTCAATTCATTGGACCAGTCCCTTCATTATTACTAATGTTTATCCTCATGGGGCCATCGAGATAAAGAGTTCGTCGAATGACAATGTTTTCAAAGTGAATGGACATTGTCTTAAGCCATTTGTTGAGAAGTTTGATTCAGATGACATGTTTATGCCTCTCACTAATCTTATGTACCAATATTACCTCTTTTTCTGATGGAGGTGTAGTTAGGTTTATTGCTTTCATTAGTTTGATTTTCATTTGTTTAGTCTTCGTGCTAACCCATTTATATGTTAAGAACTTTAGAAAAGCTTTAATTTTCTTTCTTTAGGTATTGTCTCCCCATCACTTTCCATTTCTTTTCGTTGTCTCATGTGCATTGCAAGCTCATATCTTTTACATTGAGGACAATGTATGTTTTAAGTTCGAGTGTGGATTAGGTAAACTAATTAGTTTTTACTTATTTTAAGAAAAAAGTGTGAAAATTTTCAATTTTTGAAACTAAAAACCTGTTTGGAAATGATAATTTGTGGAATTAAGAATGCTTTAAGTATGATGATAAGCTAAGAGATTGAATTTAAAATTGTTGGAGTTTGATCAATTGAGTAAGACTATTAATTAAGTTCTTTCATCTAATCGATCATGAGGAAATTTGAATATCATGATAATCTACATCACAAGACATATTTAATTTTCTTTTTGTGAATAGTAGTAGAATTTTTTATTGTTAGTATGTATATCATTGAAAGATATTAAGAATTGAGTCTGGAGAATTTTATCTAAAGTTTTAAAAAATGAAAAGAACCAGTTAAAAAAAGTGAGATAAAAAAGGTTATGCATGATGAAAAGATTGAAAATGAATGAAAAGTTTGAAAAGAATGAATAAATAAAAGAAACCGTCGATATAAAATCAAGAAATGGAAAATATTTTTTTTTTTTAAAATGTAATAAGTTCAGAATTAGTACTTGACTATTCAGTAAAACTTAAAGTGATGAGCATGACTAACATTATGAAACAGTAGTATGTTATGAAAAGTAAATAGAATTCACTAAGCACATTGAAAAATTTTGATACGTGAACTTATGCTCTTAAATGATTGATAAAGGAAATTTTTGATTGATTTCTCGTGTGATTCAGATCTAGGTTTTCAAATTTTCACTCTCACTTCTTTAGATTGTACTCATTCATACTTGATTGTACAAAAGATTATTTTTAAAAAGTAATTTGAACATTGAATATTGAAGATCACTTTAAGCATGTTTTGCTCAGGACTAGCAAAATGCTGGTTGGGAGGTGTGTTAAGTGTGAAATATGAAATTACAATTTACACCGCTGATACTGAAGAATGAGTATGAGACAATGTCCTAAAAAGGGTTGAATAAGACTTTTCAATTATTTTTACCTATTTAAAGTACTGATTGCCTAACTTAAATAATCACTCAATTTTAAACCAAGTTAGGCAAAATAACTCTAATGTCTTCCAAGCCAGTTACAGGATTGAATCACAAAAGCTATAAGGGATAAGCAGATTATAACAACTAACCTAGCATTGTGAGCTTATTTTTGGAATGTGTTTCCTACCAATGAATAACATTCATCCAATCGTGTATACAAAATTAAACTTTCAAGTATATATAAGCATGATTAAATAGACGCGCAAATGATCATTCCAAACATTAGCTTTTATAGTGGTTCTGCTAAGTCTGTACTCCACTCTCGGCATCCACACTCAATCCCAGAGTGCACCGGATTTCACTATTAATGGTTTTAAAAAGGTTCACCAATAACCTTTACAGTCTTACACTAAGAACACAATTTATGCTCTCTACAAGAGCAAAGGTCTTACACTTAGAAACCACGTTTAGGCCCACCGGCCAAGGTCCCACATAAGGCACCTATAGTTTATGCCCATTGGCTAAGGTCCCACACAGGGCACCCATGTTTAGGCCCACCAACCAAGGTCCCACATAAGGCACCTACCTTTATGCCCACCGGCTAAGGTCTCACACAAGGAACCTAATCGAGTTTGTTTATAGCAAACTCTTAGTCTCAATCCTACATGAGGAATGAGACTAAACTTTTAAACTCTTTCTAATGACACTTACTTGTCGGATTAAATTCTCTTTTGTAGCTTATCTCGAGTTGCTAGATCTTCACGCTCTCAAGCTTGAATCAGCTTCCCGGTATTCTCCTGATTATGTAGCTTGGATTTACCCATTGGGTCAGCTTCATGATAAAAAATCTTACATAAGATGTACTTAGAAGGTGACTAAGGTTATGGGAGTTGGTTGAATCTCCTATCTAGGATAATGAGTGGATTTCGTAAGGGATTCAATATATGGACACACTAGAGTATTAAAGAACTAAGAATTTTTCTATTGGTTTGGTCTTTGAACTCTAAAAAAGCACAAGTTCATGTTCTTCATTGAATAGGAGCTTTGAATGCTCATAGAAATGAAAGATCAAAATGAAGAGAACATGAACTCGTATGGATAGAGTCTAAATCGGCTAAGATAAGCTTGGGGCGTAAGACCAGTATCATAGACCGTACCATCCTATAGACTTCCGCGATCTTCCTTGTCGAATTCCGGCAAACCGCGACTTATAATTGGCATTTATGCGCAACCTTGGGTTGCATCCCGTATATCTGAGTTGACTTGACCTGAGACTTGTACCATTGCGACCACGTCATCACCGCGGTTCCAACGCCATGTCTCGCGCATCAATGCGATACCCACGCTAAGAGTTGTGGGTCCATGTTTATTTTGAGAAAAATGTCGCACATTTACAAAACTCAAGAGAACCTCTACCAAATATCATATTAATTAATCAATTTACAAGTCAAGTACATATCTCATCACACCCATCCCTCTCTTACCCAAAGTCAACACAACCCATATCACCCATCACCCATCACTCCATCCATCACCCATCTCTCTTTCCTTACATCTCCTCCCTCTCTCTCATTCCCTCTACCATTTTCCAAGCAATTAAAGGGAGTGTAAACGTCCAAGCTTCCCAGGAGAGAGCTAAAGAGTGGCCAACTTTCCTACCTCCCTCATCTCTCATCCTAGCCCTTCAATCTTCATCATCCTCCATTAAAATTGAAGCCTAGGAGCTAAGGAGTCCAAGGAGCCTATAAGAAGCGGAATCAGTGAGTGTTCATAGTGCTAGATTTTAATTTTTTAATTTAGGGCCCACATGTATTGGGACCCACTTAATGTATGTTTTATAAGGGAGGGCTCGTAATGGTGGAGCCTTCCATCGCATATCGTTTCTCTCTCTCTCCCTTTCTTTTGATGATGATAATGATGGTATGTGTGTGTGGCACATGATGCATTATATCCATGCCATTCATCTACCTTGCCATATCATCTTAGGTATTAGACTAGAAAATGATGGAAATCCAGATCTCAAGTGGACCTCACCCCGTGAAAACGGCGAGGTAGTGACGTCCACCATTTAAACCTTCCTAAGACCCACCCTGCTGTATTGTTGCCGTTCAACCTGTGTAATAGGACATAAGGGTCTGGTAGAAGGGAAATCACATATATCAGCACGATCCCTCACTTCCTGTGGCCCACAAGCACCGCGCTGCTGGCAGCGTGTGTTTGCACGCTGTTCGGCTGTGGCCAGGCTCGTGGGGCTCACCTTGACCTATTCGTCATATCCATACCGTCCATCTATTTTGCCAGTTTATTTTAGACCTAGGGGCGAGAGTAAAAGGTGAGGAAGATCCTGACTCTAAGTGATCCATACCTTACAAAACAATTGGGACAATGAAGTCCACCATTTGCAATCTCTCTGGTGCACGTGTAGTGTGTTTTATATACATGGAGTACATCCAATTTTCCAGCCCATTCTGAAGTGGGTCTATCGATCAGTGGGGCCCACTTGATGTGGTGAGAAATCCACATGGTTCATCCACCTTTCCAGCCCCGTCAGATGAAGCAGATCCAGTTTCCGTGGGCTTCACGTTAACAGTAGTGAAGGTGGATCCCCTGTCGTTGAAAACTTCCCGGGGCCCACCGCAAGGGCAATTTTCTACTGACCTTGCTGATGTACGTCACACGAATCTGGTGTGAAGGGAATAACCGAATATCACCTTGCTCGGAAGCTTTTGTGGGCCACACCACTCTGTCTAGTGGGGGAACAAAAATGTCTACCGTGGAACCTCCCTGATCGTAGAAGTGATGTTTGTGTTTCACATCTGCTCCGTTCATCTGTTTTTGCACCCATCAGTGATGGGCCCACTACATCAGGGTACCTACCCCATGAATGCTAGTCCAAAAACAGGGTGGATCCAAATCCCAAGCAGACCACATCAGGAATTATTGGTCATTGAATGTCCACCGTTGTAGCTAGTTAGGGGCCCACGTTGCAGCGTGTCAGGGACCCCACCATAAGGTGCCTTTGCCACCCAACCTACACACAGGGTCATTCAGACTTGGTTGAAATGAAAACAAAAATACCAGCATGAGCTAATATGGTGGAGCCACCATAGCATGAGGCCTGTTGTGATGTGATGTATGTATCTTATCCACGTTGCTCCTAGTGGGCTACCATGATCTAGTGAGAATCCTCACCGTACATCTCTTTTCTGGTGTTGTTCTGTGTGCACCCACTCATCACTGGGGCCCACCTGAAGCGTGCATGAAAACCACACCGTACCTTCACTTCTCTACCCCATTTTCCATAAGACATTCAAATCTCAGGTGGAGCACACCACGTGGGACCCATCTGATGTGGTGTACCCACACCATCCAGCACATGGACGTCGGTCCCACCTGATGTAAGTGTTTCATCCACGCCATCCATCTCCGTGGGGACCACCACCTATGTATATGCTGTATTGACGTCAACAAGTTCCGTGGGTCCCACCAGCAGTATGCTACCGTTTTGATGTCATCAAGTTCTTTCGGCCTAGTCATGAGGTACATGTTATATCCCAACCAGCCGTGTGGGACCCACTCCACAAGTGCTGCAAGTGTGGAGGTGGGGCCCACTAGATGTTTGCATTGTATATTTACACCGTCCATTTTGGACAGTGCCACGTGGGGCCTACCATTGATATATGTGTTTTATATCCTAGGCGTCCATCCCTTCCTGGATGTGGACCCACCTCGATGTATGGGTTCTATCCTTGTTGTCCATCCATTTGATGGGCATGGGACCCACATGATGTACGTGTCTTATTCATAGCATCCCACACGTGAGACCCTTGATGCAGGTATTCTATCCACGCCGTCCAGATAGGCTAGACGGTGAGGCCTGTGATGATGTATGTGTTTCATATATGTGCCATCCGTCCATACTGTTGGACGTAAGACTCACCTGCTGGTTGTGCAGGCCCACCTGCTGGCTATGTAGGGCCCACTTGTTATAAGGCCCATTGTGAGTATTTGAGGCCCAAGTGATAAGGCCCACTGTGATGCATTTGAGGGCCAGGTTAGGCGATGGGGCCCATTGTGATGTATATTAGGCCCGTGTGAGCGGCCTATTGTGATGTATATTAGGCCCATATGATGTGGCTCATTGTGATATGTGAGGCCCATATGATGAGGCCCAGTGTGATGTATGTGAGGACTATGTGATGAGACCCAATGTGATGTATATGAGGCCCATGTGATGCGATACATTGTGATATATAATGCCCATTATGTTGTATGTGAGGCCCTTATGTGAGGCCATGGGCCCCACTATATGTTTGGCCCTATGAGGGTCATTCCTTAGGAGTAATGTTGGTTGAATGTCCACATTGATGGCAATGATGGTTAAATGTCCGCATTGTGATCTTCCCTTAGGCCCTTTGTTTGGCCAATTATTGAGGTCGATTAACGATACCGATTATCGAAGTCGATTAACGATGCCAATTATCGATACCGATTATGAGTATATGACAACATAGTATTATAATACATGCCCATACGCATCATCTGCATGTTTATTATGAGATGTGATTGACCATTGCATATGTCATAGGACCGGTTATTTATGTGACTCCCTGATAGGCAGAGTTGTCCCACATGAGCACACGACATGTGTAGAATTAATACATGATTGGACTATGTGACTCATACATCTTGCATTTTGTGATATGACTATTGTATGCCCTAGTGATATCAGGGCTGTGGCTTCCATAAGCATATCGTGAATAGCTAGATGGGACACCGAAAATATTTGGTTCTAGCATATGGGCACTTTAGATGTCCTAGGGTGAAAGTCCTTAAACTCTCGTGGCCAGGGGATGCTTCAACGTCTAGACTATATATATATGAGCGCATGAGGGCCGTATACCAATAGGTCATGTCTCCCACTATGTCATGGTCGGTTGGGAGCGGGTGTAACCTTACCCGCCTGAGTGAGGGGGTAATATCTAGGTTGAGTTTGAAGAGCTTGAGGAATAGGTCCGCTATCGACAAGCCGGGCCCGATATTGGTAGGCGGATAATAAGGTCTCTTCCACTTACCCAGTTGTGCGCTCGGATAGGGGCGGCAAGCTGACGTAGAGTGTACTAGACTTCAGTGATGATCCTAGAGATGTACGGTATGGATATGTGGACTTACTGACCAGGAGTTACATATTTAGTATTTGACTCGTTCATACATTCACTATCTACTCGGGCTAATAGTGCATAACTAATTGTTATGTGTACCTTCACAATTGTAACGCCCCGACTTTTCAGGACCCGAGTATATGACTCATGTCCCAAAAACCCGAGTGTTAACCTTAAAAGATGATCAGATATAATAATTTTCTTTTATCAGAGTAAGCAGATGAGCGTAGAGTGGACAAATCAGCATACAGGAAAATCATAATTTCATTTAAAGTATACAAGAGAGTGCCCATAATAACTTATAAAAACCAATGTCTTCATTTTTACGAATATAAAATGAAATAACATTGTATGTGAAACAAGTAAATTTACAATAATCTTGAACTGTGAAATCCTGTAGCAGCTCTTAGCAAATGTAATCATGCACCCTTGTCAACTATAGTCTGCTTCTCAGCAATATGAATGTGAACATCATCAGGGCCACCTGTGCTACCTGTACGGTTATATATTTGATGGATGAGTGGCCAACTCAGTGTGAATTTCTCTCGAGATTACACACTGCCGCATTAGGTAAGAAATAGTATAAAACATCCAGACAACCAAAATAGAGTAAATGCAATCTTATTAGATGCATGGATACGTGAATGCAATCAGTCCCGGGTAAGACATCCAGACGGACATAGGGGTCGTCACCCATGCAATCATCAACCCGGGTAAGACATCCAAACGGTCTGTGCTTTGGATAAAACATCCAGACAGACAAATATGTATGATAACAACAGATGATGGTTGGTGCCTCGGGTAAGACATCCAGACAGGCGAATCTATATGTTACGTATGACAACAATGTACGATAACAACAGATGATGGTTGGTGCCTCGGGTAAGACATCCAGACAGGCGAATCTATATATTTTGTATAACAACAATAGATGCTGGTCTGTGCTATGCATGCATGATTAGCAAACCCGTTATTAGTTCAATTGCAACCAGCCAATTTAAATAAGCTCGAAGGTCACTACGGGTAGCGTATAGCCCAGCATAGGCCGACAGCTCGGGCATAGGTCCCATACCACCATCCTCGGCTCATGAGACTACCACCTTAGGATGTTTAATGGTACCCTGTCGACTAGTGGCCAATCATATTACAATATATGGGGCTTACCATTGCATGGTTGTACAGTATAAAACATCCAACCCATACAGGGAAAATACTGGAACAAAGACACATAGGGCGATATCAAAGTAGGCCACATAGGGCGAGTATCATAACCATGCGATAAAAGACCATCCTTGAAAACCATTGGACACAACAACCCTTGATGGTAGGCCCACATCAATGATCCATCTAGGGCATCACTCAATAACCACCAAGTCGAAGGTCCATTACGAGTACAACTAGTCAAGTTACATCCCAAGTATGAGTGTATATTCATATATGAGAATTTTTCACTAATGTACCAGTTTAAGTTCCATAAGCAATCCACAAAAAAAAAATCCATAAGCATGAGCAATTATACAGGATAATCATAAAACATGTAATATAACAATTCAATTTCCACCAGCTAACACATGTGATTATAAATGGAGATATTAATTATAAATTTAAATAAAAACTATAACTTAAGCTAATGAGAAGATGGAAAGCTCAAGGGGAAGAATCATCACCTTATACTTTGAATCGCCTTCTAGTGTCACTAGAGAATGCGTGTTTCCTTAGAATCAATTCCTATTATAAATTAGAAACTTGTACAATTAGATTCAAGTTCTATGCACTACTTAGGTTTAGGGTTATAGCCTAAGGCTTGAGTTATTTTTAGGGTTTTTAATGCAAAATTAGGGTTTCCACCCTAGGGTTTAGATCTAGGCTAAATCTTTAGGATTTATATGTTAATTAATTTATAGTTGATCGTTTTGCTAATAGTGCTAATGATTTCAAGACAATCGTTAATATTAATAATATACTCAATATCATCTTAACGTGACACTAATAGTCATTGATGAAAATACATAGTATGCTCTAATATCGAAGATAATATTAATAATGATAAAATACTGATATATAATAATAATAACTTTTATACATGATAACTAATATCAGTATAGATAATTTGCTAAGGGCTATACATTTATAATATTAGTAATCCTAATAATAATATACTAAAATGGGTCTAGTGCGGGTTTGAAGGGTCCTATGAGGTTATCTGGGCCTGCACTGGTGTAAGACCCGTATCTTGGTCCATACCTTTCCATAGACTTTCACGGTCTTACCGGTCGAATTTTGGCAACCTTCGACCCTTAACCGATATCGACGCGCGACCCTGATTCATATACCGACAATCCGAGTCGACTCAACCCGAGACCAATACCATAGCGACCGCGCCGTCGTTGCGGTTCCGATACCGCGACTCGCGCGCCGAGGCGATACCCTGGTCAAGAGTTATGGGCCAACGTTTGGTGCGAGAAAACGTCGCGCTTTACGAAAACCAAGGGAATCTCTACGATGTGTCACATCAATCACATCAATCCCATCAATCAATCAATCCATCAAGCCATCACATGTCAAGTACACATCACTTTCATTCCTTTTCCCAAGCAACCACAAAAGTCTCCCAAAACCATACCTCTCTTACACAAAAAGCCACAAAAGTCTTCACCACCCATACCTCTCTTACACAAAAGCCTCAAAAGTCAAAGATTTCTTACACAACCATCACTCACCACATCCATCCATCACTCTCTCTCTCTCTCCCTTTACAACTCTCTCTCTCTTTCTCTCTTCTCATTTTAAAAATCCCAAAGCCAAAGAGATCTCACGTATTGAACTTTGTAAGAACTCCTAAGCTCCAAGTGGCCCACCTTCCTACCCCATCATCTCCCATCTCAACCTTCCATTCTTCATCTCATCCATTGAAGTTGAAGCCAAGGTGCCAAGGAACCCCTTGGAGCAAGAAGATTGGACGGTGGGTGCCTCTATAGGGTAGTTTTTCTCATTTTTATGAAGGGCCAAGTGAGGCCCACCGATCAATGGTGTGGATCTCACTTGGGACCCTAATATGTGGCCGATGGACCACTTGGATCATCATGATCATTCCATGATGGGGCCATTCTCCATGGACCCCATCATGATGTTTATTTCATTTAAAAAGGTCATCTAGACCGTCCATATAGGTGGGAAATGGATCTCCACCGTTGATTTATATTTTCGATGATCCCATGTATAAAGGGGTCCGTTTGTTGTATAGTTTCTTACAAGGGAGGGCTCATAGTGGCGGAGCCCTCCATCACAAGGCGTGTCCCACTCTCCATGTCTCTCTCTCTTTCATTCCTTTTATTTTATTTTATTTTATTTTTATGCAAGGGTTGTGTGGCCCACTTGAATGGACCTCACCTTGAGGTATTTATTTGGTCCAAGAGTCCTTCAAGTGGGGCCCACCTTGCATGTTGAACCCCCATCATCCATTAGTGGTGGCTCACTTCAAAAGGGCCCACCACCATGTGCATTTTAAAAAGGAGCTCACTGTCCAGCGTCTGGGACGCTGGACGTCCCTGCCCAAAAGAAAAGAAAAAGGGGGTTTTGGTGGGCCGGCTCATGCAAGCCCCACCTTGATGTATATATTCAATCCAAGCCGTCCATCCTCTTGCCCACATAGTTTTAACCGTCAAATAAAAGAATGGGACTGATCTGAATATCTTGTGGGCCATAGCAAGGAAAACATTAGTGGTTACCATTGAACAATTTTCTGGTGTTTCTATGCACCCAAAAAAAATGAACTTCGGACTCATTTCGATTGTTACGGGCCACAGAACGCAATGGCCGGGGCAGATTTCATTTTAGCGGGCCCCACATATGAAAAACCTCGGGAAAACAATTTTTCCCCAAAAATGTAAAGAGGCAGAGCCTCTGCATTATTGTCAGCAGGTGGCAGCGCTGCACGTTGCTGCTTGTAGCCGTGCAGCGGCGGGCGGGCGTCCAGCTAGGGACCCACGGCTCCAGCCGTGGGCCCCACCTTGATGTTTGTTTGTCATCCGACCTGTTCACGAGGTGGGTCCCCTCCTCAGGTGGGCCCCCTCCAAAAATGAGACAGATCCAAAACTCAGGTGACCCACACCACATGAAACAGTGTGAATGGAATTCTACCGTTGAAAAGTTTTTGGGGCCCACAGAAGTTTTGAATCAAGCTGAAATTTATGATGTCCCTTCATCCAGGTCCGAGTGACCTTATGAGTGGGTTGGATGCCAAGTAAAAATTACAGGGTGGGCCCCACAAGGGACCCACAGTGATGTTTGTGAATGAATCCACCGTCCATACGGACGGTGGAGTCCTGTAAAGCCCACACCGTCCAGCCATCTTTATGGGCCGCTGGACGGTCAGTGGGCCCACCCATGATGTATGAGTTGCATCCTAATCGTCCATTCATTTTTGTAATCTAAGGCATGAGCTAACCCTTAGCTCATGTGGACCCCCCCCCCCCCCCCCCCCACACCATGATGCATGTGTTACATCTAAGCTATCCATTTATTTCTATTTTATTTTTTTTATGATTGGGCTAACAATGAGCCAGATCTATAGTCCAAGTGGGCCCACTTTGGTATGAGTATAGGGCCCATGTTGATCCATTTATGGGTATCCATTGGAGCCCACTTTGACGTGGATCTTAGGCCCATGCAATGGGGCCATCTGGTGTAATATGAGGCCCATGGGTTTGGACCCATTGATGCATTTTTAAAGCCCATGAAAGTATGCCCATTTGATTATATAAGGCCTATGGGTTAGGCCCATTTGATATATACAAGGCCTAGGGGTTTAGGCCCACTTCGATATGCATGCAAGCTCATGGGTTAGGCCCATTTGATTTGTTTAGGGCCTAGGGATTTAGGCCCATTTGACTCATATAAGGCCTATGGGTTGAGGCCCATTTGATGTTCATGTGGGGGCCCAATTGGTGTGGCCAATTTGTTACATATTAGACTCATGAGACTATGCTCATTTGTTGCAATCCAAGGCTCACGGGTTTTGACCTATTGCAATGCACATAAGACTCATTGGTGTGGCCCATTTATGTGGCCCATCTGATGAATAAAAGGACCATAGGATATGACCCATTTGATATATATGTAAGGTCCAATGGGGACAACCTACGGTCCATTGCAATGTGTAAATCCATTACAGACTAAGTACTGAGGTTGACAAAGATCGTGCCTTGGGAGCAATGTTGGTTTGACGTCCACATTGCGAGTGTAATGTTGGTTGGATGTCCACATTATGACTCTCCTTAGGGCCCATTACTGGGCCGTACTTATCGTGTATAGGCCGTCCAGGTCCATCTGCATTATAAGATAGTTCATTTTATTATAACATGTTTAGTAAAGTTTCATGACTCATGATCATACGCATCATATGTATGCTTGACGTGAGAATTGTCTGATCATAGCATTTGCCTTAGGGCAGGTTGTTTATGGGCTCCTGATTAGGCGGTGTTGCCCTACATGAGTGCACGATATGCGCAGGATTTGTTGTATGATTGGATAGCGTGAATCATGCATTTCGCATTTGTGTGACATGGTTACTATTACGCCTCAGCTACATCAGGGCCGTAGACTCCACAGACGCATCGTGGTTGGCAGGATTGGATACCGAAAATCTTGTTCTACATGGGGTGTTATTGATATCCCTGGGTGAAAGTCCCTAAACCCTTATGGTACCAAGAGGTTGCTCCAACGTCTAGACCGAGTGGGTAGATGAGCATTGAGTGCCGATTACCAGATAGTTACGCTCTCCACTGTGTCGTGGTCGGTTGGAAGGGGGTGCGGCCTTACCCGCCCTAGTGTAGGGGGCAATGCTAGGCTGAGTCTGACCAGCTCGAGGAATGGGTCCGCTATCGACGAGTCGCGCCCGATATTGACAGACGGATAGTGAGGACTTTTCCACTTATCTTATTGTGCGCGATGTGGCGGCAATCTGGTTTAGAGTGTATTAGACCCCGGTGATATTTCATATTTTGAGCTGTATTGATGTGTGGACATAGATGAAGATCTGTATGCTTAAGTTGCATCGCACATCGCATGGCCTTGGATGGCCGATACCATTCATGTCGTGCATTGCATAAGCCTTGGTACGGCTCATGATATTATGGATCCATCTACATATTTCGCATTACTCTGACACTGCATGCTCATATTACTACCTTGCGCACACACTTTCACCACCCTCTAAGCTTTCTGTAAGCTTATGCACGACCGTTGCGTGCAGGTGACGTTGGATCGCAGCAGCGCTGAGGCAGGAGCACGTTGCAGAGCATTTTGGAGTTTTCGTTCTTTACCATTATATTTCCCTTTATGCTCATTGTACTTGTAAAGTTTTTTTTATCATAGTGGAAATGTAATGGAGTGCTTGGTTATTGTTGTGGGTTATGCCTTTGGTTATGCTTATTACGAATCAAACTGACATTGAAAATCCTCCTCGTAGCATCCCAGGATCGGAACCTGGCGAATGGGAGCTAGGAGCCGAGAATGGGGTTCTACGGAGGCTGTCGGCGCCGGATTCGGCGATCGGGAATTTTGTGAGCCCGGTTTCCGCGTTTGGGGCGTGACAACTGGGGTGACCAAGCCGACTAGATTTTGTTCAACAAGTGGCCTAGATAGGGCCTGGGATCCATTAATAATTAAGGCCCGAACTGGGCCTGACTGGCTCAATACTTTGCTGCCCATTTGTAGCCCAAACTGGGCCTGAATTGGCCCATCTTGTTATATGCATTATGTGCCTAGAATTTGGCCAGGCTGGGCTGACCATTCTAGGCCCAACGGCCATTTGAAACATTTTGCTGCAAGGGCTATGGCACCGCTTGGTGCTGCCCACTGAGACCTGAAACGTGGCCCACCTGCAAGGTGCAGGGCTTAGATTGTTGCACGGGCCCACTGAGATCTATAAACCAGGTGCGGCCCACCAGATTTCAACATGGCCCACTAAAGTGGAAACACGGCTCACTGTGGCCTGCATTTCAACTCAAATCAGGGCCAATTTTAGGCCTGATTTTCGTCTAAATGAAGGCCCATTCATAGGCCATTTTTAGTTTATCTCAGAGCCCAAATGAAGGTCTGTTTTTGGTCTGTTCCAGGGCCCATATAGAGGCCCAGTTGAAAGTTGTTTCCAGCTCTCTACCCAGTCCCTTTACAGGCCATCTTCTGCTCGTTGCACAGCTAGACCTCGACCTGCTGCATGGCCTATTCTCGGTCCAGAATCTCGGCTCATCTGAAGTCATTTTTAGTCCCACATCATATCCCGTTGAAGGCTTGGTTCCAGCTTAATGGAGGGGCGTTCTTCAGCTTGTTGCAAGGTCTAGGGAGGGTAAGGAGTTACCTGATTTGAATCAGAAGTGGTCTGGGCTCGGTGGAGTAGCGATTTGCCCACCCGAGAGGCTAAGAAGGGACCAAGTTGAACCGTTGCCGCACAGGGCTGACGCTCACCCTCTCTCTAATTCTTTCTTCTTTCTCAGTTTCCTTCTCTTTTCTTCCTTTCTCCTCCGTGTTTCCCCCTCTTCCTCCTCTTTCTTTTCTTCTTTCTATACTTCAAAGGCCTGACAGAGCCCACGGCTCGACCTGATTTCACCCCGAGTTGAGACGACTCGGCACAACTCCTGCCGAGGAAGATGATCTACCGGTAATGGCAGATCAGGATTCGATGGATATCTCACCAAAACGGCATCTCTGGAGGGTCATGAACTGTCATAGGAAGCTTGGAGAACAAGAAAAAGGAAGTTATATGGGTATTTGGGTGGTGGGTTCGAGAGGGGAAGAAAACAAATGGTTTCTCTTGGGCGGCCGCAATAACAGGGAGAAGCCCTACTACATTTGGTTCCAAATGCTCATATAGAGCCTTCCCAACAATCCCGAACTGTAGGATCTGAAATGGGCAGTCTGGATCTCCTCTGGCTGAAACCGCCAATGAAATAGTGGGTAGGAAACCACCGGTTTTGGTTTTGTTTGCAAGCCCTAAATCACTAGCATTAGACGGCTGAGAGCCTCTTAAACGGAAGGCTGAGATTGGAGGATAAGGGCAGACGCGGATCGCCTAGCTGGTAGTTTCCATTTTTGAAAACTTGAGTTTGTAGGCCCTTCTTGAGCCACGAAATGTGTGCCCGAACATACATGAAAACCTATCTTGAGAGTTGGGTTTTGGTCGAGCACATGACCTGAGTCAAATGGACGGTTTAGATCAGTGTACGGAATTCTCATGGTGGGCCATAGTGCGTTGCAAACGGACGCTTGTCCACTGATGTCGAAAATGGAAATGAAGAAGAGAGTTTCTTCTTCGGGGTTGTCGGGTCAGCGCCCAGTTTGAGTGCACGGACCAACCAGTGCACCGTGGGTACACTGTCTATGCTGTACACGCTCCCTAACGTGGGGTCTATCGTGATGTTTATGAGAAATCCACTCCGTCTATTTGAATATATGGGTCATCAAAGGGCTCTTGGCCAAGGATGAGGTGGATCCAAAGCTTTGGTGGGCCGTAAGCTACGATCCATGATTTTAAACGTCTTTAGTGAGAATTCGACGGTCAGATGAATTCCAAATCGATCATCAACGGTTAAAAGATACTTAGAATTTATTTAGGTGGTTGGGGCCACCTGTTATATGATTTTATAACATTGAATATTTTTTTATTATGGTTAATTCAACATTTATTATTATTTATTCCTTTTATATATTTTGTCATATATAATTATATTATAACAAATTATTAATATATATATATATATATATATATATATATATATATATATATATAAATTATGTGAATATCAGTAAGCAGAGATTAATGTGTATATTATTTGTATGGTCATATATGTGTTGGGCTTTCAATCTTATATGAGTCATTAAATTTTTCTAGTACATTTCATTTTTATATATTACGGATTCTATAGTTCGTAATTTACATTAATGTTGTTGTAAGTATATGCATATAACATGGATTATAATTACATATCATTTTAATACAAAACTTTTAAAAATTTATAAAATATAAAAATAACATTCCATAGCATATATATTTAGGTTGTATTATTTCCTTGTATTTATATTAAATTAAATGGTAACACTAGAGTAAAAAGTACGGGGTGTTACAACAATAGACAGGATTTCGGTTGAGGCACATGACTAACTTGAGATCGGGAGTTTACCACATTGAGTCTATCTATCCAGATTTTAGTATGGGACTGGTTTGGATAGAAGTCCCTTGTGATGGACCTCATAGCCTTCGATACTACATACTATCATCCTGACTTCAAACTCCAGCTTGGTCATTTCATTCGTACCACATATTGCATTGCATCCTCAACATATAGTATTTGGTTTACTATGCATCTATATTGCATATCTTAGATAGGGCTGATAGTATTTATGGACTTACCGGCATGTTTCGACATTGCTTTGATATTGCGTACTTGACACTTACCTTGTGCACACACTTACACTGCCTCTAAGATTTTTATAAGCTTATGCACGGTAGATGCATGCAGGTGGTGTTATGTCACAACAGCATTGAGCTTGGAGTGTGCAGCGGTCTTCTAAAGATTTAATTTTCAATATATGTATATTTCCATTTCAGCATTGTATTCAAACGTTTATATTGGTGGATATGCGATGATGATGTTGCCTATGGAATTTGGGTAGACTTATGGTTATGCTCCTTACAAGATAAATGTACATTGCAAAATCCTCCTTGTACGATCTCAGGATTGGAATCTAGCGTATGGGCACTATGAGCTAAGAATGGGGTACTACAGAGGTTTTCGGCGACGGATTCAGCCATCAAGAATTTTGTAAGCTCAGTTTTCAAGTTTGGGCCGTGACATGGGGTACACTAGAGACCCTATGGTTCCTATTTTCACTAATTTTGTAAGTTTTTACAAGCCGCTTTTATAGACAAAAGCTTCCAATGGATATAAAATGGGTGGTACCAAAATATCATTCGATAATACCTAATTAATCCATCAAGTTGTTGTTCAAAATATGTCTATTTCAGTGGCACCGAACATTATTTGTCAGTGACAATTTGTGTCACCAAATTATCCAATCGATGATACTGAATTAACATTGTAAGCATGTTGGATAGTTTTGAGCACCTTCGGTAACATCGAAGGTATCTTTGGTGATACCAAAGGTAACAATCGGTGATACCTTCCTTCCGAAGGTGGATAGATTTTCCTATTTTTGACCTTTTAATCATTCAAAAACAAGACTATATGATAAAATATGAACTTGAGATTGACTTAGAATAGATATCCTAGGTTGGGGTTCCTATTTGGGTTGGGATCATCTATTTATAAGGTCACAATCGTAGAAGTATTTCTTCATCTTCAATGGCTTTGATGCTTCTGATCCAGTTGTGTCTCCGGTCTTCACTTGTCAAGAACTCATACGACTATAAGACACAAATATTCACGTAATTTACAAACATGGGTGTAAATAAATGCACCAATAAAATATTGCATATTTTCTCTTATTTATACCTTGGTTTTATAAACATGATAGTGCTTAATCAATCTAATTGTGCATATATTCATGTACGAGGTGCTTTTGAGATCTTAAGGTGAAATTGATGCCAAAAGGAAGATTTATGCTAAAAAAATTACTAAATGAAGATTTGGAGATTTAGAAGTCATTAATGAAGAATTCACATGCCAAAGATCTAAAAAAACCAAGTGAGAAATAAAGATAATTAAAGATTTGAAGTGAAGAAAAGGAATCCTAAAATTGTCATTAAAAAAAGAACATATTCTTGAAATTGTCCTGAAAAAATATGTTCTGATACTCCGAGTCTAAAAAATGAAAGTTCTAGAAGTATATTTTTAGAACTGCACAAAGTGCATAAATTTGACGCAGTTTCTAGATTTTTTTAATTCGGTACGAAAGTTGGAGTTCCACAACTATAAATAGGACTCCTTAGGATGCTTCAAAGCATTTTCAAGGGTTTAGAAAAGGAGAGAAGGCTTATGTGAAGTGCTAACAACATTCTTCCACTTTGATTTCTTTATGGAATTTAGTATATCTTTTACTTTTTTTTTTTAGTTAACTATGAATAGCTAATCTTTTAGCTAGGGCTAAGAGGTGAAGCTGTATTTTATTTTAATACTTCATTTGTTTTGATTCTTATTTATGTTGAATGTCATTGATTTCTAATTTGAATTTTAGAAATATTTTAAGTTTTCTATGATTTATTATGACTCAAATTACAATAGATGTTGTGACAGCTATGAATATCTTCTTTTCTTGTTATGATATTGTGGGATTGGTAAAACTTGTGATTCACTATCGTCTCATGGGCATGGTGAATGCATGAATTCCCTTCCAATCATCACAATATTCCTTCATTGAGGATTAAATCAATGAAAAGTTTAGAGATTTGATTTAATTGCTTCATCTTCGAATTGGATAGGATGAGACTTTGATTTTGGTTATGTTTGTTGAATCAAGTAAGGTAACATCATGTTAGTTACAAGTGGATCCTTAGCGCTCTAGTTTCCTTTTGATTATTGATACTTTATTCACAATTCCTCTCAGCTATTTCAGAATTCAATTTAGATCTTTTTCTAGTTCTAGTTCTAGTTTTAGTTATTTTTAGATTATATACAAGTTTAATCCCTGTGGATTCGACCTTGGTCTCACCGAGTTATTACTACACCGCGACCCTGCACTTGGGGTTGTGAACACTTAGTTGGTCATGTCTCCTATCTAGAGGAAGACACAATTAAGGAATACGACTCTAATCGCATCAACCGTCCATCCCTAATACGAATAAAGACAATCGAACCTTATTTGATGTTAATAAGAACAGTCATGCTAACTTAACCTAAACTTAAGCGTCAGACGACCATAGTTGTAGGTCGCACTAAGGTGGCTCTAACAACTACTTCAATCCCAACACCTACAGCTCCTCCAACCATTTTGAAGATTTTTTAACTTATGCCTCTCTCAACTCCTCTTCCTATATTTATTGCAACTTGTGATCGATCTTCTCCACATATTTCTTCTTTGGCCAAAGATATCGTAACCTTTGAAACTACCTGAGTGTTCTCCTTCAAAATATTCTTACGAGATGGAAGAGGCATACAAGAGACATAAATATGCTCACCTTAATAGGGCTTTTAATAAATGGTAAAGTGAAAAAGGAAAGATTAAATGATCCCAAGTTTCCTTTTGATCGATTTATCAAGCTATATCATCATAATCCCCCCCCCCCCCCCCCCCTTTCGTTCTAACCGAGTTCTAGCTTTGGTCTTCAATCCCACCAAAATTTCACCAGCGATCAACCGATTTACCACCATTGTTGTTCGATCATATTTAGGTGGATATCGTTCCAATATTTTATTCTCTTCCTTCTTAATTATTTTGCAATCCTCCTATCTTACTTTCACCCTTCTTTTTCATAGTAACTAGAGAGCTCTCGACCTTTAAAAAATTGATCTCTCTACCACCTCCTCAAGTTGAGATATCTATTGTAAACAGTTCGGTCGATGTTATTGTTTCGACAAGGAAACAAATGCGTTTGATTTAGGGATTTATTCAATGATAATAAAGAAAAAATGAGAGAACATTAATCACATTTATTCTGAATTCATTTATATCTTTTGATTCCCTTGATTCTGAAAACAAAGTACAATTAATGTAATGAATGAAAGATAAGATAGTCTGATGAAAATTTCAGCAGCATTCCGATGCTTGTTTCAATCATCTCCTAGGACTTAAGAAGAATGTTGATCTGATCAACCAGTCTTCCAGAAAACGAGTCTTGTGTAAGCTTGAATCCTCTGATCTGACCGTCGAGATCAGTTTTGAGCATCATTCTAGTCATCCTTGAAATATGGACCATCCTTCCAGTCATTCTTCCTTGAAATACGAAGCAGTCTGCTAAAATGCGGCCAGGCCCCAAGGAAATCAGGTCACTCACATCAAACGGGCCTAAAAAGTCCCCTAGAATATAAGATCATGAGGTTTTCACCTTCCATTCACCTCGAAACTTTATATGTAGTCTTAGAATCACAAATTAGTCGTACACGTCAAATTTTAGGTCTTGAATCCCTGTAAAAATGACCAAACTCACAGATCAGCCCCCTGAAATCATGATTTGGGGCCCGCCTATCATCTGGATACGCTTTAGATTTAGTCCCAACGTGTTAAATGAGTTTTAAATGCAGATGAACGGAGCAGATTTTTCACAAACGTCACGCTAAAGCCCACATGTACATCGCCTGTACATCATGTACAAGTACACGAGCCGTGCATGGGATTTCCCAAGGTCAGTCAATGCCTGCTGATCGACATCTTCTTCTTCATTTCAAAAATGGGCAGCGTCTTCACTGTCCGTCTACAATTTTCATAGTGTGGCTCGATCCTCATCCAAATCATTAATCTGAACCTTCCATTCACTCTAGAGGGTGGGCATTACCCTGGTCTAGGCGTCTTTTTGACACCATGCAGGCGGTTGTAGAATCTCAACCGTTAAACACGACATGGACGGCGAAGTAAACAATCTCGTGGGCCACGCTTATTTCACTCTAAAAGCACCCCATTCCTCATGGTTTTTTGTCCTAAATCCAATGGACGGAGTGGATTTTCCAAGAAGCTTCAATAAATGGGCCACCAAACTTTATAGAGTCAACGTACATGGACTTTGTTGAAAAACAGAGGTTCCGTCTTTTTGTTGTGAGCCACCATCATGCGGTGAAAAGTGGATCTGAACCGTCCATCAGGTAAAGGGAGAAAAACCTATCAAAACCATATTGACCTTTAGTGATCATGCTCATTCATATGATCGTTACATCGATCACAAAGAGACCGTTCAACAGCTGTTTCAGCTTCATTATCTTAGTGGGCCACATCATCAGATGACCAAAACCCATCATTCACGGTCGAAATCTTGAGAGGAAGACGGTGAACGATGTGGATTTGTCAAAAGACAGCTACAATAGACTTCGTTAGCAGCACAAAGGGAGGAAAGATGGCTTTCTTCCTCCGTTGTGCGGAATCTCTCTTTGGAGAGTGTTGTGCGCTGGCTGCTTAGGAAGGTGTTGTGTGGAAATCCTCCATGAGGTGTTGTGTGAAAACTCTTCCATGAGGTGTTGTGTGGGACCCGCCATTATGCAGAGGTTTGTATTGTGCGGGGGTTTGTAACCCCATTGTGCGCCACACAATGCTTCCTTCTCTTGTCTCCTTCTTCTCTCTCTCTCTCTCTCTCTCTCTCTCTCTCTCTCTCTCTCTCTCTCTCTCTCTCTCGTCTCCTGGCCCACCAACTGATCAACTGATATCCTCCATCCAAATGAGGCAGGAGAGGGGTATTTATAGGCCCCACCACTCTTACAAAGTGGTGATCACCACCACTTATCCCTTTACATATGATTATCTTATCTTTCTTCCTTAAACAATGGTGTGTAACAAGCTCTCCCTTAAATGGTGGTGTACAACTTCTCTCCATTAAAATAACACCTATGCAACCTTTATTACCAAAATACCCTTTTCAATGCATTTTTATTGAAATACCTAAACTACCCCTGGACATGGAATTTTACTAAAATATCTAAACTACCCCCAGGCATGGATTTTACCAAAATACCTAAAATACCCCCGGACATGGAATTTTTCTAAAATACCTAAAATACCCCCGAACATGGAATTTTACCAAAATACCTAAAATAACCCCCCTCCCCCAAACATGAAATTGTACCAAACTACCTAAAATACCCCCGGACATGAAATTTTACCAAAATACCTAAAATATCCCCGGATATGGAATTTTCCCAAAATACGGAGTGCATAACTCTAGAAAAGATCCGCACCATGGAATTCTCTGACCACTGCAATGGAATATTTTTTATGCCTCAACAGATGCCCCCTCAATCTTTCTTTGATTGATTCTTGAAATTAAATGGTGGATCGATCTTTCTCCGCCTGAAGAATCTTGAATGAACTATAAGTGAAGGATGACTAGATGATCATGCTTGCATGGAAGACTGGATGGTTATACTTGACTGGAAGATCAAATGATCGCATTCAACTGGAAGACTGAAATGCTCACGTTTGAACAAAAGACGTGAACAATCGCATTCGAACGAAAGATTTGAACAATCGCATCGAACGAAAGATTTGAACAATCGCATTCAAACAGAAGATTTGAATGCCCCCTACTAGCATTGTTGAGCAGATGCTTTACTAGAGAAGATGAAATTCTCTTTTTATCAAAACTTGCCACTGTAACAGCTGTGGTGACTTTGTCTTTGAGCAATTTGATCAGAGAACTGTCTTTCAATACCGTTGTTGCAGCAACGGTCTCTTTGATCAACTCCAGTGACTTTTTCCTTCAATTCTGTGTCTAAAGAGTTGTTCTTTAATGCTACTCCTACCGCAACAGCTTTTTCAATTGTTTCCTTTATTCATGATCTGCATAATCCAAACTTTCAAATGATAGTCCCTGCCAAATTAATTAGAATTAGTATCTCAATACATTATAATTTTTCAATTTAGCATTACAAAGCATTGATAATTTTAAAATATATTGAAAGCTTCTTCTCTCTTTTGGGATGATTGTGATATTCACAATATGATAATGATTTCATCATTTCATCATTACGCTCGTCATCATGCTTTGCATTGCATTCTTTGCTCATTATATCGCACTTTTAGGGATGTCATCTTCAGCTCCAAAGGTTCAATCGGTGAGTCTTTTTACTGAGTCGTTTCTAGCTTGTGCTCCTTAACGCAGACTTTTCCTTAAACCTTTGCTAATCTTGAAAAATAAGTAAAACTTCTCTCAATTTCCATTTAATAACTTTTTGAAGGCCATGAAAGTTACTGATGATGATTCCGTTTGTTCTTTGTCTCCATCAGATCTGATACTTAGAATCTTACGATATCATTACTCATAATTCTTGCCATATGAATTTCTTCACCATGCATAAGGGATTACAGAAAGGCTAAGGCATAGATTACTTTGAAGACATAGATCCTGCCCCCTTTCCCGGTCAATTTCGCATACAGATTTCTTCAAAAGATAATATTTTCGAAATAAGGCCTGCTAACACTCCTGAAGGATGGATAATCTTTACTACTCCTCTAACAAATCCAAAGAATATATCAGAATCCTTATATTGTCTGGGAGAGAATGATAATTCTCCACTAGTTTATTCTCTGCCCCCCTTTTAAGAATCTTGTGCGATAATATTTCTCTATTCATTAAGAAGGCGAGAGACGAAAAGACCTTATGACGCTTGTCAATATATTAATTGACCTTAAAGACTTGAACTTTTGAGTAGATAATTGTCAATATCTTGAAGATATTCGCTGTCTTTATAATTTGAACCTAATTCAAAAGAAATGCATTTTTTGCATGTTGTTTACTCAATATTTAAAATTTCATCAGGTAATTGCATATTTGAGAGCATATCTAATATGTATCTGCAGCATTTTGAATGCTAAATGTAGTTTATGCTTTTGAGCAATGGAGCTAGTGTACTTTTGACTAGACATGACTTGACTTGACTGGACATTACTGAACTTAACTCGACCAGACTTGACTGAATTGGACAACCAAATTTGACTGAACTGGACTTGACACGGGCTCAAAGAGCAAGACAGTTTATCACCAATTTCATGCTGCCAATTTCAGGCTTTGTAGGTCTTATGCGTAGTTAGCCATATAGGCTTGGTTAGGCTGCCTTAAAAAATAAGTTGGCGATAATCATCGGCGTTTGGAGAATTTGGCGATAATCTTCGGAGTTAGCGACAATCGTGAATGCTTGACAACAATCATCAATGCTTGGCCATGATCATCAACTCTTTTCATTTGATAATGACTTGATGTGCTTGAAAGCCTGCATTTTATTCATATACACAAAAGAAATACATTTTATGGTGAGAAATATATTTCACAGTTTTTATTCACCTATCTTGCCCCCTTTTGATTAGGAAGCATTGCTCTGGAAATCTTCGTAATAAAAAAATCACGATGTTGCGACCTTTAACAAATATACTGACGTCGCATCATTTCATTCTTTTGCATAAGATTAGCTTTGCCCCCAGTCTCGAATTAATCAGGCCTGTGTGCTCTTATTTTTTTTCTCTTATGTCGTATACCTTAACAATTTTACTTTTATCAACTGTCTTCTGTAACTTGTTCTTCAAGCCATTCACTTTTCTTTCTTCTTCAATTGTATCTCTTGAATTTCTCCTGAAATTCAAAGTCAATTGAAAATTTACACTTTTATTCATTCGCATAAGGGAGAGTACATGACCTTGTCTTTCACAATCCTTTTGATCCTCTATTTGTTGGCGACAATCGTCAATGCTTAATGGCAATCATCAATGCTTGCTAGCATTAGTACTTTCTTTTGCCCCTAACTTTGACCTATAAAAATTGATATAGATAATTATCATCGAGAGGAATCAACGATTACCTCATTTAGGATTCTGAGACTTTGCTAGCATTCTGAGACTCTGCTTCTCTTACCCCCTGGATAATTGTGCCATGAAACTTCTGAGTCAAAATGTTGTGAATTTTCTTGGTCAAAATGTTGTAAATCTTCTTGGTCAAAACGTTGTGATTCTTCTATCAAGTGACTATTTTCCTTTGGGATCATATACCATTACTCTCTCTTTTATTTCTTATGTCCTCTTTTATGACAATTTTACTATTATCAATCATTTCCTGTATAATATTCTTTTATTCTTTGCTTCATTTCCTTTGAATACTGTAATTGTGGCAGTTTGATTACCTCTGTAGCTAGCAATCATAAGGAGTATGTCATCTTCTTCAACTGTATATTTCCACTTGTCCTTGAATTGTCCAGACTCTTTCTCTACTTTCTTATTTGTAAAATTGCTGATGTTTTCTTCATCGGATGATTCAATCCTTTATTTATTATTATTATTATTATTTTGACAATCCTTCATTTGTCTTTCTTTCTTCGGCAATATCTGCTACTACTCTCTTGAGACTTTTAAATAACTAATTCAAATGGGAGTTGAGCAGCTTCACTTTGAATTTTTCTCTTTTACTCTGAAAAGTTGTGACGATGCCCCTTGGATTCTCTATTGACTAATGAATGTACTAATTGATTCATCTTCTCATTGGCGAAAAACGTCTGATCCAGTCGAACTAACTTTTCATCTAAAGACTTTCCTCAAGGTTTACTGTTGTTCATGGTAGTCGCTGTTGGAAAAGTAAGGTCTTTAGTAACACATTCATCTAGTGAAGGCTGATTAACATCTTGTTGGTAAATTCTCTATTTTTTGTACACTTCGAATGTACTGATATCTGGACTCGGAAGGATGACATTCCTTGTAAAAGAAGATTAAACCTTTCATTTTTAGAAATCACTATGTTTCATTTTTTTTAGACCTCCATACGTACGGACTCTTGATATACATGTCATGGGCCCACCTTTCACCAAATCTCAGCCGTCTCTGTCAACTTGATCTAATCAGCATTGTCCCTGTACGCGTAGTACCCTATAACTTTTGTGCAAGTCTCATTCTTCTTTACATATCCTTTCTTTTTAATCTTCTTTCTTCTTTCTTTCTTGTCTCCAATATCCTCTCATTTCTCAAAAGCAATGTATGATGAAAACTTTGTATATTTTGTGCATCAACACACTATCGTCCTTTCTTCATTCTTTTGTTGCATTATCGATGAAACAAAAACTACTCTGGATGCTACTTGGCACTGTCTGTCCTTGTTCACGACTGATTTGATCTTCTTTGATACTTTATGGTAGAATTTTGTTGGATGTGAAGTAGGCAACTATGTTAATCGACAGAAAGATCGATGCAGTATATCTCATTCAGAATAGAGTATTATTTAATTTATTAAATAAAAATATACTTTGTTTTCAGAGATGCAGGGGAGGATGTTCCCATTGAGAGTTACCATTTTGGCATCTATACAGACGTCAAAAAGTGATAAATGTTCTCTGAACATTTTTTAAGTTACCATCAAATAAAATGTCCCCAGAAGAGTCACCATTTTGTTTCTAAACCATCAAAAATATACTTTTTTCCATCTTTTTATTGTGGGACACCATCATGCGATGAAAAGTGGATCTGAACCGTTCATCAGGTACAGGGAGAAAAACCCATCAAAACCATGTTGACCCTTAGTGATCATGATCATTCATATGATCGTTACATCGATCACAAAGAGACCGTTTGATAGCTGTTTCAGCTTCATTATCTTAGTGGGCCACATCATTAGATGACCAAAACCCATCCTTCACGGTTGAAATCTAATGTAAACATTCTAAGCCATAAGTATAATTAAACAATTGCGTAAATTACAATCCTAAACATGATCATATATAGTGGTTCAACTACGAGCCTACTCCACTCCCGGGGGACGCACTCAACCCATGAGTGTACTAAATTTCACTATCGGATTTTTAAATTAAGTTCACCTTAAACCTTTATAGCCTTATGAAATAGCGATGAAGACCGCTTGAGTTGAAGTAAGAATATGCCAATATGTCCTAGAGGGTGAATAGAATTTTTTAAAAAAAGTTTTTATGAATTATTAAAAATCCTATCACACTAATCCTATTGCAGGGTACAAATTAGGATTACTCAAAATTAACTCTACTGTCTTCCATGCCTGGTAGAGGATCCAATCACAGAACTATTTAGATGATAAGCATGAAGCAGTTATAGTCTATGATAGATGTGACTGTATGTGAAGTGTGAGCAGATATGAATGCAATTAACATAATCACATAGATGATCAAGCATAAGAATCAAACACAAACACAGTCATTTTTATAGTGGTTCGACTACTTGTCTACTCCACTCCCGGTTTCCACACTCAACCGTTGAGTGACCGGATTTCACTAAGGAGGTTTCCCATGGTTCACCTCAAACCTTAGGTTTTAAATCAGGTTCACCTTCAACCTTTACAGAGGTTTCTACTCGGTTTACCTCAAACCATGGAGTTTTGCTGGCACACTCCTAACCAAATGTTTATGCCCATACAGAGCAAGGGTCCACACAACACACCCAGATGTTTATGCTCTCCACAGAGCAAGGGTCCACACAATGCACCCCGCATGTACACTTCCGTCGGAGGCCTCCTTTAAGGACTTCAAAGGGTGAGCAATACTTAAGACCTAATCCTAGAAAGGAATGATCATAAGTGTCCTCTGGACTCTAGATACTTATAAATAAGTTGTTGAGTCCCATTCAGCGCAATGATGAAGATCTCCTCCTTATTGATGAAGACTCTTCAGCTCCCTTGATCCGCAATAAAAAAGGTATACCTATACTAGGCTTCAGGTTGGGTCAAGGTTATGATGGAATTCCACTCTCTAAAGATTTTCCTATTAGGAAGATAGAGTGGTTCTGATCATCTATGCATTCAAGGCATCCCAGCTTAATGATTTATCATTATGGTAGTAGATGGAGGATCGTTAAATGCGGAAGTTCATTCCCCAATCCACTCTATTGAATATCAATGATGAGGGTGGATTGGAGGATGAACTCCCTGAGAGAAAGGGGTTAAGGTAAATGATATGAAGTTTAAAACACACAAAAGTACTCTCTTCTTTCTCTACCAGTAATAAAGGCAAGCTTCTCTATATATAGGCAAAAGGTTCCAACGGATATAAAACGGTCACATTTATGACATAGTTCGATATCATCGAGCAAGAGTCGATATGATCGATCGTATACTCTTGATTATATCGATGATCCGCTCGATGATACAAACTCAAATGTCATTTTCACTTTTGAAAACCTTTTGCCAACTGGTCGATGGAATCGAGACACTCATCGATGTTATTGGATTTCGAACTCCAATTCCATCGATAGATGAATCGATCTATCGACAAGTGAAAACAAGAGAGACAAGCCTTGAAGAATTTTAGGTTTAAACGATATGATCGGAGAACAGTCGATGTCATCAAAATTTGTATATCGATGATATCGGAGACCTTGTCGATGAGATTGATAAATCATATAGATTTACCTATAAGTTTGATGGACGGTTTGTGTCCGATATCGATCTAATCGACTATGTCTCGATATGATCGATATATGAATATCGATTTCTCGACTGGCACCCCGATCAATGCTTAAAATATCCTGAAATTTGTGCTGGAGGAAACATGCACCCACAATCGATATGCTCAACCGACTACCGATATGATTGATATTTAAATTAAGATTGAATCAGACAGTCATCGATATATCGAAGCTCATAGTAGTTTTTTTTAGAAAATAGGGGCACTGGAAAACTGCCTATCGATATTATCGATCCACTTTCGATAAGATTGATATTCGAATATCGATGATATCGACTGAACCGTCGATATATCGATAAATCGTCCAGATGAATGTTTGATTGTTGGACGCTTTTTGTCCTTACTCGATTGTATCGATTGATATGCCGAGGACATCGACAGAGCAGGTAGATCATATCAAAAAGTGAATCAATATAATCGATAGTGTAAGAAAAACTTGAAAATTTTTTTATTTGGTAAAAAGTTTTCTTACACAAAAATTCTAAGATGTTCTACTTATTTTTAAGGGTTTTAATCACCTGGTGTTTTGGGATATGGGATGTGAGACTATGATTTACCTATGGCGAGCTTCTACACATCCAGTTGAGGCAGACACTTGACTTGATCTTCCAGTTAGGCGCTGTTGTCCGACTGACTCAACTTACACTGTAATTGACAAACCAGGGCACTAATAAGTGCACTTTCAATCTTTCCCTTTGTCAATTACGTGATAAAATACCCAAAACACCCTAAGAAAATATCTAGACAGATACATCCTAAATTGTGTGTACATGTACTAATACAATTTACAAATTATAATCACCCATGTACACACCTAATAAGTTCTCCCCCTTACGTCATAAACTCTCCCTTTCTTATTGCGGCTGCTCCGCCTAACACCTGCAACAAATAGAGCACAAATATTCAATTTTCCACAGGGTGTTTGTAATTTTTCTCCCCCTTTTTGTTAGTCATTGACAAAGATATAGCAAGTGATATTGAATGAAGAATTTAAGCATATGGGAGAACCACAGTCAGAAAAATGTGTATGAATGAAGACAGTATAAAGCATACATCATAAGAAGATAGTATGGATTTAATAAAGCATGTAAGGCATAAGATAGACATGCAGTTCATAACCCCAAAAATTCATTAAACTAGAGAGGCATAAATTCAAAGGACAGGAAGATAAGAACTAGATTCAGCCATATCAATCAAAAGATCTCATCATCCAAAAACATCTATCCAAAAAAAAAAAAAAAAAACTAGACTACCCCAGACAGCAGTATCATAATCATCAGACAGAAATGTCAGCCCCATGTAGGGATACCCAAAACAAATAAACTGAGATGGAAGAAAAAATAAGTATTTATGACTAGACACACAACTCCATCAGAACTGTCTCCTTTTTAGCACATAGAAGCCCCGCCAGTCGTTAGTAACTCAAGAATTTGTTACACGGAATGTTGGAGAGCTTCCATCCTATTTTCTATTTCTGATAGTCGTTGTTCGAAGTTTTGAAGGCGCTCATCAATTCCAGTCAGATTGTTAAACAATTGACATTGAACCACATGACGCTGATGATTTGTGACAGAAGCAGGACTATATTCAGGAGTTTTATTGGATCCCCAGAGAGTTTCTTCGTTAATCATGGGATCACTATCTTCAACAGGTGGAGGGTCCTTAGTATGCAATGAGACAAACACATACACTTGTTGCGCTGCATCATGGTCGAAACATACTTCAGGATATACCTTATCAGTTGTTTCTAGCAGACCTGCCCAGTGTGTGAGCTTGCAGATAAGAGATGGAAAAGGCAGAATTTCAAGATGGTCACTTCTGATTACCTTTATTATCTGGTCTAGTATGAAGTTTGGTAGGCATACAGGGACCTCTTGATAGACATCATACAAAATATTGAGTGTAACGGGACTCAGGTATGTGTCATTTGCATCACATGGGTATACATTCGTACTGAAAATACTGTGAACGAGTCGAAACGGGATTCTTAGATATTTTACTGGAAGGATATTGTCATCATTTCTAGGAATTTTCATATCCTAGCACAGTGCTCATGTAATTTCCACCCATCTACCTGATTCATTTAGATTTCTGTTAATGACAGGGATTTGTGTCACTCCAATGTTTAGAACATGACCAAGGACTGATGGAGTAATATGCTTGGTGTGGTGCATGAATTTTAGACATATGCAAGGTGGGTAATCTTGGATGACATGACAACAGTTGAAGAACTGATGGATCATTTCAAACTGATATGGGCCACCCATATTAAACATATTCTTCCATCCTATAGTCTCCATCATGAGATCCACCCCATAAGGTTTGACAGTACTAATGAGAATAGTACGATCGACTATCGTGACTTGTTCCCAATCTAATTGGTTTTAAGGTGGTCTAGAATATTTCTCTTTCTTACTCCTGAAAGATTTTACAGATGAGAGAGCCTTACCTTTTCCTTTAATCATCTTCATTGTTTCATTTGGATACTGAGATTTCATCAGGACTCCGAGCAGATCAACCAAGGAAATTGATCAGGGCAGAGAGACGGGGCTAGCTTTTAAAAAATGAAAAGAAAAATCTTAATCAGCCTTGTATTTGGGTGCCATCTGACGATCATATCGATCACTGTTTCGATACCATCGAGAAGTTACCAATCGATTCCATCGATTCTGTCTCAGATGTCATTAACGATCATACGGCTTTTCAAATTCTAAAAGGTCGTCGATTGTATCGATAAGTGTTCGATGTAATCGTAAAGTCATATTCAAAGTGAAGGATTTTCTGGTTTCAAAATTTAGATGATTTTTCAAGCATACTCTTAGAGTTTCTAAGAAACAATGATATTCTTAATAATATAATATATATATGCAAAAAATCAAAAAGACATTTGAAGGTTTGTATAAAAGGAGGTCTGGAACCTTACGTATTTAATTTAGAGTTTAGCAAAGCTGCATCATTTCGACAAATGTTTTGATGCATAATCTAGACATGTTTCTTCTCTCTTAGGGTTTCTCAATATCACTCCTTTCTTTTCCTATAATGATGTAGCAGTGGTTGTTTGTGCGGAGACCCTTCATAATTGATTTTCCTGATCGATCTAGGATCTCGAATTCTTCTTTGTTGAAATTGACCACATGCCCATTATCACAGATTTGAGAGATGCTTAGTAGGTTATGTGCTAAGCCTTTTATGTAAAAAGCATTCTCATTTTTAAACGAATTGATTTCTTCTATGATTCCCTGTCTAATTACTTTAGCAGTTGTTCCATCTCCGTAGGTAACTATCCCTTTATGAAGATCCTTATAGTTTGAAAGGAGGGACTTGTTACCTATGACATGTCTTGAGCAACCACTGTCCAGGTACCGTTTAACCACATTGCCTGACAAATGATCTGAATGAGTTACAAGGCAATTTAGCTTTTCCTTTATCACTCACTTTGTGACAGGAGTTTTACTTGTGGTAGATTTATTTTTCTTATCTGATTTGTCCACATGACTTAACTGCTCCTTCATCCTGTCAACTATCTCAAGTGGTGATGATTGTACACTTCTTTTGTTTAACTCATAAACTGACTCCTTATTTTTGTAATGAGCTGGGATAGGTTTGGTGTTACTACTGGATGCAACAGATTTTCTAAATGATTGTGCATTATATTTAGTTTTTGTTCTAGCCTTTCCATAACCTAATCCCTTTTTGTCCTCTCCATATTTTTCCATTCCTAACAGTTTTTCTAATTTCTCACAACTCTGGAAAAATTTACAGTTTATTTTGACAATTTTTCTAGATTCGTCTAGATCATTTTGAAGTGTATAGTTTTCATTTTGAAGGATCAAGTGTTCCACATTCAGAGCTTTGACTTGTTTCTTTAACTTTTTTGTCTCAGGTTTTAAAGAGATGTTAGTTCTTTTAAGTCTATCATTATCTGAGTGACATTACTGCAAATCAGTAATTAGATGAGTATTAATATTTGAAGCTTTATCCAGATCTATTTGCAGCAATTTCTTTTTGTTTTTGACTATTCCAAGTCTCTTGACAATATTAACGATATGGATGTAAAGTTGATTGTAAGCGTCTTGCAATTCATTTTGCTCTTTATCTTCTTCTTCTTCAATTTTCTCATTGTTAGATGAAAATGATTCAGTGGGTTGTTGTTCTTTCTCAGATTTAGTTAGAATGATCGAAGTAGTGGAGACAATAAGTATTTTCAATGATTTTTTATCTCCATCACTTTCTAAGTCATTATTTTCTGAGTTCGACTCTCTGAATCATCCCATGTGGCAGCCATCGCCTTGCCCTTGGTTTTTCTGTTTGGGCATTCAGTAGATAGGTGTCCATACTCATGATAGGTGTAACATTGTAGTTCTTTGGTCCTTTTTTCAAATTTGTCTCCAGAAGATTTGTCATCTACCTTTCTACCTCTAGAGGGGTGGCCGCGATTCCTTTGAAAAAATCTACTAAATCTTTGTACTAGCAAAGCCACTTCCTCATTTTCATCTTCTTTTTCACTCTCACTGTCCTCATGTTTTGATTTCTTAGAAGTTTTTAAGACAGTTTTTTAGATTTTTGAGGTTGTATGAAGTGTAGTTCAAAAGTTTGTAGGGAACCTACTAGTTCTTCTACTTTTATCTCATGAATATTTCTACACTCCTCAATTGTTGTTACTTTGGGATTAAACCGTTCCGGTAGTGATCTTAAGATTTTCCTACATATTTTAGGTGGCGGAACCTTCTCTCCCAATCCACTCATGGAGTTACAAATGATATTCAAATTGTTGAAAAACTCCATAAATGTCTCATGCTCTTCCATCCTGAGATTTTCAAACTGTGAAGTTAAAAGTTGTAGTTTAGATCTCTTCATAGTGCTTGTGCCTTCATGGGTTGTTTCCAATAAGTCCCATGCTTCTTTAGATGTCCCACACATACTTATCTGATTGAAAATATCTTGAGACACAACACAGTAGATGGCGTTCATTGCTTTTGCTTCAGCGTTTCGCTGTTCTTTGTCAAACGCCGTCCACTTTTCATTATGTTTGGGTTTAGTAATTGTGGTTTTATTTTCAAGTACAATTTTTTCTGATGGTACCACATATCCTTTTTCAACTACATCCCAAACTTCATAATCCAAAGATCTTAGGAAGTAATGTACTCTAGCCTTCCAGTAAGCATAGTTTGAACCATTAAATACTGGAGGTCTAGTGATAGATGAGCCCTCTCCTTTGGCCATATTTCAACTTCAGTCAAGATCACTCTCTAAGCGGTGAATCCCTTAAAAAGAGACCCGCTCTGATACCAATTGAAATAGCGGTGAAGATCGCTTGAGTTGAAGTAGGAATATGCCAATATATCCTAGAGGGGGGTGAATAAGATTTTTTTTAAAGGTTTTTATGAATTATTAAAAATCCTATCACACTAATCCTATTGCAGGGTATAGATTAGGATTACTCAAAATTAACTCTACTGGCTTCCAAGCCTGGTAGAGGATCCAATCATAGAACTATTTAGATGATAAGCATGAAGCAGTTATAATCTATGATAGATGTGACTGTGTGTGAAGTGTGAGCAGATATGAATGCAATTAACATAATCACACAGATGATCAAGCATAAGAATCAAACACAAACACAGTCATTTTTATAGTGGTTTGACTACTTGTCTACTCCACTTCCGGCTTCCACACTCAACCCTTGAGTGACCGAATTTCACTAAGGAGGTTTCCTATGGTTCACCTTAAACCTAAGGTTTTAAATCAGGTTCACCTTCAACCTTTACAGAGGTTTCTACTCAGTTTACCTCAAACCCTAGAGTTTTGTTGACGCACTCCTAACCAGATGTTTATGCCCACATAGAGTAAGGGTCCACATAATGCACCCCACACATACACTCTCGTTGGAGGCCTCCGTTAAGGACTTCAAAGGGTGAGAAACACTTAAGACCCAATCTTAGAAAGGAATGTCACAAGTGTCCTATGGACTCTAGATACTTACAAATAAGTTGATGAGTCTCATTCAGCGCAGTGATGAAGATCTCCTCCTTGTTGATGAAGAGTCTTCAGCTCCCTTGATCCACAACACAAAAGGTATACCTATACTAGGCTTCAGGTTGGGTCAAAGTTATAATGGAATTCCACTCTCTAAAGATTTTTCTATTAGGAAGATAGAGTGGTTCCGATCATCTATGCATTCAAGGCATCCTAACTTAATGATTTACCATTAAGGTAGTAACTGGAGGATCATTGAATGCGGAAGTTCATTCCCCAATCCACTCTATTGAATATTAATGATGAGGGTAGATTGGAGGATGAACTCCCTAAGAGAAAGGGCTTAAGGTAAATGATATGAAGTTTAAAATACACAAAAGCACTCTCTTCTTTCTCTACCAGCAATAAAGGCAAGCTTCTCTATATATAGGCAAAAGGTTCCAACGGATATAAAACGGTCACATTTATGACAGAGTTCGATATCATCGAGCAAGAGTTGATATGATTGAGTGTATACTCTCGATTGTATCGATGATCCGCTCGATGATACAAACTCAAATGTCATTTTTGCTTTTGAAAACCTTTTACCAAATGGTCGATGGAATCGAGACACTCATCGATGTTATTGGATTTTGAACTCCGATTCCATTAATAGATGAATCGATCTATCGACAGGTGAAAACAAGAGAGACAAGCCTTGAAGAATTTCAGGTTCAAACGATATGATCGGAGAACAGTAGATGTCATCGAAATTTGTATATTGATGATATCGGAGACCTTGTCGATGAGATTGATAAATCGTATAGATTTACCTATAAGTTTGCTGGACGGTTTGTGTCCGATATCGATCTAATCGACTAGGTTTCGATATGATCGACATATGAATATCGATTTCTCAACTGACACCCCGATCAATGCTTAAAACATCTTGAAATTTATGCTGGAGCAAACATGTGCCCACAATCGATATGATCGACTGACTACTAATATGATCGATATTTGAGTTCAGATTGAATCGGATAGTCATCGATATATCAATGCTCATAGTAATTTTTTTAAAAAAAATAGGGGCGTCGAAAAACTGTCTGTCGATATTATCGATCCACTTTCGATCGGATCGATATTCGAATATCGATGATATCGACTGAACCATCGATATATCGATAAATCGTCCAGATGAATGTTTGATTGCTGGACGCTTTTTGTCCTCACTCGATTGTATCGATTGATATGCCGAGAACATCGATAGAGCAGGTAGATCATATCGAAAAGTGAATCAATATAATCGACAGTCTAAGAAAAATTTGAAGATTTTTCTATTTGGTAAAAAGTTTTCTTACACAAAAATCCTAAGATGTTCTACTTATTTTTAAGGGTTTTAATCATCTGGTGTTTTGGGACATGGGATGTGAGGCTATGATTTACCTATGACGAGCTTCCACACATCCAGTTGAGGTAGACACTTGACTTGATCTTCCAGTTAGGCGCTGTTGTCCGACTGACTCAACTTACACAGTAATTGACAAACCAGGGCACTAGTAGGTGCACTTTCACCTTACACAAGGACTCTACAATTATTCCCTACACAAGAGCAAATGTCCTACACATGAACCTATTGGTTTAGGCCCTACACAAGATCTAATGTCCTACACCAAAACCTAAGATTTATGCCCTACATAAGAGCAAGGGTCCCACTCCTTAACTCGACATGTTTAGTAACGTCGGATGGTTAAACAAGGACTTTAGTTAGTTTTTTCCTTCAACTAACCAAAAACTTATATCCTACACAAGAATCATGGGATTTAGGCCCTACAGAAGAAACATGATCCTACGAAAGAACTTAAGTTAGTTTGAACACAAACTCTTACACTCTAACTTACACAAGGAAGAAGTAAAACAATAGACTCTTAAATGATAACTCACTTATCCAATTGAGCCCCGCTTGTTGCGCCTTGTGGGTTTCTTGATCTCTACATTTTGGTGCTTCAATTAGCTCCCCGATGCTCCCCCGACCATTTTGCGATAGCTTCCTTGTGACTTCTGCTCCATGATCATTCACCTTGTAGAAGATGCTACTTTGAGATGCCCAAGGTGATAAGAGTGGGTTAAATCTCTTATAACCTTTTTTAACACACGCACACTCATGCCACAGTGGGATTTCACTACTTATAGATACTCAAACCCTTGACCGGGTGTTGAAACTCCTAAGAGTCTACCACCGGAGTAAGAGTAGGATCTCATCTCTTATAACTAATAGGTAGTTGGTTTCTTAAGAGATTCAACTAGATCAGTCTCCTAGAAGATCTAGACAATGATTTATTAAGATGCTTAAATTCAATCTCTAGGAAATGGAGGAGTTCAAGCACATCTCCAATGGTGAGGTTGGAATCCTCATTAGAGTTGGAATCTCAAGGGAGATTGCTTGAAATTCATATGAGTATAGGCATAGGGTGAGGGATTTACCTATGGGATCACCTTACCTCTAGTTGCTCCAAAAACCCATGAAAAAGCCCAATGACTTAATCCCCTTTATAAACATTTCGAGCTCCAACAGTCAAATAACAAGCAGATTTCGGTCTTGTCGATGTCATCGAGTGGTCTTCCATGTCATTGAGGATTCCTTCGATGTCATCGAACGGCTCCCTGATGCCATCGAGATTTCCAACTAAAAATCATGTTTGCTTACTTAACAATTCTGAACTCATATCAATTACATCGAAAATCGTTGTTTGATGTCATTAAAGTGGCTTCGATACCATTAAGAGAGTCAGGGGAAAATTTTTGAAACCTTACTGGACATTTTAGGATCTCAATCAATTCCATTAAGGAAACATCAATGCCGTCGAAAAATAAGTTTCAATGCCATCGAAGGGACTTTGAAGTACTTAATTTTGATTCCATCGAAGGGACCTATATGCCATCGAGAATTTCAGCCATAAATGTAGTTTGGTTTTTGGACATTCCCGGCTCTCAATCAATACCATTGACTAGGTCTTCGATGCCATTAAAGACTGCCATTGAATATAGCTTTGGAATCTATTGTTTTAGGTTGTCTTCTATACAACAAATTTACAACTCTTCTAACATTCTTTATCATGTTTTTCTTTGTCTCCTACAGCTAAGGGATGATCAAATTTATATTCCCATTTGGGACAATATCATCTAGAGGTTATTGGGTTGTTTTAGTTAAGGGTTAAGGTCACTAAGGCATCTCTTTTATTTGTATATGCTCCTTGATTCTTCTGCTTCGCTTCTGTCTTCGGTCTTTATTTTCCAAATGCTCAACCAACTACTTGACACAATGGTTCACTTGATTGAAAAACTAAGGTGCAAAAATGAGTGTAATAACAAATTTTAATGTCCTTAGACTGTTCAGTTTAAGATATTGTGGAAGATGGATAGACAATTTGTAACGCCATGGAAAAATCCGTACTGAGACTCGAGTACCAACTCGACCAGAAATCACGTAGGATTAATTCCTTTAGAAATTAAACATTAGTTAGCTAGCGCAACGCTAGAGTAGCTGTGAAATTGTCCCTGAATGCTTTAAATGCGTTCTACAAGACCCAAAACTTGAAGAACCAATGACGCTATAATATCCTGAAACCTTGGATCAAACTCTAAACTCGTTTGCTCTCAGGAACTCTCTGAAACTTTGTATTGGATTTAGACCGCGCGTCCAAAGTTCGATACCTACAATCTTAGACCATTATGACCGCTTAACTGGACTTGACAATCATTTCGAAAATCAAGCCCAACCGACGTTCAGAGGCTATTTCATTGAGCCTGGAGTGAAGAGAGTGAGAAAAGGGTTAAATTTGAAAATTTAAATCCAAATCTGGCACGTGACTTGGCGCGTTATTATTAAGCGTTCTGACCGTCAAAATTCAGCCAAATTACACCCTCGGATCAGGAAAAATTTCTCTTTAATATCAAGAAACTTGTAGACCTGATCTAGGTGCGATGACCGCTAAACTGAAACTGGACCACCACGTGCGATCTACGAACTCTACTGGTCTGAAAACTTCGTGTGAAAAACATCCAGTATGCATGAGCTTAATTCCGATCGTATTCGGCCAGGGGACCTCCCGAACTGCTCTTTTGGACCAGAACAACCCCGATTTGGTTATACCTTCCCAAGCCTAATTTGGAAAGGTTTTAGCCTATATAAGGGCTTTAAACCCTCACTTATCTCACCCATCTGAATTTGCTAGAAACCCTAGATAGAGAGAGAGAAAAAGTGAGAGATTGTGAGAGAGTGTGGGAGTGATCTTCCTGTCACTTGCTGCTGCTGCTACACGTGCTAAAGCAACGCATCCCAATCACTTTGTTGGTGATTTCGACGGATTTCTAGGTAAGGAAAATCCTAACTACTTGCTGTTTTAGAGTTTTCTTCAATTCGTTAGCGAAGTAGCTTATACATCTTGTGCATTAGGTCGCCTGTACGCCATTGACGAAGCGTATCTGTTCTAATTGAAATGATACACGTTTAGGGCAAAAGGTGCGGATTTTAGACACTTTGATTGACTGATTTCAAAGCTTTCAATGTCGTTTAATAGTAGATTATCGACGGCATCACCGTTTGACATGTACAACATGCTATCCATTTCCCATTTCGTAAGCGTATGGAAAATATGAGATTTAGGGCATTTTAGTCATTTGTAGGAAATACTGTTTACATCCATATTTTGCTAAAATGTTTTTCATAGCTTCTTGTCATGTTAGTATATTAGGAATGTATGCATGATTGGTTTGGCGAAGAGATTTGCCCTAATGCGCACTTTGAGTCGACATACGCTATGTAGACTAAAGTGTGTAGACTAAGTGTTTGTATAAATGTTTGTACTAGTATGTATTGAGTAAATGATGTTGTGAAATAGTTTTGAGATTGAATGCTCAAGTAATATGCTGATGTAAGTGATTTCCATCATGTTGGCTTACGTATTGATTTCATCATATATAAGTAATGCATGTATTGGATGAATTGTTTAAGTGGTATGCTATAACATGTTTCAACATGCTTATATTGTTGTAATTCATTGCCATTACTCATATATAATTACTGATGTTGACTTACAAATGTTTGGGGTTATGCTTAGTCCAGGCAGTCGGTAACAGAGTAAATTCGTGGTTGGCTTATATTTGCCACGAAGGACGTGTCGATGAACGCAAGTCGTGTTTTGATTTGGCGGCAGTGGTTAGGCCACGCGAAGTGTTTTACGCACTTCATGTCGTTCGACTTGCGATGCGCTCGTACTAGTCGAGCCCGTCAAGTAACCCGACTGGCCATTGCATGTTCACCTTGTATGAGTCATAACTGCTTGAGCCTAGGGTACTGAACTTACCATTGGAAATCCTGTTAACCATGGTACCTTGATCCATAAAGACTCATGAGCTAGGCATGGTGGTATGGGACACCGTGGTCGAGCTGTCAGCATACGCTGGGGCCACAAACCTTCCCGTAGTGACTAGTGAGCACATTTGACTCGTGAGCAGATTATGGTGGTATGGGACACTATATTCTTGCTGTCGGCCTACATTGATCAGGTGACGAGCCCTTTGTAGTGATCGTGAGTGTATTCTGAGTCTACGGGAGGCGACAACCCTTCCGTAGCAATGAGAGTACATTAGGCTTGTATTGATAAGGTAATGGGGGAGCGGTGCAACGATTCCGAGCAACAGCCCTGACAGCCCTTGCAGCGACGTACAAATACAACATCGTATGTGATTTCTAGGAGTGACGACCCTAGACAGGATCTGTGTTGGGGATGATATAAGCAAAGTACCTTAGTTTCCCAATACTGCTGTATGAAAAGGAATATAACAACTTGGTAATCATATCCACATCACATTGCATGTGCTTGGAAGATGTAGAGCACTGAGCGAAACGCAATCATGCCACGGGCGTAAGATGGTGCCGTATGAGGGAGTATGTCGGTGAGGGCATCCATCATGTCATTTCATGTATACATTAACAACAGAATCTAGGAATGTTTGTTTCATTGCTTTACTATTATCGCATGATTGATTTGAGAACATACTAATCTTTGCTCTATTATTCCACTGAGTTGATCACTCACTGCCACGTTATGGGATGGTGTTTGCAACACCCACCAGACCCTGTCTTAGATGCAGGTGATGCGGCGATTCAGGAGGCAGAGCCAGATTACGATGAGGACCAGGACGAGTTCTCATATATATAGTTTCACGACGATTTTACGTAGGTGACCTAGATCGGCGGGACTTCATAGTTGGACCTTATGACATTTTGATTTTGTTTATTTACATGTATATGAGACTCAGAGATGTATTCATACTTTGGAGACAGTTGAGATTTATTTTATTTTTCATACAGTGATATATATATTATTCAGTCTTCCGCTTCCGTTTTACCACTGGATCTGGAGTATGAATTACAGTTTTGGTATAATCTTGCTCATGTGAATGCACTAACTCATCCAACATTAAATTATAATCATATTGGTTGCATAAGTGATGGTCTGGAACTCGAGAGTCGTGTTTATACACGACCCCCGATTTTCAGGGTGTTACATGTTGGTATCAGAGCATGATTTGGATTATACTGGGCCTGGGTTATGGTCACGTGACGTACGCTGTTGCTCCTTTGACTTAGGCGGGTGCGAGAAAATTCTTGAAACACTCGTAGGACTCCAGTTTCGCCAATAGGCGAAGTCTACTCATATCAATCGTTTGATCGAGTCCGTAACGTATCTAGGGTCGCGTAAGGCGACCTAAGTAGCCTGTAGGTTATTAGTAGGCAGATTTGAGATGTTCTCAAAAGCATTTACAAACCCTAAAATGCATGTCCTTGGGTCGTGGGGCAACCAAAACCCTTATACTCAATCTCAGGGCTTAAAAACCCCGTTTCACCCAATTCCTACAGAATCTTTCCTCTTACCACCCCATTCTTCATTTTTTTTCTAAGTATTTTCACACTTGGCATAAATCCTAATGTGTAAATGATAGAAAATCATACTTTGACAAAAATTTACTATAAATAGTAAAAATAGGTAAGAATTGGACTTTTGGCCATTCCAGTAATGGAATATCTTGTAAAAAATGGGTTAATTGGATGGATTAGATTCTCCTACCTAAAAATCATATGCTACATGATGCCTAAATTCATTCTGGTTCATAAAATGGCCCCGGAACGCCCCAAATAGAGTTTTGGGCCTATCTAGGCCAAATTACAATGAACCAGGGTGGGCCCCATGTATATTTGAGGTCCCTAGGGTAGGGGGGACCCAACCCATATGGCCTGACCGGCCGAAATGGGAGATGGTCGGTGATGCATCGCGACCGGTGGGCCCCATTTGATCTGAAACTCGGGCGCACGCCCTAAATGGGGTAGGGCACCCCTCCCATGTGCGGTTCGCACCTTAAAACTCCCTGAAACCCGCACCTCCTTCACAACAGCCCCCTCCAAGCTCTTCCTCTTCATTTTTTTTGCTGTCACCCTCTCAAAACTTGGTGCCTAACTACTTCCAATCCTTCTTTCTGCCAAAATCGACGCCTACCCACCCATTGGTGGCTGTTCATAGCTCTCTCTCTCTCCAATTTCATCGTTTGAAGCTCCCACAACATCCAATCAAGGCTGAAATCGTGTGGAGCTCCATTCCCCTTTATAGTTCTCTTTTTGTCACGCCCCAAACTTAGAAACTGGGCTCACAAAATTCCCGATTGCCGAATCCGGCGCCGACAGCCTCCTTAGAACCCCATTCTCGGCCCCTAGCTCCCATTCGCCAGGTTCCGATCCTGAGATGCTACGAGGAGGATTTTCAACGTCAGTTTGATTCGTAATAAGCATAACCAAAGGCATAACCCACAAACAACAACCAAGTACTCCATTACATTTCCACTATGATCAAAACTTTACAAGTACAATGAGCATAAAGGAAAATACAATGGTAAAGAACAAAAACTCCAAAATGCTCTGCAACGTGCTCCTGCCTCAGCGCTGCTGCGATCCAACGTCACCTGCACGCAACGGTCGTGCATAAGCTTACAAAAAGCTTAGAGGGTGGTGAAAGTGTGTGCGCAAGGTAGTAATATGAACATGCAATGTCGGAGTAATGCGAAATATGCAGATGGATCCATAATATCATGAGCCGTACCAAGGCTATGCGATGCAAGACATGAATGGTATCGGCCATCCAAAGGCCATGCTATGTGCAATGCAACTCAAGCATACAGGTCCTCATCTATGTCCACACATCAATACAGCTCAAATATGGAATATCACCGGGGTCTAATACACTCTAAGCCAGATTGCCACCACATCGCGCGCAATAAGGTAAGTGGAAAAGACCACACTATCTGTCTGTCAATATCGGGCGCGACTTGTCGATAGCGGACCCATTCCTCGAGCTGGTCACACTCAGCCTAGCATCGCCCCCTACTCTCAGGCGGGTAAGGCCGCACCCCCTTCCAACCGACCACGACACAGTGGAGAGCGTAACCGTCTGGTAATCGGTACACAACGCTCATCTACCCACTCGGTCTAGACGTTAGAGCAACCTATTGGTACCATAAGGGTTTAGGGACTTTCACCCAGGGATATTAATAGCATCCCATGTAGAACAAGATTTCCGGTATCCAATCCTGCCAACCATGATGCGTCTGTTGAGGCTACAGCCCTGATGTCGCTAGGGCGTACAATACCCATGTCACACAAATGCGAAATGCATGATTCACGCTATCCAGTCATGCAACAAATCCTGCGCATATCGTGCGCTGATGTAGGGCAACACTGCCAAACTAAGAGCCCATAAACAACCTGCCCGAAGGCATATTGTCACGCCCCAAACTCGAAAATCGGGCTCACAAAATTTTTGATTGCCGAATTCGGCGCCGACAGCCTCTGTAGAACCCCATTCTCGGTTCCTAGCTCCCATTCGCCAGGTTCCGATCCTGGGATGCTACGAGGAGGGTTTTCAATGTCAGTTAATTCGTAATAAGCATAACCAAAGGCATAACCCACAAACAACAACTAAGAACTCCATTACATTTTCACCATGATCAAAAACTTTACAAGTACAATGAGCATAAAGGGAAATACAATGGTAAAGAATAAAAACTCCAAAATGCTCTGCAACGTGCTCCTGCCTCAGCGCTGCTGTGATCCAACATCACCTGCATGCAACGGTCGTGCATAAGCTTACAGAAAGCTTAGAGGGTGGTGAAAGTGTGTGCGCAAGGTAGTAATATGAACATGCAAGGACAGAGTAATGCAGAATATGCAGACGGAACCATAACATCATGAGCCGTACCAAGGCTATACAATGCAAGACATGAATGGTATCGGCCACCCAAGGCCATGCGATGTGCAATGCAACTCAAGTATACAGATCCTCATCTATGTCCACACATCAATACAGCTCAAATATAGGATATCACCGGGGTCTAATACACTCTAAACCAGATTGTCGCCACATCACGAGCAATAAGGTAAGTGGAAGAGACCTCACTATCCGTCTGCCAATATCGGGCGCGACTCGTCGATAGCGGACCCATTCCTCGAGCTGGTCAGACTCAGCCTAGCATTTGCCTCCTACACTCGGGCAGGTAAGGCCGCACCCCCTTCCAACCGACCACGACACAGTGGAGAGTGTAACCGTCTGGTAATCGGCACTCAACACTCATCTACTCACTCGGTCTAGACGTTGGAGCAACCTCTTGGTACCATAAGGGTTTAGGGACTTTCACTCAGAAATATCTATAGTACCCCATGTAGAACAAGATTTTCGGTATCCAATCCTGCCAACCACGATACATCTATGGAAGTTACGACTCCGATGTCGCTAGGGCGTATAATATCCATGTCATACAAATGCGATATGCATAATTCACGCTATCGAGTCATGCATCAAATCCTGCGCATATCGTGCGCTCATGTAGGGCAACACCGCCTAACCGGGAGCCCATAAACAACCTTCTCGAAGGCAAATGCTATGATCAGACAATTCTCATGTCAAGCATACATATGATGCGTATGATCATGAGTCATGAACTGTACTAAACATGTTATAATAAAATGAACTATCTTACAATGCAGATGGACCTGGACGGCCTATACACGGTAAGTACGGCCCAATAATGGGCCCTAAGGAGAGTCGTAATGTGGACATCTAACCAACATTACACTCACAATGTGGACGTCAAACCAACATTGCTCCCAAGGCACGATCTTTGTAAACATCAGTACTTAGTCTGTAATGGATTTACACATTGCAATGGACCGTAGGTTGTCCCCATTGGTCCTTACATATATATCAAATGGGCCATATCCTAAGGGCCTTTTATTCATCAGATGGGCCACATAAATGGGCCACACCAATGGGTCTTATGTGCATTGCAATGGGTCAAACCCGTGGGCTTTGGATTGCATCAAATGAGCTTAGTCTCATGAGTCTAATATATGACCAATGGGCCACACCAATGGGTCTTACATATAGATCAAGTGGGCCTCAACCCATAGACCTAATACGAGTTCAATGGGCCTAAACCCCTAGGCCTTAATCAAATAAAATGGGCCTAACTCATGGGTCTCAAATAAATCCAATGGGCCTAATCCCATGGACCCTTTTTATAGTCAAATGGGTTTAGTCCCATGGGCCTTACAAAACAATAAATGGGTCCAATTTCATGGGCCTTGAATTACATCAAATGGGCCTAAACCCGTAGGCATTGCATAAAACAGATGGGCCTAAACCCATAGGCCTTGAATAAATCAGATGGGCCTAAACTCATAGGCTTTATATGATTCAAGTGGGCCTGGTCTCATAGACCTTGAGGTATAACAAATGGTCCAATCCCATGGGCCTTACATATACCAAATGGGCCTACTTTCATGGGCTTTAAAATTGCATCAATGGGTCCAATTTCATGGGCCTTGTACCTGCCAAGTGGGCCTAATCCTGTAGGTCTTGAAACATATCAAGTGGGCCTAAGTTCTTAGGCCTAAATGAATCAAATGGGCCTAGCCCATAAGCATTTCATAAATCAAATGGACCTAGCCCATAGACCTGTTACAAATCAATGGATGGACGGTATGGATGCATCACATGCATCAAGGGTGGGGCCCACATGAGGGCCTACCATCATATTTATTACAATAGTATAATATGTACATATAATACATATAGTATATATAAGTATATATGTATATATATACATGCACACACCCACACACGCATGCATACCCACACAGCACGCACACACTCTGCACACTCACATGCACACACGTACGCACGCACGCCCCAGAAGGCTCCACCGTCACAACATCTCTCTGGACTCCAACGTCCAGCGGACGGTGGAGATAAAATGCATACATCACTGTGGGCTCCACGTGGGGCCAACCCAGTAATATTTACTTGGCATCCAACCCATTCATAAGGTCACTCGGACCTGGATGAAGGGGCAACACAAATTTCATCTTGATCCAAAACTTCTGTGGGCCCCAAAAACTTTTTAATGGTAGAATTCAATCCACACTATTTCACGTGGTGTGGGCCACCTGAGTTTTGGATCTGTCCCATTTTTGGAGGGGGACCCACCACTGGGGTGGCCCACCTCATGAGCAGGTCGGATGACACATAAACATTATGGTGGGGCCCACACGCAGGGTCATGGGCCCCTGCTGGACGACCGCCGCCCGCACGGCTGCACGCAGCAGCGTGCAGCGCTGCCTGCCCGCTAACAGGGTGGCAGAAGCAGAGGCTTTGCCTCTTTTAAAATTTGGGAAAAACCCATTTTCCTAAGGTTTTTCACGTGTGGGGCCCGCTAAAATGAAATCCGCCCCGGCCATTGCGTTCAGTGGCTCGACGTCGTCCAAATGAGTCCAGAGTTCGAATTTGTTTGATGCATGGACAGTAAAATAAAGCAAGATAATGATTTTGAATGGTAAGGATGCAACTTTCTAATGCCATGGCCCACCAGACCTTCCAACCAGCCCCATCACTTGGCTCAACGCCTAAAACGGGATGGGTAAGAGGATGGACGGCTTGGATCGAGAATAAACATCAAGGTGGAGCCTAAACAAGTGGGCCACCCCAAAAGTACCTTTTCCTCCTTTTTCTTTTTTGTACAAGCAGGGACGTCCAGCGTCCCAGACGCTGGACGTTCAGACTTCTCATTGCATTGTGGTGGGCCCCGCTGAAGTGGGCCACCACTAAAGGACGATGTAGATACAATATTTCAGGTGGGCCCCACTTGAAGAACACTTGGACACAATGCCAAAAGGTGGGGTCCATTCAAGTGGGCCACACAATCCCATTGCATAGAAATAAAATAAAATAAAATAGAATAAAAGAAATCAAAGAGAGAGAGACATGGAGAGTGGGACACGCCTTGTGATGGAGGGACCCCGACACTATGGGCCCTCCCTTGCAATGAATCATACAATAAACGGATCCCATTGAACATGGGATCATCAAAAATGTAAATCAACGGTGGAGTTCCATTTTCCACCGATGTGGATGGTCTAGATGACCTTTTTAAAATAAATAAACATCATGATGGGGTCCATGGAGAATGGCCCCATCATGGAATGATCATGATGATCCAAGTGGTCCATCGGCCACATATTAGGGTCCCAAGTGAGATCCACACCATTGATCGGTGGGCTTCACTTGGTCCACCATAAAAATAAGAAAAACTACCCTATAGAGGCACCCACCGTCCGATCTTCTCGCTCCTAGGGGTTCCTTGGCACCTTAGCTTCAACTTCAATGGAGGAGATGGAGAATGGAGGGTTGAGATGGGAGATGATGGGGTGAAGAGGTGGGCTACACTTGAAGCTTGGGAATTTTGAAAAATTCCATACGTATGGACTCTTGTTGCTTGGAATTTTTAAAATGAGAAAGAGAGAAAGAGAGAGAGTGATGTAGAGAGGGATGAATGGATGGATGAATGATGGTTGTGTAAGAAAAGATTGACTTTTGAGGCTTTTGTGTAAGATAGGTATGGGTGGTGAAGACTTTTGTGGCTTTTTGTGTAAGAGAGGTATGGGTTTGGGAGACTTTTGTGGTTGCTTGGGAAAAGGGAATAAAGTGATGTGTACTTGACATGTGATGGATTGATGGGTTGATTGATTGATGGGATTGATGGGATTGATGTGACACATCGTAGAAATTCCCTTGGTTTTCGCAACGCGCGGCATTTTCCCGCACCGAATGTTGGCCCACATCTCTTGACCAGGGTATCGCCTTGGCACGCGAGTCGCGGTATCGGAACCGCAACGACGGCGCGGTCGCTATAGTATTAGTCTCAGGTTGAGTCGACTCGGGTTGTCGGCATATGAATCAGGGTCGCGCGTCGATATCGGTTAAGGGTCGAAGGTTGCCGAAATTCGACCGGTAAGACTGCGGAAGTCTACGGAAAGGTACGGACCAAGATACGGGTCTTACACATATGCTATGATCAGTCAATCCTCATATCAAGCATGCATATGATGCGTATGATCATGAGTCATGAAACTGCACTAAACATGTAAATGAGTGATGATCCATTCTTACAACGTAGATGGGCCTGGACGGCCTATACACAGCAAGTACGGCCTAGTAATGGGCCCTATGGAGAGTCGTAATGTGGACATCCAACTAACATTACACTCGCAATGTGGACATCAAACCAACATTGCTCCCAAGGCACAATCTTTGTAAGCATCGGTACTTAGTCCGCAATGGATTTACACATTGCAATGGACCGTAGGTTATTCCCATTGGACCTTACATATATATCAAATGGGCCATATCTTATGGGCCTTCTATTCACCAAATGGGCCACATAAATGGGTCATACCAATGGGTCTTATGTGCATTGCAATGGGTCAAAATCCGTGGGCCTTGGACTGCATCAAATGAGCTTAACTCATGGGTCTTAAAGGTAACGAATGGGCCACACCAATTGAACCCTATATGTATGCCAAATGGGCCCTAACCTCTTAGGCCTTGCATGCATATCAAAGTGGGCCTAAACCCCTAGGTCTTACATATATCAAATGGCCTACTTCCATGGGCTTTAAAATTTCAACAAAAGGGTCCAATTTCATAGGCCTTAAAGTACATCAAATGGGCCTAGTCCCATGGACTTGCAACATATCAAGTGGGCCTAAGTTCTTAGGCCTAAATGAATCAAATGGGCCTAGCCCATAAGCATTTCATAAATCAAATGGGCCTAGCCCATAGACCTGTTACAAATCAATGGATGGACGGTCTGGATGCATCACATGCATCAAGGGTGGGGCCCACATGGGGGCCTACCATCATATTTATTACAACTAGTATAATATGTACATATATTACATATAGTATATATAAGTATATATGTATATATATACATGCACACACCCACACACGCATGCACACCCACACAGCACGCACACACTCTGCACGCCCGCTGGAGGTGGCGTGCATAAAACACATGCATCAAGTGGACTCCACCGTCCAGCGGACGGTGGAGCAATACATACACCATTGTGGGGCCCTTGTGGGGCCCACCTGAAATGTTCATTCGAAATCCAACCCGTTCACAAGGTCACTTGGACCTGGATGAAGGGAAAACATAAATTTCAGCTTGATCCAACACTTCTGCGGGCCTCAAACAGATTTCAATGGTAGATTTTAATTCCACTGTTTCAAGTGGTGTGGGCCACCTGAGTTTTGGATCTGGCCGAAATTTGGAGGGGGCCCACCTGAGGAGGCTACCCACCTCGTGAACAGGTCGGATGACAAACAAACATTAAGGTGGGGCCCATGGCTGGGGCCGTGGGTCCCTTGCTGGACGCTGCCCTCCCGCCTTCACCACTGCACGCAGCAGCGTGCAGCACTGCCCGCTGACACAAAAATGCAGAGGCTCTGCCTCTTAACATTTTTGGAAAAAATCTGTTTTCCCGGGGTTTTTCACACGTGGGGCCCGCTAAAATGAAATCCGCTCCGGCCATTGCATTCTGTGGCCCGTAACAATCGAAATGAGTCTGAAGTTCAAATTTTTATATGCTTAGGAAGTGAAATAAAATACGAAAATGATGTTTGAATGGTGAGGATGCGATTTTTGACACTATGGTCCACCAGGTCTTCCAATCAGCCCCAAACTCCTACCCAACGGCTAAAATACCGTAGGTAAGAGGATGGACGGCTTGGATCGAACATATACATCAAGGTGGGGCCTACACTAGGGACCACCCAAAAAGCTTCTCCTTTTCTTTCCTTTTCTTTTTTTTTAAATTTTTGGTACAGGGACGTCCAGCGTCCCAGACGCTGGACGGTGAGCCTTTTAAAAAAAAAATACATGGTGGTGGGCCTTTTTGAAGTGGGCCACCACTAATAGATGATGAGGGGGGGGGGGGGGGGGGGTACCACATGTAAGGTGGGCCCCACTTGAAGGACTCTTGGACAAAAATAAATACCTCAAGGTGAGGTCCATTCAAGTGGACCACACAACTCTATTGCATAAAAATAAAATAAAATAAAATAAAATAAAAGAAATAAAAGAGAGAGAGACATGGAGAGTGGGACACGCCTTGTGATGGAGGGCTCCGCCACTATGAGCCCTCCCTTGTAAGAAACTATACAACAAACGGATGCCTTTGTACATGGGATCATCAAAAATGTAAATCAACGGTGGAGATCTATTCCCCACCGATATGGACGGTCTAGATGACCTTTCTAAATGAAATAAACATCATGATGGGGTCCATGGAGAATGGCCCCATCATGGAACGATCGTGATGATCCAAATGGGCCATCGACCACATTTTAGGGTCCCAAGTGAGATCCACACCATTGATCGGTGGGCCTCACTTGGCCCATCATAAAAACGAGAAAAACTACCCTATAGAGGCACCCACCGTCCGATCTTCTTGCTCCTAGGGGTTCCTTGACACATTAGCTTCAACTTCAATGGATGAGATGAAGAATGGAGGGTTGAGATGGGAGATGATGGGGTAGGAAGGTGAGCCACTTGGAGCTTAGGAGAGTTTGGAAAATTCTAAACGTATGGAGCTCTTTGCTTGGAGATTTTTGAAATGAGAAAGAGAGAGAGAGAGAGAGTGATGTAGAGAGAGATGGATGGATGGATGAATGATGGTTGTGTAAGAAAGTATTGACTTTTGAGGCTTTTGTGTAAGAGAGGTATGGGTGGTGTAAGAAAAGCTTGACTTTTGTGGCTTTTTGTGTAAGAGAGGTCTGGTTTTGGGAGACTTTTGTGGTTGCTTGGGAAAATAAAATAAAGTGATGTGTACTTGACATGTGATGGCTTGATGGATTGATTGATTGATGGGATTGATGTGATTGATGTGACACATCGTAGAGATTTCCTTAGTTTTCGCAACGCGCGGCATTTTCTCGCACCGAACGTCGGTCTACAACTCTTGACCAGGGTATCACATCGGCGCGCGAGTCGCGGCATCGGAATCGCAACGACGGCGCGGTCGCTATGGTATTGGTCTCGAGTTGAGTCGACTCGGGTTGTCGGCATATGAATCAGGGTCGCGCGTCGATATCGGTTAAGGGTCGAAGGTTACCGGAATTCGACCGGTAAGACCGCGGAAGTCTACGGAAAGGTACGGACCAAGATACGGGTCTTACACTTTTCCCTTTGAGAATCTAGCCTTTGGGAGCTTGATTCATCCCTCTACAATGCCTAGATTTACTTCGATCAGTTTGGACAGCCGTTTCTCCTTACTTCCCTCATTTTTCATGGCTTTTATTGAAGCTATTTTGGCCTTTTTCTCTTTCTCCACCATCCTTTCTCTGATGGGAAAGAGGAAGACTGCCTCAGATGAAGCTGGGCCTAGTCGCCCTTCACGATCAAGGAAACCGAGGGGTGGCGTCGCTAGCTCAAGTGCCGCCGCAGGTCCAAGTATAGCTCGTGAGTTTCACACAAAGCGAGATTTGGATCCCCATGCTCATGTAGGGCGAGTACTGTTGGCAGAGTTGCCCCATGGTGCTTATACAGATCGCAAGGTCTTGTTTGAAGCGCATGTGGAGGAGCGGCACTTTGGTGAATATCTGTTGTTTGAGAGCATTGAGGCTGCACACTGGGGTCTGCTCTTTGAAGCCCGCTCTCGAGCGAACGTGAGGACCGTTCGTGCCTTCTATGCTCGTATCCGGGATCCTACGTTGGAGCCATTACAGTTCAGGATTCCCTTTGATAGAGACCGGATGGCTACGATCGATGTTCGGCTGATAACTCACATTCTGAAGGTACCTCTTGGTGAAGTTCATCCCAGTGCTAAGAATCTGAAGAGTGCTCGTGAGCGAGATCATCGTACCAGGTTCCTATTTGGTGGTTTGGTTCTGTGGCAGCCTAACAGGAACCTCTTACCATCCCATATGTTGGATGATTTTCGCCTGATGCATCACATTTGCATGTTCAATATGTATCCTAGGTCGACCAACCGCTATGAATGTACACGTCTCATGGTCGATTTCTTGTATCAAGTGGGCCAGGGTGAAAATGTGTGCATGGCCACGTTTATATTGCGATAGATCATCCTCATACCACAGTCAAGAAGAACGTCAGAGTCTCTTCCTTTTGGTCGGCTCATATGCAGGATTTCACTTGAGTTTGCCTATAGACTTGGGAAAGAGATGCCTGTACTGATCCACTTCATCGACGAGACTACCATGAACAGGATGAAGATCGGGCCTCGACAGCGAGAGGCTCATCTTGATGCTGACAGCAAGGGCGATTATGATAGCGAAAAGGATGTAAGTGAAGAAGAGGCTGGGGCAGAAATAGAGGAAGAAGCCCAAGGAGAAGAAGATGAGGAGGCTTAGGATACTGATGAGAGCCCTCCTCCAGCGACTTAGGCTACTAGAGATGCTCATATTTCCTGACTCGAGGAGAGTCAGGTTGCCTTGCGATAGGAAGTCTAGGAACTTCGGGCTGAGGTTGAGGATACCAAGGCCGTCATGAAGAGAAAATTTGGTAAGGTGACTCCCACCTTGAAGGCGATCCTGCGTTGCTTGCAGGATAAGGGTGCTCCTCCTCTATCCCCAGACTCGGACTAGTGATCTTGATCCAGATGTTGTTGGTTGTAGTTAGTTGTTTCCTGCTTTCTGTGTGTAAGCCTGATAAGGCTAGTAGTGTGCTTATATTGCTGTAGTAGCTTACTGGCTTAGTTTCCATGTGTTTCTGGTCATGATACATGTAAGAATATATCTCTTGTATTATGACAATTTTGATTAAATGAAATGCATGGAATATTTTTGGCTTGTTATGTGAATGATTGTGTGATGGTGTGTTTGTGCTATTGTTGTGACTGACAAGGTTGGGCCCTATTTTGAATATAGGGAATGCCACCTAAGGCTACGCGGAGCACAACACGACTTACATTGGGAGAGCCGATAGATCGGGTTCCTCTCCAGACTGATGTTCATACGGACCCTGTTGTTGGCCCGATTCCTGAGACTGTGCGTGAGTCTCAGCCTTCCACAGGTCCTGCAGCTGGACCACCGCCTTTCACACCACCTGTCAGAGAGCAGTACCGTGCGTCTTCCTCGACGTAGTATGTGCCACAGCCTACTCCACCTCTAGATAGATTTGAGCAGTTGATGGCCATGATGCATCAGCAGCACCAGCAGCTCTTGACTACGATAGAAGGGGCTCTAGCCCAGGGTGGGAGTGCGACTCCACCTGTACTCCCTATGCATTCAGCTGAGGATGCCGGTACTTCTACTCAGGATGAGGGCATGACTCATCCTACACCGCCTGCTTACCCTACGGAGAATGCCGCTGATACACGGGGCTTACTCGAGCGATTCCAGCGCTTACGGCCTTCCACTTTTACGGGTTCTCACAGACCTGAGGAGGCCGAGTATTGGCTCGACCGTGTGTCGAAGATACTACGGATGCTGCATTGCTCAGAGTCTGATCAGGTAGAGTTGGCTACGTTCATGTTTGAACCGGAGGCTAGTCTGTGGTGGGATAGCATTTTACGGACTGTTGCTGTCGATTATATCTGGACCTGGGCAGCATTCGAGTTCCGTTTCCACGAGAAATACTATCCCCAGACTTACAGGCATGAGCGGGAGAATGAGTTTCTACGCCTCAGACAGGGAGGCATGACAGTGACAGAGTATGAGCATCGATTCACTGAGTTGGGCAGATACGTCCCGACTATACTCATAGACGAGTAGATGTGCATACGGTGCTTTTCGGAGGGCTTGCGACCGGATATTCTGTCGAAGATATGTTGCGTTAGCATTCCCTCCTACGCTGAGCTGATTCACATGTCTATGCGGGCAGGGCAGGATGTGGATCGATTTACGCGATCTCGTGGCCCTTTGGTTCCTAGGCCACGACCAGATTTATAGGACAGGCCCTTTACGAGCAAGAGGCCTCGCATCGACCCTCCTCCTAGGGCTACGGCACCAGTGCTTCCGATGAGGTGCCCTGATCTATCATGTACTTATTGTGGGAGATCGGGTCATGCAGTGCAGAGCCGTTTCGCTCGGATGAGAGACAGCGGGTTCTCACCGCAGCAGAAGATCGACCGTCCACGTCCACAGGTTATATCAGCACTGCCTCTACGGTTGGCTCTTGCGCACCCTTCCTTCAGACCTCCCGCATCTCAGTTTCGGCCGCCTCTACGGCCCATGGTGGCCAAACCAGCCACAGCAGGCTCGGGTACACGCCTTGACAGCAGAGGCAGCCGAGACAGACACTACTCAGCCCTTGGCCTTTGAGGTCACCGCCCATATTGGAGGTACTCCTATACTCGTGATGGTGGATACTGGATCCACGATTTCATTGATATCGCATTCCATAGTCAGGCGCCTTGGGTTACCGACTATTCGGATGGATGGAGTGTGAGTCCTTTCAGCTCACGGGGATTTTTCTGATGCCACCCTGATGTGTGAGGGTTGCTTGGTGGATTTAGGAGGCAGGACGATGATTCTTGATCTTGTCGTCGACCCTTCTCTCGTTTATCTCGACGTCATTCTTGGCATGGATTGGTTGACTATAGGGAGGGCCGAGATTGACTGCGAGACCCGTATGGTGACGGTATACGAGCCAGAGGGCACGCCTTTTACATTTTCAGTGCGGGTAAATCTCCCCTTCTGCATACTTAACTACGCTTCTTTACTACGGGATGCTGATGCCCCGACACTTGAGCATACGCCAGTCATCCGTGATTTTGGGGATCTGTTCAGGAAGATCCCTGGTTTGTCGCCTCAGCGAGAGATTAATTTTACTATCGATTTGGTGCTTGGTTCCACGCCCGTCTCACTGCCGACGTATCACATGGCACCGTGTGAGATGGAGGAGTTGAGGAAACAGATTGATGATCTGTTAGAAGTTGGTTTCATTCGACCCAGTGTGTCTCCTTGGGGAGCACCAGTTCTGTTCGTGAAGAAGAAGGATGGTTCTATGCGATTGTGTATTGATTATCGCAGGCTGAACCAGATCACGATGAAGAACAAGTATCCTTTACTCAGGATCGATGACTTGTTTGATTAGTTGAGAGGGGCGCAGTACTTCTCGAAGATTAATCTTCAATAAGAATATCATCAGTTGCGGGTCAGAGATGAGGACGTGCAAAAGACAGCATTCAGGACCAGCTTTGGCCACTACGAGTTCCTTGTGATGTCGTTCGGTCTTACGAACGCACCAGCCGTGTTCATGGATCTGATGAACAGGGTATTGCAGCCTTTCCTCTATCGATTCGTCATTATGTTCATTGACGACATTTTGGTATACTCCAGGAGTCGAGAGGAGCATGAGGAGCACTTGTGATTGGTCCTGGATACACTCAGACAGCATCAGTTGTTCGCACAGTAGAAGAAGTGCGACTTCTGAAAGCAGGAAGTGAAGTTCCTTGGACACGACACGTGGTGTCCAAGGATGGCATGACAGTTGACCTGTCTAAGGTAGCTGTAGTTCAGGACTGGGAGCAGCCTGGTTCTGTCACTGAGGTGAGGAGTTTCTTGGGTCTCGCTGGCTACTATCGACGCTTCATTCAGGATTTCTCGAAGATCGCCAGACCTCTATCTCAGTTGACAAGGAAGGACGTGAAGTTCACCTGGAATGATAAGGCGGAGTCAGCTTTTCAGGAGCTAAAGGACAGACTTATGTCTGCCCCTGTGCTAGTATTGCCAGAGCAAGGGGTTAGATATACGATATACACTGACGTATCTAGCGTTGGTCTGGGTTGTGTCCTTATGCAAAAGGACGGGGTAATTTCATATGCCTCGAGACAATTAAGGAAGCACAAGGAGAATTACCCTACACAGGACTTGGAGCTGGCAGCCGTCATTTTCGTACTGAAGCTTTGGTGACATTACCTCTATGGAGAGGAGTTCGAGCTCTTTTGCGACTACAAGAGTCTCAAGTGCATATTCACGCAGCGAGACTTGAATATGAGGCAGAGGAGATGGATGGAGACTTTGAAGGACTTCAAGTTCGAGGTTTCCTACCATCCCGGCAAGGCAAATCTTATGGCTGACGCGTTAAGCTGCAAGAAGGAGATAGAGTTTGCGGCTCCGCTGATGGTTGCTGAGTGGGACATGGTTGAGTTTTTACGAGACTTTGAGCAGAAACTCACTGTGGAGGAGCCGTATGAGGTTATCGCACATGTGCAGGTGCGATCTTTTATCGATGATAGAGTCATCGCGGTGCAGGGGGATGATGCGCGTCTGACTGAGCTTCGAGAGCAGGCCAGTGATGATGCAAATGCCAAGTGGCGAGTTGGCACAGATGGGGGCTTACGTTATCGTGGCCGCCTATGCGTCCCAGACATTCCTTACTTGAGACGAGAGATTTTCGAGGCTGCGCACTGTACCAGACTTGCGATGCATCCGGGCAGCACCAAGATGTATCGTGACGTGAGGAGGACTTATTGGTGGGAAGGTATGAAGACCCACATCGCAGAGTTCGTGTCCCATTGTCTCACTTGCCAGCAGGTGAAGGCAGAGCATCGCTGACCTCCTGGACTCCTACAGCCTATGCCAATCGCTAAGTGAAAATGGGACTTCATTTCCATGGATTTTATCTCAGGGCTACCGAAGACGAGGAAGGGACATGATTCTATTTGGGTGATTGTCGACCGTCTGACGAAGTCGGCGCACTTCCTACCGATCAAAGTTACGAACTCTGCAGACGAGCTGGCTACACTGTATATCAGAGAGATCGTGCGTCTGCATGGAGTTCCATTGGAGATCGTGTCAGACAGAGACATGCGTTTCACTTCTATTTTCTGGACTCACATTCAGGAAGCTATTGGTGTGAAGTTGAAGTTCAGTACTACCTTCCACCACTACCTTCCACCCACAGACAGATGGACAGACAGAGCGGGTGAACCAGATTCTAGAGGACATGTTGCGGGCTTGCGCATTGGACTTCAAGGACAGTTGGGACGATTGTCTTGCATATGCGGAGTTCGCGTAAAACAACAGTTTTCAGGTGAGTATCGGTATGACACCTTATGAGGCGTTGTATGGGCGACCTTGTTGAGCACCGCATTGCTGGGCAGAGGTTGGTGAGCGTATATTGATTGGCCCAGAGTTAGTGTAGGCGACGTCGGAGAAGATTGATATTATTAGACGCCGGCTTCTCACAGCGCAGAGTAGACAGAAGAGTTATGCTAATACGAGACGGTGCCCGCTAGAGTTCATGGTTGGGGATCATGTATTTTTACGAGTTTCCCCTATGAAGGGAGTCCTTTGGTTCGGGAAGAAGGGGAAGCTGGCACCGCGATTCATTGGACCATTTCAGATCCTCGATCGTGTGGGTGCAGTGGCTTATCGTCTGGCTTTACCTACACCTCTCGCGAGTGTTCACAACATATTTCATGTTTCTATGCTGAAGAAATACGTTTCTAATCCTTCCCATATCATCAGATGGGAGCAGGTGCAGTTAGGAGAAGATGTTACATATATCCTGTGACCAACTCGTATACTAGACAGGAAGGAGTAGGTGATCCCCCTTGTGAAGGTGTTATGGATGTATCACTCTGAGGAAGAGGCTACTTGGGAGACAGAAGCCGAGATCAGAAAGAACTACCCACAGCTTCTCGAGGAGTACGAAAAGGTACAAATTTCGAGGATGAAATTTTTTGTTAAGGGGGGTAGATTGTAACGCCTTGAAAAAATCCATACTGAGACTCGAGTACCAACTCGACCAGAAATCACGTATGATTAATTCCTTTAGAAATTAAGCATTAGTTAGCTAGCGCAACACTAGAGTAGCTGTGAAATTGTCCCTGAACGCTTTAAATGCGTTCTACAAGACCCAAAACTTGAAGAACCAATGACGCTATAATATCCTGAAACCTTGGATCAAACTCTAAACCCGTTTGCTCTCAGGAACTCTCTGAAATTTTGTATTGGATCTAAACCGCGTGTCGAAAGTCCGATACCTAAAATCTTAGACCATTATGACCGCTTAACTAGACTTGACAATCATTTTGAAAATCAAGCCCAACCGACGTTCAGATGCTATTTCATTGAGCTTGGAGTGAAGAGAGTGAGAAAAGGGTTAAATTTGGAAATTTAAATCCAAATCTGGCACGTGACTTGGCGCGTTATTATTAAGCGTTCTGACCGTCAGAATTCAGCCAAATTACACTCTCGGATCAGGAAAAATTTCTCTTTCATATCATGAGACTTGTAGACCTGATTTAGGTGCGATGACCGCTGAACTGAAACTGGACCGCCACGTGCGATCTACGAACTCTACTGGTCTGAAAACTTCGTGTGAAAAACATCCAATATGCATGAGCTTAAGTCCGATCGCATTCGGCCAGGGGACCTCCCGAACTGTTCTTTTGGATCAGAACAACCCCGATTTGGTTATACCTCAAGTAAACTTTGTTCCCAAGCCTAATTTGGAAAGGTTTTAGCCTATATAAGGGCTTTAAACCCTCACTTATCTCACCCATCCAAATTTGCTAGAAACCCTAGATAGAGAGAGAAAAAGTGAGAGATTGTGAGAGAGTGTGGGAGTGATCTTCCTGTCACTTGCTGCTGCTGCTACATGTGCTAAAGCAACGCATCCCAATCACTTTGTTGGTGATTCCGACGCATTTCTAGGTAAGAAAAACCCTAACTACTTACTGTTTCGGAGTTTCCTTCGATTCGTTAGCGAAGTAGCTTATACATCATGTGCATTAGGTCGCCTGTACGCCGTTGACGAAGCGTATCTGTTCTAATTGAAACGATACACGTTTAGGACAAAAGGTACGGATTTTAGACGCTTTGATTGACTGATTTCAAATATTTCAATGTCATTTAATAGTAGATTATCGACGGCATCGCCGTTTGACATGTACAACATGCTGTCCGTTTTCCGTTTCGTAAGCGTATGGAAAATATGAGATTTATGGCATTTTAGTCATTTGTAGGAAATACTGTTTACATCCATATTTTGCTGAAATGTTTGTCATGGCTTCTTGTCATGTTAGTATATTAGGAATGCATGCATGATTGGTTTGGCGAAGAGATTTGCCCTAATACGCACTTTGAGTCAACATACGCTATGTAGACTAAAGTGTGTAGACTAAGTATTTGTATAAATGTTTGTACTAGTATGTATTGAGTAAATGATGTTGTGAAAGAGTTTTGAGATTGAATGCTTAAGTAATATGCTGATGTAAGTGATTTCCATCATGTTGGCTTACGTATTGATTTCATCATATATAAGTAATGCATGTGTTGGATGAATTGTTTAAGTGGTATGTTATAACATGTTTCAACATGCTTCTATTGTTGTAATTCATTGCCATTACTCATATATAATTACTGATGTTAACTTACAAATGTTTGGGGCTATGCTTAGTCCAGGCAGTCGGTAACAGAGTAAATTCGTGGTTAGCTTATATTTGCCACGATGGACGCGTCGATGAACGCGAGTCGTGTTTTAAGTTGGCGGCAGTGGTTAGGCCACGCGAAGTATTTTACGCACTTCATGTCGTTCGACCTGCGATGCGCTCGTACTAGTCGAGCCCGTTAAGTAACCCGATTGACCATTGCATGTTCACCTTGTATGAGTCTAACTGCTTGAACCTAAGGTACTGAACTTACCATTGGAAACCCTGTTAACCATGGTACCTTGATCCATAAAGACTCATGAGCTGGGCATGGTGGTATGGGACACCGTGGTCGAGCTGTCGGCATACGCTGGGGCCACAAACCTCCCCGTAGTGACCAGTGAGCACATTTGACTCGTGAGAAGATTATGGTGGTATGGGACACTATATTTTTGCTGTCGGCCTACACTGATCAGGTGACGAGCCCTTTGTAGTGACCGCGAGCGTATTTTGAGTCTACGGGAGGCGACGACCCTTCCGTAGCAATGTGAGTGCATTAGGCCTGTATTGATAAGGTGATGGGGGAGCGGTGCAACGAGTGCGAGCAACAGCCCTGACAGCCCTTGCAGCGACCTACAAATATAACATCGTATGTGATTTCTAGGAGTGACGACCCTAGACTGGATCCGTGTTGGGGATGATATAAGCAAAGTCCCTTAGTTTTCCAATACTGCTGTATGAAAAGGAATAATACCAACTTGATAATCATATCCACATCACATTGCATGTGCCTGAAAGATGTGGAGCACTGAGCAGAACGCAAGTATGTCGCGGGCGTAAGATGGTGTCGTATGAGGGAGTATGTCGGTGAGGGCATTCATCATGTCATTTTATACATACATTAACAACAGAATCTAGGAATGTTTGTTTCATTGCTTTACTATTATCGCATGATTAATTTGAGAACATGCTAATCTTTGCTCTATTATTCCACTGAGTTGATCACTCACTCCCACGTTACGGGATGGTGTTTACAACACTCACCAGACCCTGTCTTAGATGCTGGTGATGCGGCGATTCAGGAGGCAGAGCTAGATTACGATGAGAACCAGGACGAGTTCTCATATATGCAGTTTCACGACGGCTTTGCATAGGTGACCTGGATCGGCGGGACTTCATAGTTGGACCTTATGACATTTTGATTTTGTTTATTTACATGTATATGAGACTCAGAGATGTATTCATACTTTGAAGACAGTTGAGATTTATTTTGTTTTCCATACAGTGATTATATATTCTTCAGTCTTCCGCTTGCGTTTTACCACTGGATCTGGAGTATGAATTGCAGTTTTGGTATAATCTTGTTCATGTGAATGCACTAACTCATCCAACATTAAATTATAATCATATTGGTTGCATAAGTGATGGTCTGGAACTCGGGAGTCGGGTTTATACACGACCCCCGATTTTCAGGGTGTTACACAATTCCCATGAAACAGGTCGTGATTGATGGAAGAACAGTGAGTGCTCCCAAACATAAATCCAAATGGAGTTCCATTGAGAGAGTTAGGTATACCTATAATGTCAATGCTCTTAATGCTATTTACTATGCGGTTTTTCCTGACGAATTTAAACGCATATGTACTTGTACAACGGGGAAGGATGCGTGAGATATCTTGGAAATCACCTACGAAGGGAGTAACATTGTAAAAAATATTAAAGCTTCTGCTCTTAGCCACCCAATTTGAAAACATTAATATGGAAGAGTTTGAAACTTTCATGGAATTCTATTCTAAAATGAATGACATTTGTAATTCCGTGTGGGGTTTAAAAGAGAGGATCCTAGAAGAATGAAATGTAGGAAATTTCTTAGATCCTTACCGGATAAGTTCATTCTCAAGCTAATCTTAATAGAAGAGTGTAGGAAAGTATATAAAATGAAAGTAGAAGAACTTATAGGTTCCCTACAAATATTTGAAGTACACTTTAAGGTCCCATCTAAAGGAAAGAAAATTAGCTATCCTCAAGTCATCTTATAGTTTGATATTACAAGAGATGGATGAACTTTTCGCTGTAAACAACTTCAAAATCTTTTCTCAAAATTCTAATTTTGCTCTAGAACATCTTAGAAACATCTTAACATTCACTTAGAATTCCCTAATTTTGATTACACCTGATATATTTACTATCATAATCAGAATTAGAAACAAATTGTGCACTTACGCAATTTCAAGAGCATTGGGACCTTCAATGGCATTAATAGTCATCAAAGACTGGTTGATGACATTGAAGCCACATTTGATAGCATGGAATAGTAACTCCAAAACTATCTAGTGAGCAACTATAATTTTTTAAAATTTTTTTCAATAGTATCAAGTGGTCTGTCAATGGCAATAATTGACTCTTGATCCCAGTGAGATTGAAGACATCTTACAACAATTAGAATATCAACAATCATTTTAACATGATTAATTGGTCCTACTACCTTTGACTTTTGATTTTGTACAAGTGGGGCTGTTTGATTGCTAATCCAAGACATGGATATGCAGATCTTATAGACCCCACATTGAATAGACCATGTACCAACAATATCCATGTACCAACAATATCCATGATCAAATGTCCTATCCATCAAAATTTTGGTATTCTTTCAATTGAATGTGGACCTTTGATGTATTTTCTCTCAACTATCCACTTAAAGGCCTAAGATTTGAAAAGATTGGGGGTGCTCTGATATGGGACATATTTATGGGCATGGTATGGTAAGGCCATGAAGAGGAACCTGTCCATCACTGAGACCATGGGACCCACTCGATACAAAATCGAGACCCCAGGATACCATACATACATAGGGGTGTACACAAACCATGCTAGCTCAGTTAGCTCGCTCGACTCGACTCAAAAAAGCTCAATTCGACTTGGCTTGAAGTTGAGTTCTAGCCGAGTCAAGCTGATTTTTTTGAGCTCGAAAATGAGTTTTGAGATAGCCCCAGCTCGACTTGACTAGGATCAAACCTAGTTTGAATCAAACTCGGATTGAACTAGTTCGATGACTCAGTTACTTCGATATTGATGTTGCTCACTAAGTATTTGATAAAATGACTCAAAGAAGTGTGGCTGGTGGCAAGGAAGGTATGTATATAAAACCAGTACCCTTTTTTGAATGTATGTATATAAAACCAAAGTCCTTTTTTTTTTTTATGTTTCTTAGAAGGTGTTTGATAAAATACCTTAAAATCATTGTTGTTATCTCAAATACAATGTGATTTTGAATGTGAAGTCTAGGTGTTTGTGAACTCGGCTCGATCTTGGCTCAAACTTAGCCCGAGCTGGCTCGAGCCGCTGACCAAACTGATCTGAGCCGGCTAGTCAGGCTCGAGGACCAAGCCGAGTCAAGTTCGAGTTGAGGTCAGCTAGTGGTTGAGCCGAGTCCAGTTAAGGCCAGCTGATCGACTTGGTTTGACTGGATGTACACTCATAACATACATACCATCTCGTGGAATTCGGCGGAAGGAGTTGCTTAGTTTGCTGAAAGCTTCATCAAATGTTGGCAGTTACTCTGCTGCGTTAATTAAACAATGCTATCCTTCGCAAATACGTAAATATGTTGAAGCCTACACGGGAGTAGTGATTACCAGCAACTGGTTGCCCTGCCCACCTTTCTATGTGCCACCTGTGCATGACATCCAAGCCATGTGAAAGGTGGACCCACCGGAATTGAAAGATCAGGCGGTCCACTCGTTAGGGAGCATCCTGCGTTGAATAATGGACGACTCTGTACTCTATTTAACCTGCATGCGCCACTTTTATGACTGGAAGCGGATTGGCTGGTGTAACACGCACCGGTGTAGACACGGGTGGTGCGAAGTCGAGCGCCTCGGCTCCTCGAGCTCCTAGTTGTACTGTACGAACGGTTCAAAGGAGATCAAAGTTACATGAGCCCACAATAATGTATTTATTATATCCACACCATTCATCCATTTTTCGAGACCATTTTAGATCATTACATAAAAAATGAACCATATCTAAAGATCATATGGATCACACCAAAATAGCAGTGAGGTTAATAATTTTCACCGTAAAAAAAAATATAGAGCCCACAGTAACGTCTATTTTTCATCCAATCTGCTAATAACCTTAAAAATACATGAACGAAGGGAAAAATAAATTTTATATGGATATGAAACTTCCATGACACCCAAAAGGGTTTCATTGGTATACATTCAATCTCCCACTGCCTTTTCAAGTGTGGCCCAATTAATCTTTAAACCTGTCCTATTATCGATGGACGGTTTGGATATAATACATACCTCATAATGGGATCCACATGACTTGCTGACGTCAGTACATCAGCTATATAGCTGATGTATGGTACACCATCCAATCCGCTTCCTGACTGACTACAGTGGCACGATTTTTTTGCCGACACACACCACCAACGTGCATGTTCCCACGTGTCGTACGAAGACGAGCTCTGATCTCCTCGAGCTCAGAGTTGTACTAACGGTTCAAAAGAGATCAAAGTTACATGGGTCTTACAATGTTGTATTTATTATATTCAAACCATTCATAAATTTAACAAGATTAATTCAGATTACAAGCTCAAAATTGAATTATATTGAAAGCTCAAGTGGACCACACCACAAATAGCAGTGGGACATGATTGCCACCGTTAAAACATTCGTAAGGCCTATCATAACGTTTATTTTCCATCCAATCTGTTCATAAGGTCACAAATACCTAGATGAAGAGAAAAAATAAATATCATATTGTTCTAAAACTTCAGTGACCCAAAAAAGGATTTCAATCGTAGACGTTCAATCCCCCATTACTCTCTGCAGCGGCGTCCCTTGATCTTGGATCTATCTTATTTTTCGGTTTAAGCATTAAGACTAGTTCTCCAAATGGTTGGATGGTTTGGATATAACATATACCTTATAATGGAACTCACAGAGCTTGGTGACATCAACGCACTGGCAGGTCGGTGGTGTGTGGTACACCAGCTAATCCGCTTCCGATCGTGTAGGTAATCATTAATGAACGTACGTACTAGCGTCGAATGAGACGTGGACAATTTCACGAATGGCCATTGTGGAAAGAAATTCGACCGAAACTTTTGATCCAGCTAAAATTAGGATAATGATGGAGTACAACCCTGCTGCGATCCAGCTAGAGACAGACGGTCCTGTCAGGGTTTATGTGGGGCACACCCTGATGAATACGTTTTATTCACACCGTCCATCTATTTGGGTGGATCGTTGTAATGGTGAATCTAAAAAAGAATAGATGGAGGGCTCAAGTGAATCACACCCATGAAGCAGTAGCTATTGAAAGCTTATTATTGAAAATTTCTTAGATGGAGATAAGCTGATATTTATGTTTTCCCCTCGTCTAGGTGTTGGTGACCTTATGAATATAATGGATGACAAATAAACATCACAACGAGTCTTAGAAAGTTTTTAATAATAGAAATTAATCCACGCTACTTACTGTAATGTGGTAAAAAAAAAATAATAATAAATAATTAGAATGGACGGTCACATTGGGCCCCACAGAGCCCTAATAGGACGTCTGCCTTAGCTAGGCTCTAGTGGTGGTAGTACCTAACCTGTATCTTGTTAAATTGGCCTAAATGCACACTAACTATCAATTATCATTGACCTTTGAATGGCTGCACTAATTTAATCATTTTAAGGTCAACTTTGAGTGCGTAGTAATCAAATTTTATTATTTTTAGTTAGTTAATTTATTTATTATTTTAGTATTTTAGGCTTTAAGAGTCTGGTTGTGATTCAAAGTTCTTATTTCAGTCATATAAAAGTTATTTACAAGTTTGTAGGGGACTATAAATCTTTTGCCATTTGTAATAAGTTTTATGTTGTGAGAATTTTTATTAGTACGGAAAAGTCGTATTGAGTCAAATTAGAAGTCAAGCCTCTTTGCTTACATGAGCCCATCATGTTGAATCGTATCAATTTTATTCTCTTTTTAAAGATTTTATATTTTGGGTACTTAAATGTGTTTTTTTTTTTTTTTTTTTTTTAAAGAATTTTTTTTTGAAAAAAGACACCAATTTCTTCCTCTTTCTACCCACTAAAACGGGCAATAGTCAGTTTGCACAAAAAGTTGGAATAGTCAATTGGCACAAAAAGTTGATGCACTTTCAAATATCTATATTAGGGCATCTTTCATTGATTTATGATGAAGTGACAATGCATGGGGTTGAGCGACACCATGACAATGAGAATTCAGTTGGATAACTGGATGACAACGACAATTCAGTTGTATCCAACTACCTCAAATACAATCCAATAAGGCAGTATTTGGACTTCCAAACACAACCCTTACAGCAAAAGAAGTTATACTGTATCAGGCTTCCATGTAGATCTTTATATACAATCTCATGTTGCAATGGAACACGGGAGTCGCACGTGCTTATTGGAATCAAATAAAGCTTCAAATCAAATTTAAAGAATAAGAATTCAGGTAGTTAATTCTTGAGCAACCCTCATGTGCTATGTTCGACAATTCCTCACCTCCGCACACATAGGCAAAAAGGCTAATAAGGAACATGTGTGTGTGTTTGATCCCTATTTAGATCTCTTGCTCTGAAAGTAGGTCATCCTAAACCAAAAAGTCAACCACATACAAAACAACTGAGTGCCCAAAGAATGTTATTTTGACTATCAATTTGTAAATAACATGTGTAAGCTTATAACATATGTAGCAAGGGAATAGATAAAAGAGGGGATTATCATATTCTTCTCAAAAATAACCTTTGAATCCATAAAAATAGAAAAATTACTAACAACAACAAATAAAATCGATATTATTAAATGAATTGTAAATAAAGTTAGTTTCTAAAGCATAACTCTTAAAATCACAACTTTTCTAAAATAATAAACTTATCTAAAATAGTAATTTTACTAAAATTAGTAAACAACTTTTAAAGTAGTTCAAACTCTTTTTCATGAACAGTAAAAAAATAATAATATTAAACTTAACAAAAATTGTAACTCACTAAACAATAACAACTTTAGCTTTACACTCAAAATTAGCCCCTAAAATGACCTGTTTTAAAAAATAAAATAAAATAAAAAACATTCAAAATCCAATGACATTTGATATTGGCTAGCATGTAAGGCTTGTCAATAGCTTTTTAACGATATCTTATACATGTAAAATGAATGTCCAATCATAAATTTATGGCCATTAGAAGTTATGATGTGTGCTTGACCCTTGGTGAAATTACAGTTTAGACCGCTGCAGTGGAAGTATGGAATAGTCCAAGTGTCTTAGAGGGAGGGTGAATAGGACCTTTCAATGATTATACCAATTTAAAACTTTATTTCCTAGCTTAAACTGATTTGCAATTAAACTAAGTAAGGCAATGTAACTCTAAAGTCTACCAAGCCAATAGAGAGTTGAATCACATAGGCTACTCAAGAAATATAAACAAAGCAACTAACCTATAATATTGGGAACCTATCTGTGGAATGTACTACCTATCAATCTTTACCATTCATTCAATCATGCATGAATAATCAAACATTCAGACTTAAATAATCATGATTAAATAAATATGCAAATGACAATTCTAAACACAAGGATGTATAGTGGTTCGACTGCTTGCCTACACCACTCTCGATGGCTACACTCTCTCCTAGAGTGTACCGGATTTTACTATAAATGGTTTTAAATCAGGTTTACCATTAACATTTACAGCCCTACATAAGGACTCAATAGTTTATGCTCTACATACAAGCAAATGTTTTACACTAAAAACCTACGTTTAGGCCTACCGCCCAAGGTCTCTCACAAGGCACCTATGTTTAAGAACACTGGCCAAGGACCCACAATAGGCACCAACGTTTAAACACACTGACCAAGGTCCCACAATAGGCACCAACGTTTAAACACACTGACCAAGGTTCCATACTAGATACTTAATCGAGTTTGTGTATGACAAACTCTTAGCCTTAGTCCAACACGAGGATAAAGATTAACTTTTAGACTCTTAACAACGAAACTTGTCAGAATGAATCCACTTTTGTAGCTTGTCTTAGGTTGCTTGATCTTCTCTTTCTCGTGCTTGAATCGGCTCCCCAAAGATCCTCCAATTACGATGATGTGGTTTTCTTATTTTTTTTAGCTTCAAGATCTAGTACCTTGCATATGATGTTCCTATTAAGGCAACCAAGATAATGGTAGTGCGTTGAATCTCCTATTAAAGGTTATGAATAGATTTTCTAAGAGATTCAACTAATGGATGTTTTAGAGTATCATGGAGACTAAGGATTTGCCAATGAGTTTGGTCTCTATACTCTAGAACAGGTTAGAGATCGTGTTCTTCATAATAGGAACTTTGAATGCTCATTGAAGTGAGAAATTACAATGAAGGAACATGAATCTCATGTGGATAGAGTATAGGATGAGTGGGATAAGCTTGTAATACACTAGAGACTCTTAAATGCCTAAATTCACACTTTCCATAAAGTTCTAGGTCTTATATTCATAAAGAAAAAGTCTCAATGAATCTATAATGGCTAGTTTTCAGTTCTACCAAGTGAACCTTTAGTGGAACCAAACTATAGACGGTGGCACCGAAATATCTCTCAATGCTACCAAATTAGATCTTGAAGTTGCAGTATGAAATTTGTGACTTTATTTGACATTAAATACATCGAATATTTGTACTTCGGTAGGAGTCAGTAGGATCGAAATTCCAGTCGGTGGTACCGATTAACTTGGAATGCTACTGGTCTATTTTGGGCACTTTCGGTTGCACCAAAGATATATTCAGTGGTACCTTCTGCAACTTCTGCAACCGAATGTGAGACAATTTTTTCTGTTTGAATTTTTGTCAAGAAATTCATTCAACAACTTGGAACTTTCTAAAGCCAACTCTAGAATGATGAGAAATATGAGCTTAGAATGGCTTGTATAGATGATCTAAGTAGGTTTTCTTATTATGGGTCCTGGTCATCTATATGTATGATCCAGATTATAGAAGCTTCTTTGTACTTAAAACTTATAACTTGGGCTTCTGCTCCAGTTGCGTCGTTGTTCTTCATTTGCAAAGGATCCATCCAACTACTTGACACAACTAGTCAGTGATTAACAGACATGTGTGCATGGTTAGTGCACTAAGAATCTCCCCCTTTGTCAATTACGTGATTAAACAACCTAACCTAAGACATTGTCATAGCCCATATCAATAACATACCAAAACAATGAAAGATTATATATTAAAATTACATATCAATATACAACTCAAAAACAATTTAGACATGTAATACAATAATGTTGCTTCCCCATAATTTCTTCCATGATCAACCTATAATAAGAAGGAACAAACTCTACAGAGAACAACAGATTGTTTTGGTGGGTAGGCTTCTTCTCCCCCTTTTTGTCAGTTATTGGCAAAGGTTTTACTAAGAAGTAAGCCGATAACAAATATATGAGAAAGCTTAATTGAGAGAAGAGAGGACATACAAAGCACATAAATTTAGAATAGCAGGGAACATAGAAACATTATGTGACAAGCATGTTTTTTTTTTAAAAAAAAATCTAACCATGAAGCAGAATAAATTGTATGAGCATAAAGATATTATCATGAATTCATCAAAATTACTACCCTAAGCTTAGGTAGAATCATCCATCCTCTAAAAAGAGACCTAACCCTTAAGGGCATAAGAATCCAAAAAAGCAGTGTATTAGTAAACAAAGCCTAAGGAGCAACAAAATCTCAGGATTTTAGGTGTCAGATTAGTTTATAAGTCATTCACATTCACAAACAACAAATAGACTAGGAAGGGCTGGGTGACCGAGCATCCGTAGAATCATCCTGGCAGCAAGACAGATGTGACACAATTCGTTTCATAATCCATTGTATGGAATGAATGACTCGCTCCAACCGGGACTAGCATTCGAGTATCTCCTTTTGTTGCTCTCTGATAGAGATGTGTAATAACCCGACCTTTCAGGACCCGAATATATGACTCGTTTCCCAAAAACCCGAGCGTTAACCTTAAAGGATGGTCAAATTCGAGTATATTTTTTTTTCTTTTATCAGAGTAGGCAGATCAGCGTAGTGTGAAAAAATCGACATAAAGGAAAATTCCATTATCATTCAAATATACAAGAAGCTGCCCATAATGACTTATACAAACCAATGTCTTAACATTAACGATTACAAGATTTGCATACATAAGAATTAACAGAAAGAATCTAAATGTAAGTCGTGTGACCACGCAGCTCCTCTTAACAATACGGTTGTGCATCCATGGCACCTGCACAACTCCTCATCAAGTCTAATCATATACATCATCTGGGTCACCTTTTCTACCTGTACGGTTAATTTTTAATGGATGAGTGGCCAGCTCAGTGTGAATTCCCCTCAAGACTACACACCACTGCATTAGGTAAGCATAGTTATAAAACAACAAGCAATCCAAAACAATCCATAATGCAGTCTTTTTAAACGCATGGATGCGTGAATGTACATCGGCCTGGGGATGCACATCCAGCCGGACTTGAGCTCGTCGCCCATGCAATCATCGACCTAGGAAAATCATCCAGTCGGACAGGGGTCGATAGTCGGTGGTCTGGGAGCTAGAGAAAATGATACCCCAACAACTCTAGGGCACGTGCTACAGCATCCAGAATTAGCCACCCGTCATCGCCAATATGTCATGGATGCATGATTAGCCAACCCATTATTAGTCCAATTACAATCAGCCAATTAGGTAAGCTCAAGGTCACTATAGGGAGCACATGGCACAACGTAGTCTGACAGCTCGAGCATAATGTCCCATACCAACATCCTCGGCCCATGAGGCTACCATCTTAGGATGTTTAATGGAAACCCATCGACTAGTGGCCAATCATGTTATAGTATATAGGGCTTACCATCGCCTAGTTGCACAGTATAAAACATCGAACCCATATAGGAAAAATATCAAAATAAAACCATGTAAGGCGAGTATCAAAATATGCCACATAGGGCCGATATCAAAACCATACAATAAAGACCATCCTTAAAAACCGTTGGACACAACAACCCTGGATGGAAGGCCCACATCAATGATCCATCTAGACCACCACTCAATAACTACTAGATCGAAGGTCCATTGCAATCACCATCAATCGAGTTACATCTCAAGTATGGGTGTACATTTATAAGTGGGGGTTTCCCACTGATGTACCAGATTAAGTTTCATAAGCAATCTACAAATAATTTATGAAAAAATATATAGGATGAACATTAAGTAAGCAATATAACAATTCAATTTTCACCAGCTAACACATGTGATTATAAGAGGGAGATATCAATTATAAATTTAAATAAAAACTATAACTTAAGCTAATGAAAAGATGGAAAGCTCAAGGGGAAGAATCATCACCTGACTAGTTGAATTGCCCATGCCAACTAAGGTCGCTAGGAAGTGCGTGTCCTTAAAATCAAGTCCTACCATAAATCAGGAACTTGTATAATTAGATCCAAGATCTACACACTACCTAGGGTTTGGATTACTTTTAGGGTTTTAATGTGGAATTAGGGTTTTATCCCAGAGTCTAGCCCCATACTTAGATTTTAGGATTTTATTCTAGAGTTTTGTTTCTAGGCTAAATACTTAAGGTTTGAACCCTAGTTGGTGTATTAGTTACGTTTAAACTCAATAGTTATAAGATAATTATTAGCGTTAGTGTTATACTTCATATTAGCTAACATATTAATAATAATAATTCTGATGATAATTAATATTGTGATCTACCATTTATGATAATATTTAAGAGTGGAAAAAGCAATACACTAGTAATTAGTAATGATATGATTTTATATGTAATAACTAACATCGGTATAGATAAGCTACTATCAGCTATTCATCCTAATATTAAATTCCTAATGATGATAGGAATGGTAACCATGTTAACAGTATTAATGATTGTAAAATTGCCACTAATGCTAGCGATGTAATTATTATTAGCTATCATGACAACCCTAACCCTTGTGATAATAATAAATATTATGGTGTATTATTAATGTTAATATTTAGAAGTGGTAAATGAAATAAAATTGTTTACTAATTGTAATTTCATTTAAAATTACTAGTCCTAGCACAAATTATCCATTTAAAGGCTAATCACATATAATGTTAGCAACCTACATAATAAGAGTGTAATCATGATATTAATATAATGAGGCACATCTAATCTAGAAAGAAACATTGACTCACTGAGTCAACTCGGCCGATTTGGATTTGGTTTGAGAGGTTACCTGATGGCAATGCATGGTACTAGGATTGGGACTGGGAGCCTCAATACTGCCGATTTGCTGACTGAGTATGATCCCCGAATAATATGAGAATCGGGTCAGCCCTACTCAGTGAGTTGACTCGGTCTTCTCTCTCTCTCTCTCTCTCTCTCTCTCTCTCTCTCTCTCTCTCTCTCTCTCTCTCTCTCTCTCTCTTCCCTACTTCCTTTCTATCTTCACTTCATTCCTTCCCTGTTGGTCACCCAACAATGTTTAGGCTTGGACTGGGCTCACCCAACTCGATGCCAGTGAGTTGATGACTCAGCTCAAGTTAAGCTAGTGTGGCAAGACAGCCACCACACGGAGCATCCTCTCCTTCCCACCTCTATTCTCCTTCTTCTTCCATGCACTTTCTCTTTTCCTACCCACGACCAGATTGTGTCTGGATCTAACCAGACCCGGCCCTAGCTCAGACCGAACTCGGTCAGGTTGGTGTGGTGTAATAGCAGCACCCCACGAATCCTCTCCTCCTTCTTCTTTCTCTTTTCTTTCTTTTCCTTTTCCTTTCTCACTCTCTTCCCTGTTCTCCTTCTCTGGCCAGCCGCAGTAGGACCTGCCTCAAACCTGAACCGAGTTAGCGACTCAGTTCGCTGTACATCAGCATGGTGCAGCTGCACCTTTCTCTCTCTCACGTTCTCTCCCTCTTTATTTTTCTTTCTTCTCTCTTTTTCCTCCATGCCTCTATCTGCTTCCATTCTGTTAGCTACTGCAACTCCAACAAAACTGTTGGACGGTTGGATTCGTCCCAACTTGGGCTGATCTTAGTGTGGTTGGTCGAGGAAGATGACCCAACTTCAATGGTAGACTCCCTCCCATGGCTTCTCTCTCTAATCCGACCATATGGTACGGTTCTTACGGACCCTAGGAAGCTTACAGATAAGCTTTTTCAAAGCTTGAGGATGATTTGGGTGGTGGGTTCAAGAGAATAGGAAAAATGGTTGTTTCTACGTTTTCTCTTGCTGAATGATAGGAGGAGACATTTTCTCTTCTTCATGTAGGAAAACCTAGCTTTTCTAGGTCTTTGGATCGTGAACGAACGTCCCAGATTCATTATAGTGGAAACCGTTTTCAAAAAAATACAGTGGGAAAAGAAAATCGAAACCGACCACGGTTTTGGTTGCTGGTTTTCTCAGAAGACCATGATCCTTGTAAACCACAATGGATGGCTGATATTTCTCCATTTTGAACGATGGAGATGCAAAGGCTAGGACGTTCACATGGATCACCCAGCTGGCACGTAGCAGGTTTCTATTTTCGAAAAAGGCAGCTTGAACAGCTGTAAGACCTGTATCCTAGTTCGTACTGTTCCATCAACTCCCACGATCCTTCTCGTTGAATTACCTTCGACCCTTAACTAGTATTCGCGGGCGACCTTACATCACACGCCGTCAACCCGAGTCGACTCAACCCGAGACTTTTACCATAGCAACTGCGCCATCGTCGTGGTTCCGATGTCGCGACTCGAGTGCCAAGGCGATACCCTGGTCAGGAGATGTGGGCCAACGTTCGGTGTGAGAAAAATGCCGCGCGTTTGCAATCCCAAGAGAATCTCTACGATATGTCCCATCAATCAATCACTCCATCAATCAATCCCATCACCTCATGGCAAGTACACCATCACCTCTTACCCATCCCCAAGCAACTCATAAGTCAAAAGTTTCTTACACCTTCCCATACCTTTCTTACATCACCCCTCCCTAAAGTCAACAAAGCCTTACACACCCATCTCTCTCCCATCCATCACTCCATCACCCCATCACCTCACATCTCCTTATAACTCTCTCTCTCTCTCTCTCTCTCTCTCTCTCTCTCTCTCTCTCTCTCTCTCTCTCTCTCTCTCTCTCTTCTCATTTCTAATCTCATTCCTCAAGCAACCTAAGGTGCTCATGTCCAACCATTTCAAGAGAGAAAGAGTGACCTTGTGTGGCCCATTTTCCCATCCTAAAAGCTCTTATCCTAACCATTCATTTCTCATCTCCACCATCAAAGTGGAGCACAAGGAGACCGGCTTTCCAACGGACCGTGAAGATCATAAGGTGGGTGATTGTATGCTTTGATTTTGTGATTTAAGGGCTCACTTATGGTGGGACCCATCTTGATGTATGTTGTAATGCATGGATGAAGGGCCCATAGTGTCGGGGTCCCTCCATCACCGCTCGTCTCTTTTTCTCTCTCTCCTTTTTTTTATTTATTATTAATGGACGGGATGACCCACCCATGTGGGACCCACCATGATGTTTCATCTACGCTGTCCAGATTACGGACGTGGGGCCCACCATGATGTTTCATCCACGCTGTCCAGATTACGGACGTGGGGCCCACCATGATGTTTCATCCACGTTGTCCAGATTACGAATGTGGGGCCCACCATGATGTTTCATCCATGCTGTCCATATTACGGACGTGGGGCCCACCATGATGTTTCATCCACGCTGTCCAGATTACGGACGTGAGGCCCACCATGATGTTTTATCCACACTGTCCAGATTACAGACGTGGGGGCCACCATGATGTTTTATCCACACTGTCCTATGGGAGGACAGTGGGTCCCACTAGCCATGTGTTACATCCACACCGTACACCGTCCATCTAGAGAGATCATTTTGAGTATGGGCCGAGGGTTGGGGCAAGCCCAGTGGCTGACATCAGTCTGCCCGCTGGCCCACCTTGATGTATTATCCACAGGCCTACATGCTGAGGTGGACGTATGGGGTTGGCCCACCTTCTGGATGACCCACATCTAAGTGGGACCTACCAAGATGTGTTGCATCTACACCGTCCACCCCAATTCTTAAGGTCGTGGGCCTGGAGTGAGGTAGATCCAAATCTTAACCGTTCCTCACTACAACAGCAGTAGGGACTGGAGCCCACCATTTCAGCACCATTGGGCCCACTATGATGTGATTAGGCCCACCATATATGTGTGTGTGTGTGTTCTATCTTGGCCATCCTGACGTTTGATGCCCAGCAGATCCAGCAAACGCTGGTGGGCTAGACATCCAGCTGATGGCCCACCTCACTGTAAGTGTTATATATTCAGGTTTACCGTCATTTATGGGGCCCCTACACCATATGCATGTGATTTTTCCAGGACCATCCAAGTGCTCGACGTCCAGTAGGCCCAGATGGGATGAACGTCCAGCCCGTGGGGAGCGTGTGAGCTGCCCCACGGGGCTCACCATGATGTATGTGTTATGTACACACTGTTTGCCCATTTTCTGGGCCATGGGTTTCCCCACAAGGCCCATTGTGATATGTATTAGGCCCATGGGCGAGGCACATTATGATGTATTCGTGGCCTATAGGCAAGGCCCATTGTGATATATATTAGGCCCATGGGCAAGGCCCATTGTAATATGTATTAGGCCCATGACGTGCGGCTTAGTTGATGTATTCGAGACCCAGATACGTGGCCCATTTGATGCGTACAAGACCCATGTGTAGGGCCCATATGTTATGTATTTGAAGCCCATGAGCAGGGCCTACCTGTCATGTATATGAGGCCCATTAGTGCGGCCCATTGGTGCAGCCCGTGGATGTGATCCACTTGATGTAATTGATGGCCCATGGGTCGAGTCCCAATGTGATGTATTCGAGGCCCATGGGCGAGACTTAATGTGATGTATTCGAGGCCCGTGGATGAGACTCAATGTGATGTATTCGAGGCCCATGAGCGAGGCCCATTGTGATGTATTCAAGGCCCATGCAATGTAGCCCACTTGATGTGTATATGGCCCTTATGTAAGGCCACGAGCTCATTATATGTTTTGGCTCTATGTGTAAGCCACTCCTTGGGAACAATGATGGTTTAATGTCCACATTGATGGCAACGATGGTTAAATGTCCATATTGTGACCTTCCCTTAGGCCCTTTGTTAGGTTGATTCCAATTTTGATTATCGATGTCGATTTCATTAGTCGAGTCCGATTGAGAGGCCGATTTCGATTGTCGAGGCCGATTCCGATTGTCGAGACCGATTCCATATGTCGAGGCTGATTCTGATTTATCGTGGTCGATTGTCCATTATCGATCGAGGCCGATTACCGATTATGATTTGTTGTGGCCGATTAACGATTATCGATCGAGGCCGATTACCGATTCTGATTCATCGTGGCCGATTAACGATTATCGATCGAGGCCAATTACCGATTCTGATTTATCGTGGCCGATTGTTGATTATCGATTGAGGCCGATTACCGATTCTGATTTGTCATGGCCGATTGCCGATTATCGATCGAGGCCGATTACCGATTCTGATTTGTCGTGGCCGATTATCCATTATCGATCGAGGCCGATTACCAATTTTAATTTATCGTGGCCGATTGTCCATTATCGATCGAGGCTGATTACCGATTCTGATTTGTCATGGCCGATTGCCGATTATCGATCGAGGCCGATTACTGATTTTGATTTGTCGTGGTCGATTGGCGATTCTGATTGTCGGGGCCCAATGTGATGTACATGCGACCCGTATTTGAGGCCCGACGTTATGTGTATTCAGCCCGTGTCTAAGGCCCAGTGTGATGTATATTGAGGCCTAGGTGATCAGGCCCATTGTGATCCATTTGAGGGTCAGGCGAAGGAGCCCATTGTGGTGTATGTTAGGCCCATGAGCAGGGCCCACCTGTTGTGTACATGTAACCCTTGAGTAAGGCCCATTATGTTATATATTAGGCCCTTGTGTGAGGCCATGGGGCCATTATATGTTTGTCTCTATGTGGGCCATTTCTTAGGGGCAATGTTGGTTAGATTCTACATTGTCGAGGCCGATTGTGGATACCGATTATGAGTATGTGACAGCATAAGCATCATGATACATTCCCATACGCATCATCTGCATGTTTATAATGAGATATGATTGACCATTGCATATGTCATTGGGCTGGATGATATGAGACTCCCTGATAGGTGGAGGTTATCTCACATGAGCGCACGATATGCATAGGATTGGTGCATTACTGGATTGTATGACTCATACATCTTGTATTGTGTGTTGTGATTACTGTACGTCCTAACGACATCAGGGCTGTAGCCTCCACAGGCATATCGTGGATGGCTAGATGGGACACCGAAAATGTTTGGTTCGAGCATTGGGCTGCTATAGATGGCTTTGGATGAAAATTCCTAAAACCCTCTTGGTTCTAGAGGACGCCCCAACGTCGAGACTGAGTGGATACACATTAGCGCCCGAGTGCCGAATACCAGGAGGCCGCGTCTCCCACTGTGCGATGGTCGGTTGGGAGGGGGTGCGGCCTTACCCGCTCGAGGGAGTAGGCATAACTAGGCTGAGTTTGACTAGCTCGAGGAATGGGTCCGCTATCGACGAGCCGGGTAGATATTGGCAGACTACTGGCCAAGCGGATAGTGAGGTCTCTTCCACTTACCCAGTTGTGCGCTTGATTGGAACGACAGGTGGCGTGGAGTGTACTAGACCCCGGTGATGATCCCCGAGAGGAACTGTACTGATATATGGACTTATTGAGTAGGAGTTGCATGTTCATTCATTCATTCATTCACTATCCACTCAGGTTGGTGGTGCGTAACTAATTATTGTGTACTTTCGTTATGGTAAGGATTTCGGTTGGGCGCGCGACTAACCTGAGTTAGGAGTTTACCACATTGAGTCTGACTATCCAAATTTAGGTATGGGACTGGTTTGGATAGAAGTCCCTTGTGTTGGACCCCATAGCCTACGATACTACGTACTATCATCCCGACTTCACACTCTAGCATGGTCATTCCATTCGCACCGCATATTGCATTACATCCGCAGCATATAACATTTTGGGTTACTGTATTCCTGCATTTATATGGTCTAGATACGGCTGACACAATTCGTGAACTCATCAGGAATTGCGTATTGCATCACATCTTCAACATCTGACATTTGGCTCTTTATGACTCCTCATTTGCATAGCTATTTTATAATGCGTATTCTGATATTGATTAACTTCTGGGCTTGTCTGTATTTTCGCTTACTCTGTTATCATATGATTTATGATTTTGTCAATATTCTGTTTACTATGATAATTCATGCTCTTGTCAGTACTTCTGCTTATTCCGACATTATACCATTTATGGCTTTGTATTGAATACTTGGCACTTACCTTGTGCACACACTTACACCACCCTCTAAGCTTTCTATAAGCTTATGCATGATAGATGTGTGCAAGTGATGTTAGGTTGCAGCGGCATTGAGCTTGGAGCATGCGACTATTTTCTGGAGCTTTGATTTTGACATATGTATTTCCCTTTCAGCATTGTATTCAAATGATTATATTAGTGGATATGTGATGATGATGTTGCCTTTATGAATTGGGTAAACTTGTGGTTATGCTTCTTACGAGATAAATGCACATTGAAAAATCCTCCTTGTAGGATCCCATGATCAGAATTTGGCGTATGGGAGCTGGGAGCCGAGAATGGGGTACTACGGAGGCTGTCGGCACCGGATTCGGCAATCGGAATTCTTGTGAGCCCGATCTCTGGATTTGGGGCGTGACAACAGCCCTCTTGCGTTGCTGTCAGTGGGTACACGATCAATATCCATCGGCCAAACCAACCATGGTTTTAGTCAGAGAGACTATTCACAACAGATGGACGGTTTGGATCGTTGGTATGGGCAGATGGTGGGCCAGGGATCATCACAAACGGACTTCCGTCCGTCCGCTGGCAAAATGCAGAGATGGAGAGAGATGTCTCTCCATTTTAAGTAAAATGCGGGTCAACCCGCTGCTGACCGAGCTGACACACCTAGTACACTTCGGGTACGGCTACACTAAGTGCACTTGCACCTCATGTGGGGCCTACCGTGCTGTTTGGGACAAATCTACACCGATCATCTAGTTTAAGGGCCTAATTAAGGTCATTTGACTAGATATCAGGTGGATCCAAAGCTTAGGTGGGCCATATTAATCAATTATCCCTTTTTAGGTGTCAATTACATCATTTCAATGGTTGGATCGCTTCGAAATTCAATGTCAATGGTTAAAAGAACCTAATAGGCCATTTCCAAGTCTTTTATCGTATATTATTAGCTCATATACTAATAGATTTTATTATTATGATATATTACTTATAATTATAATGATTTAAAACCTTATACACACATATAAAAATAAAATCTTAATGCTAACCTACTACTATATACATGCCACTGATCACCTATCTATTAATATATAGTTCAATCACATATTGTAGAATTATTATTCCTCACGTTTATTTAATATAACATTATTTTCACAATATTTCACATACATTAATTACATACGTGCCACTCTATTTCAATACGTTTTCATATATTATTTATTTTGTATATAAATTATCAACATACATCTATAACCTTTTAATCTATGTTTGTGTAAAATTTATAATATAATGAATAGATAAACTAATACACTTAGTATATATATTATTTGACTACTAGGTTGTTTGACATGCAGATAGGGATTACCTTCGACGGTTAGGTCCAAATTAGGATGCACATGAATGTTTACTAAGCTAGGTTCGCGTCCTACTAAATCAGTTCATATAGTAACACTCGAGTACGGGAAAGTACGGGGTGTTACATGATGAGAGTTTCGTCCAAAGAGGGCATAGGTGAAGGATGTGAAGGTAGAGCTACATCACCTGTAGTAGGTGCAGGAACCTCTTCTAGAGGTTCATCATCCGCAGCTTGAGGTCTCGTCGCATGCCCAGTTAAAAGTTGCATTTTTATAATGCTGAGAGCTGTGAATCTGGGGCCAGTGAGTATTTCGCCCATGTTTTCCTTTAGGCCAAATTGGTTAGCTAAGTAACATAGTAACCGTCCGAATGGTATTCCATAGGAATTGGACTCGAAGGAAGACACAATTTGATGGAAGATCATTGTCGGAAGACACATTGGTTCCCCCGTGCCAAGTTTATATAAAGTCTCAACCATGAATGGGGTAAGTTCAATGTAGTTACCCGGCCTAGGATACATGTTTGAGATAAAAATAATGTGGAGGATGCGATAATCATTGGACATTGTTGTTTCTCGGAGAGCATTGCCTTTGCTCCACTCAATGTTCCGACTATTTCAAAGGAATTCAGTCCAAACAACGCGTTTGACACCATGGACATATCGAGCTCAATGGATTGTTCCAAGCAGAGAGGGATTTTGATTAGGGAAGCAATCCTTGCAAGAGTAACATGAAAAGTTCTCTCACAATAGTTGACCTTAATGGCAAGGGAATCATGGTCTTTAGGCTAGGTACAGTGAGATAGAAAAGATTTGACCAGGTTTAATTCTACTTCACCGCCAAGAGAGAGAATGGGGTCCCACCCACGATGGTGAAGAATATCACAGACATTATAAGCTACAAGACATGAAGCATGGACATTCCTTTCACATATAATTTTCCTAAAAGTGAAACAGGCTACGATAGGACTTGGAGGAGGAGAGGAAGTGTCTTGGGAAACAGAGGTTTGAGTGATTTAACCAATAGTGCGACCACGTTATGGAACGCATAATTTAGACTTGATTCCAAAAGATTCACCCCAATCATGTTTCTTTTTGGTACGGTCCTCCCTTGGTGGAGTATATTCTTGATCTTCCATTTAAAGAAAAGAGGGGTAAAAAGGACAAGAACAGGCCAAAAGGAAGAAGAACCTATTAAAAAATGTGAAGAAACGGAGGAAATACTTAAGAAATACTGTTGAAGCTTTTGAGTTCAGTAGCAAAAACCTCTAGCTAAAGTTCATGGAAAGCAGACAAAAAATTAGGCAAAAAGGGTTTGTTCAAAAAATTAGATTTTATAAGCAACCCTGTGCAATTTCAGTGCCACCGATAAATAATTCGATGCCATTGAAGATCCTTAAAAAGGAGATTATCAAGGTTTTTCAAATGATGTACAAGTATATATCTTTCATAAGTATTTTGTACATCTAAAAGACACCAAAATGGATAACATATATGTTAAAAAATATGAATAAAATGAAATTGCGGTAATGATCAGTTTAGTTGAATAGGAATATGCCAATATGTCCTAGAGGGGGGTGAGTAGGACTTTTTTATAATCTTATAAGAATTTAAAATCCTATCACTTTAATCCTAACAGCAAGCATACATTAGGATTACTCAAGAGTAACTCTACTAGCTTCCAAGCCTAATAGAGGGTCCAATCACAAACTATTTGAGAGATGAACAATTATGAAAATTAGTTTATGATGGATATGACTGTGTGTGTGAGGTGTGATCTCAGATAATCAAACATGAAAATACTTAAGGAAATCACATAAATAATAGAAGACAATAGCAATCTCAAACACAGTCATTTTTATAGTGGTTCAATTACTTATGTACTCCACTCTTGACAACCACACTCAATCCTTGAGTGTACCAGATTTCATTAAGGAGGTTTCACAACAGGTTCACCATAAACTAGAGGTTTTAAATCAGGTTCACCTCTAACCAGTACAGCCCACACCTAGGCTGACAGTTTATGCTGCCATGAGTAAGGGTCAATACATAGTACCTGATTTTAGGTACACTGGCCAAGGATCCACACAAGGAACCTCTCACGTTTATGCTTTCACAAGCAAGGGTAAACACAAAGCACTCACTTTTAGTCACACTGGCCAAAGATCTTCTACAAGGTCCTAATAGTTTATGTTGTCCACAGAGCAAGGGTCAACACAAAACACCCACTACATACACTCCAGCCAGGGGCCTCCTAGAGGACTTGCAAGGGGTGAGAAACACCTTAGACCTAATCCTACAAAGGCATGATCACAAGGGTCCTTTAGACTTTAATGACTTACAGATAAGTAGATGAGCCCCGTTTAGCGTGTTGTTGAAGATCTCCTCCTATGTTGATGAAGAATCTTCTGGTTCCTTGGACCGCAACTCAGAAGATGTACCAATACATGACGATGGGTTGGGTCAAGGTTATAATGGAATCCTACTCTATTGAAATATTTTCTATAAGGGAAATATAGCGATTCCAATCATTTATGCATTCAAGACATCTTGGCTTAATGATTTGCCATTAAGATGGTAGCTGGAGGATCCTTGAATGCGGAAGTTCATTCCCCAATCCACTCTATTGAATGTCAATGATGAGGGTGGATTGAAGGATGAACATGAGAGAAAAGGCTTTGGGTATATGGTCTAAGGTTAAACACTCAAAAGCACTCTCTTCTCTCTCTACCAGCAACTAAGGACAAGCTCCATATAAATAGGCAAAAGGTTCCAACGGATATAAAACAGTCACATTTATGACAGAGTTCGATATCATCAAGCAGGATCGATATCATTGAGCTTATACTCTCGATTACATCGACTGGCTGCTCGATGACACAAAATCATATGTCAAACGCTTTTAAAACATTTTTCCAGTTGGTCGAGGGAATCAAACCTGCGTCGATGTCATCGGATTTCGAACTCCGATTTCATCGACATGAGAATCGATTCCTCGACATTTGAAAATGAGAGAGACTTGCCTTTGAAATGTTTCAGGTCAAGGATATGATCAAGGTACACTCGATATCATCGGAATTTGAATGTCGACGATACCGGTAGTCATGTCGATGCATCGATAAATCTCAAGGATTTTCTAGTTAAGCTTGTTGGACAGTTTATGTCCATTCTCGATGCAATCGACCCAAACTCGATATCATCGATATTTGAATATCGATTCTATCGAGTGACCCTCGATCCAAGATAACACAAAATAAAAATATTACTGGAAAACTGTGTGTCCAAGACCGATATCATCGAAGGCCTACCAATATCATCGGCATTTGAATTCTGAGGATATCAAGGAGAACCTCGATATATCGAAGATTTTATGATTTTTCTTAGAAAAACAGGGACACAATATCTTTGCTGTCAATTTTATCGAGTCAACTTCGATATACTCGAGATTTAAATTTTGATGATATCAATACATCGATAATTCCATCCAGAAGTATGTGCGGTTGCTGGACAACTTATATCCTCATTTGATACTATCGAGTGAGCTTCGAGGACATCGACAACACTTATTGATTATATCGATTAAACTATCGATAAATCGACAGAGGTAGAAAACTTAGAGATTTTTCTGAATTTTGAAAAAAGTTTTCTAACCCCAAAAACCCTACGATATTCTAATTAATTTTAAGGGTTTTAATTACCTAGTGTTTTGGGACATGGGATGTGAGCTTAAATTTACCTGTGACGATTTCAAGCACACATTTAGTTGAGGCAGACAGTTGATCGATCTTCCTATAAAGTTTCTCTGTCTAGCTGACTCAACACACACTAATTGACAAACCAGTGCACTTTCATAAAACTTATATATATATATATATATATATATATATATATATATATATATATATATATATATATATATATATATATGTTCAAAAAAATAATAATATTGAGGCTAAGATTCCTCAAATATGACAGATAAACATAGTGGACCCCTAAGTAGTGTTAAATCGCACAAATTTCAACAGATTTTTGGAGATCCCTAAATCTTTTGACATCTAATGGTTTTGTAAAAATATCAGTCAATTGTTGCTTAGTGAGCACATGTTCTAGAATAATAATATTTTCCTCAACAAGTTCACGTATAAAGTGATGTCGAATATCTATGTGCTTTATTTGAGAATATTAAACTGGAATTTTATATATATATATATATATATATATATATATATATATATATATATATATATATTGATGGAACTTGTATTGTCACAAAATAGTGTCATTGTAAATTTCTTAATGTTATAATCCATTAACATTTGCTTCATCTATAGAAGCTGTGCACAACAACTACCGACTGCAATGTATTCAGCTTCAGCAGTAGACAATGAGATTGAGTTTTGCTTTTTGTTGTGCCATGCTACAAGAAAATTTCCTATATAGAAACAACTTGCACTGGTGGACTTACGATCATCAATGTTTCCAGCTCAATCAGCATCTAAATACCCAGTAATGATGGTAGATGTGTCAAATGGGTACCACAAGCCAAAGTCAGTGGTCCCAGCCACAATTGTATAAATCTTTTTACCATGGATATTTGTAATTCTTTAGGATCAGCCTAAAATCTAGCACATGCACCAATGATAAAAACAATGTCAAGCCGACTCGCAATTAGGTAGAGTAAGTTTCCTATCATACTATGATACAAGTACTGATCCACACTCTTCATATTGACATCTTTAGAAAGTTTAAGAGTGGTGCTTATGGGAATATTTTGAGTGCGGCTAGAGTCAAGTTCAAATCTCTTTATTAAATCTCTTGCATATTTGGATTGACATACAAATATACCATTTGTCAATTGTTTCACTTGCAAACCCAGAAAGAATTCAATTCACTAAGCATGCTCATCTCGAATTCAGATTTCATTAATTCAGTGAATTCATGAGCAACATCTTCACAAGTGGATCCAAAGATTATGTCATCCACGTAAATTTAGGCGATGAGCAAGATATTTCCAGTCTTTTGCATAAATAGTGTTTTATCAACACTTCCCCTACAAAAATGATGATCTGGTAAAAATTGCATCAAGCGCTCATTCCATGCTCTGGGTGCTTTCTTTAGTCCATAAAGCGCTTTGCTTAATTTGTATACATGTTGAGGATACTTAGGCTTTATATATCGTTTTGGTTGTTCAACTATACTTCTTCCTCAAGTAAACCATTGAGGAAGGCACTTTTGACATCCATTTGGAATAATTTAAATTTTAATGCACATGCAATAGACATGAATTCTTACAAACTCGAGGCAAGCTACGGGGGCAAATGTCTCATCAAAATCAATGCCCTCAATTTTTGAGTAGCCTTGTGCTACGAGTCTTGCTTTATTTCTTACTGCATTCCTAGATTCATCGGACTTGTTTTTGAAGATCCACTTTGTTCCGATGATGCTAGTATTAAGTGGCCTGGGAATTAACCGCCATGCTTCATTCCTTTCAAATTGTTGAAGCTCATCTTGCATTGTTGCAATCTAAAACTCATTTTGGAGAGCATCTATAGCATTTTTAGGCTCAATTTTAGAAGCGAAGCACAAATGATTAAAATACCTTCAAGCTGGCGTCCAGTTTTCACTCCATCATTAGGATCTCCAATGATTTGATTGATGGGATGATCGTTAATGACTGGCAAGTTGTTTGACGGTTAAGGTTCATGAGGTGAAGTGACTTTATTATGTGAAATTCTGATTTTAGAAATTAACTTTAAAAACACTCTTTTTAGAAACTTTCTAATTTTAGAAATTCTGTTGTTAGAAACTAACTTGTGTTTGTTTTGTTCTGCAGGATCTTAATTTAGGTACTTTTAATTTAGTAACTTCTTTCTAATTTCCTCTCTCTTTCTATTTCTAAATTTTTATTTCCTTCTTTCTTTTAGGTTTAGGTTAGAATCAGAAATTGAGAGCTGAGAGTGTTTCATGCATATGTGGGTCTGTTACAACACTCAACATCTTTTGAGTGAAGGAGGATTAGTTGAGGGGTTATTTATACATCATAAGATTAGACACCAGTCAAGATCCTTAGAGTTAATTTAGGTTATAGCTGTAAATCAACTTGTGAATCAACCAATGAATCAGCCGCAACCTCGTGTTGTGGAAGTCCAGGATGAGAATAAGGTGCACCATGCATCCCCACCTTATACTTTATGAGATTATTTACAACTAGCAGGAGTGAGCACACCTTCGTGTATAGGTTTTCCAAAGAATATAGGAAACATGGACATCAAGCCTGGAGTGATTCTACTCCTTCCAAAGTTCCTTAGACTTAAATCTGAAAGTCCATATGTACATTTGTAAGAATTTAACGAGGTGATAGCCACTTTATACTTTCCTAATGTGTCTAAGGACACGGTCAGGGTGAAACTCTTTCCTTTCTCCTTGAAGGAGAAAGCTAAGACGTGGTTACACCTGCTACGTCCGCGATCTATTGGCACATGGAATGACATGATGGAGTTCATCAAAAAATTCTTTCCATCCCATAAGACAAACACCATCAGGAAGTCGATCATGAACTTCACCTAAAAGGAAGATGAAACATTCCTCCAATGTTGGGAACGATTCAAAGATCTCATTAGTTCATGCCCACAACACAATTTTGAAATGTGGCATATAATAACTTTCTGTCACAATGGACTAACATCTTCCATTCGCCAATTCGTCGAGACGATGTGCAATAGGGAGTTTATGAATAAAAATATCGATGAGGTGTGGGATTATGTTGACAAACTCATTGAAACCACATAATCATGGGACATCTCCCCAAAATCAAGCACCACCTCTAGGCCCACTTAATCAAAGGAAAGGGGCGGAATATACCTTCTGAAAGAGGATGATGATATCAATGATAAAGTGGATAATCTCATAAGAAAATTCAACGCCATGAAACTAAAGAAGGATAAGACTAAGGAAACTATTTGTAGTATTTGTGCTTGCAACGTTCGCGCAATTGAAAATTGTCCAACAATACCTATTTTTCAAGAGGCACTTAATGAGCAATCTAATGTCGTGAATAGTTACTAAAGACCTTTTAATGGACCCACTACCAATACATACAATCCTCATTGGAGAAATCGTCTAAACTTCAGTTGGAGGAATGGACAAATGGCTACTCCTCAATGATTACCTAATCAAATTCCAATTCAAGGTAAACCTAAAGAGGATCCAGTTTAAAAACATATTCGAGACCAAGAGCAACTCAACCAGGATATTAGATTAGCATTGGGAACGCTTGCATCAATTATTTCAAGGATAGAGTCGCACTTAACAATTGAGGAAAAGAGGATGCTTCCTGCTCAACCTCTCCCCAATCTCAAACAGCAATGTGAGATAAGTGATCTAAGCTCTTTAAATCAGATGGAGCAAGCTAAATATATCACTACTCATAGGAGTGAGAAGACCATTGACAAAACTATTTCGGTTAAGGCTGAAAGTATAAGAACCCGGAAGAGGACAACAAAGATAGACCTAGCACTACTTCACAAGAATTAAAACTAAAATTTCAAGGTAAGCCGATTGCACCATTCCCCCAACGGTTAATTACACCAAAACCTCTCTCTAACTCTCAGGACATTGTAGAGGTGTTGAAATAAGTGAAGGTCAATATTCCTCTAATTGATGTCGTAAAACAAATACCTTCAAATGCCAAATTTTTGAAAGACTTGTGTACGACAAAAAGACGGTAAAATATTCAAAAAAGAAATCTTCTTAAATGAAAAAGTGAGGCCTATCCTAAAGTAAGATACCACAGAAATACAAAGATCTCGGTATCCCAACTGTCACTTGTGTAATTGAGAACTACCAAATTGAGCACGCACTTCTTAACTTAGCAGCGAGTGTAAATCTGATTCCTTACTCAGTCTATGAATAGCTAGGTTTGGGTGAATTAAAACCCACTCGAACCACATTACAACTTGATGAGTTCGTATACTAAGAGGGATAATTGAGGATGTGTTAGTCTAAGTTAACAAATTCTACTACCTGGTAGATTTTATCGTCCTAGATACTCAACCCATCATAGACATGAGCACTCGAATTCCTATTATTCTTGGTCGCCCATTCCTCACCACATCAAATGCAATCATTAATTGCAGGAATGGAGTCATGAGCTTGCCTTTTGGAAATATGACATTAGAGTTGAATATCTTTTTCAATACGAGCAAATAGGTAGAGGATGATGATGATGTCCACGATGTGATTGATTCTGTCGTTGAAGATAAAACACTTCTGACCTTATCCTCTGACCTTTTAGAGACGTGCTCGACCCATTCTCATAATTTTGATGATGACATGATTAGTGAGATGGGGAACATGCTGGATACCATGTCGTTACTTGAAGTTAATTGGTAGATGCCATAATTTGAAGAATTATCCCAAACTGATGTACTGCCTCTACCATCCAACCTCAAGGCACTAAAGCTTAACCTAAAACCTTTTCCCTCTGATTTGAAATATATCTATTTAGGTCAAGATGAGACATACTTAGTAGCAATTTGTTCTCACCTTGAGCAAGAACAGGAGAGTATGCTCATCTCTACTCTCATTAAGCACAAAGGAGCTCTTGGATGGTCGATTGTGGACCTCAAGGAAATTGACCTTTTGATTTGTACTCACCACATTCATCTTGAGGATAATGTCAAAACCTCACGACAACCACAATATAAATTGAATGCAAACATGAAGGAAGTGGTTAAGGCTAAGGTTCTTAAGCTACTGGATGTAAATATCATATACCTAATATCTGATAGCCAATGAGTGAGTCCAACTCAGATGGTTCCTAAAAAGTCTAGAATCATCATCGTAGCCAATGCCAATAATGAATTCATGCCAACTAAGATCACTACTGATTGGAAAATGTACATCGACTATAGGAAGTTGAATACCATCACGAGGAAGAACCACTTCCCTTTGCCCTTTATCTATCAAATTTTGGAAACGCTAGCTAGTCACTCTTACTATTGCTTTCTCGATGGTTATTCGGGCTATAATCAAATCGAGATAGCCCTTAGAGATCAGGAAAAGACCACATTTACATGTTCTTACAACACATTTTCGTACCGAATGATGTCATTCAGGGTATGTAATGCCCCTACCACTTTTCAGCAATGCATGCTGAGTATTGTTTTTTGACATGGTGGGGCAATATTTAGAAGTCTTCATGGATGACTCCTCAGTCTTTGGTCCATCCTTCAATGAATGTTTAAAAATTTTGAAAAATATTTTGAAGTGATGCGAGGAAAAGAACTTGGTACTGAATTGGGAAAAGTGTCACTTCATAGTTCATAAGGGAATTGTCATTGGACACATTATCTCGTCCAAGGGAATTGAGGTAAATAAGGCTAAAATTGATCTTATCTCTAACTTATCTCTATCCAAGAACATACGAGACGTGCGATCCTTTCTAGGACATGCCGGGTTTTACAGAAGATTCATAAAGAACTTTAGTCTCCTCTCTCGTCCTCTATATAATCTACTTCAAAAGGATGTGTCATATGAGTGGACTGAGCAATGCCAGGAAGCTTTTACTAAGCTCAAGGACATGTTAACCACTATACCTATCATGCAACCACTCAACTGGAGCCTTCCTTTTGAACTTATGTGTTACGCGTCTGACTATGCCCCTACATCATTCATTACGCAAGTAGAAATCTAAATCTTGCCCAAGTGAACGACTTTACTATAGAAAAGGAACTCTTGACCGTAGTCTTCCCTTTGGACAAATTTATATCCTACTTAATCAGATCTAAGATCATTATCTACACTGATCATGCGGTACTCAAGTACCTTCTTTCTAAAAATGATGCTAAGCCCTAATTGATAAGAAGAATCCCCCTACTCCAAGAATTTGACTTGAAAATAAAAGATAAGAAGGGAGTAGAAAATGAAATGGTTGACTTTAGACTTAACCTCCATGATTCCCTTGAGACAACACCTATAAATGACATGTTCCCTGATGAACAATTGTTTAAAGTCACCCATTCATCTTAGTTCGCTGATATTGTTAACTATCTTGTCACAGGCTTCATGCTGACACATTAGACTGCGCAAGATAAGAAGAAATTTTTCCTTGAGGTATGTAAATTCTTCTAGGATGATCCTTATTTAAATATTACCCATATTAGATTTTAAGGAAATGTATGCCAGACAATGAACATTAGAGTGTCATCTCCTTTTGTCATTCTCAGGCCTGTGGTGGTCACTTTTCTGCTAAAAAGACCACGACCAAAATTCTGTAGTGTGACTTTTATTAGCTCACTATGTTCAAGGATACTCATGAGTTTTGCAAAGCTTGTGAGCATTGTCAGAAGTTGGGAGCATTATCCCATCAAAATATGATACCTTTGAACCCCATTCTCATAATTGATGCATTTGATTGTTGGGGCATCAATTTCATGGGACTATACCCTAAATCTCATTAAAATTTATGCATTCTGTTAACCATAAACTATGTCACTAAATGGGTTGAAGTGATCTTGTACCGGAATAATGACCGTCAAACGGTCATTAAATTCTTAAAAGAGAACATTCTTTCCCGATTCGGAACCCCTCGATCCATCATTAGTGTGGAGGATTACATTTCTATAATAGGCCATTCGTAAATTTAATGAAGAAATATGGCATCTCCTACAAAGTGAGCACTCCGTAACACCCTCAGACAAGTGGGAAAGATGAGATTTCTAATAGGGAGATCAAACACATCCTGAAAAAGATGATTAACCCAGGCCATAAGGATTAGTAAATTCGCTTGACTGATGCTTTATGGGCTTATCGTACAGCCTTTAAAACTCTCATTGGAATGTCTCCCTTTAGACTTGTCTATGGGAAAGCTTGTCACTTACCAATAGAATTAGAACATAGAGCCTACTGGGCTATAAAGAATTTGAACTTTGACTTGAAAAATGTTATCTCACTCCGTAAACTACAATTGAATGAACTCGAAGAGATCCGGAATGACGCATATGAGAACTCAAGAATTTACAAGAATAGGATGAAGGTGTTCCATGATAAAAACATCCTTTGTAAATTATACTTTTCAAGCTAAAAAGTCCTCTTGTACAACTCTAGGTTACATCTTTTTCCAGGAAAGGTCCAATCTCATTGGACCGACCCTTTCACTGTTACAAATGTGTATCCTCATGGGGCTGTTGAGATATAAAATCCAAACAATGGCAACTATAAGGCCTGTATCCTAGTTTGTACCATTCCTTAGACTTCTGCAATTCTCCTCGTTGAATTCCCACAACCCACGACATGTAATCGGCATTTGTGCGTGACCCTAAGTCACATCCTGAAACCTATGTCGACTCGACTTAAAACTTATACCCTAACGACTATGTTATCGCTAAGGTTCCAATGCAACAGCTAGCGCGCCGATGGGATGTCTAAGCCAGAAGTTGTGGGCCAGCGTATATTCCGAAAAAGCACCACACATTGCAAATTCCAAGAGAATTTCTACCATCCATCACATCAATCAATCAAGTACACATACCATCACAAGTCAAGTACCAACCCACACCCTACTCATCTCTCTCCCATTCCCAAAGTCAACTCTCTCTCTCTCTCCACCCATCCCTTTCTTACATCACCCATCCCTTCCTTACACCTATCCCATCCCTTTTCATCTCATCACCTCTCTCCTCTCTCATTTCTCTCTTCACTCTTAAGCAAAACAAGAGAGAGCAACCATCCAAGCTTCCCAATGAGAAGCTAGGTGTGGCACACTCCCTACCACCTAATCTCCCATCTTAGACATCCAACATTTAGTAACTTCCATCAAAGAGAAAGCTTAGGAGCTTAACATTCCAAGGAGCCAAGAACGAGTGAAATCGGTGGGTGTTCTTAGGATTCCACCGTTGATTTCTATTTGTGGGCCCACTTGTAGTGGGACCCACTTAATGTATGCATTGTATTGAGTATAGGGAGGACCCATAGTGGCGCGGTCCCTCCTTTTTGCACGTTTCTCTCTCTCTCTCTCTCTCTCTCTCTCTCTCTCTCTCTCTCTCTCCTTTCTCTCTCTCCCCTGATTGTATGGCCCACCATGATGCATGTATTTTATTCATGCCATGTCACGTCTCGAACCCAGAAATCGAATTCACAAGAATCCCGATCGCCGAGTCCAGTGCCACCAGCCTCCATAGTACCCCATTCTCAACTCCTAGCGTCCATACATTAGTTTTCGATCCTGGGATCCTACAAGGAGGATTTATATATACACACACGCGTGCGCGCACACACACACACACACACATTTAACTCTTAATAAGCATAACCACAAGATTACCCAATTCACAAAGGTAATATCATCATCATATATCCACCAATATAATCATTCGAGTACAATGTTGAAAGGAAAATACATAAATAAAAAATTAAGCTCTAGAAGACCACTACACGCTCCAAGCACAACACTGCTGTAACCTAACATCACCTGCATGCATCTATTAAGCATAAGCTTATAGAAAGCTTAGAGGGCGGTGTAAGTGTGGGCACAAAGTAAGTGTCAAGTGTTCAATACAATACCATAAGCCTACAATACCGAAAATACTAGTAATCCATAAATTATACAATATCGAAATAAGTAGAAATATTGACATGATCATAAATTATCAGAGTAAGAAGAAATACTGACAAGATCATAAATCATACGATAACAGATTAAGCGAAAATACTATCAAGTCCATGAGTCATACAATATCAGAGTACTCAATACAGATCAGCTATACAAATGAGGAGTCAAAGAGAGACAAGTATCAGATACCGAGGGTACAATGTAATATGTAAATCCTGTAAAGTCTGTTTAGGCCATATAAGTGCAGAAACATAGTAACCCAAAATGCTAAGTATTGCGGATGCAATGTAATATGCGGTGCGAATGAAATGACCATGCTGGAGTGTCAAGTCGAGATGATAGTACGTAGTATCGCAGGCTACAGGGTCCATCACAAGGGACTTCTATCCAAACCAGTCCCATATCTAAATTTGGATAGTCAAACTCAATGTGGTAGACTTCTGGTCTCAGGTTAGTCGTGCGCCCAACCAAAATCCTGGCTATGCGAAGGTACACGTAATAAATAGTTACGCACCACCGGCCCGAGTGGATAGTGGATAAATGAATAAATGAATATGTAATTCTACTTAATAACTCCACATATCAGTATGGTTCCTCTCTAGGGAATCATCGGGGTCTATTACACTCTAAACCAGATTGTCACCCCATCGCGCTCAACAAGGTGAGTGGAAGAGACCTCATTATCCGCCTGTCAATATCGGGTCTGGCTCGTCGATAGCGGACCCATTCCTCCAGCTAGTCAGACTTAACCTAGTATTGACCCCTCCTCTCGGGCAGGTAAGGCCGTACCCCCTTCCAACAGACCACGACAGAGTGAGAGATGCGGCCTAACAGTATACGACCCTCATGCGCTCATGTATCCACTTGGTCTAAAAGTTAGAGTAACCTCTGGAACCAAGATGGTTCTGGGACTTTCACCCAAGGATATCTATAGCACTCCATGTAGAACAGATTTTTGATGTCTCATATGGCCATCCACAAAATACTTGTGGAGGCTACGACCTTGATGTCGATAGGGAGTACGGTGGTCATGACACACAAATGCGAGATGCATGAATCACACAGTCCAATCATACATCAATCCTGCACATGCTGTGCTCTCATATGGGGCAACTCCGCCTATAAGGGAGCCCCATGAATAACCTGCCCTATGGCATATGCAATGGTCAATCACATCTCATAACAAATATGCAAATGATGCATATGGGCATGTATTATGATGCTATGCTGTCACATACTCATAATCGGTATCAATAACTGGTATCAACAATCGGCCTCGACAATGTGAACATCTAACCAACATTATCCCCAAGGAATGGTCACATAGAGCCAATCATATAATGGGCCCATAACCTCACATAAAGGCCTAATATACAACCCAATGGGCCTTACTCAAAGGCCACATATACACCACCGGTGGACCCTGCTCATGGGCGTAATACATATCACAATGGGCCTTGCCCATAGGCCATGAATACATCACAATGGGCCTTGCCTATGGGCCATGAATACATCATAATGGGCCTTAACTACAGGTCACATGTACATCATATAGATCTTGACAATCGGTCTTAATAATCGAAATTGGCCTCGACAATCGAGGTCAGCCTCAATAGTTGGAGTCGACATTCAGAATTAGCCTCAATACTAGGGCTCGACAATCAGAATCAGTCAATAATCGGAATCGATAAATCGATCGCGTCAATCAGAATTGGCAATCGGTCATGATAAAAAGCCTCGATCACTAATCGACAATTAGCCACGACAATCGACACCGATAATCAGCATCGATAATCGGCACCGACACTCAGGGTCGATAATCAGCGTCATCTTCGATAATTGGCACTGATTATCAGCAGATAAACAAAGTGGGGTCCATAGATGATCGGTCGATCAACCATAGTATAAAGATCGACACTCGGCCGTGGTTATATCAAATCCGATAACACGCAGCCATCCGTCTACGATGAATGGGGCCCACTTATTTGGGATTAACCCACGAAGAGAATGAGCCTAACTAGGGCTAAGGGAAGGTCACAATGAGGACATCTAACCATCATTGCCCCTCAATGTGGACATCTAACTAACATTGCTCCTAAGGAGTGGCCTACATAAGGGATTCATAAACAACGTAATGGCCACACATACATCTCATTGGGCCTTATTCATGGGCCTCTCATATATCGCGTTGGGCTTCTTACAAGGGCCTCAAACGTATCACAATGGGCCATGCCCATGGGCCTTAGATACATCTCGATGGGCTGCGCCCGTGGGCCTCCGATATATCACAATGAGCCACGTCCCATGGGCCTCATACAATCTCAATGAGCCACATATATATCACATCAGGCCTTGTCCCTGAGCCTCGAATACATCACATTGGGCCTCGCCCATGGGCCTCGAATACCTCACAAGTGGGCCTCAAATATACTTCACGGGTGGGCCACATACCTCGGCCTAATACATATCACTATGGGCTACATCACATAGGCCAATATACATCACTATGGGCCACAACCCATGGACTTTAAATACACAATAGGTCAGCCCTACACATGGGCCTCAAATATATACAATAGGTGGGCCTCAATGGATGGGCCATAAATACATCAGGATGGGCCTATTCACATGGGCCTCATATACATAGCATCGGGTCTCGATTACACATCAGGTGGGCCTCACACCAGGGCCTCAAATAAATCACAATGGGCCTCTTATGTCAAGCAGGCCACATCACATAGGCCACATTACATGGGCCGCACCAACGGGCTTCATGTTTATCAAATAGGCCACATTGATGAGCCTCATTTATATCAATCGGGCCCAACCTTATGTATATTTGAGATCCGACCTCCTCATAAGTTAATATAGAGATAAATGAAGTGAAAACACTACCAGCTTAAATGGAAAACTACCACGGCCCTTAGAAGTTTGAACGGTGGATGTCACTATCCACTATTTAAATGGTGGGGCCACTTGAACTTTAGATCTAATTCATCCATTCTCCCCCGCTATAAAATGTTCTCGTAAATGGTTGGACGACATGGATACAACACATGCATCATGGTGGGGCAGTGCTGCACCCAGCATGTCACCAAAGTGGGCCCCACGTCCACACACGGATGGACGGTAGGGATACAACATATACATCAAGGTGGCTGCACAAAGTTCCTGCCCCGTCCCAATTATAAATGGATGGATGGTTGATATGCAACACAAGCATCATGGTGGAGCAGATGGATGGACGGCTTGATGTGCACGTACCTGGTGGGACCTACAAGCTACAGACGTCAGCTGCAGTATACATATAATATAATATGCTATCATATAATATAATATAATATAATATATTATAATATACATATCCTACATAAATTACCAAAAGAAAAAGCCACCGTCCAGACCCCAGGTGCTCTAGATGTTGCTGATCTAGTGCATGAAATCATGGTGGGTCCACACGTAGGAGTGGCCCACCCTAGCAGTTATTATAAAATATTATATTATGTAATAATATATCATACTTATATATATAAACATGTGTGTGTGGGAGGGTACAAGTATCAATGTCCAGCGTCCAGATGCTGGACGGACGACTACTGGATGAAACACATCCATCATGGTAGGCCCCACACGAATTAACAGTTGCTCCCAAGCAACGAATGGGGCCCACGTGGTGTGGATAAATAAATCAAGGTGGACCCCACCTCATCTTTAAAAAAAATGGACACATGGTTTGGGTGAAACACAGACCTCATGATGATGCTCATAGAGTTGCTGAGTACAACAGCTATATAGCTAGTGCAAGGTCCACCGGCCATTCCGTTTCCACAGAGATGGGTCCCATGAGGGGCCCACCATAACGTTTATTTTCCATCTCCTCCGTTGATAAGGTCACGTAGACCTAGATGAGGAGGGAAAACAAATTTCACAATGATCCAAGACTCCTAGGACACCCAAAAGGGTTTGAATAGCAGACGTTCAATCCAACTGTTTCCTACCGTGTGGACCACCTGAGTTTCAGATGAGGCTAATTTTTAGGGTGACCTACTATCCTAAGTTGGGCTACCAAATGCACAGTATGGATGTACAAACCATATCATGGTGGGGCCAACGGCTGGGATCATGGGTCCCTACTTGATCGTCCGTCCGTCAGTGCAGGACGCTGGGGCGTCCTTTGGTTGTCAGCAACAACAACACCTACTGTTATTGTTTGATATATATATATATATATATATTAAAAAATAAATGTCATCCTAAGTTTTTTCAAAGGTGGGGCCTGCAACAGTGGAATCCAACCTAGCCGTTGGATTTCAGGGCTCAAGATAGACCCATCAAGCCTAATATTCAGTATATTTTTGCATACTGAAACAACAGGGTGTATTTTAACGGTGAACATCACTGTTTCCTATGCTATGGCCCACCAGATACTTAGATTAGATTCATTTTTTAGCTCAACGCCTAAAATGATCGGGATAATGGAATGGACGGTGTGGATTAAACCCATACGTCAAGGTAGGGCCTACATGAATAGCCCTTTCCCATAAGCTTTAAACCAAAGCCAATATTTATGGTTTCATTTCACGTTCAGCATCTTTAGACTCTGGACGGTTTGGCTATAACACATGTATTTAAGGTGGGCCTTGCTCAGGTGGGCCAGATAATCCATACACCAAGATGGGGTCCATCCGAGTGGGCCACTCAACTACATCATCATAAAAAGGGAAAGAGAGAGAGAGAGAGAGAGAGGGAGGGAGGGAGGGAGAGAGGGAGAAGCACCCACCTTAGATCTTGGACTTCTTCTTCTACCAATGTGATTTAGAGCTCCATGGGAACAAGATTCAATGGTTGGGATTGATTTTGGAGGGTTGGATTTGGGGGTGGAGAGCTTGCAAATGGTTGGAAATGGAGAGCTCTCATGGACGTTGGAAGCTCTTTCTCTTGCTAGGAAATAAGAAAGAAAGAGGGAGGGAGAGAGAGAGAGAGGTGGTGGTTCATAGGCAATTAATGAGTTTGACTTATGGGGAAAAGGGAAGGGGTGGTTGCTTGTAGAGAGTTATGGCTAGGGGTAGGGTAGGGTGATGTCACCCTATGTCACCCCTAGGGTGACATCATCATAATTATGGTTTTCTAGGAAAATACAACAACAGGGATAGGTGGGTCCCACGATTAAGCGATCAATGGTCAAGATAATGCACGGGCTGGATCTCATAATTTGAGTGTCGTATTGACGCACGAGACGTGGCGTCGAAATCGTGTCGACGACGGGGTCGGAATGACATAGGTCTTAGGTTGAGTCAGCTTGGATTTACAAGATGTGATTCAAGAGCATGCACAAATGCTATCCACGCGTCGCGGGTCGTCGAAATTCGACCAGGAAGACTGCGGGAGCCTATGGAACGGTACGGACTAAGATATGGGTCTCACAGTTCTCCTCTCCTAATAAAAATTTCATCCTTGAAATTTAAAGGACAAACAAGGGAAGAGAAAACATTATTTAATATATATGTGAAGGCACAATCAATCTGTAAAGGGCTGAAGATAGCGGTCTCTAATCTCAACCTCGCACCCCTAAGACGTATCATCAACCCTATGGTGACCCTTACTGAACCTCGGACTATGCAGTCTTGCGATCTCAATAGTAGGGAACTATATTAGAAAATTTTTAAGTTATTCGAACTTGGGGATCTAACCATTCTAGGTTCTTATCAATCATACAGTGCAGGGTAGCTATTAACAGATATGTGAAGTTATTTTCAGGTATTCTCAAGTTATGCTCTGATACCAACTTCTGTCATGCCCTGAACCCAGAAATCGAATTCCAAAAAATCTCAATCACCGAGTCCGGTGTCGACATCCTCCGTAGTACCCCATTCTCGACTCCTACCGTCCATACATCAAATTTTGATCCTGGGATCCTACAAGAAGGATTTATATATATATATACACACACATTTAACTCGTAATAAGCATAACCACAAGATTACCCAATTCACATAGGCAATATTATCATCACATATCCACTAATATAATCATTCGAGTACAATGCTGAAAGGAAAATACATAAATAAAAAATCAAGCTCTAGAAGACCGCTGCATGCTCCAAGCTCAACACTGCTGCAACCTAACATCACCTGCATGCATATATCATGCATAAGCTTATAGAAAGCTTAGAGGGTGGTGTAAGTGTGTGCACAAGGTAAGTGCCAAGTGTTCAATACAATACCATAAGCCTATAATACCGAAAATACTAGTAATTCATAAATTGTACAATATCGGAATAAGTAGAAATATTGACAAGATCATAAATTATCAGAGTAAGCAGAAATACTGATAAGATCATAAATCATACAATAACAAATTAAGCAGAAATACTATCAAGTTCATGAGTCATACAATATCAGAGTATGCAATACAGATCAGTTAAAGATAGCCAAGTATTAAATACCGAGGGTACAATGCAATATATAAATCCTGTAATGTCTGTTTAGGCCATATAAGTGCAGAAACATAGTAACCAAAAATGTTAAGTATTGCGGATGCAATGTAATATGCGGTACGAATGAAATGATCATGCTGGAGTGTCAAGTCAAGATGATAGTACGTAGTATCGCAGGCTATATGGTCCATCACAAGGGACTTCTATCCAAACCAGTCTCATTTCTAAATTTGGATAGTCAGACTCAATGTGGTAAACTCCCGGTCTCAGGTTAGTCGTGCGCCCAATCGAAATCCTGGCCACGTGAAGGTACATGTAACAAATAGTTACGCACCACCAACCTGAGTGGATAGTGGATGAATGAATGAACGAATATGCAATTCTACTCAATAAGTCCACATATCAGTGTGGTTCCTCTCTGGGGAATCACCGGGGTCTATTACACTCCGAACCAGATTGCCACCCCATCGCGTGCAACAAGGTAAGTGGAAGAGACCTCATTATCCGCCTGTCAATATCGGGCCCAGCTCGTCGATAGTAGACCCATTCCTCGAGCTGGTCAGACTCAGCCTAACATTGCCCTCTCCTCTCGGGCAGGTAAGGTCGTACCCGCTTCCAATTGACTACGACATAGTGGGAGACGCGGCTTAACGGATACGACCCTCATGCGCTCATGCATTCACTCGATCTAGACGTTAGAGTAACCTCTGGAACCAAGAGAGTTCTGGTACTTTATCCAAGGATATTTATAGCACCCCATGTAAAACAGATTTTCGATGTCCCATCTGGTCATCCACGAAATACCTGTGGAGGTTACTACCCAGATGTCCCTAGGGCTTACGGTGGACATGTCACACAAATGCGAGATGCATGAACCACACATTGCAATCATACATCAATCTTGCGCATGCCGTGCTCTCATATGGGGCAACTCCACCTATCAGGGAGCCCCATAAATAACCTGCCCTACGCCATATGCAATGGTCAATCACATCTCATAACAAACATGCAAATGATGCGTATGGGCATGTATTATGATGCTATGCTGTCACATACTCCTAATCGGTATCAATAACTGGCATCAAGTCCAATATTCGGTATATAAATGGTCAACACCTGCTACTATTGTTTGATATTTATATATATATATAAATGTTATCCTGAGGTTTTTCATAGGTGGGGCCTGCATCAGTGGAATCCAACCCAGCCATTGGATTCCAGGGCTCAAGGTAGACCCATCAAGCCCAATATTCAGTATATTTTGGCATATAAAAACAACATGGTGTATTTTAACGGTGAACACCACTGTTTCCTATGCTATGGCCCACCAGGTACTCAGATCAGATTCATTTTTCGGCTCAACACCTAAAATGATCGGGAGAATGGAATGAACGGCGTGGATTAAACCCATACGTCAAGGTGGGGCATACATGAATAGCCCTTCCCAAAAGCTTTAAACTAAAGCTAATATTTGTGGTTTCATTTCACGTCCAGCGTCTCTGGACGTTAGACGGTTTGGCTATAACACATGTATTCAAGGTGGGCCTTGCTCAGGTGGGCCAGATAATCCATACACCAAGGTGGGGTCCATCCACGTGGGCCACTCAACTACATTGTAAGACCCGTATCTTAGTCCGTACCATTCCGTAGACTTCCGCGGTCTTACCGGTTAAATTTTGACAACGTTCGACCCTTAACCGATATTTGCACGCGACCCTGATTCATATGTCGTCAACTCGTATCGACTCAACCCAAGATCTTTACCATAGCGACCGCACCGTCGTTGCGGTTCCGATGCCGCGACTCGCAGGCCTAGGTGATACCCTGGTCAGAAGATGTAGGCCAACATTTTGTGCGAGGAAAATGCCGCGCGTTATAAAACCCAAGAGAATCTTTATGATATGTCACATCAATCCATCAATCCATCAATCAATCAATTCCATCATGTCAAGTGTATGTCAAGTACACATCAACTTTCACCCATTCTTAAGCAAGCCTCAAAAGTCAAAAGTTTCTTACAAAGCCCATGCTTTTCATACACAAAAGGCCACAAAAGTCAAAAAGGTGTCTTACACACCCATCACCACCACATCTATCACTCCATCACCCATCTATCTATCTCTCTCTTTACAACTCTCTCTCTCTCTCTCATTCTCAAAGTCAAATCCAAGCAAGAGAAACCCCATACATATGAGCCTCTCCCATCTCTCCAAGAGAGCCACAAGTGTGGCCCATCTTTCCATCCCAAGACCTCTCATCCTAACCATCCATTCCTCATCTCCTCCATTGGAACCAAAGCTAAGGTGCTAAGGAACCCATAGGAGCAAGAAGATCGAACGGTGGGTGCTAGATAATAGTAGTTTTTCATATTTTTAAGACGGGCCAAGTGAGGCCAACCGATCAATGGTTTGGATCTCGCTTGGGACCCAAAGATGTGGCCGATGGCCCACTAGGATCATCATGATCATTCCATGATGAGGCCATTCTCCATGGACCCCATCATGATGTTTATTTTCTTACATTAAAAAGGTCATCTAGACCATCCATATTGGTGGGGAGAGGATCTCCACTGTTAATTTTTAATTTTGATGAACCCATGTGTAGAGGGATCCATTGATGTATGATTTCATACAAGAGAGCGCTCATAGTGGCGGAGCCCTCCATCACACGCGTGTCCCACTCTCTTCCTCTCTTTCTCCCTTTTTATTTTTTTTATTTTATGAGATTATAATAGGGTTGTGTGGCCTATTTGAATGGACCCTACCATGAGGCTTATATTCTATCCAAAGCATCAAGTGTGGCCCACTTTGTGTGTGATGTATCCACACCGTTCTCCATGAGGTGGCCCACCTAATTAGAGTCCATCTCTGTAAAAGAAAAACACAGATATAAGCTTGATTTTTTAAGATTTTGGGGTGGTTCACTCACATAGGCCCCACCTTAATGTATATATTCAATCCACGTCGTTCATCTCATTCCTTGAATCATTTTAGGCGTTTAGTAAAAGAATGAGGCTGTTTTGAGCATCTGGTGGGCCATAGCATAGAAAATTACGGTGGTTACCGTTGAAACATCGCCTAAAGTTTTTATACACCCAAAAATCTCAAACTTTGGACTCATTTAGTCCGTTATGAGTCATAGAATCCCATGACTAGGATGGATTTTCTAAATGTGGGTCCCACCTATGAAAAACCATAGGAATATAAAAAGAAAAAAGAAAAAGGGAGAAGCAACAAGCAGCTTATGCTGCTGGTGTTAGACGGGTGCAGGCAACGCTTGCTGCAAGATCTGACAGGCAGGCAGACAACGTCCCATGGCTGCTACCGTAGGCCCCACCATGATGTATATGTGAAATCCATGTCGTTCATGTGGTGGGCCCCCCTTTCAAGTTTTAACTGAATCCAAAACTCAGGTGGCCCACACCACAAGAAAAAGTGGTGATTGAACTCTACCAATGAAACCCTTTTTGGGCCCACGAAAGTTTTGAATCAATCTGAAATTTGTGTTTTCTCTTCATCCAGGTCTAAGTGACCTTATGAACAGATTGGATGACTTGTAAACATAATGGTGGGCCCCACATGGGACCCATTGTGATGTATGTGTTTTACATCCACCATCCAGGCGGATGGTGGTACCCACCATGATATATTTATTTTATTTACACCGTCCGTCCACCGGACGGTGGAGCCCTCTTTGATGCATGTGTTTTGTCTGCACTGTCCAGCGACAGTGGGACCCGCCATGATGCATGTGATGTATCCAGACCATCCATCCACTTGGAAAGATCATTTTAAGGTATGAGTTAAAGAATGAGACCGATCTATGATCAAGTGGGCCACCTATGTTTGGGTGTGGCCCATTTAACATATAAGGCCTATGGGTTTAGGCCCATTTGATATGTATAAAGCCCATAGGATTAGGCCCATTTAAGACACATAAGGCCCATATGATTTGACCCATTATGATGTACTCTGAGGCCCATGGGTTATGACCCATTGCAATGTACCTAAGGCCATTGGTGAAGCCTAGTAATGCGGCCCATTTGATGAACATAAGGCCCACTAATGTAGCCCATTTGCTGTAATGAAGGCCGAATGGGATGTACTTAAGGTCCATTGCAATGTGTGAACCCAACATGGTTTGTGTAATGATGTTTACTACGGGTTATGACTTGGGAGCAATGGTGGTTTGATGTCCACATTGCAAGTATAGTGTTGGTTAAATGTCCGCATTATGACTCTCCTTAGGGCCATTGATAGGCCGTAATTGTTGTGTGTAGGCAGTCTAGGCCCATCTGCGTTGTAAGGATAATTCATTACTTTGTAACATTCTTAGTATAATTCCATTATTCATGCCCATATACATCGTATGTATGCTTGATATGAGGAATGTTTAATCATCACATAAGCAGTTGGGCCGAGACATTTACGGGACTCCTTATGAGATGGAGTGTCCCACATGAGCGCATGGTGCGCATGAGATTGTTGCATGATTGTATAGTGTGACTCATGCATCTCGCATTTACGTGACATGTGACATCAGGACCATAGCCTCCACAAGCATATCGTGGTTGGTAGGATTGGATACCGAAAATCTTGTTCTACATGGGGTGCTATAGATATCCCTAGGTGAAAGTTCCTAAACCCTTATGGTACCAAGAGATTGCTCCAACGTTTAGACCGAGTGGGTAGATGAGCGTTGAGTGTTGATTACCAGATGGTTGCGCTCTCCACTGTGTCGTGGTCGGTTGAAAAGAGGTGCGGCCTTACTCGCCCGAGAGTAGGGGGCAAAGCTAGGATGAGTCTGACCAGCTCGAGGAATGGGTCCGCTATCGATGAGTCGAGCCCGATATTGGCAGACGGATAGTGAGGTCTCTTCCACTTACCTTATTACGCGCGATGGGGCGACGATCTGGTTTAGAGTGTACTAGACCCCGGTGATATCCCAAAGTTAAGCCATATTGACATGTGGACTTAGATGAAGATTGTATGCTTGACTTGCATCTCACATCGCATAGTCTTGGTACGGTTCATGATATTTATGGATCCATCTGCATATTTCGCATTACTCTGATATTACGTGATCATATTACTACCTTACGTACACACTTTCACCACCCTCTAAGCTTTCTATAAACTTATGCACGACCGTTGCGTGCAGGTGACGTTGGGGCACAGCAGCGCTGAGGCAGGAGCGCTTTGCAGATCATTTTGGAGTTTTTGTTCATCATCATTGTATTTCCCTTTATACTCATTGTACTTATAAAGTTTTTTATCATAGTGAAAATGTAATGAAGTTTTTGGTTATTGTTTGTGGGATTATGCCTTTGGTAATGCTTATTACGAATCAAACTGACGTTGAAAATCCTCCTCGTAGCATCCCAGGATCGGAACCTGGCGAATGGGTATAGGGGGCCGTGAATGAGATTCTACGGAGGCTATCGGCGCCAGATTCGGCGATCGGAAATTTTGTGAGCCCGGTTACCGAGTTTGGGGCGTGACATACATCATCACAAAAGGGGTGAGAGAGAGAGAGAGAGAGAGAGAGAGAGAGAGAGAGGGAGGGAGGGAGAAGCACCCACCTTAGATCTTGAACTTCTTCTTCCACCAATGTGATCTAGAGCTCCAAGGGAACAAGATTCAATGGTTGAGATTGATTTTGGAGGGTTGGATTTGGGTGTGGAGAGCTTGCAAATGGTTGGAAATGGAGAGCTCTCTTGGACGATGGGAGCTCTTTCTCTTACTAGGAAATAAGAAAGAATGAGGGAGGGAGGGAGAGATAGGAGAGAGAAAGGTGGTGGTTCCTAGGCAATTAATGAGTTTGACTTATGCGGAAAAGGGAAGGGGTGGTTGCTTGTAGGGAGTTATGACAGGGGTAGGGTAGGGTGACATCATCATAATTATGGTTTTTTAGGAAAATACAACAACATGGATAGGTAGGTCCCGCGATCAAGCGATCAATAGTCGGGATAATGCACGGGCCAGATGTCATAATCTGAGCCTCGCATTGACGCACGAGACATGGCGTCGGAATCGTGTCGACGACACCATTGGAATGACACAGGTCTTAGGTTGAGTTGGCTCGGGTTTATAAGATGTGACTCAAGAGCATGCGCAAATGCTATCTACGCATTACGGGTCATTGAAATTTGACCGAAAAGACTGTGGGAGCTTATGGAACGGTACGGGCTAAGATATGAGTCTCACATGCAACCCTTGAATTGGGCCTGCATTGTTACCTATCCGCTTGGACAGGCCCAAATAAAGGGAAAACTCAAATCTTAGCTTGATACAAGCTGGTGGCCCACACGTGTGGACCCACTAGATGTGTGTGTTGCATCCCTCCCATCCACTGTCTAGTTATGGAGTGTGGAAGCCCCCTCATGATGTATGCTTTATTCCACACCTTCCGCACCATCTAAGGATGGTGGGTCCCCTTTGATGTGTGTATTTTATTCACACAGTCCAGCACAGTTCAACAAGTGGATTGTCTTGCTAATGATGTGGCCTGCATGACCGGTCAGTCATGCGGGACCCTTTAAGAGGAAATGCTATATCAATATTGATCTGTTGAGTGTGGTGGCCCACTTACATGGACCCCACCTTAATGTATGTGCCCCGGATCCTTACCATCCATCTATTTTTTCAAATCATTTTATGGCTAAGGTTAAAAGAATTAAGAAGATCTAGATATCAGGTAGACCATATAGCAGGAAGTAGTGGAGATAATGACATCCATAGATGAAGCCTTTTGTAAGCCCCATTTTGATGCTTGTGATATCCCCACCGTTCATTGTCTAGATGGTGGGAAGCTAACTTGATGTATATGTTTTATCCCCACCATCCATTGCTTGGACATGGGGCTGCCTTGATGTGTCTATAGGGTCCACACCGTCCATGGGACCCACATGATATACTTATTTTATCCTAGCTATCCAAATCACGTAGGACCCACCATAAGAGGATTTTCTAGTGTACCTTACACCAGCTATATAGTTGTTATACGACGTCAGCAAGATCTGTGGGTCCCACCAACTATCTAGTTGTTGGATTGACATCAGCAGCTTTGTGGGTCTGATCAGGGGTACGTGTTATATCCCTACCGTCCATCTGTTTGGACATCAATAACTCTGCGGCCTCAATCATGAAGTATGTGTTTATACAACCGCCCACCTGGCAACAGGTGAGACTCACCTTAATGTATGTATTTGTATCTAGGCCATCCATCTGCTGGACGGCCATCTGCTATTGTTGGTGCTGTAGCTGAAGCTATCAAGTTTTGTAGCCCACCTTTGATGCATGTGATGTATATCCCAACTGTCCTTCATTTTGATGGATGTGGGACCCACGCCACACATGCTGCATGTGTGGCGGTGGGGCCCACCTTAATGTATGTATTTTGTATCCCCACCGTCCATCTCTGGACGATGCTGTGGGGCGCACCATGATTTATGATCCCAGCCATCTGTCTGTCCAGGGATGGGATGTGGGACCCCACCATTGATGTATGTATTATATTTTCACACTGTCCATCTTTGGATGGTGTGCCCTGTGGGGCCTACCTTGATGCATTTCTTGGCCATCCGTCCAAGGCTTGACGTGAGGCCAGCCACGTGTTTGGCCGTATGCACCGTCCACGTGAGACATGGACCCCATGATGATGTATGTGTTATATAATCCACACCATTAGGCCATGGATGGTGGGTCCACCTGTTGTGTAATCGCAGGGCCTACCATGTTGTACTTGTTTCATCTATGTCATCCCCTTATGCAGTTCACCTTGTGATGTGTTGTATATTTGTACCGTCCATCCACATGGCCACTACGTGCTGTACGTATTTGATCCAAGTTGTCCATCTAGTAGGGCCCATTATGATGTATATGTGGCCCATGAGTGAGGCTCGATGTGTTGTATATGAGACCCATGCGATGCGGCCCACTTAATATATATATATATATATATATATATATATATATATATATATATATATATATAAGGCCCATGTGATGCGGCCCACTTGATGTATATGAGGCCCATGTGATACGGCCCACTTGATGTATATGAGGCCCATGTGATGCAGCCCATTATGATATGTGAGGCCCATATAATGAGGCTTAGTGTGATGTATGTGAGGCGTATGTGATGAGGCCCATTGTGATGTATATGAGGCCTATGTGGTGAGACCCATTGTGGTGTATATGAGACCCGTATGATGAAGCCCGTTAATAAGTACATTAGGCTCTTGTGTGAGGCTAGTTATGTTATATGTGAGGCCCTTATGTGAGGCCATTGGCCCCACTATATGTTTGGCCCTATAAGGGCCACTCCTTAGGACAATGTTGGTTAAATGTCTACATTGTGACCTTCCCTTAAGCCTCATTAGGCCCATTCTTGATATGAGAAGGTCGTCTAGGCCCATCTATGATATCAGGATAGTACATCATCATCATATAACATGCTTAATATAGCTTTGTGATTCATGCCCATGTGCATCATATGTATGCTTGATATGAGAAGTGATTGATCATAGTACAAGCCATTAGGCAAATTATTATGGGACTCCCTGAGAGATGGAGTTGCCCCACATGAGCACGTGGTACATGTAGTTTTGATGCATGACTGGATGGTATGACTCAATCATCTTATATTTTATGATATAACCACTGTACGCCCTATCAACATCAGGGTCGTAGCTTCCACAAGCATATCGTGGATGGTCAGATGGGACACTGAAAATCTTTTTCTGCATTGGGTGCCATAGATGTCCCTGGGTGAAAGTCCTTAAACCCTCTTAGTACTAAAGGACGTCCCAATGTTTAGACTGAGTGGATATATATGAGCACATGAGGGTCATATACCAGTAGGTTGTGTCTCCCACTGTGTCGTGGTCGGTTGGGAGGGGGTGTGGCCTTTTAGGCTGAGTACGACCAGCTTATAAATGGGTCCGCTACTGACGAGCCGGGCCGATATTGGTAGGTGGAATGTGAGGTCTTTTTCACTTACCCAGTTATGCATTTGATGGGGTGGCAGGTGGCGTAGAGTATACTAGACCCTAGTGATGATCCCAGAGAAGTACGGTACTGATATGTGGACTTATTGAGCAGGAATTGTATACTTAGTATTTTACTCATTCAATCATTCATTCACTATCCACTCACACTGGTGGTGCGCAACTAATTTGATATGTGTACCTTCACAATGGCCAGGATTTCTGTAAGGCGCACGACTAACCTAAGATCAGTAGTTTACCACATTGAGTCTAACTATCCAAATTTAGGTATGAGACTGGTTTGGATAGAAGTCCCTTGTGATGGACCCCAGAGCTTGTGATACTACGTACTATCATCCCAACTTCATACTCCAGTTTGGTAATTTCTTTCACATTGCATATTGCATTGCATCCTCAACACATAACATTTGGTTTACTATATTTCTATATTGCATAGCCTAAATAAGATTGATGGTATCCGTGGCCCTTAAGAATTGCATATTGTATTGCATCCTTAATATATGATATTTGGCTCATTATGACTCCGCATTGCATAGCCGATCTGTATTTCATACTCTAATATTGAATGATTTATAGCCTTGCCAGTATTCTGCTTATGCTAATATTTGTGTGCTTGACACTTATCTTGTGCACACACGTACACCACCCTCTAAGCTTTCTATAATCTTATGCATGATAGATACGTGCATATGATGATAGGACGCGATCGAGCAAAGGCAGGAGTATACGACCGAGCTTCTAGAGCTTTTGACATCTGCCTTGTATTTCCCTTTCAGTATTGTACTTGAATGTTTATATTAGTGGATACGTGATGATGATGTTACCTTTGTAATTTGGGTAAAATTGTAGTTATGCTACTTACGAGATAAATGTACGTTTGGAAAATCCTCCTTATAGGATCCCAGGATTAGAATCTGGCATATGGGCGTCAGGAGCCGAGAATGCGGTACTACAAAGGCTGTCAGCACTAAATTCAGTGATTGAGAATTTTGTGAGCCCAGTTTCCTAGTTTGGGGAGTGACAGCAGCATTTTTAAAGTAAATGGACATTGTTTAAAGTCATTTGTTGAGAAATTCAATTAAGAGGATATGTCAATATCTCTAACTAATCCCGTGTACCAGGATTGATCTCAAAGTCTGATGGAGGTATTGGTAGGTTTATTGCTTTCATAGGACTAAGATAGTTTTCTTTACGATGTTTTAGGATAGTTTGCTTATACTTTGTTGAGTTTTGTTGTGTGTTAACCCATTTTTATGCTGAGATCCATGAAACATCTTCAACTTTTCTTCCTCCAGGTACTATCTTTCCATTATCATTTCCTTTCTTTTCGTTGCCTCATTTGCATTACATGTTTATTTCTTGTACATTGAGGACAATGTAGATTTTTGTGGGGGATTTGGGGATTAGGTAACCTAATCAATATTTTTCTCAGTTTTGAGCAAGATTTTTGAAAAATTTTCAAAATTTTGGGTTGAACACTATTTGGAAGGCAAGAAATTATGTAATTAAGAATGCTTGGAGTATGATGAGACGAGAGATTGGATTTTAGATTGTTGGATTTTGATCATCTAAGTAAATTATCACCTAAGGTTTTTGAACGATTGAGAGGAAATTGTATATCATGTTAATTTAAGTCATAAAACACATTCAATTTGTCTTCTGTAAGACATGCTAAAAGTTCTGGTTGTTAGTATGAGAATCATTGATAGATGGTAAGAATTGAGTCTGAAGAAATTTATCTACCTTAAAAGAAGAAAAGAACCAGTTAAAATTATTATTATTATTTTATTTTTTTTAAAAAAAAAGAGATTGAGAAAGAGGTCATGAAAAAGAATGAAAAGAATGAAAAATCTGAAAAAGAATGCAAAAATAAAGAATGAATAAAAAAATTTGACCGACGATATAAAATTAAAAACTTGAAAAAGAAGGATAAGGAGATGAGTTCGAAATTAGTACTTGAGTTCAAACCAACCTTGAAGTGATGAGCATCCAACACGATTTTAAAGCCTAATGAAGTTGTCTTGCAATAATTTTAATGATCGTTTCATATATTGCACACTTGATTTTTTTATTGAGATCAAAAAATAAAGGACCAGTTTGTATAGGACAGAGGTGGACCTACATCAAACTCTTGAACTAAAACTGTATCAAGCATGTAATGTGATTTCCAACCAATCAACAAAAGGTGCATCTACTATGAAGCAACCACTTTTTAACTTTTATGTCCAAACTTGAAGAAATTTTGTTCACTAAAACAAGGGTCTAGTCTAGCTACTCTTGGCCTCCAATTATCCCAAACAAACTACAGTACGCAAGATTCAGAAAGAAACAAGCGAAAAACAAGATGAGGATCAGAATATAACCCGCATTGGAGAGCCTTGAGACTTCAGCTTCATCTTGACTAATGAAGGAATCTTTGTTTCCTTACACCTGAAAAACAAATAAACGAACAAACAAGGCATGAGTGTGATGGATGGTACTAGGTATTTAGATAAAACTTGAAAATTGCATATCTGCCTCACAAATAATTTAAATTAAACTATCCAAAATGTGGGCTCAATTTTGATGTATCAGTTACAAAAAATTGCACTTATTTAATTGTTTGACAATGAGATTGGTGGACATATATTGGTCAATTAAAATGAAATACTTTGAATTGCTTTATTTCAAAAAACAAGAATCCATATGGCAGACAAACTCTGTTTCAACTCTCATATCTTTGAGATTGAGTAACAATGTGGTGTGGGTTGGAGTTAGAGAGAGAAGAAAAACATCCATAGATCATAGGACAAATTTGTTCAACCATTATGATTGTTGGATTGGAAGTCAGAAACAGTGGGTTCAGTTTATTTGAGTTAATTCATGTCACATATACCATTTATATGTAAATACACGTCACATATGCCACTTACATGTGATTGTGTATGAAGTGTCATACCCAGCCAGAGTATCAAATAACTCCCCTTTCAAATATTCATGCTAACCCAAATGAATCATCTTTCTATGCATTTGAAAATGTCATAGATGAGAAAATGTTGACACTTTATTTGTTTGAAACTTGAAAAGAGAAATCTTCCAACAACCACTCTCAACTGGAAAAATATCTAGATATTAGTGGCTAGTATTCTGAATGAATTTTAAGGCACTCACAACCAGCAGATAACAACGGTCTGGATCACTGAACCATGGCCCCACTTGCAAGAATTCAAAATCCCAAATGACACTGAATATATATTTCCTAGTATTTAGTGGCCTTCTACTTTGGGAGTAAGATAATAGAGTAATATCATAATATTTGGGAATATTAATTCAGGTCACTCATTCATCTTGTACCTATGCGGGGCCCACTAAGTTGTGTATTCAAACCAATCCATGCATTGAGTACAATCAATCACAATTATTAGGTGGACCAAAGTAAAAATAATTGACAACCACCCAAAAACCTCTAAATTAAGGTGGTGGCCCACATGATAGTTAGATTAACCTATTTTTTGGGGCAACCACCTTTGACTATAGGACGACCCTTATGGACAGTTTAAATGCCCATACTAGGATGGTGGACCATGCCAAACCGTACAGACTATACAACCAAATCAAGCATATTTAATAAATTTCAGGTGCATTATTAACAACAATTTTCAAGAAGTACTACACTTCAAAGCTTGAATCAAACGCAAATTATTAGAGAGACTAATATTCATATATAAAGATGTTAGCACAAAGGTGCATAGCTTCAAAAATTCACTCAGCTATATGAGACAGGTTAATGATTAGATACATGCAGCATCACCTGATATAAAGAAACTTTCACTATTGTAGAGTTGCAATGGGTTATTATTTGATTGGAAGTAACCAAAATCACAATTTTGACAAAAAAATTCTAGACATTTCACAAGTTAGTCAAACAGCATGCTACAAATTGTACTTGGACAGTGGACAAGTACATGAAAACATGTGTGAAAATAGCATACAAGTAAGCCAGGAGCAACATGGGTAAGCAACAGCAGATTATGTTAAAATTAAGGCCTTGTTTGGTAGATGCTTGCAAATGACTTTATTTAATAGTAATAATGTATTAGATATCTTAATATCTAATACATGATGAGTTCATATTAACAGTAATTGTGCATTAAAGATCAAGATCTCTACCACATAATTATTGTTTTTTTTTTTGTTAGCTTGTTAGTACACACCAACTATCAGTACATGCACTGTTATCCACCCCCACTACCACATAATTATTGTTAACTAAAATGAGACCGAACTCATTTTTATGTGTCTACCAAACAGGGCCTAAGATTTTTTCTTCTTCTTCTTCTTTGATTAGCACAAAGGGTTTTTTACTTTTTAATAATTCATCCAAAACAAAACTGAAAAATAATTCTAAAGAAAACTTTGGAAAATTTCCAAGACACCCTTAGATGATTTGTACCTTGAAAATTGGTAGTTTCACTCACGTGGGTCACAATGTATAAAGTAAATTGGCTATTCAAACAACTTTTTCTACTCATCCATTCATCGTGTTTGTTGGTGGCCTGATTTTAGAGCAGAAGATCTAAGAGTGGAATATGTGCTTGCATGTGGATGGCAGGGCCCTTGTGAGATTAGCAAACCCCAATATTTTTCTTTACAAGAAATTTAACAATACAATTAAAAGAACTAGTAGGAATCTACACATGGGATTTCTAAGAAGCTAGAGCCATTGGATACGACCTGTAGGTAGGCACACAATTATACATAATTCATGATCCAACTAACTATTGACAACATTTATAAAAATAAAAGATATCCAACTAATTTTATATAATAAGTTGCAACTTAACCTATTGGGAACCATCATGCATTGTAATATCTTATGACAAAGCATGTTCTGAGTTACAAGTTGGATTTCTACAAATTATACCTGATTCAACGAGTTCTTAATTGCAGCAGGAGCAGTGGACTTCTAATAAATAGGATTATATTCCTGAAACATCTATAAGCATCATCTTTCAATTCAAGTTATATCAAAACATCAAAGATATATGGTTCATTTGAATTAAAGCGGCATTTGGCATTCTATAGAAGGGTTTGATGCACCACATAATTCATTGCATTGTTAGAATCTATGTTATATATTTGAATCAGGTTGACCGCTTTGATAAAAAGAGAAGAAAATTAGGGATGATTTCTTTATTTAAGCTAAAGGAATAACAATTATGAAATAAATACCAGTCATAAGGGCTTTGAGTAAAATATTACATATTTATGTTATCTCTTATGCTAGTCAAGAAGTTTGTACTCTCCTCATCTTTTTGTGCATATAAATAAATTTTTGTTCATATTGTCTCTATCTAAATGTGCTAATTGTCTATATTTATATGTGGTAATTGTCTCTATCTAGAGGTGCTAATTGTCTCTATCACATTTGGTAACATACCATGTGTTGTCCCCATACAGTTTATATGCGAGCCGAAATTTCGACAGCACCTCCCCATATTCTCCAAATATATGTAAAATTCAATACTAACTAGTTGCCACATGTAATCCATTACACATGGATAGAGGAAACCAATTAGTAAAGAACCATATATCTGGAGAAAATATAACACTACCAAATTTCAAATTACGTGTAAACTGAAAATGATGACAACATAAGTACATGGTATAGTACCGAAGTGTCCAAAATGGGACAATTTAGGAATCAATAAAGAACAAGAATTTCCAGTCAAATGAATGTACTTGTTTAATATAAATTTTCAATTGGGGGGGAGGGGGGGGGGGTAAGGGTACATTGCTAATCCACTAAGTGGCATAGATACTGATTAACAACATCATTTAACAAAGGATCATGAGTATAAACATTTAAAGAACAAATGGTTGACACTTGACAACATTTACTTAGCATACCTAGGAAATGTAAATATATGGCTGCATTCATATGCCGAAATGAATGAATTGCAAAGATTTAGTTTAACCTAAACTATTGTAAACAAATGATGCTTCAAAGTATTAATGATGAGGAAGTAGCTATCAAGATGCAGTTACATTCCTTAATTAAAGTGCAACTTGAGAATAACACAGTTGTAATTTGGAGCCTAGATGCTCAATATGCATGCGAAGGAAGGAGATAACATTTTGGAATTTCTTTTCAAAGGATACAAGAGAATTTTAGACTAAGAGTTGAGACATTAGACTAAGAATTTCTCCAAGTTGGACCTTGTGCTGCATGTGATGGTGTATCTAGGCTAGCAAACATAAAGTTTATAATGTGAAAGATAGATAGCAAGATATGGGAAATGAAATATACTTCCACCTTTGGTGACTCACTTTTCATACATGTGGCATATGCTTACAAGATCTGAACCAATCATTAAGGTAGGCCCTATAGTAAAATTAACACAAATTGGACAATGAACATCTGAAAGGTTATTGTCAGATTAGTGTGATTTTTGAGGTTGGACCATCCAAGCTATAAACTACTTGAGGATTTTTTTGGATTTCTTGTACACTTCTCATGCATGTGAAAAGCTTGTAACTGATTAGTGAAGCCTTTGAATGCATGTCCCTTTCTTAGTGACCATCGTTGTGCACCTACTATCAGTGTACATTGTACATTGAAGCTGGGGCCTAAGATCTTGGATATAAATGTTGTAATCTTGGTAATCCTTGAAACTTTTACAATCTTATTTGCTTGCAGTGGGAATCATGAGCGTGACTAGCTAGGGTCAGAATCATTCTATGAAAATACAGATTCTGGTGGGGAATGTGGTGTGTTGGTCGAGATAATGTTCTATGGTCCAGCTGAGAACAGAGCCAAGTTTTGGTAAAAAATAAAAGTGTTTGTTTTTTGCACAATTTCATTTTGCTCAAGTCATTATTCATGCTTCTCTAGCACTATCTGTTCAATGGGACCCACATGTGACATGGCTTGATGGTCGAAGTTATTCCATCACATACGACACAATCCAAAAATCAATCTAAATTTGGAAGATATGACGCATTTGAATGACCTAAGGTGGAAATTGCGCTGACCAACTCGTCAAGTGGGCCACACTATTCAAAAGCAACCAAAGGACAATGATCTGGTTCAACCTACATGGGTAGCCCACCTGATATGTGGATCAATGTGAAAGCCCACCTTTTGGATGGCTCATATGGTGTACACACATGTGAATAAAGCCGATACAAATTTATTTTTTTCTGTTGAGGTGTATGTGAAGAATGAACATTACTCGTTCTTCACCATACTTAATGTTCCAATCTACTACAGGTATTCTAAAGACTATGGTATGTTCCATTTCTGCATAGCAGACAGTGAACATGATTGGAGAGAGGGTTCGAAACAGTACTGATTCATCAAGCATGGCCTTTCATTAGTGGATAGGCAGAAACAACCATGGTTGATCTTTGCTGCTCATCATGTTCTTGCCTACAGTTCAGGGTATGAGTACAGCCTGAGTGGTGAATTTGCAAAGCCTATGGAAAGAGAGAGCCTACAAAAGCTTTGGCAGAAGTACAAGGTAGATATTGCACTTTATGGTCATGTCCACCAATATGAAAGGACATGCCCAGTCTACCAGGTATGTATGAATAGAAAATGAATGTGAGTTTTGCTAGGTAATTGTGTGCATTTAAGATAGCATGCATCCTAGCTTTTGAACTTCAAGATTACTCTTAAAAGCATGATCCCATATGTGGTACATACCCATTTTCTAGTTTAATTGCTATAAATCACATGTTAGAGTTGCTACTCTTAAGTGTGATCTGATTACTTAAAAATGCTAGTGTCTGCAATAGTTGCGATGGACCCACACAAGTATGCTCTATGAAAATCCTAGGAATTCTATGCAAATGCACTTGATTGTACTTTGTAAGTGTCCTCACCTGACATATGGAAACGAGGTGTGTGTTTGCAAGATCAGAGCTTCTCATCAGTGATCCCCACTATTTACATTCTGTGTCTCAAAAATCAGGCCGATGTGACCAGTGGGGCCACACCTAAAAAACAAATCAATGGTTTAGATATATTAACCAGCAATCCAAATTCTACATAAATGCATTTGATTGGCCTCAATTTTCAGACATGGAATCTACGTGAGCTTCACCTAAAGCTTTAATCTTGTATGCATCCCTCGTAAGTACACTCAAACAAGTAGACTTAATAGCACTATAAGAAAATAGGCCTTTAGCTACAATTTTTTAGCCTCAGTTTAAAAAATGGAGGCTAAATGTGTCTTTTAGCCTCAGTTGCTAAGGAACTAAGGCTAAAAGTTCATCTTTCACCTCAGTTGTAGGAACTGAGGCGAAAAGTCTACATTTTAGCCTCAGTTGCATAGGAACCTAGGCGAAAAGTCTACCTTTTAGCCTCAGTTGCATAGGAACTGAGGCAAAAAGTCTACCTTTTAGCCTCAGTTGCATAGGAATCGAGGCAAAAAGTCTACCTTTTAGCCTCAGTTGCATAGGAACTGAGGCAAAAAATCTATTTTTTAGCCTCAGTTGCATAGGAATCGAGGCGAACCTCAGTTGCATAGGAACTGAGGCAAAAAGTCTACCTTTTAGCCTTAGTTGCATAGGAACCGAGGCCAAAAATCTATTTTTTAGCCTCAATTGCATAAGAACCGAGGCAGAAAGTCTACCTTTTAGCCTCAGTTGCATAGGAACTGAGGCGAAAAGTCTACCTTTTAGCCTCAGTTGCATAGGAACTGAGGCGAAAAGTCTACCTTTTAGCCTCAGTTGCATAGGAATCGAGGCAAAAAGTCTACCTTTGATACTCTGGCAGAATGTGATGAATGATACGCAAGCACTTAGAAATTGTACAAATGGCATGCCTGTAATTCAAATTAATTGATGTATGGTGATATTTGATTATTTGACTAGATCGGTGGACATTTATTGGATGGTTAAAATGAAAAAAATCGAACGGTCCTACTTCAACAATCAAGTGTCCATGAATACAAACGCGCCACACGTTCTAACATGATATGTGTGAGAGATCTTATATGTTTATAAAATGGCTTGCAGTTTTCACATGTGGCTTCATAAAATCATGAATGCTCATCGATTGTGAAATCCAAGCTAGTAGATTTCTCAATTTGAGTCACGCCAAAAGTCTACTTTTTAGCCACAGTTGCATAGAAACCGAGGTAAAATGTCCACTTTTTAGCCTCAGTTCCAGGGGAAACAGAGGCCAAAAGTCTACTTTTTAACCTCATTTCATAGGAACCGAGGATAAAAGTCTACATTTAAGAATATTGAAAAAAATTGAAAATCTTGAAAGAATTAATAAATTTTAAAATTTTTGACAATTATGAAAAATTTAAGAATTTTGAAAAAAAATTTTGAGACAATTGTGAAAAAATTGAGAATTTTAGAAAAGAAATTTGAGAGTTTTGAAGAGATTTGAATTTTGAATTTTCTTAGAACTAAGAATTTTTAAAAATTTTGAGAACTTTTAAAAAATTAAGAATTATTTTTTTTTTGAAAAATTAAGAATTAAAAAATGATAATTATGAAAAAGTATGATTTTTTAAAAAAAAACAAAAATTGAGAATTTTTAAAAAATTAAGAATTTTTAAATTTTTTGAAATAAAAAAAGATTTTTGAATTTGAGAATCTTGAAAAAAATTGGAAAATTTTAAAAAATTGAGAAATTTTAAATAATTGAAAATTCTGAAAAAAAAAAAAAACTTAAGAATTTCTAAAACTATTAAGAATTGATTTTTTTTTTTATTTTTTTTTATCATTTTGAAAAATCTGAGAATTAAATTTTTTTTTGATAAATTTCAACAAATTTATAATCTTGAAAAAATTTAGAATTAAAAAAGAAAATTAAGAATCTTAATTTTTTTTCTTTTTGAGAATTTTCATAAAATTGATAAAATTAAGAATTAAATTTAGTGCAGGAACCCAAAAATGAAATTGATCCAAATCTCATTTTGGCCCTACAAATGAACGGACTCAATTTTCGCATTCCCTGCCACGTGTACCGTAGAGAGATGAAATATTTCATTTCTTACGAATGCAATATATCATCTCCGTGGCTTTTATTCATTTGGGAACTCGGAAGCTCGAAGTAGAGCTCCCTCTCAAAAGCCCAGCTTCGAAAGGAAAACAGAGTGAAATAGCGTTTTACTTCTGCAATTCTATCTGTTAAAATCCCCAAGCTCTGAAAGGAAAACAGATCGAAATCACATTTAACTTCTGCAATTCGATCCTTTACAATGCCTAGAAACGTTAATTCTGTCCTCCACACTAGCAATCTCTTCACCGATTTCAGGTACTAGTTCTCTCTCTCTCTCTCTCTCTCTCTCTCTCTCTTCCTCTACTGATTTCTCAACTGAAATCCTATCGAAAATTAGAAATCGGGGCAGAAATCTTCATTTTCGTGCGTTTTCCCCATTTGGCCGTTCAAAATCCAATTTTCGCATTTTTTGGTTTGATATGAGGAGTTTTTTTTTGGCTGATTTCACTGAAATCTTTCTCTGGAAGTGGAAAATCCTGTCGTTTCTAGCTCATTTGCTGGATTTAAGCAGTTTCTGCATTGTAATATCAGCGATTAGGGTTTGGTGTTCGATCTGAGAGCAAAACCTTATTCTCTGCTGCGAAATCTGCTCCTCCATTGCCGATTTCCGTGCATACTAGATAAACAAGGGGCATATACACCGATATCAGCTCCTCACCGAATCGAACCCTAGCTCTTCTCTCTATCTTCTCCAATATTTCTCTCGTCTTCGTCAGATCTATCGTCTCTTTTGCTCTCTCTCTCTCTCTCTCTCTCTCTCTCTCTCTCTCTCTCTCTCTCTCTCTCTCTCCAATCATCAGATCCTCAAAAGACTGAGCTTTTTTCCAATTTTTTTCCACTTATGGTTTTTTTTTTCCTCAATTTTTAGTGCTTAATCTATTTTAATATGAATCTAGCTTATATCTCTCGATTCTGAGAGATTTCGTTGGATTTTGATCTAATTCTTGCTGATAGATCTGTTTTCCTTTCCGATCTCATTGTTTGGAGCTTTGCTTTTTTATTTTTATTTTGAACTGATGATGCATATTGCCTTCCTTTTCGATTTTTTTTCTTAGTTTGATTATTCATTTGAAGAAGTTACTCAGACTTACAGTTGGCATTATTTGAGGACAGGAAGGGTTTTAACTTTCAATCAGGTGAGCTTCCCGCTCTCATTTCTCAAAAATTTTCCACTTAGGGTTTGGTTTTTGTAATTTTTTCTTGATTTCTAGTGCTTGATCTATTTTGATCTTGATCCAACTTAAGTCTCTTTATTCTTAGAGATTTCATTGGATTTTGTTTCGATTCTTGCTGATTTAAGTTGTAATTTAGGTTTTATTTAGATTTTAGATATTTATCTTTGATTTATGTAATATCATGTATTTGAAATACATTTTGAGATTTCATTGGATTTTCTGTTTCTTTTGGTGATTTGAAATACATGAACTTGCAATAAAACACTTTCGTCAGTGTTTTATAAGGAAATAACCGATGTTGGTTTCATCGGTGTTGGCATCAGAAATTGCCTCATGATCAGCCATATCTGAGAGTTCATCTGAGTGATCAGAAGGCTCGTTCATCAAAGAAATTTTACAAGGCAATTCTGTTGATCCATATTTCTCTCAGCTGGTCATTGTAAGATGACCCCCCATCAGCTCCACCTGCCTCGAAATGATCCCAACATGTTGAGTTAGAAGCATCAACAAAAAGATAAGATAGCACTAGAGTTTTAGAGAAAATATAATCAGTAAAATATTTTATTTAAATTTAGATAAAGATATGACATAAAGAGAAATGCTCCAGTGCTCTTCAAAGCACTATGAAGTTATAGTTCTCCTAGTTGCATTGAGACACTGATTTCAATCCATTTATCTGGACTGTTCATTAGGTCCAATGCACATCTCATGGGCTAACATCCAAATATCATGCCAATCTAACTAGTTTTAACCATTTGATCAATGCCCTTTAATATGGACTATCAAGACCATTCGAAGGTTCCAAAGAATCAATAGGTAGTTTTTTGTTGGGATTCATTTATGTGTGATCTTTTACATATATATTTATGTTTTATTACATTTCATGAGTTTTTTGTAGTTCACCATCATGGGTTTTGTGATCCGTATATTTTTTGTAGTTCACCATCATTGAATAGTTGGTCCTTTCTTTTTCAGGTCAAGTCATATTTATGTGTATTTATGTGTTTGACATGCGAAAGAATCTGAAGAGATGTCTTGAAATGAGGGTTGCAGATTGGAAAAAGGTGGGCCATGCTTTTTTACTTCATGCTTTGTTTGCTAATGAACTCCATTAGCTAGTGGCTTGTAACTGGTTATTATGTTGACTTCTGATATTAGCAAACTTTCAATAACTAGTCCAAGATTTTAGAATGTTTACTAATAGGATTAGTGTTATCCACATTTTGTGTTTGTAAACAAGTTGCTTTCTGTTACTCTTAAGACCACGAAGTCAAAATCCCTGCACTGGCTGTTTTGAGAATAATGTTTCTCTTGTTCTATTTGTAGTATGTGCCATGTCGAGGTAAATGTATATGTTTTGTACATTTTATAGAAGATTTTGTGTCAGTTTACATGGCAATAGTGCGCCCACATGCATTTATGTGTATGTTTGCAGGTGAATGTGCATGTTGAGTTTCTAGCATTGATATAAACAACAAGGTTCTACCATTCAAACTACGACCATGTCAAATTGCTTTGCAATTTCTAGATGTTCTACTTCCATTTGGTTGCAGTTACTTCCAAGCCTGTTTGGTAGACATCTAAAAATGAGTTCATCTCATTTTGGTTAATTACAACTCTTAATAGAGATCTTGATTGTTGCTTATCAAGAATATTGTCTCTAGTACATGATTACAATTAACAAAAATGAAGTGAACTCATTGTTAGGTGTTTGCCAAATAGTTCCTCTAGGCTATGTCATCTTTAAGAAGACTAGAGTAACTTACAAGGGAAGAAACATTGATGGGTAGATAAACATTACAAGAGAAGAAAAGTGTTTCCTGGGTCTCCATGTTCCCTTTTCCTTTCTTTTCTACTTTCCTTTCTCACCAGTCCATTAAGATTCAAACTGTAAAGTGTTTCCTGTGTTTCCATGATTTTTAAAATTTTTTTTCTAATTCTTGTAGGGTGGAATATCAAATGATGAAATGATAACCATGAGGATAGCTTTTAAGCCTACTTCTACAATTGTAGTAAGTTGGACTCTTGATAGAACACTTGTACATTCAACATGGATTGAAAAGGGAACACTATGTCAATCTGACAGCTAATTTTATTTTTTTTTCTTATCGAACTTGTTATGCAAAACTTGTAGAGGAAACAACATACAGTGTGACCAGAGACCGACATGAGACCGAACTCATTGCACGAGGATGTCATGATCCTTGTGTGGTCCCTCGAGGTCTGTTCAGAAACTTCCTTCACAGGGAAACTGCCCCTTGTCATTCAATCTGTCATTTGCTTTCTTGGTCTACATTTAACCTAATTAAACATCATGGAAGAAGATTCATGTTAACAATTGCTTACTGGTGTTGCAGGTGTGCCGATGGTGGAAGCCATGGTTGCTTTGATTATTTTGGATCAACTAATGGTGTAGTATGCACAATGTCATCTACTACCCATCAACCCTTGCCTCCAAGAACCTGTGGAGGCACCTAGGCTTGAGGTGGCCATCATTCCACTTTGAAAGGTGGGTTGTGAGATTTCTCTGATTATATATATATATTCCTAAAAATCCCTGTATCCTACTTATTTCAAGAAAAAGAAAGCAATGATAGAGGGAAGTGATGTTGTTGTACTATGATTTCGAGGACCGAGTTGTCTAATTTTGCTTAGTATGCACTGAGCACAAATGAAATAAGGGGGGGAATGAAATGATATGTTGTAGGGCATATTGCTATATTGTTTAGTTGTGTTTTTTGTTTCCTTATTTTTTTAATTCTTCAAAATTGCAGTTGTATCCCCAATGCATGCTATGGGCGAGCATGGACCTTTTTTCTTCTCTTGTAATGTTTATCTACCCATCAACGTTTCATCAAGATATGGAAAAAAGAAAGAATTGAAGCGATTGATAACAGCATTGTATGATAAGGGAATCAAATGTGTTGTAAATATAGTCCTTAACCATAGATGTGCCGAGAAGTAGGATGGCAAAGGGATATGGTGCATCTTTGAAGGTGGAACAGAAGACGACTGTCTTGATTGGGGCCCTTCTTTATTTTGCAGTGATGACACTGCCTATTCTAATGGATACAACTCCACTAATCATGTCAAGTCCTTTTAACTTCGGGACATTCCAAGGAAACCTGTGAAAACAGGAAACAAGTGGGAGTTTCATAGAATTATAAGGTAACATCATCCACCTTTTTTAATGTACCATTTATTTCAATAAATTTACTTGAAACATTGTCCAGTTGTTACTACTTTAAGGTTTCAAATTTTCTTCAAGCAATGTGTGGTTGTAATTTCACTGTTATGTCTCAGCCTTCGGAGCTTTTCAGAGTGATATTTTTATCTCATTTTTTTTTCGAAGTCATGAAAACTTTGCAAGATTATGTGAAGTAAATTTTTATGCTTCTATTTAGGTTCTTCTGTGAATCAAATATGCATTTGCAAAATGGTCTTGCTTGTACATCTTGATCATTAACTCTGATTTTTCTGCAGATTGTGGAGAAACTTCTAATTGCTGTTGTTGTAGATGCTGATGTTAGTGTTAGTCAGTCAGTCTTTCTATCTCTACATGGAAATGGAGGTTTCGATGAATTTTTGGCACATGCTGATAGTTTGAGTGCTATCTTTGTTTCTCTTAATGATGAGGTATAGTTTTTGGCACAACCTGCCAATGGCTCTTCTATGAGCATTTGAACTGTTATCTTTATTTGAAAAATGTTTATGAACATAGGGGCATGTTCACTATCTTTTTTTTCTTCTTCTTCTTCTTTTCCATGTCATAGGATTTCGATGTTCGAGAGTTTGCTATATCAGTTGCTGGTAGATTGTCTGAAAAGAATCTAGCATATGTTTTGCCTGCACTTCGTCGCCATCTCATACAATTGTTGATGCATCTTGAGCAAATGTAATCTGAAAGATATCTACTTGCCAATAATATTATTGATTTATGGGGAAATGGATGCCCTTTTATTTGTTTCACATCATTATCTTTGAAATATTCAGATCACAACTTTTCTCTTGCTATTTAAGCAATGCAGATAGAAAATGCAGAGAAGAAAGTGATAAACTCTTGGGCTACCTAATTCGCAACCTAATGTTATATTAGACGTAATCGAAAATCAAAAGCAGCCTTCATATAAGGAGGTTAGTTTTTTCTAGTTGAATATTTAATATAGAAATGGCATTTTAGTGATGTCTCATTAGTAGGTTGCTGTCCTGCAGATGGGTAGCTATGATGCAATGATTATGTAGAAGCTTGCTTCCATACAGTAGTTGGAACGTGAGCTCAAGGCCATCTCTACCATTGATTACCGGGGAATTATGTTATTCCTAGTGAAGAAGTTCTTACGGGTCTGTATTGACATTAAGGTTGAGTTTAAATGTTGTTGGTGGTTATCTTCCTTTGGCAGGAACGTTTGAAGGATCTAGCAAGTAAAGATGCCCAAGAGAAATCTAATGTTGTTATAGAAACCCTTTTATAAGAGCTTCCATATGAAAGAAATGTCAATAAAAGACCAGATGATTCAAAACAGATACAGGAAAAGTTAAAGAAAAAGAAAAAGAGAGATTATAGAAGAGATAAGAATATAAATATTTGTGGAACCTAATGTTGTGTAACAGTTTGATTAAGTTTTTTTTTTTAACTTTAAGTAGACCGTTGTTAACTATTTTGTTGGTATTATGGCTTTCATGATTGATTGTTTCATGAGTGGATTGAATGAATGGATTAGTAGTTTAAATAAATATTTAAAAAAATTAAACATTTTTAGCCTCAATTTGTAACCGAGGCTTGGATTTAGCCTCGGTTGTTGAGAACCAAGGCTAAAATTCCCATGGCTAAAGGATTTAGCCTCGGTTGTTAAGAACCGAGGTTAAAAATAGATTTAGCTTCGGTTGGAGGCAATTGAGGCTAACATTTAGATTTAGTCTCAGTTGGAAACAATGGAGGCTAAAATTTTAATTTAGCCTCATTTCGTAAAAACTGAAGCTAAAAAGGTTCTTTTCACCTCACTTGAAGAACCAAGGCTATAAAAGTCATTTTAGCCTCAGTTGCTAAAACTGAGGCTAAAGCCTTTAGCCATGGGGGTTTCAACCTCGGTTTGGATAACTGAGGCAAAACTGAGGCTAAAGGCTTTAGCCTCAGTTTTTAACCTTTTTAGCCACTGTTTTGAACCGAGGCTAAAGCCCCCTTTTCTTGTAGTGTAGAGTTTTTCCAAGCCCAGATGCACCTAATGTTCTCAGTCTAATGTCTCAACTCTCATACCTCAACTTTCTCACCAACACCCCTTTGGACCATGTTGGTCATCCGATAACCATTTATCCAATTTGGTTTTTTAGTATTCCTTCGTATTGTCAACTCTATCAACCAAACAATAAATTTACAAATTCCAGGAATTTATGGCCCTTAATAGAGTGGATTGGTGGAAAAGGATTCATGTAGCCAGCCCTTTCAAGCGCCATCTTCATTCACCTAAAAAGTTAATTGCACAATAAAAACATAAACTATGATAAGACCTAAGAAGAAGTGGTGAGCCAAGGGACCTTTAGACTTAAAAGCCATATTTAAATTAACACTTCAACACTAGAGAAAATTAAAACATGGAACCACAAGGAAAGCTATATAAACTTGCTGTTTACTAATCTCCGGTATCTTAAGTCGTTAACAGCCAACACAAATAGCACCTGAAGTAACCAAAAAAAAAAAAAAACTCATTAATATGAAAATGAAATGCCCAAAAAAGAAATTTGTTGAATAAAAGTTTAGTACCAATTAAACAATTTATAAATTTACAGAGTGACCAACTTCATACATCCAAACACCCCTTAGTAGCTCCTTCCTCACGTGACATAGGGTATTTATTAAAACACAAAAGTGTTGCTAAAATACAATATTTCATTAACTGAATAATATCCACACGTCAATAAAAGTGAAATAAATCATTCAAATGTTCTAGATAATAGATGCTAGCCAACCAACTGGATGACTCCTAGAGAGATTTTATCGTGTACATTAGTAGAATGGTTATAAGATATTGTCAGTTTTTATTCGCATAAAAATTTGTGAATTATCATCATCATGTAAGTCTCATCCTAACTAATTGGGGTCAGTTACATGAATCCTATTCTAGCATTCCACACCATCAAGGACCATTCTTTAACCTGTACGTCTTCTATAGAAAAAAAAAAAAAAGAAAAAAAAACAATATAGACTCTAAAATATGCAATTGTGATTAGGCATGGTGTAGCCCACTTGACTTTCAGATCGGCCAGATTTTTGGATCTAAACACAAGGTGGCTCACCTGATGGACACGGGAAAAGCATTTTTGGTTCCAAAATGGGCTTACAGTACAAGTATCAACCACACATTGACAACCAGCCTAATGCGTGATTACGTCTCCTCAAAGGCACGTTTACAATAACGTACGGTGGCTGGCAAACAAGTTAAAACGCATGAGACTACACCAACTTTATGTTTTTTTCTTTTTTATTTATTTATGGTGGCAGAAGAGTAATAGTATTAAGTGATGTAAACTGAGAAGTATGTTCTCCTGCATATTAACTATGTGTGCCTCCTGCATTAAGTGGTATCAGGGCTAGGCTTGTTCACCATATTTGTGACAGATTGCAGGATCCAAACTAGACTAACATAGAGAGATCACTGCAACTTGTCCAAAAACATGGAATTGTCGGATCCTTGTCTTGCTCATTGGTAAGAGTTCTTTGAAGCTTTGAAGGATTATCTTCCTCAATATAAGGTATCATTACCCCTCATCTTCATTTCCATTTATTTTCAATTGTGAATCTCTATCCCACCCATTCTCCACCTACAATGATATCAAGAAGCTTGTAACAACCACAATGAACTTCTACCATCCATTCCTATTCAATAGCCTTATACATTGACCCCATTGAATTAAATCCATCTCAAAACCCACAATCAATTCCCACCCTACATGTAGCCCGCACCAATGCTCTCATTTTCTATCTCTGCATGCATCCCACACCCTATCTCTTTTGGAACAGGATTTGATGCAGGGGAAACACCAGCTTCAGTGAGGCCCTGTAGTGGCAAGATTTGATTGGAGCTGTGTGCTTTTGTTGCTGCTATCAGAGACAAGGCCAAACAACATCACTGAATCCATCTCTAGCCCACAACCTTTCCATGCATCTCTCAATTGTACAATGGATGAGCCATACCAACTATCTGTGTAAAATATAAAAACCAATTATAAGATCCTAGCATGGGGACATATCATACTCAAGTTTTTTTTATTGTACAAGCAAGGCCTGCGGTTTAACAATTAAATCCTAACTTGCGGCAAATGGATCAATGAAATAAAACTCATTGCAATTAAAAGATCCTAGCCACCAATCATGGCCTTCATTCAACAGAATGCAGTCCAGTGCTATCGTCCCCAAATGATGCACTGAGTACCATCTGACATTCCAACGGTTATCAGGTAAATGCAATCGAATACCTTCAAAAAGATCTCTAATAAACAGATATTATGAGAAGATATTTTTAATAATTCCTCTAGCTACATCATATTTAAGAGTTTGATTATGTTTGGCCAAAAAATATAAATGTGAATACAGTAATCTACGAATATCACCAAGAACAAAAAAATCTGATTACATTTCATGACTCACCTTAGCATGAAATTTATATACAGGCTTTTGTATGAACAGTCTGAATCATAACGCCACCACTAAGCAAAAGGGCTATCAAGGACGATGAAGATGGCACTCAAAATAGGAAAGGGAGAGGAAGAAAAGGACAGTCGAAAGAGGGAAAATGAAAATTCCTCACGAAAGAGGGAAGGGAGAGGAAGAAAAGGGCGGTTGAAAGAGGAAAAATGAAAATTCCTCTTCTAAAATGGTATAAGAGTTAAAATCCAAAAAATGTGAGTTTTACATATTTTATATAATTAACGGTATTCACAGTCATACAATTAAGGGTCCATTTAGTAGATTGTTAAGATAATATTCCATAAGATAATTATAAATATAAATCATCTACAACAAGACAAATTACTTGAATGGTCTGGATATACATATATCAAACCCACATCTTCTGTGGACAAGTCACCACTATTTAACATAAAATGCAAAGCTAACATGTTTTTACCATACAAATGAAAACGGTAGCTTGGACTTTAGATCTCGTAGGGCTCTATGGGCCCTACCATGATGTTTATGTTAAATCCACACCATTAGTAAACAATTTTTTAAGGTTGAAACCAAAAAATCAAATCGAAATCAATCTCAGGTGAATAACACTATAGGAAAACAATAGCGATTGAACGTCCACCCTTAAAACTCTATGCTTTGGCTACAGATTGTGCTATTTTGGCTATGGATTTTAGCCGTTTGAATTTCCTACGGCTAAAATCGATGGCCAAAACAGCCACACATCTGTCGAATTTGCTTTGTTTTATGGTAGTATATATCCTTAGTCTCAACCATTCTCTTGTGCATCCATCAGTTGAATGTCTTAGGAAATTTATTCATAATCTTTGTTAGAAATTTAGCCAACTCTCATTACCTTGGTTACCTTAATAGGAACATCATATGCAAGGTTCTTGATCATGAAGCTGACATAATAGGTAAACTATAGCATAGTGACCGGGAGAGTATTAGGGAGCTGATTCAAGCATGGAAGAGTGAACATCAAGCAACCCAAGACAAGCTACAAGAGATGACTCATTCCTACAAGAGATGACTCATTATGACAAGTGTAATTATTAAAGAGTCCACACTTTAGTCTCTATCCTTGTGTAGGATTGAGGCTAAGAGTTTGCTATCAGCAAACTCGTGTAGGTGCTTTGTGTGGGACCTTGGCCGGCGGGGCTAAACGTAGGTGCCTTGTGTGGGACCTTAGCCAGTGGGCCTAAACGAAGGTGCCTTGTGTGGGACCTTAGCCAATGAGCCCACATGTAAGTGCCTAGAGTGGGAACTTAGCCATGGAGCCTAAACGTAGGTTTTTAGTGTAGGACCTTTGCTCGTGTGAAGAGCATAAATTGTTGAGTCTTTTGCGTAGGGATGTAAAGGTTAATGGTGAACCTGATTTAAAACCATTCATGATGAAATCCGACACACTCTAGGAGAGTACGGTTGTCGGGAGTGCACATGTAGGTAGTCGAACCACTATACATGCTTGTGTTTGGAATTGATATTTACGCATCTATTTTATTGCATTTATATGTTTGAATGCTTAAGTATATATGCATGATTAGATGAACGTCAAGGACTGATAGGTACAATATTTCATATACACATGTTCACTATGCTATAGGCTAGTCCCTTCATTTGCTTATCTTAAATAGCTTGTGTGATTGGATCCTCTATTGGCTTGGAAGCCTTTAGAGTTAAGTTGTCTTGCTTAGTTTAAAGTACTAAGTAGTTTAGTTTGTATTAGGCAAATATGATTTTTAAATAAGCATAATAATTGAAAAGTCATATTCACCCTCCTCTAGGACATTGTCTCATATTCATTCTTCAGTATCAATGGTATAAACCTCAATTTCACTCTCCCCTACAATGTACCAGATTTTACCATGAATGGTTTTAAATCAGGTTCACTACTGACCTTTACAGCCCTACACAAGGACTCAACAATTTATGCTCTACACATGAACAAAGGTCCTGTACTAAGAACCTACGTTTAGGACCACTAACTAAAGTTCCACACAAGGCACTTACGTTTAAGCACACCTACCAAGGTCCCACATTAGGCACCTATGTTTAGGTAAACTAGCCAAGGCCCCAGACTAGGCACCTAATCAAGTTTGTGGATGGCAAACTCTTTGCCTCAATCTTACATGAGGATAGAGACTAACTTATGGACTCTTAACAATAACACTTGTTGTAATAAGTCCTCTTTTATAGCTTGTCTTGTGTTGCTTGATCTTTACTCTCTCGTGCTTAAATCAGCTCTCCAAGGCTCCTTTGATCACGACACTGTGGTTTTTCTATTTGTTTCAGCTTCAAGATCTAGTACCTTACATATGATGTTCCTATTAAGCTAACCAATGTAATGAGAGTTGGTCGAATCTCCTTCTAAAGGTTATGAATGGATTTTCTAAGAGATTAAGCTAATGAATGTTCTAAAGTATCATGGAGACTGAAGATTTGCCAATGAGTTTGGTCTTTATACTCTAGAACAAGCTAGAGATCATATTCTTCATAATAGGATCTTTGAATGCTCATTGAGTGAGAAATCATAATGAAGGAACATAAATCTCGTGTGGATAAAGTCTAAAATGAGTGGGATAAGCTCATGATACACTAAAGACTCTTTGGCAAATCTTCAGTCTCCATGATACTCTAGAACAAGGTAGAGATCATATTCTTCATAATAGGATCTTTGAATGCTTATTGAGTGAGAAATCATAATGAAGGAACATAAATCTCGTGTGGATAAAGTCTAGAATGAGTGGGATAAGCTCATGATACACTAGAGACTCTGAAATGCCTAAATCCACACTTTCTATAAAGTTTTGAGTCCTATATTTATATATATAAGAAAGTCCCAACGAATCTATAACGGCTAGTTTTCGGTTCTACCGAGTGAACCTTCGGTAACACCAAATGTAGTCGGTGGCAATGAAATATCTCTCAGTGGTACCGAGTTAGATCCTGAAATTGCTGGAGGAAATTTGTCACTTTTAGTGGCACCGAATATTTGTACTTCAGTAGAAGTTGGTGGATCGAAATTCCAGTTAGTGGTACTGAATTAACTTAGAATGTTGTTAGACTGTTTTGGGCACTTTCGATGGCACTACAAATATATTTGGTGGCACCTTTTCCAACCAAATGTGAGATAGTTTTTCTGTTTGAATTTTTGTCCAGCAATTCATTCAACAACTTAGGACTTTCTAAAGCTAACTCTAGAATGATGGGAATTATGAGCTTAGAATGACTTAGATAGATGATCTAAGTAGGTTTCCTATTATGGGTCAGGGTCATCTATAAGTAAGATCCATATCTTAGAAGCTTCTTTGTACTTTGAACTTATAGCTTGGGCTTCTGCTCCAGTTGTGTTATCGGTATTCATTTGCCAAGGACCCATTCAACTACTTGACACAACTAGTCATGCGATTGACCAACATTTGTGCACAGTGAGTGCACAAACACATATCAAACTTTTTGACCTGATTTCTTTTGATTCTAGTCGTTCATGTGATTTCCCTTGACGTTGTCTTATGTCATACCTCTCTACTTAAAAAAATTAAACTTATCCAAGAGTTTAGAGTGGTAATAGCCCGTGACAACACACATTTATAACATGTTTTCTTTATCATTAGTAGCAATGGTCGAAGACCTACATGTTGGATTTGAATTTTATATTCATAATGAAATTGTAGAAAACAAAGCTTTACATTCTGTTTTTATACAATATTGTGTTTGAGGTGTCAACTTTGACCTACTTTGTAACAACAGATTTGTGATTGGTCGCTCTCAATTAATGTCAACTAGCCATGTTGTTGTTATCATTACTCTCACCCTTCAATATATCCACTTTAGTCATTGTGGAGAATGTAGAAAGGTAGTGACCTTTATGATGATCATGAAATTATATTCACCTCCTTTATGATCAATTCCTTCGTAACAAACAATCTAGCAAGCTTTACTTTAGGCCATCCATCACATGATGTTTTAACTATATCAAAACTTTATCTATGTAGGGGGAAAATTCATTCAGATATCCTTCAAATAATTTGATGGTGGATTCCTTAAGAGTCACTCATTCATCTACATAGGTCAACTCTTTTTCTTCATATCTATTCTTTTCATTCCTCTTTTAATGGGTTAAAAAGAATTTAGCTCACTAAGTCAACCTGTCCTTTGTTAAATTGTGGCCTATAGTTAAATATGATTACTTGGCCATAAACTGATTGGCCACAACTCCCATCAATAGTCATGAGTTGTTTGTTACGAGGATTATGAAAGCACTCCATGTACTTCGCCAACCAAGCAATCATCAAATACATCTCCTATATAAATGTTGTTGAGTTTTCGGTTGGAAGTCCTAGAACTTTGCATCAAGTAATGCTTAATTCCCCATAACATTGTCCATGGAATTCTCACCACCCAATCAACTATTGGAAGCCATGACTCAAGGAATGATTTTTGTATTTTAAATTATTTTAAAATAATTAGTGCTTTAAAATACCTGTTGGGACGAGCCATGGCCGTAGCCATAGGTGCCCATGTGCCCTACGGATGTGTCTTTTCACTTAAGTCTAAAAGGTTGCATCCTTTCATATTTTGTTTTGAAAAGTTGTGTCTTTTTAAACCAAATAATTATAACCCTTTTTGAAAGGGTGTCTTCTAAAAGTCTATAAATAGACTTTCACTTTTTGGTGTTTAATAAGCATTAGGAAATCAAGTTTTCTCTTAAAAAATATGTTTAAGTATTTCTACTTTGGGTTAAGACTATAAGTGGTTCGAGCTCGTATACAGTGAGTGCACCATTAGGACCAGGTCATAGCCTGTTGCACTTAGGAGACTATCCAAGGGGAGCAAATTCAATTTCAAGCTGAGTGACTCAAGTCATGCCTTAACTAGTATAAATCGATAAGTTTTCTCTTATTCTCAATTTAAATTTATTTTGTTTAAAGAGTTTTCCAAACTCCATATCCCAACAATCTTGAAATCTAATATGTTTGAAAAACTATTTAAGAATTATGGTTGCATCTATCTAGTTGGAATAGCCCAAAATGAAACTACACCAACCCGATTTATGAGCCATGACCCATATAGTCTAGAGTTATCATATCTCACCCAATGGTCAGGATCTTGTAGATACTTATTATGTAAGTTTTTTAGACCATAAGTACAAAATCATGTATAAAATTGAGCATATGCACTAACTAAGAATGGTTCATATAATCTGGAGTTGTCATATCCCACCTAATGGTCAGGATCTTGTAGATATTTATTATGTAAGTTCTTTAGACCATATGTATAAAATCATGTATAGAAATCAGTGTATGCATCGATCGAGAATGGTTAATATCACACCCTAGACTCGGTAACCGGTCTCACAAGGAACCTAATAACCGGTTTTACCCATAATAGCCTCCGTAGTACCCCATTCTCGGCTCCTAAGACAGGTTCCAGTCCTGGGATCATACAAGGAGGATTTTCATAACCATATATCCATTCCAATAAGAGCATACCCAAGATCACAGTAAGTAAATCTGAGAAATAACAAAGGCACACATCACAAAATCTACTAAAAAATTGAGCTTTTATACAATGTTGAAGGGAAATAATCTAATGACAATGATAAAGGGAAGAAGGAAGAAGATCTGCAACACTGGGTCCTCGGCTCAACTCCTATCCAAGCTCAATAGCTATGATACTAACCTAGGATCTCCTGCACTCATCAATCGTGCATAAGCTTATAAAAATCTTAGAGGGTGGTGAAAGTGTGTGACAATAGTGTGCAGAAGAATAATATGAGATACAGAAGGGAAATATGATCAATGTTAATGCCACAAGCCTAACAAAGGCTATCATGAATTGTCAGGCCCGTATCCTAGACTGTACCATTTCGTAGGCTCCCGCGATCCTCCCAGTCGAATTCCGGGGACCAGCGAACTGTTATCGATGTTTGCGCGCGATCCTAAGACGTGTCCCATATATCAAAGATGGCTTGACTCGAGACTTGTACTAGTGCCACCACGCCGTCACTGCGGTTTCGATGTTGCGTCTCTCACGTCGAGGCGATACCCGGGCCAGGAGATGTGGGCCCGCGTTCAGTTTGAGGAAAATACCGTGCATTGCAATTTCGAGAGAATCTCTATGAAACGTCACATCAATCAATCAAATCAAGTACAAGCAACCATCCCCAAGTACAACCACCCCTCTCAAAAGTCAACTTTCCCTTACAACAAGTACATCCATCACCTTTTACCCATCCCTCTCCCATCACCTCTCTCTCTCTCTCTCTCTCTCTCTCTCTCTCTCTCTCTCTCTCACATTCTCCAAGCAAGAATAGTCCAAGCCTTCCCATGAGAAGCCATGTGTGGCCCACTTCCCACCTATCTCCACCATCCTGAGAACATCTCGACCATTGAAATCGTCCCCTTGGAGCTCTAGATCATGTTGGCGAAAGAAGGACAAAGAGATCTTGAGGTGGGTGCTTCTCTCTCTTTTTTTCATTTTAGTGTGATGTGTGGCCTACTCGGATGGATCCCACCTTGATGTATGTCTTATCCAAACCATCCAAGGCATGTGGGCCCTACCCTCTGGATGGATGATGGGAAAACATATATATCAAATTAATTCAAATCAAGTGGACCACGTCCACATGGGACCCACCAGCGATGGTCCCCACACATGGGACCCACCTTGATGATATATATAACCACGCCATCCGTCTAGCATACAGGGATGCTCAACGTTGTGTTACCGTGAAGACAGTGGACGTGCTATCAGTTTATATATATATATATATATATATATATATATATATATATATATATATATATATATATATATATATATATAAAATAAGGTTTGTTATGGGCCACTCTTACAGGCCCCACCTTGATGTATGTTTTTAATCTAAGCCGTCCATCCCCTTTCCTACCTCATTTTAGGCGTTGAATTAAAAAAAGGAGCCAATCCGAGGTTCTGGTGGGCCATAGCATAGCAAATGGTGATTTTCACCATTAAAACTCACCCTGATGTTTCGGTACACCGAAATATACTGCATATTGGTCTCATTTAGTTGGTCTTGAGCCGTGGAGTGCAATGGATGGGCTAGATTCAGCTAGTGTGGGCCCCACATATGAAAAACCTAAAATCTCAATTTTTCAAAAATAAAAAAAATAAAACTAAAAACAACGACACCAGCATTGTTGTTGCTGCTGACAGAGGGAGAGGACGTGCACGCATCCTGCGCTGTGGGCTGACAACCATGGACCCACGGTCCTAGCGTAGGCCCCACCATAATGTGTATTTTTCATCCATGCCGTTCAGTTAGTGGGCCCCTTCTTGAAGTGGGTCCCCTCCAAAAATCAGCTTGATCTGGGACCCAGGTGGCCTACATCACAGGAAATATTATTGAATTAAACGTCTACTATTGAGACACTTTGAGCGTCCAAAAGCTTTGGATCAACATGAAATTTGTTTTCCTTCTTCATCTGGGTTTACGTGACTTTATCAATGGGTTGGATGGCGTATAAACATTATGGTGGGCCCCATGTGGTACCTGCAGTGATGTACGTGTTTTATTCATACCGTCCAGGCGGATAGTGGAGCCCACATAGATGTATGTGTTTTATTAATGTTGTCCAGCTGCTGGTGGACGGCTAATGAGCCCCACCAATGCCGTATGTGTTTTTCTTGCACCACCGTCCACACCTGGATGGTGGGACCACCCCACCTGTAGGGCTGATGTGTGTGTGCGTGTGTGTGTGTATATTATATTGTATATATTATATATAGATTTTATATTATATTATATAATATATACATGATGGTGGGCCTTCTTGGGACCCACCATAATGCATGTGTTGCATCCAAGCTGGCCATCCATTTTTAAAGCTCATTTCATGGCATGAGCTAAAGAATGAGTCAGATCCATAGCTCAAGTGGACCCCGCCCTTTATGCATGTGTTGCATCCAAACCGTCCAATCATTTGGCAAGCTTGTCTTAACAGGCTTGAGACTAAAAATAAGTCAGATTTAAAGTTCAAGTGGACCCCACCATTTAAGGTAGTGGACAATGACGTCCACCGTTCAAATTTTCTAAGGGCCATGGGAGTTTCCTATTAAGCTAATATTTGTTCCACTTTATCTATCATTACATTAATTTATGAACATGTTGGATGGGAAACATAGGTTATGGTGGGCCTTAGGAACTTTAATGGTGGAAATCATTATCACCACTTTTATTTGGGTGTGGCCTATTTGATATACATGAGGCCCATTGGTGTGGCCCATTTGATGTACGTATGAACCATGTGATAAGGCCCATCTTGATGTATTTTGTGGCCCATTTGTCAGGCCCACGTTGATGTATTTTGTGGCCCATTTGTCAGGCCCACTTTGATGTACTTTGTGGCCCATCCATCAGGCCCACTTTGATGTATTTTGTGGTCCATTCAAGGTGCACACCTTGATGCATGCATTCTATATTCACATCTTCCAACAGCTATTGGACGGTGGGGCCCTCCTTATTATATGTTATTATATGTGTTGAATAAGCATACCGTCCATATGCAGTGTGGGCCAGCATGATGTATTTATCCACACCGCCCAATCTCTGGTCGTGGGATGTGGAACCTGTGTGACATATGTATTTCATTCCATGTAGTCCATCTGTGTGAGGCCCACCTTGATGCATCCGTTATACACATGGATTCCACATAATATATATGTTTTCATATCCATACTATCCAACTATTTGGATGGGATGCACCGTGATGTATTTTTATCCACACCATCCACGGCAAGCACCCCATTGAGATGTATTCAAAACCCATGGGTTAAGGCCCATTGTAATGTATTTGGAACCCGTGAGCAGAGCCCACCTCATATGTTCCATTCTAACCGTCCATGTCATATAAGGCCAGCCTCAATGTATGTTTTATTCACACCGTCCGTGGGATGTGTGCCCCACTAGATGCATGCATTCTATATCCACACTAACCATCTGGTGGGGCCCATCTGCTACGTGTGCAGGGCCTACCTATTATGCATTTGTTCAGCCCATTGATGCAACCAACTTGATGTGTATGAGCCCCATTAGTGTAGGCCACTGATGCAAGGCCCGTTATGATATGTTAGAGGCCCATGGTTGAGGCCCATTAAGATGTGTTTATGGCCCATTTGATAAGGCCCACTGAGATGTATTTTCGGCCCATGGGTCAAGGCCCATTGTGACGTATTCCCGACCCGTATGTCATGGCCCATTGTGATATATTTTCAGCCTAGTTATCGAGGCCCAACTTGATGTGTATAAGACCCATTAGTGCAGCTCATTGATGTGGCCCACTTATTGGATAAGAGGCCCATTGGTGCGACCCAATAATACGACCCACTTATTGGATAAGAGGCCCATTGGTGCGACCCAATAATACGACCCACCGTGATGTGTATATTAGGCCAATGGTGTGGCCCAATGTATCGACCTACCATGATGTGTAGGCCCACGTGCTGCATGTGTAAGGCCCACCTGTGATGACTATTTAAGGCCACTTGTTGGATAGTTGGGCCCACTTTATGTTTGACCCTATGAGGACCGCTCCTTGAGAGCAATGATGGTTAAATGTCCACATTGTTGGGCAATGATGGTTTAATGTCCACATTGTGACCTTTCCTTAGGCCTTGTTCAACCAATTATCATAACCGATTTTACCGATTCTGATTATTGATCGATCCCGATTATCATGGCCGATTGCCAATTCGGATTGACGTAACTGATTTGTCGGTTCCGATTTATCGATCGATTCCAATTGTCGAGGCCAAGTATCGAGGCTGACTCTGACTGTCGAGGCCGAGTATCGAAGCTGATTCTGAGTGTCTATTTTAATTTTTTAAGCAGATTTCAATTGTCAAGGCCGATTGTCGAGACCTATTTGATGTATATGTGACCCGTAATTGAGGCCCATTGTAATGTGTATTCAGTCTGTGTGATGTATATGCATCCCATGTTTGAGACCCATTGTAATGTGTATTCAACCCATGTTTAGGGCTTAATGTGATGAATATAAGGTCTATGTGATGAGGCCCATTGTGGTGCATTTGAGAGCCAAGCTATAGAGACCATTGTGATGTATGTTAGGCCCAGGTGAAAGGTTCATCGTGATGTGTATTAAGCTCTTGAGCGAGGCTCATGGTGTTGTATATTTAGCCCTTGTGTGAAGTCATGAGTCCACTATATGATAGGATCTATGAGAGTCATTCCTTGGGGTAATGTTGGTTAGATGTCCACATTGTCGAGACTGATTGTTGATGCTGGTTATTGATACCGATTATGAGTATGTGCTAGCATAGCATCATGATACATGCCCATACGCATCATCTGCATGTTTGTTATGAGATGTGGTTGACCATTGCATATGTCATTGGGCATGTTGTTATGAGACTCCCTGATAGGCGGAGATTATCTCACGTGAGCACACGGTATGCGTAGGATAGATACATGACTGGATTATAGGACTCATGCATCTAGAATTGCATTGTGTTGTACTGTACGCCCTAGCGACATCAGGGTCGTAGCCTCCACACGCATTTCGTGGATGGCCAGATGGGATACCAAAAATCTAATCTATATGGGGTGCTATAGATATCGCTGGGTGAAAGTCCCTAAACCCTCTTCGTTCCAGATGCTGCTCCAATGTCTAGACTGAGTGGATGTATGAGCATTTGTGGGCCGTATACCATTAGGCCGCGTCTCCCACTGCGTCGTGGTTGGTTGAAAGGGGGTATGGCCTTACCTGCCTGAGAGGAGGGGGCAAAGCTAGGCTGAGTTTGACCAGCTTGAGGAATGGATCCGCTATCGACGAGCCGGGCCCGATATTGGCAGGCGAATAATGAGGTCTCTTTCACTCGCCTTGTTGAGCGCAATGGGGCGGCAATCTGGTTTGAAGTGTAATAGACCCCGATGATTTTCTAGAGAAGAACCGTATTGATATGTGGACTTATTGAGTAGAAGTTACATGCTCGTTCATTCATTCATTCACTATCCACTCGGGCTAGTGGTGCGTAACTAATTGTTATGTACCTTCATTATACCAAGGATTTCAGTTGGGTGCATGAGTAACCTGAGATCAGGAGTTTACCACGTTGAGTCTCACTATCCAAATTTAGGTATGGGACTGGTTTGGATAGAAGTCCCTTATGGTGGACCCCGTAGCCTGTGATACTACGTACTATCATCCTGACTTCACACTCCAGCATGGTCATTTCATTCGCATCACATATTGCATTACATCCGCGGGCATATGGCATTTTGGGTTACTATGTTTCTGCACTTATATGGCCTAGACGGTTAGCAGGATTTTTATATTGCATTACATCCTCGATATCTGATATTTGGCTCTTTATGATTACTTAGTGCATAGCTATTATATATTACGTATTCTGATATTGATTGATGTATGAACTTGTCCATACTTCTGCCTACTCTGTCATCATATGATTTATGATCTTGTCAGTATTTCTGCTTACTCTGATAATTCATGATCTTGTCGGTATTTCTGCTTACTCTGATAATTCATGATCTTGTCAGTATTTCTGCTTATTCCGATGGATTACCAGTAACTTCGGTATTGTATGATGATGGCATTGTATTGAATACTTGACACTTACTTTGTGCACACACTTACACCACCCTCTAAGCTTTCTATAAGCTTATGCATGATAGATGCGTGCAGGTGATGTTAGGTTGCAGCAGTGCTGAGCTTGGAGCGTGCAGCAGTCTTCTGGAGCTTGATTTTTGATTTATGTATTTCCCTTTCAGTATTATACTAAAATGATTATATTAGTGGATATGTGATGATGATGTTGCCTTTGTGATTTAGGTATACTTGTGGTTATGCTTATTACAAGTTAAATGTACAAATAAAAAAAAATCCTCCTTGTAGGTTCCCAGGATCGGAATCTAGTGTATGGACGCTAGGAGCCGAAATGGGGCACTACGGAGGCTGTCGGCACCAGATTCGGCAATCAGGATTCCTGTGAATCCAATTTTTGGGTTTGGGGTGTGACATGAATGCAAGAAGCCATACCAAGGTTATGCAATATAAGGCTTATACAGTCGATACGAATGTAATGAGAAGTGATATTAGTCCTCATATCCAATACAGTTCCATTATAAGGAATATCACCAGGGTCTGATGCACTATAGGATGATTGTCGCTGTCAAGACCATATAGTCAACAAGCGTAATAGACCATACTACCCGCCTATGAACAACCAACTACCAGCAAGGCTTAACGGTAGCGGACCCATTCACGAGCTGGTCAGACTCAACCTAGTCATGCCCTCTCGCTCAAGTGGATAAGGCCACGTCCCATCTCAACTGACTATATAATAGTGGGAGATGTGGCCTAACGGTATAAGGCACTCGGGGGCTCATGATTTCCATTGGGTCACGGCATTGAGGCATCTTCTAGGTACCTTGAAGGTTTAGGGGCTTTCACCCAAGGATATCATATGCACCCCAATGCTCAAATGATATATTTTCAGTGTCCACATACATCCATTCATGAATATACTAGTAGAGGCAAGGCCTGATGAAATAAGGATGATAATGTCCATGAGATGCGATGCCAGATGCATTAGCTCTAAGCACTCAATGTGCACAAGAGCGAAACTCCATCCCTCTATCATATCAACTTAATGACCACACACAAATGCATTCCAAACACTCCATAATGATATGGGTCATGAGGGTGCACCATACGGCGATGATGACTTAGAACATACTCTTCCTTCCTAAGGAGGGAATCAAGTCTAGGTATTTAAATAATTAATATAAACAAAAACCCTCTAGTGGGGACCCAATGCTTTGAGGTAGCCCACAAAGTTAAGGAGGGCAATACATAAGCCTAAAGAAGTAAGTGGTCCTAACGAGAGCCTAGGGTGAGCCTTAAACCACTAATAGACATCCATGGGCCTACCTTAAGGCCACCAAGGTGGGCATCCAACCTCAACCGGGTCCCAAAAGGTAGCCTGCTACTACTTGAATATGAAACAAGGCCTAAGGCCTAAGCAATCCATGGCCTAGTGGGCTATACACCAAGCCCAACACATAGGCAATATGATGGGCCCTCAAGCAAGGTTTGGGCCCAACCATAAAGGTCATAAACCCACATATTGTGGTGGGCCTAGTGATCAACTCGGTAATCTAACCATGTGGGCAATTTCTATGCCTTATCTAAGTGAGTTGGGCCTCACAACTTGGCCCAAGTACAAGGTTATTTTGGTAGGCAACCAAGGGCCTAACTACTTGGACATTATGGCCCACAAACCCATCATAATAAGTAATGAAATACAGGCCCAAAGGTCAAGGGACCTAACTACAAGATCCAAGCTGAATGGGCCTACCAAGGCCAACCAAAACTATGAGCATAGATCCAAAATAAAATCCAATGGAGGTGGGCCTCCAAGTAAACATAATAAAGCCCAAGGACACCTCAGAGAATGAAAATATTATGTGCATAATCCATCTTAATTTGGTGGGCCATGCTACCCTAAAATAGGCTATTAGCGGGGGCCGGTTTGGGCCCATTGCTGAATTTCCAACCCACCTATTTCTGGGCCAGCTGGAGCTCAATAATAAATAATATAAATTAGGTATATGATCCCTAGTGGCCCACACATATCTCTGTGGATCCCACCAGATGGGAGGACTAGATTACACACATAAAACAGGTGGACCATGCTGCTAGACTAGAAGTCTAGCAACAATCCAATGGGCCTGGGCGTCCCAAGGTGAAGGGTCCTATGGGCTTGTGCACATGGCCCAAAAACACATTAAATTAGGTCCCAAAAAAAATGAAAAATTCTTAGGAAGATAGGCCACATCCCACATGGACCACAGATGGATGGATAGCGGGGTAACAAATACATCAATATGGGCCGACAAGGGAGTGCATGGCCTAGCCATGGCTGGACATCCCAGCCTGGGTGTCCCAACCTGGTGGGCCGGTCGAGACCTAGCCACCAAATACACAAGGGTCTGTTGGCCCCGAAACTTAATAGGTAAGTCCTACAATGGGTGGGCCACCTCTCTGTAAAATTTTAGAATTTTTAAAATATCATAAGTATTTTAATTAATTTAAAGAAAATAGACTGTTTAGAAAATCTGTTTAACCTGTGCGTCTCAGCCTGGTGGGCCAGTCTAGCCCTTGCAACAGTGTGCACAGGGATCCGTTGGCCCCAAAATTTTGGAGGTAGGTCCTACCATGTATGGGTCACCTCTTTGTAAATTTTTAGAATTGTTGGAATAGCAGAAGTATTTTATTTAATTTAAAGAAAACAGACTATCCAGAAAATCAGTTTAGTGCAGATTTCAGACATGCCCTGATCTGAGCTTCCAATGGGGTGGATTAGAGGACTATAAAAATTAGGAAAAAATAGTTTTTTTGTCCCCTCATATGAGTACTATAAAGTTCTAGTGGAAAAATTATTTTATATTTAACAAATTCCACACTAATATGTTGGGGGAATAATGCAGAAATTATAGACTAACTACCTCACTTGGGCCACTCCTTTGAGACCTCAATCAGGGTCAGATGGGGCTGAAATTTTGGGAACCTCTAGGTGGGGTCCCCACCTTCAAGAAGCATATATGAAATGGGACCAAACACCCCACCAATCATCCCAAAAACTAAGATCAAGATAGCCTAAAAATCTGTCAAGATAGTTTTTGGACAGCAACATAATATTGAAATAAAATAATTATAATCACTATAAAAAGAGGAAATTGATCCATAGAAATTATGATATGGACCTGCACAGTGGGCCCCACAAATATCTAGACCATTCTTATCAATAAATACTATTTGCATGGACTCTTTTTGGATACATTTAAGGCCCCAACGTCCAAGGGTGGACTGTCAAGGACGTCCTCCCTCTTTGGACAGTCACTATGCCAAAATGGCTATTTGGGATGTATTTTTGCTTAATGATGGATTTAATCTATCGCTAAGCTTATCGTTCTCGAATATCTGTAGGCCGAACGTCGTGGAATTTAGCGACGGACCAAAATCTGTCGCTAAAATCTAATTTACGACGAATTTTTCTCCGTCGTAACTAGGCAACGGACGAAATCCGTCATAAATTTTAATTTGGCGATGGAAAATGAACAGTTGAAATTCCCGTCCAAAATACCAAATGGCGCGCTTTTCAGTTGATTTTGAAATGGATCAGGTCTGTCGTAAAAGGACTTTAAACATTTTTTTTCATTTTTCTAAGAATTTGGTAGAAATTTAAGTTTTTTTATTGTCTAATAATTGATTTTTAATAGAATTTCAGTGGTTTAATTGTACATATTTGTATCTATGATTATTTTTTAACAATTGATTAAATGCAAAAAGAAAATTTATTTTTTTATATCAAATGAGTGGAATTTTTATTTTTATTTTTTAATTTAAAAATAATATTTAAATGATTTGTAATATCACATGAAAAAGAATATTGAGAAGTTTAAAAATTTTAATAATGTTTGAGAAAAAAATAGATTTCAAAAAATAAAAAATCGTGATTTAATAAAAATCTATTTTGTGGGAACAAAAAAGAATATTTAATAAAGTTGATAAATTTGAAAAAAAAAAAAAAAAAGGCATTTGATTTTGAGAAAAAATAATATCCTGAAAAAGAAAATTAAAAATATTTAAAAAAATGTGAAAATTTTCACAATGTTGAAAAATGAAAATATTTTAAAAAAGAAAATGAGAGTTTGAAATTTGAAAAGTATAAATAAATAAATAAATAATTTGAAGTTCAATAAAAATTAACAAGTTTGACTAAAATGCTTTTAAACAAAATGGAGAAGTGAAAAAGAATTGAAAATTTTTAAAATAAAGCGATATTAAAAAATTGATACTTCATCAAAAAAAAATAAACATTTTGAAACGAAAAATAAATAAGTTGAAAAATTTTGTGATTTTGAAAAATAATTGAAAATGTTCAAAATTCGAAATTAAAAGAAAAAGTTATTTATAAAAACACAAAGATTTTGAAAAAATATATATAATTTTTATAAAAAAAAAAAAAAATTGAAAAGTTGAAAACAACATGATGCTTTTGAAGAAGAAAATTGGCATTTTGGAATTTTTGGGAAAAAAAATAAAAATTGTGAAAATTTACGATATTTTGAAAATAAAAATTTAGAATTTGTATTTTAATTTATTTTTTGAAATATTTGATAATAAAAATGATATTTTGTTAAAAGTTTTCAAAGAAAAATTAAGAGTAAAAAAATATACATTTTGAAAAAGAATGTAATTTTTAAATGGAAATTGATATTTATTTGTGAAAAAAAAAAAAATTTAATAAATTATTAGGCACATCCACTAATTGAACATTTAACTGTTTTTGGACAATCAAATTAGTCCAAATTGAAGAGTAAATAACTTCATATGTTTAAATCAAATTTCACTCAAATTGTTGATCACTCTTGTATTCCCAATACCTTTCTCACATGTAGCTAGCCTGATTAGGGCGAGTAACTAGTCAAATTGAGGGTATTAATCAATAAAATAGAGTGAATGGACTATAAATATAAAATGGGCTAAATATTATTGTCAAAATTGTGACCCAACTTATTGACCTCGCGGGAACCTACGAATTGATGTTAATAAGTTTTGTGGGCCCCATCATTATGTGTGTCAAACATCAACACCGTGCATTTAATGTGTCCCCTTTAGGTTATAAGATATCTCAAAAATCATCCATAAACAAAACTCAGGTGGACCATACCATCTAAAACCATGTCAAGACATCATAAAAAATATAAAATCACTTGGTGGGGCCCACATGAGTTTTGGATGCGGCTAAAACTTGGTCTGACCCCTCATCCAAGTAGGACACACATAATGAGTGGGTTAGATATGTGAATCACATTATGGCAAGCCCAATATATGATTATGAATGTTTTAAGGAAACCCCTCTACATTTGAGTGAGTTAGTCATTACCTTTACCAAAGTAAACTTTGTGGGGTCCACCATTATTTATTTATTTTATCTATTCCGTTTATCCACGTTAACAGATAATTTGAGATCTAAAGAACAAAAAGGAAGCATATCCAAAGCTCAAGTAGACCACACCACAGGAAATAGTGTGATTGAACCTCTACCATTGAAAAATTCTTGGAGACCATAAAAGTTTTGGATCAAGTTAATGTTTTTGTTTTCTCTTCATTCATATATATTTGATATTATGAATAGGTTGGATGGCAAATAAACATTACTATGGGCCCAAAGAAGGTATCAATGGTGGAAATCATTATTCCACATTGTTTCGTGTGGCATGGTCCACTTGAGTTTTGGATTTATCAAAAATTTGGGATCAACCCACACTATTCATCCATTTTTCGAGATCATTTTAGAGAATTATCACAAAAATGAATCATTTCCAAAGATTAAATGGACCGCACCACAAATACCAGCATGGATGGGAACGGATTGACTACTCCCCTGCCACCCGCCCGTTGGCTAGTATTCGGTGCTATGTTGGGCCCACCATAATATATGTATTTCATCCATTATGTTCATCCATTTTTACCGATCATTTTAGGGCTTGATCAAAAAAATGATGGGGATATAAACCTAAGGTGGACCACATCATAGGAAAACAATATTGATTTGATATCCACCATTAAAATCCTCTTAAGGACCATAATACTGTTTATTTGACATCCAACCTATTGATTATATCATACAGGCCCTGATGAAGGGAAAAAATAAAGTTCAGCTTGATCCAAAACTTGTATGGCCCCCAAAATGGTTTCAATGGTGGACGTTCAATCCCCCACTGCTTTTTTCAATGTGGTCCACTCGATGGTTAAATCTGTCTTATTTTTTGTGTCAAGCTTTACGACGAGCTCGCCAGTTGGATGGATGGTTTGGATATAATACATACCTCACGATAGGACCCACAGAATTTGCTGACGTCAGCCAACTATTCATCTTCCTTCATTTGGCTATAAACGGATTGGCTACTCCCCCTGCCACCAGCCCCACGGCTAGTGGTCGGTGCTATGTGGGCCCCACTATGATGTACGTGTTTCATCTATTCTGTTCATCCATTTTTCAGATTATTTTACAGTTTTATACCAAAAATTAGTGGGACATAAATCTCAAGTGGACCACACCACATGAAAATAATGGCGATTTTATATCCACCATTAAAATCCATCTTAAGGCCCACTATACTGTTTATTTGACATACAATCTGTTGATTAGGTCATACAAGACCAGATGAAGGGAAAAACTAAAGATCAGCTTGATCCAAAACTTTTATGGTCCCCAAAAGGGTTTCAATGGTGGACGTTCAATCCCCCACTGCTTTTTTCAATGTGGTCCACTCGATGGTAAAATCTATCCTATTTTTTGTCTCAAGCTTTATGATGAGCTTGCCAGTTGGATGGATGGTTTGGATATAATACATACCTCACGATGGGACCCACAGAATTTGTTGATGTCAGCCAACTATTCATCTCCCTTCATTTGGCTGGAAACGGATTGGCTACTCCCCCTGCCACTAGCCCCATGGCTAGTGGTCGGTGCTATGCAGACCCCACTATGATGTACGTGTTTCATCTATTCCGTTCATCCATTTTTCATATTATTTTATAGTTTTACACCAAAAATTAGTGGGACATAAATCTTAGGTGGACCACACCACATGAAAACAATGGCGATTAGATATCCACCATTAAAATTCATCTTAAGGCCCACTGTACTATTTATTTGACATCCAATCTATTGATTAGGTCATACAGGACCAGATGAAGGGAAAAACCAAAGATCAGCTTGATCCAAAACTTTTATGGCCCCCAAAAGGTTTTTAATGGTCCACGCTCATTCAACACTGTTTCCTGTAATGTGATCCATTTGAGTTTGGGGTATACCTCATTTTTGGTCTTATACCATAAAATTTTCAGGAAAAATAGATGGACAGCATGGATGAAACATGTACATCATGTTGGGACCCACAGAGCACCAACCACTAGCCATTGGTTGGTCGCCACTTTTTAATGGGACACGGATTTCCTGCTAAAGCCCTTGGCATCCTGCGCAAGGATGCTAGGTGGGGCCCAACACCATGTGTTTGGAAAATCTACTCCATTAATCCATTTTTAGAGATCATTTTTAGGACAAGAGACTAAAAATGAGTTGGATCCAAAAATCAAGTGGGTCACATGAGAGGAAACAGTGGGGAAACAAATACCTACAGTTGCAACCTTTTGGACTCCACCTTGATGTTTATATGCCATCCAAATAGTTTATAAGGTCATTAACACTGGGAATAAGTGAAAATACAAAAGAAATAATTTATAAATAAAAGCCCCAAACAAAGCTTTTTATGGTTGATGTTTCAACGATTCTCACTGAATCCTCACTGTTTCATCTCGTGTGGCCCACTTGAGTTTTGGATACACTTCGTTTTTGGTATCTTTTTCTAAAATGAGCTCTATAAACGGATTAACGGAGTAGATTTTCCACAAACATGGTGGTGGGCCCCACCCAGCATCCTTGCGCAGGAACTTCCTACGAAAGGCTTTAGCAGGAAATCCACATCCCCTAAAACGGGGAACAGATTGGCTACTCCCCCTAACACCAGCCATTGGCTGGTGCTCGGTGCTCTATGGGGCCCACCATGATGCATGTGTGCCATCCATCTATTTTTATATATAATTTTATGATGCAAGAAAAAAAAAAGAATAATATCTCAATCTTAAGTGGACCACATTACAGGAAAAAGTTTTGAATGAATTTTGACCATTAAAAATTTTTTGGGGTGATAAAAGTTTTGGATCAAGCCGATAATTATTTTTTTCCATTCATCTGGGTATTTATGACCAAATCAACATATTGGATTTCAAATAAACAGTACAGTGGGCCTTAGAAGGGTTTTAATGGTGAATATCCATTCATTATTTTTGTTCCTATGGTGTGGCCCACGTAAGATTTATATCCTTATCATTTTTTGTTTAAAGCCATAAAATGATCTATAAAAATGTATGAATGGAATGTATGAAACACGTACATCATGGTGGGGCCCACAGAATTTCGACCACCAGCCCCGAGTAGATGAGAGGGAGATCTCCCCACCAACACGGAATGGATGAAAAACGAGACCTCTTTTCTCTCTCCCTCTCATCTACTCCCCGTCTGTCCCTCTATCAGCACTGGCCCTAGAGATCTCTCCCACCTCTCTCTTCCTGTCGATCTCTTCATGATCATCAGGTAATGCTCTCATTCTCTCTCTCAATCGATTGATAGTGGTGGTTCTCTCAATCGATTGATAGTGGTGGTTCTCTCTCAATCTCTCCCTCCCAACACCATGATTGGAAACCTCCTGGATTCAGACCCCCATGATTGGAAACCCCCTGGATTCAGAACCCTCATGATTTGAAACCCCTGTTTTTTTGGGTGTTGGGTTATGTGTAATTGTTATGGGAATTGATATTTTCAGCCCCTTGGTTTTGATAGATAAACCCCCTTTTTGAACTCATTGTCATTGTAATGTTTCCATGCACTTTGTTTTGTCAGATATGGGTTTATGTGTACTTGGTTTTGGAAAAAAAAAAAAACTCATGTTTGGGTACCTCTGGATCTTGTGTTTGGGTGATGGGTTTTGTTGGTTTTGTCAGAGATCTTTATATTTATGGAATTCTGAGCTTTTTCATTTTCTGACATTTCACTTTCACGTGTATGCTTGTAAAATGCATTTTCTGTGGAATGTTGTGCTTTTGGTTTTGTGGTTATTTTTTTCCCTCTTGAATTTTATGGTTTTTGTCAGATAGGGTTTTTGGGTCTCTGAGTTCTTATAGGTATTTGTGAGGAAAATGATATTTGTATCCTTTCTTTACAGTCTGGAACTTTCTGTCAGGAATTGGTAGAAAAATGGGCTTGGCTATCAAAAGAAGGGACTGCAATTAAGATATTGTATTATGGTTTTGTGGCTTCTTTTAGATGGGGGCTTCTTTTTTTTTTCTTCACATGTAGATTGCTCCTGTCCAAAGTAGCTTGGAGAAGAAAAAGAATGACCTAGGCCTGTTTGGACATGACAATCCAAAATGTGGACATGGAAAACCCCTGTGGAATACTTAGATAACGGAGAACTATAGATCCACAGTAGATATATGTTGTTTGCTTCCAAGGTGCAATTTTCCATGGAAATGTTAAGAGGTCAATAGTTAAACACTATAAGCTGTATTTTATAACCTTGAAAATCATCATCTAACATTTTTTATTTTTTTTATTTTATTTTTTTTTTTTTTTGGGGGGGGGGGGGGGGGGGGGAATAGATATCCACATTTTTTAAGTAAAACTTTAGAATTAGAAATCGAATTTTGTAGTTACTTCATTACTGAAACAGTGGTAAACTCCATGTTCAAGGAAATTGAATTCATTTCTTCTAAATCCAAAACCTCCTTACGAGAAAGAAAAGGATAGACAGTAGAATCTCTCTTTTTTCAAATAATAAAATTTCAGAATAGCAGCCCAAGGTATTAGATAATGCCTCATTGAATAGAGTGCCATGAGGTTTCAATTTGTACAAGTGGGTCATAAGGTTCAGGGATGTAGACTGTTGATATGATTGGACAACACTCAAGATGGCCTTGTGCTAAAATCTCATGTATCCAAAACTCTAAATAATTGTGTCTTCAGCCTTTTTTTTATTATTATTTTTAAATGTGGTTGTATATTCCTTAAAGTTGCTGCAATTTTCCAGTTGTATTAAAGCTATGATAGGTGGATCCTTGAAGAAATAAGAGTGCAAGATACTTGAACAAGGAAAATGATAAGGGATCCACCTTTCCTTTTCCCAACATTTGAAATCCATACTTGCTTGGGGTATTTTTGCACCTTTTAATACAAGTTGGTTTTACAAACACAAGTACTTCCATTTACACTTGTCCTTTTGGTGATGCTGTTAAGAAAGATAAACTATTGCAAATTGTGAGATTTGGTGTTGAGATGGTTTTCATTTTAAGGATAGCACTATGAGAAAGTACATGTTGATTTCCCTAATTTTGATATTTGAAGATGAGCACTATGAGTTGTTGTTGATGTATTTAATTCTTTCACAAGTTTTGTTTACTGTTTTACAAAAAGAAAGTCTTGAAAGCTTACACTGATCAGATTTTATTTTGGATCACTCTTATTTTCTTAATAAATTAGATGAATTCCATTTCTAAGTTGCTCCATTATTGGTTGGAGGTAATTCATCCATGTTTCTTCAAATGATTGTAATGATGTGCTGCATTATCTTCATTCATATAAAAGATTAATTAGAACATCCAGAGTTGAGTCATGACTTGGCCGAGTTGGGCATATTTTGAAGGCTTATTTGTGGTTCCAAACTAGGGTCTAAGTTTACTCTGACAAGTCATGTGTAACTCAGATGAGTCATCAATCCATGTCATCTGGAACAAATGGCTGAACTGTTCTTGGACAGTTACCATCCATAAGAAAATTTTAGTGACTTGAATCTTTTCTAATTTTTACTATATATATATAATGTGATTAGCTTTTCTTGGCTAGTTACCATCCATAGAAAAATTTTAGTCACTTGAATCTTTTCTAATTTATGCTATATAGAAAAATCAAAAGAAGAAGTGTATCGATGTCATGCATTGTTGGAGAAACTACAAGTGGTAACTGGTCGGTAGATGCATGTAGATGCTTCTTGTGTAGTTTTTGCAATTCAGGCATCCATTTTGGTTTGTTTTGAATCTTATTTTGGGTTTTGGATTTTGTTGGTTTTTGTTAGATTGATTAGGATTTTCAGATTTTGGTCATGTCTACTTTCATGTATGGGACTAACTAGATTACACCCATGTGTTAGAAAAAAATATCCCCATCATCATGCTTAATAAAAAGAAAGGAGGATAAACCTGTTACACTTGTATTGAGCATTTTCTTTTTTTTACTACTGGTGAAAGGAGGATTCAATGTTATTCAATGTCATGCTATTATGTCCATTTCTGTCTAACATTATTTCCCTACCTGATCGATGTACCGGCTTGATTTTTGGGGTAGATCGTCTCCACAATGGGATCCATCTAGGAAAGGATAGTTGGAACTACACACAAGAAAGACCAATAAATCCCTTGCTCGGCTAAGACATTTCTAACTATTGGCATCTCTCAACACATGACTAAAAAACCAATTGTGTTTGGATACAGTATTGAAATTAACTGCAATTGTTAGATTACTAAAATGGAAATAACTAGATTGTGATTTCCTTGGCATTGGTATTGATTTCCTCAGCATTGATATTTATTATTTTTTAACTCCTTTTAAGAAATCGTTGCATGCCTCCTTGCGAAGGTCCTCTGATTTGCAAATCTATCTTGTACTATAATTCACCACCAATTTGAAAATTATGGTGACTCATCTCGTCACACTATGCATGTCTCCTTACGAAGGTCCTTTGATTTTCAAATTATTCTTTTTGAACTCCTTTTATGTCATTAGTTTTATCTTTTGAATTTGTATGATTTATTTTAGAACTTCAAATAATGAATTAGTATTTGATACCTTAATAGGTGCTCGGCATACCTTAAACAGGCAAGAGTGCCCATCCCCATTAAAGGGAAATGCCGGTGGTTTTGGGAGCCTTTACCGGTGGTTTTGACCTCCGGTAAAAGGCCATTTTCTTGTAGTGTCATCTTGACTACATAACCTCATGAGTTGGATGACATGTATACATGTAACACCCCAGATTTTTGCCAACCTGGAATTAGACGTCCTTAGGAAATGGGTCAACCATAATACCTTGGTAACTTTTCATAACTCAATTCCAAAGCCAAAGAAATCGCTTTTCAACCCATTTCTTTCAAAATCTCACCTTTCACCACCTCGTTCTTCAAAATTCTCCAAGTACTTTCATATTAGACACAAATCCTTAAGTTGAAATGGTGAAGAACAAAAATAAAACTAAAACTTAATGTAAACGATCGCCGAGATCGAGTCCGTGCACACTCCTGATCGCACACAACGATCCCAAATCACTTCTAAACCATCAATCGACGGGTTTAGACTAATTTCATTCCATCCTAGCCATTTAAAATTGGTAAATGTGAATGTATCAGGTTCAACTCGAAACGATCCAAAATGAGTCGAAACAGAGCAGGGGGCCCAATCGGGGCATTTTTAGGGGGACCCAGCATGGGACTCATACCTTTTTAGACTCAGGGGGACAGGAGGACCTCGTCCAAAGGGCGAGCCCTCCCTGGATTGTCCAGTGGCCTCACCGGTTCGGCGAGGCCTTGCCGCACAACGGGCCAGTCCGGGTGGGCCGGCTCGGGTCGACGCTCCTAGGGCCTAGTGTGGCCCACTGATGTATAGTTGGTTGAATAAAACCCCTTTTACAGTGTACTTCCTTCACAAATCACCCTCCCAAGCTTTTCTTTTCTTGAAAAATCTCTCAAATCTCTCCCAAAATCCCTCTCCAAAAACTTCCTTCTTCCATTTCCATGCACCCTCACTCCACCCTTCAAATCTTACCTCAAGGAGAAATCACTAAAGGCTAATTCCTTTAGAAATTTAACGAGGATTAACTAGCGCTAAACTAGATTATCTGCAGAATTATCACCAATCACTTTAAATACGATCCGCAAGAACGAAAGCGTGTAGAATAGTTGGCGCTACATTACACTAAAACCTAGGATCAATCTCTAAACCCAGTTGCTCACGGGAGCATTCAAAAACTTCATATCGGACCTGGACCGCACGTCGAAAGTCCGATAGCGATGAACTTAGACCATTATGACCGCTTAGTTGGACTTGACTATCACCTCGAAAATCACATCCAAACGATGCTCTGGGACGATTTCCTTGAGTCCGGAGTGAAGTGTGAGAAAATGAAGATTTTTAAGAAATTAAATATAATTTTAAGTAATCTGGAACGTGTCGCTTGCGCGATGTTTTTAAGCATTTTGACAGTTAGATTTCAACCCAAATTCACCCTCGGATCAGGATAGGTGGCCCTTACATGTCATAGTACTTGTAGCTCTAATCGAGTTCTCGTAACCGTTGAACTGAAACTGGTCCGCCACGGTCGATCTGGAAACCCGATCGGACTAAAAACTTAGCTTGACCTAGATCCGATATTAGATCCGATATTAGAGAGCTTAAGTCCGACCGCATTTAGTAACAGGACCTTCAGAAGTTCTCCGTTGGATCAGAACAAACTCGATTTGGTTATAACCTAAGTATACCTTAGCCATAAGTCTATTTCCATCGATTTAGAGCCTATATAAGAGGCTTAAACCCTCTCTCTCATATCCCATACGAATTTTCTAAACCTAAGGGAAAGAGAAGGAAAGGGAGAGAGAAAGTGAGGGAGAGTATGAGGATTGTTCTTGGTAGTTGTTCCTGCCATTCTTCGTGCACATCTACTGTATTTGGACCGTTATGCCAACGATTCTGGCGTCGTTCTTAGGTAAGAAAAACCTAACCCTAGCTTGTTTTAGGGTTTTCATTGAAGCTAGTAGCTAGATAGCTAACCTATCTTGTATTACAGGTTGATATTCCACGCATACAAAGACTTAGAGTTTCTAACGTGTTCGTTACGCTTATACGGTGTAAGGTGCAGACTTTAGACGTTTAGGTTGTCATTTTTTAAAGCTTTCAATGTCGGATAATGATAGATTCCTGACATGGATGTTATTTCACATGTAGAACATGCTATCCGTTTTCCGTTTCGGTTAAATACGAAGAATACGAAATTTTGTATATTCTATGAATTCGTAGAAAATACCGTATACGTATAAATTTTGCTGATATGATTGCCATTAGTATTTACCGTGTATATATGCTAGTTATGGATGTATGACCTGTCTGGTGAAAGGATTCGCCCTAATACACCTTTTAGCCAACATAGATTATGTAGGCTAATGTGTGTAGTCTAAGTGTTTGTATAAATGCTTGCATGAGTAAGTATTTAGTAAATGATGTTGTAGATTAGTGTTGAGATAGGATTCTCAACTACTTTGATGATGTGTATGATTTCCTCCATGTACGTTGTTTGAATTGATTGTCTTATATATGAAATGCTTGTGTATGGTTAACTGCATATGTTGTATCTTATAACATGCTGATTACAGGCTTGGATTACTTGATATTTCAATTCTGTCTCTCTTATATGCTTACTGATTCAGATTGCAAGTGCTTGGGACTATGCTATAGTCCAGGCAGTCGGTAACAGAATTGAACTCGTGGTTGAATTCTATTCGCCACGCAGGACGTGTTTGACGAACCCGAGCCGTGCGTTGCTTCTCGACAGTGGTTAGGCCACATGAGGTTCTTATGCACTTCATGTCGATCAACTCAACGGGTGCTTGTACTAGTCGAACTTGTCAAGTAACCCGATTAGCCCGATGTATGTTAACCATGTATGGACGTTACTGCTTGAATCTAAAGTATCAAACTTACCAGTGGAAATCCCGTTAACCATGGTACCTCGATCCGCTACGACTCATGTGTCACGCCTCAAATCTGAAAAAATAGATTCACAGGAATCCCGATCACCGAATCCGGTGCCGACAGCCTCCGTAGTACCCCATTCTCGGCTCCTAGCATTCATATGCCAGATTTCTGATCCTGGGATCCTACAAGGAGGATTTTTTTATACATTTAACTAGTAATAAGCATAACCATAAGTTTACCCAAATCATAAAGGTAACATCATCATCACATATCCACTAATATAATCATTTGAATACAATGCTGAAAGGAAAATATATATGTCAAAATCAAAGCTCCAGAAAACAGCTGCACGCTCCAAGCTCAATGTTGCTGCAACCTAGCATCACCTGCACGCATCTATCGTACATAAGCTTATAGAAAGCTTAGAGGGTGGTGTAAGTGTGTGCATGAGATAAGTGTCAAGTATTCAATACAATATCATAATCATACAATACGGAAAAGCTATTAATTCATAAACCATACAATGACTGAATAAGTAGAAATACTGATAAGAGCAGGAATTATCAGCGTAAACAGAAATACTGACAAGACTATAATCATGCGATAACAGAATAAGCGAAAGTATGAACAAGTCCATAAGTTAATCAATATCAGAATACGCAATATACGATAGCCATGCAAATGATGAGTCATAGATAATCAAATGTCGAATGACAAGGATATAATATAATACATAATTCGAAAGAACTAACAAATATCATCACTCTCATCTAAGTCACAGGAATACAGAAACATAACAACTCACAATGCCACACGCTGAAGATGTAATGGAATATGCAGTATATGGTGCTAATGGAATGACCATGCTGGAGTGTGATGTCGGGATGATAGTACGTAGTATCGCAGGCTACGGGGTCCACCACAAGGAACCTCTATCCAAACCAATCCCATACATAAATTTGGATAGTCTGACTCAACGTAGTAAACTCCTGATCTCAGGTTAGTCGCGCGCCCAACTGAAATTCTTGCCATAACGAAGATACACAATAATTAGTTGCCCACCACCAGCCTGAGTGGATAGTGAATGGATGAATGAATAAGTATACAACTCCTACTCAGTAGCCTATCAGCACAGTAGCCTGCCAACCGCTGGTAGCTCGCCCAGTGTAGTAGCTCGCCCAAGCCTCAGCCCCACCCACATCACACCCGCCCACATCAGCATCCGCCCACATGCACAACAGTGACGGGGTGTCATAATATCATGTCAGTCCTCATATCAGTACAATTCCTCTCTGGGGAAATCACTGGGGTCTATTACACTTCACACCCCCTGCTGCCCCAATCAAGCGCACAACTGGATAAGTGGAAAAGACTTCACTATCTGCCTGTCAGTTGTCTGCCAATACCTACCCGGCTCGCCGATAGCGGACCCATTCCTCGAGCTGGTTAAACTCAGCCTAGCCATGCCTACTCTCTCGGGCGGGTAAGGCCGCACCCCCTTCTAACAGACCATGACACAGTGGAGAGAGCAGTCATCTGGTAATCGGCACTCAACGCTCATCTACCCACTCGGTCTAGAAGTTGGAGCATCCTCTTGAACCAAGAGGGTGTTTAGGAATTTTCACCCAGGGCCATCTATGGTGGCCCGATGCTCGAACAGATTTTCGGTGTCCCATCTGACCATCCACGATATGCTTGTGGAGGCTACGGCCCTGATGTCACTAGGGTGTACAGTAATCACAACACAATGCAAGATGCATGAGTCATACAATCCAATCATGCATCAATCCTGCGCATGTCATGTGCTCATGTGAGATAATCTCTACCTATCAGGGAGTCTCACATCATCCTGCTCAATGACATATGCAATGGTCAATCACATCTCATAACAAACATGCAGATGATGTGGATGGGCATGTATCATGATGTTATGATGTCACATACTCATAAACGGTATCAATAACCGGCGTCGACAATGTGGACTTTTAACCAACATTGCCCCCAAGGAATGACCCACATAGAATCAAATATATAATGGGCACATGGCCTCACACAAGGGCCAAATATATAAAATAGGTGGGCCCTGGTCATGGGCCTAACACATATCACAATGGGTCTTGCCCATAGGCATCAAATACATCTGGATGGGTCGCACCCATGGGCCTCAGATATATCACAATGGGCCTCAAATATACTTCGCAGGTGAGTCACATACCTGGGTCTAATACACATCAGTATGAGCTACATCACATAGGCCTAATATACATCACTATGGCCACAACCCATGGGCTTTAAATACACAATGGGTGGGCCCTACACATGGGCCTCAATTATATACCATGGGTGAGCCTCAATGGACGGGTCACCAATACAAAAGGATGGGCCTAATGACATGGACCCCATAAATATATCGAATAGGCCGCACCAATTGGGCCTTACATACATTGCAATGGGCCAGGACCTATGGACCTTGCATACATCATAATGGGCCTTGCAACATGGGCCTCATATATATTTAAGGTGGGCCTCAACAACGAGCCTCATACACATCGAGGTGGGCCTCAACAACGGGCCTCATACACATCAAGGTGGGCCTCAAAACAACGGGCCTCATACACATCAAGGTGGGCCTCAACAAGGGGCCTCATACACATCAAGGTGGGCCTCAACAACGGGCCTCATACACATCAAGGTGGGCCTCAACAACAAGCCTCATACACATCAAGGTGGGCCTCAACAACGGGCCTCATACACATCAAGGTGGGCCTCAATAATAGGCCTCATTCACATCAAGGTGGGCCTTAACAACGGGCCTCATACACATCAAGGTGGGCCTCAACAACGGGCCTCATACACATTAAGATGGGCCTCAACAACGGGCCTCATACACATTAAGGTGGGCCTCAACAACGGGCCTCATATATGGCCTTAGCAACAGGCCGCAAATATATCAAGATGGGCCTAATCAATCATATGGGCTAAATCAATCAAATGGCCGATACAAGCAGGCCAATTAAATGGACCGATATAAATGGGTTGTGCGTCATGGAGTTATACTAAGCATGTTATAAAGTAATGTCTTATCCTTACAACGCAGCTGGCCTAGAAGGCTTGCATACAACAAGTACGAGCCTACCAATGGGCCCTAGGGAGAGTCGCAATGCGGACATTTAACCAACATTATACTCATAATGTGGACGTCAAACTAACATTGCTCCCAAGGTGTAGCCCGTAGTGAATAACATTACGTAAATCAGGTTGGGATCACACATTTCAATGGACCTTAGGTACACCCCATTGAGCCTTATATACATCAAATGGGTCATGTCATATGGGCCTTTTATTCATCAAATGGGCCACATCAATGGGCCGCACCAATGGGCCTTATGTGCATTGCAATGGGTCATAACCCGTGGGCCTTAGATTGCATCAAATGGTTCTCGACCCATGGGCCTTATACATATCAAATGGGCCTAATCCCATGGGCTTTAAAATACATCAAATGGGTCCAATCCCATGGACCTTGGAACACATCAAATGGGTCCACTTCATGGGCCTTAAATTATGTCAAATGGGCCTAATCCCATGGGCCTTGGAACACATCAAATGGGTCCACTCTGTGGGCCTTAAATAGTTCAACAGCTAGTTATATTCATGGACCCAATTAAATTCAACTGTGGTGGGCCTCAAAAGTGCATTCGTTAAGCCCAACATTTAAGGAACTAAAGGTATAAATCATTTTCTCTAAGATCTTTATAATATGGTGGGCCCCACTCCTCAAAATTTCAGCCCAAGGCCAGCATAATTATAACATGTTGCTGTCCTAAATTTAAGCACTCCATTGGAGTGGGTCCAAGGCCTCTAAAACTCTAAAAATTGAGGGTCAAGGCCCCTCATCATGCATACAATGAGAGGAAACCCAAAAAGGTGGCCCACCATCAGAAGAAATATTTTTGAATTATGGTTTTTTATCAAGGCATATTGCTGGACTGCACAGCAGAAAAAAATCTGAGAGTCCAACCATCTTGGCCCATTCTTTTGGATACCAAAACGGGGTCACTTGAGGCTAAAATTTTACAAAGTGATACTTCCATAGGTGGGCCACACCTTCACAAAATTTTATAATTTTTAGATACCTCTATGTATTTTAATTAATTTAAACAAAACATACTGTCCAGAAAAATTGGACAGACCTGGACATCCCAACGTGGTGGGCCAGTCCGGCCCTCACCACGGTGTGTACAGGGGTCCATTAGCCCTGAAATTTGGTAGGTGGGTTCTAACATAAGTGGACCACACTCTTAAGAAATTTCAAAATTTTTGGACATCTGTAAATATTTTAATTCATTTATATAAATCAATCTATCCTGAAAATCAGACTGATCTGGACACCATATTATAATGGGCCGGTCCCGCCATCACCATGGTGTGTACAGGCGTCCATTGGCCCCAAAATTTTGTAGGTGGGTCCTACCATAATTAGGTCACCCCCCTGAAAATTTTTATAATTTTTAAACACCCATAGGTATTTTAATAAATTTCAAAAAAATCCAACTATCCATGGTGGAATGTTGCTGGAACAGTGCATAAAATCCAGACTATCCACCTCACTTGGACCACACCTTTGGGACCCCAATGAAGGTCAGTTGGGTTTGAAATTTGGGGGACATCAAGATGAGATCCTCACATTTCAGAAAAATATATTTAATAGGTATGAATAGTCCCCCAAACAGTCCCAAAATCTGGTCCAAAAATAACCAGAAACTGTCTAGAAAATTCTAGACAGCAACATGTACTTAGATAAAATTTATTATATAAGTTAAATAAAAAGAGAAATACATTAATGAGTCACACACATCAGGAAACAAAATGAGGGAAAAGAGAGATAGAAGGATAATCCGGCCATAGGGAAAGGAGCTCCGCCACTATTGAGCCCTCCCAAGATCAATCACACCCGCACATCATACCTAGATCTACATTTACAACATGGATCTTGCACATGCATGGCATATAATTAAAATGCATGGTGAGGATGTCATCCCCACTATGGTTATAAGGTCTAGATGACCCAAACATAATATGATATGAAATAAAACTACCATGATGGGACCCATAGAGAAAGGCCCCATGCATGGATCATGCATGCATAAGGTAGGCCATTAGGCCACAACCATGAGATTGTGTGGGATCTCCACCATTGATTGGTGGGTCCTACACTTCCCTAATGAAAGAAAGAAAACATCTAGGTTATAGAAATCAGATTTTTTATATCTAGAGGAGCACCCACTGTTCGATCTTCTTGCTCCTATGAGTTCCTTAGCACCTTAGCTTTGATTCTAACGGAGGAGATGGGGAATGGATGGTTAGGATGGGAGATCATGGGGTAGGAAAGTGGGCCATACTTGAAGTTTTGAAAGAGAGGGAGAGGCTTGAAGAATTCTCATACGTATGGGATTTCTCTCCTTAGATTTTTTTGAGTTTAAAAATGAGAAAGAGAGAGAGAGAGTTGTAAAGGGAGAGAGAGATGGGTGATAGATGTGGTGAGTGATGGGTGTAAGAAAATCTTGACTTTTATGACCATTTATGTAAAAAAAGCATGGGTGGTGTAAGAACTTTTTGACTTTGAAGGCTTTTGGTGTAAGAGAGGTATGGGCTTGTAAGAGATTCTTAACTTTTGTAGTTGCTTGGGAATAGGTGAAAGGTGATGTGTACTTGACATGTACTTGACATATGATGGATTGATGGATTGATAGATTGATGGGATTGATGTGACACCTCATAGAGATTCTCTTTGGTTTCGTAACGCGCGGCGTTTTCTTCGCACCGAACGTTGGCCCACATCTCTTGACCAGGGTATCGCCTCGGTGCGCAAGTCGTGGCATCGAAACCGCAGCGACGGCGCGGTCACTATGGTAAAGGTCTTTGGTTGAGTCGATACGGGTTGACGGCATATTCATTAAGGTTGCACGTAAATATTGGTTAAGGGTTGAAGGTTGCCGAAATTCGACCGGTAAGACCGCAGAAGTCTATGGAACGGTACGGTCTAGGATACGAGACTTACATCATGAGTCAGGCATGGTGGTATGGGACACCGTGGTTGAGCTGTCGGCCTACACTGGGGCGACGAGCCTCCCCGTAGTAACCAGTGAGCAACCAGAGCTCATGAGCCGAATATGGTGGTATGGGACACTGTATTTGAGTTGTCGGCCTACACTGATAAGGTGATGGGAGAGCGGTGCAACGAGTGCGTGTAACAATCCTGACAGCCCTTTGTAGTGACCTCGAGCATACTCTGAATCTGTTGTGAGGCGATGAGCCTTCCCGTAGTAAACAGAATATAAACTAGGCCTGTATTGATAAGGTGATGTGGGCGCGGTACAACGAGTGCGTGTAACAACTCTGACAGCCCTTTACAGTGACCTAGAACTGCATCATCGTATGAGATTATCTAGTACTGACGACCCTAGACTGGATCATTATTGGGAATTGATATAAGGGAGGTACCTTGGCTTCCTAATACTGCTGTATGAAAAGGACTAATAACAACTCGGTAATCATGTCCATATCGCACTGCATGTGCCTGGAAGATGTGGAGCACTGAGGAATGAAAGCATGCAGCGAACGTGAGATGGTGTTGCATGAGGGAGTATGTTGATGAGGGCATGCATCATTATTTCATCTCATCCTTGCATTAACAAGAGTAGCTAGGAATGTTTGATTGTACTGCTTTATCATTACCGCTTGACTAATTTGATAACATGTTAATCTTTACTCTATTGTTTCACCGAGTTAGCTACTCACTCCCACGTTACGGGACGGTGTTTGCAACACCAACCAGTCTATGTTTTAGTTTTAGATGATGGCGTTGCTTGCGAACCAGAGCTGGACTTTATGATGATGAGGAGGATTTCTCCTATATGCAGGTTTTGATCGACGGGGTTACAGGGTTACTGATTAGATGTCATTACACTTGTCATCTTACGCTTTTAAAATACCCATGTATATTATTTTTGTTCATTTTTTGAGTATACATGTATATAGTTAACCTGGTAACATGTTCACGCTCCGGAGACTCACAATAAATTATACATTTTATATATTTATCACAGTCTTCCGCTTGCAAAATTTAACTGTCTCTGAAGTATGATATGTTATTTTAGCTTAATCCACTTCATGTTTTATGTACTAATATAGCTGACATTCATCCATCATTGAAAATGTTGCATAAGTGATGTTCTGGGACTCGAGAGTGGAGTTTATGCTCGACCCCCGATTTTCAGGATGTTACAAAACATCATTGCATGGTGCAAGGTTTCAATGATGGGTGTTCTCACTCAACTGTTCCCTATTTTGGGTCTGAATGACTAGGAAATTTGTGATGTAATGCTTGTAGATGTTTACTCAATGGTGGATGTTCTTTATCACTGGTGGTGCAACTTTTATTCTATGTAAATATTTCATGGCATTGAATTCGCCAACTTGAGATTATTATTATTTTATTTTATTTTGGTTGCAGGTGATACATTTGCCATGTATTCTTTGATATGTAGGTATTCAAATGTGAGTGCAATCCCCAACCAACAAGTGGAGCACATGGATCTTTCAGCATATGAGTTACAGCTTCCCAACAAGCATTTGAAGAGAGCTGACTGGATTAAAGAGGCTATGGAAAGAAGTCCTTTTGCTAAGTTATGTCCTCTTTGTGTGGCATCCTACTTGATTTGGTTGCCATGAGTAATCCCTTTTCCATTAGTATGTATTGGGATGTCAGTCCACAAGACTACTAAACAAAGTGGTCTCTCTATTGTTGAAGCAATTAGGTCCCACCAACATAGTAGATGGTCCAAAAATGAAAATTATAGCCCCTCAATGGACCTGTTTTAAGGAAAATTTATGAAGGAATCATGTAAAATTAAGGGATTAATGCTATGTAATTCTGTTTTTTTTTTCTTCTAGATTAATTATACAATTACCTTTCTATTATTATTTTGCAATTAATTTTTATCAATTTTAAATTTATTCAAATTGATGCAATTCTATCAGCAGTAGATGGAGTAAGGAAAATTGATGCAGGTCTCTCTAAAGGTAAAGAAGAATGACTGAGAGCAGAATTTCAGTGCGGAATGGGAGCGCTAATATCTGACAACACATCATCTCCCACCATTTAATGGTTTTTGGTGGGAATCTATAATCAATTCAAAATTTGAATTTGAAAAATGCAATTTATAAAATCACGTTAAGATTCCCACCCATGATTGTTGGATGGTGGCAAATATGTGCCCACTAAATCTTCATGCACGCCAGGCGCACACAATCTTTTCTTCTCCTCTGTATGATAGGTACTCAATCATTATAGATATCCTTAACTTACACAATCAATTTTGGTCATAACATGCCCCACAATTTTGATGAATGATTCTGCGAGTTGGGAAATACAAAGTTTTTTTAATGGCACTGTTTGCTGAAGTTGTTGACAATTGTAACATTTGGGCTAAGGATCTCACAACATCTCGTAAGATGTTGAAAGTTCTTGAGAGCAAGGTTGGCAAAGGTATACACATTTCATGAGTTCTAGATTTGTTAGAGATAAGCTGTCTATGATTTTGAAATCACTGAATATGTTGTTAACAAAACCAGTAAAATCATCTGTCACAATCTATGTTTACTTATTTTAGCACGGAAATGGTTTCTTAAGTTTGCTCCATAGGTTGATGCCATTTTTTCAGAATATTAGTTTTTATTTCTAATTTCTTTGGTCGTAACTGCCTAATTCCCACATATTTTGGGTTTTGTTTTCATGTCTTTGTAACTGTGAATTTTCTAGTCTATCAAAATTGATACCTAAACTTTGCATGGTGCTTGTCAATTGCAGAAAAGCTTGTAGTTTCCATTTCCTGTTCCCTTCTGCACACATGTTAAGATCACAATGATCAGGTGGTTCTGACCATTGGATCAAACGCCTATGAAAGGAACAGTAAGGACTGCTTTTGAAATATATTTCAATCAACAATTTCAACCATCTATTTCATAAAGAAATGATGTATTACTTGCCATTGTAGGGAAGCACTTTGATCAGACCATTCTAACCTTCCCATTTAGTGGTTGGAATTTGGATGGCTATAAACTTAAGTCTTAATTTTGGAGGGATAGGATATTCCAGTTTGTGTGATCTTTGTGCTATGGACAATTAAGAGTCTGCAAGTATAAGACTATAAAACACCCCCATCAATTCTAAAATAATTATAAGAGGTTTCCAGGTATGTTAATCTTCATTTTTTCTGCACAAAAAAAAAAAAAAAAAAAAATGGATAAGAACAATCATGCTTTTTTTTTTTTTGAACTAGGTCTCTAGGCCAAGCTTCCCCATCTATGAATGCATTTGCAGCAGGGCTAAATTGTGGAAGCCAATGATTCCTAAGTCACAATCCTAAAATCAAATTGGTTGAACAATCTTGATCTCTGAATCGTGGACACTTTTGCTTCTTAAAATAGGACCACTGGAAATTATTTTTTTTCATTTGCTGTCCAATAAATCTCTACCAACTTGATGGTTAGATAATCAAATAAGCATAATTTTTGGATAATTTAATTTGACTTTACTGCCACATGCAATTTCTAAGTGCCTATATATCATCCTTGCAATAAGATGTGGATTTGGAACCCCCTCAATTCGGAATGGGAGGTGTTCTTCCACATGTGCACATTACCCCTTTTAATATTTATATGTTGATGTGTTTGCTTAACTCATCAGAATGAGTGCCTGAACTCATGACCTGGTATTAAAACTCTTGTAGTTTTGTATGAGGGGAATGATCTGGTGTAAAAACTCTTGTAGTTTTTATCATACCATTACATCTATTTTCATCTCATTGCTACTTTTGTATGAGGGGAATAATCTAGTGATTTGTTTTACCTTTTCATCTTCTTATGTGTAACAGAAGGTACACATATTTCTATTATGATTTGCTTTGATTTTTTCTCCGCTTATGCGTAAAATGTTCTGATTTAAATATTAAGAACTAAATAGTGACTTGATCCCAATCTTTTGAACATTGGATGCGTAGGCAGCCATTCATACTAGACCGTATCAATGCAGCCACATTCTTTTTTTTGTCCCCTTCTTATAGTGTGGATGCATTTTCATCAGGATTACTTGGTAGTAAGAGTGAGGTGGATGTAAGTTCTCGAAACCTTAAATTAATCTTGAATCATTTATATATTTATCACTTCATTTATATGATATCGTCAAGGTCAACTTGTAACTCCTCAGAACACCCGCTCTGCCGTAAGACATTACGGTGCATGACAATTCCCAGGAGGTTAAGCTGCAAATTATTATTAAGAGTTGGTTGGATATATTTTATTTTTTGTAAATGTTGTTAATAGTTAGATGAATGATGAATGTATTCGTGAATGTAAATGAAAATAAAAAAACTTATAATATATATATATATATATATATATATATATATATATATATATATATATATATATATATATATATATATATATATATATATATATATATATATATATATATATATATATATATATGTTATCAATGGAGGATACCTTGTTTAAGGGGACATGAAATTCTTGTAGCTTATGGTATGGTGCCCCAATATTGGTTGTATGTTACTGGTATGTAGTAGATAATAATAGGTCCAATATTTTTTATATGTGAAATATTGATTTGTGTAGCCCACACGTGTGCGTTGACCATGCCCACACGTGTGCGTTCATTGAAATTGATGTCATTTCTAAGGCTTCCCACATTCCCAAGAAACCCTGTAGAAAAGTCATATTGGGTCATAGGTTTTTCATATTATTTATTAGTGGATCAATACACCAATACTCAGTATTTCCATAATATGAAACTTCAACTATATTGTAAGTTGTTTTTATTATATTTAAATGGGATGTGCGATGCTTACACATCCAACATGAGTACTTCAATAGTAGACAATCAACCACTACAATTGAAGTTTTATTAATTGTAGTTTTTTGCTGTAGAAACTCAGACAATATAATTTAGAGTATCTCAACATGCCAACATGTCCATCCAGTTACATGATGTTCAAAAATAGTGTTCTCATAAAATTCTGTTCATGGTAAATATAAATGCAAAAAACATGTAATCATGTAATCAGGAAAATGAGTTAACAAGGGATTTTATTTTTTTTTATATGATAGCTATGAGACCAGCCATGCTTTATGGTACAAAATGTTGAGCAGTCAAGGAACAACATGTTCATAGGATTAGCATAATAGATACGCTGATCTTGAGATGGATGAGTGGCAAGACAATGAAGGATAGAATTAGGCATCAATTCATTCGAGGGAACTTTGGAGTAACACCAATAGGTAATGACGAGGGAAAATAGACAGAGATGGTTTCATGTGCAGTGGAAACCAAGAACTATGACAATTAGGAGTGAGTCAGTTCAAGTTAAAGGCTCTAAGGGAGAGGCCCCAAACGATGTGGGTGGAGGTAGCAAGAAAAGACTTGAGGAACTATGGTTTAACTGAGGATATGGTCCCTGATAGGTTGGAATGCGTAACAGGATTTGTGTAGGTAGCCTCAGTTAGTCAGGATAAGGCTTTGATGATGATGATCTAATGATAATAACATCAAAAGTACAATTATAATACTGAAAAAAATGAAAATGGTTCTATTATCCAAGGTTCTATGTCAAATTGTAGCTACATGTCCATTACAGTTGCTTAACTACCTAAAAATGAATGAAACCAAACTGTGAGTTATTCTCATGGGTAATTTAAGTACCTCATTTATTGCATTTGTTTAACAAATTGTTATTTTATACACTGTTATGTTTTATGTGATTATGCATGTTAGATCGTGAAAATTTCCTTCCTAATTTAGCACTAGGTCTTCCCTGTCATTGACCTCTACCACTATGATGTTTTTCATTCAAACACAGTTTTGACACCTTCGCAGGAAGTAGCTAAATTAGTAAAACATGACTTTGGGAGCATTGACATCCTTGTGCACTCTCTCGCCAATGGCCCAGAGGTACCGTAGTAACTATATTATTCATGCCCCTTCTCATGTTTATGTCTGTTGTTTTCGACTAACTTGTAATTTCCTTTATAGGTCAGTAAACCTCTACTAGAGATTTCTCGAAATGGATATCTTACAGCGATTTCAGCATCAAGTTATTCCTATGTGTCATTGCTCAAGCATTTTGTTCCAATAATGAATCCACGCAAGCTTCTCAGAAAATGAAAAAGAATAAAATAAATTTTTTTAAAAAAAAGTGGGTTGCCTAATTTTTTGGCTAGCTAGGGTCATCTACACTGTGGGACCACTTGATGAATGGCTAAGATTGGCACCATGTGCCTTGTTGGAACTTGTGGCTTGGTGTAGATGGGCTGCCTAGCCAACCTCTATATTTGTATGTATGTGCAGTCAACTTACCATATGAACATGTGGTCCATGTAATGTTGTAAGTGGTGCATTAATTTCTCTCACATACATTGCTGCCAAAAGGATCATTCCTGGGTAACTTGATTTACACACCCTGTGATTTTAGCAGACCATGTAAACCAAAACTATTAAAGAAAGGAATCTTATTGTGTGTTGTTCTTTATATATTAATGCATACATATATGGTGGGGGCATGAGTTCAGCTAAAGATGCTCTAGAGAGTGATACCAAGGTGAGATTTTTATAGCTAGCCGGTCTGCTGCCTTCAATGCAAAATCTATTTTTTTCTTGAAGCAAATGGGGCTGTATTTATAACATTTTCTGATCTGACAGGTGCTTGCATTTGAAGCAGGAAGGCGCCACAAGATTCGAGTTAATACAATATCTATTAGTATGCTATAATCTTCATACTTTTATTTTCTAAGACATGGTACTTGCTGGAGTATCTCCTTGTCATGACATTGATGAAAACTCCCAGGTCCATTGAGAGGTCGTGCAGCCAAGGCCATTGGATTCATCGACATGATGATTGACTACTCATTAGCCAATGCTGGATTATATCATGGTGATTTCCCGACAACTGCTGAAAACTCCATCAGCTTTTAACAGACAGAATTAAATTGCATTCGTTTTGGCTGAATATGGTTTGTTTGTCCTACAGGTTACATATTGTCTATTATATTTTTTCTTAATTATGGTTTGATTTGAATTATCTGAAAAGGAAGGTGTACCTGTAGTAGTCCATTCAAATGGCCCCACTTAGCCATTTCCTCTTTATTGAATTGAGTTCTTACCAATTTTGTGAATGGGATTCTTATTAAACAATCATGTGAATTATTTTTTGAATGACTATCAGGTGTAAGATTCAAAAAATAATAAAATAAATAAAATAAAATCTGTCGATATTTTAAAAAAAAATTACAGATATTTTAGCAATGGACCAAATCCATCTCTAATTTCTCAACAAGTAGCATATCAACGACCGCTTTGAGTCCGTCGCTCACCTCATATTAGCGACGGACCTTATCCGTCGCTAATATTTTTAATGACGAAAAATTTGGGTGGTTATTTCAGAATTTTACTAATGGATTTTTATTTTTTGCGACAGATCTTATCCGTCGCAGATTCAACGACGGATTTTATCCGTTGAAAGAAAAAAATGACCCAGTAAACAATGACAGACCAACCGATGGACGAAAGTTGTTTTTTTTTTTTGTTATATGACGAATTTGGTCCGTCGCAAATGCACAATTTTGGCGTAGTGAGTCCAGATTTTGGCAAATGCTTAATTTCAGAGATATAAATAAAAAAAATAAAAGAATCCGATCACAAGGGAAGGAGCTCTGCCACATTGAGGTCGTTCCCTTCATCACACAATCACAATTATCCACTATATCATGATTTACATGGTTCCACGTGAGCATAACTCGTCGTACTCAAGATCTATGGTGGAGATACCATCTCCACCAAGGATCAAGGGTCTAGATGACCCAAGGATCCTTAATCAAAGATAGAAAACCATGTAGGAGTCCATGGAGAATGGCCTCTTACATGGATCATGCATGCACAAAGGATGGGCCATAAGCCACATCCATGAAGACATGGGGGGCCACCACCAACATTTGATGGGCCCTAAAAGCTTCAAAATGAAAGAAATGGAAATGAAATCTATGTAATCAAAGAAATCAAAAATTTCTATCTGAGGAACACTCACTTTAAGATCTATCTTTAATCCTACACCACAATGATCCTCTAGCTCCAAGGAAAAGCTTTTTACAATGGAGATGAGTTGGGAATGGTTAGATTGGAGGGGATTAGAGAGGAGAGCCGGAGAAAGTGAGAGGGTGGGGATGGTTTGGGCTCTAGCAAGGAGAAGAGAAGGAGAAAATGAGAGGAAAATGGGATTGCTAGGGAGACGTAACCAAGAGAAATGATTAGTTTCTCAAAAAGAGGTTAGAAATGATGGTCTAGAGAAGATAAAAGCAATCATAGCCATGGGAGAAGCAACCCATGCCTAGTCTAGGGAGGCTATAGGGTAGGCTATAAAGTAGCCTTTTTAGAAAGAAATACAAGGATGATGTCATCAATCATGAAAAAATGTGCAATGCTATGGTGGGTCCCACCAAATCACACATCAACGGCTTAAAATGAGTACGGCCCACAACTCATGATCTACAACTTGGATTGTCGCACGAGACGCGGCGATGATGCGGTCACTATGGCACTAAATTTGGGTCTATCTGGGTCAGGTCTACGTGACCGGACTTGAAGATGACGGCAAACACTAATTGAAAGTCACGGGTCATCGAAATTTGACCAGTAGGACGGCGAGAACAAGAGAAATGAAATGCATACCTACACACACATGCATACACATGAACTCGGGTTAGGTCTTACAGTTAAAGAACTTTAAATCTTGATATCTATAAATGAGAATAGTTGGACTACGATCAAACATATGAGAGGCCTGGATTCCTGGACAATTAGCTAGGTTCATTGTAACCCCCGTTAGCACAAAGTATGATCCTCAAGTTGTCAAATAAGTCAGGCTAAGGCCATCTTAGGTACTAGATCTATGACTTACATATCATCTTTATGTCCAAAACACATGTCATTTTATCACACACATGTAAAACCCATGAAATCTATAGTGCCTAACTCTTGGATAATGTCGAGTCCTGTTCACTCGTAAGAAAGCCTGCATTTAGTAGATTTTCTCAAAATCATGATATGACATTAAAGAGCCTTTCTTTTAGATATCAAAATTTATAATTTATTTTCTCCTAGCTTGAACCAAATGTAACCTTCAAATGAAAATAAATTAAACTATTCCACCATACTGAATAGGATATACACTAATCTTAGCATCCATATACAATAAAGACCAACCCAAAATGTATTTCAAAATGGGATTTTATGTTGGGATTCTCACCATATTAGCAATTCTTCTTTTTAGACCACCATGCATGGTTGAAAAGAAAAGTTTGAAAAGAAAAATATGAAAGAAACTTGAGAATGTAATATTCTAAAGTATCTTCCAAAATGGGCCTAATAGATCGATGGTGTGGTCACTATCCCATAAGACTACTAGTTGCTTATATGTGGATGGGTAATATTCCTTATACAGTTAGCCGGATGAATAATCTAAATCCGTCACGTACGTGCTAGAAATAGAATTATTGGTATGAAAAAATGCAGTTGTTAATTATGTGTCTTCCCATCATTTTCAAGTTGGTGCAACCCTTAAGAATGGTTCTAATAATAAGCATCTGGTGCTTATAACCGTTCTATCTGAACGTGACATATTGCATGAGAGCAAGCGGCATTCCAATGACCCTTAATCTAGTTCACTGATCTGATGGACTTTACATGGAAACAAAATTGTCAAATATAAAAGGACTTAAATGTCCCAATAATGAGATTTCTTAAACAATCTCATTAAATAAATAAATAAGGTGGAGATGACACAAATTCAAATAGGTGTAAATGAAAATAAAAAAATAATGAACCGATAATCTAACCACTTATTTAGTGGGAATGAAGTGGAGGTTAAAATCATGTATCTTAATTGTTCATGGGTTTATTCTCTTATGAGTTTTTTCTCTTAACCAACATTTTAATATTTTAACAAAGCACTGTGGTTCATACACATGCAAACTATAATTCTATATACTATATGTCTTTGGATAATCTAATTTGAGCCCAATTTTAATAATCAAGACTATTTAGTTAATGTGTCGAACCATGTATAATGTGTGTCACCAAAATATTCCCCCATTGGACAATCTTATATGTTTAACATATGAATTACAAGTAAATGGTTTGTTGTCTACTCTATGATGTGAGATTTTGGGAAGATATTCGATGACGCCTGATGGTGGGTGGCACAAAAGTGCATGGTCTGAATCATGAAAAGATGGGGCGTGCGATGTTGTTGGTGTTTGAACAAAATATAACATGTCATTTTGATCAAGTGTATGTTGAGGAATTGATTTTTGTGTGATTGATGTGCATAGAATGAATAAATATATTCATGTTTATATTTAGAAATGCAGTAGAATGCATGGTTACACATTATGGCATCACCTGATTCATGTAAACCTGTCTTGCTTACTCTAATGTCAGTTTAAGTATATGATGACACCAACACTATTGGACAACTCTTCCATCTTAACCCGATATGTCAAACATTTTGAAACATATGGGGGATTGTTGTATTTTAAATTATTTTAAAATAATTAGTGTTTCAAAATACCCGTTAGGACGGACCATGGCCATGGCCATAGGTGCACATGTACCCTACGGATGTGTCTTTTCACTTAAGTCTAAAAGGTTGCACCATTTCTTTCTTTCTTTCTTTTTTTTTTTTTTTTTGAAGTTGGCTTTTTAAACCCAATAGTCACAACCCTTTTTGAAAGGGTGTCTTCTCAAAGTTTGTAAATAGACTTTTACTTTTTGGTTTTAGTATGCATTAGAAAAATCAAATTTTCTCTTAAAAAATGTGTTTAAGTATTTCTACTTCGAGTTAAGAGTATAAGTGGTTCGAGCCAGTATACAGTGAGTGCACCACTAGAACCGGGTCATAGTTCTTGTATCATGGAGGTCAATTGCTCTGGAAACTTATTGCACTTGGGACGCTCTCTAAGGGGAGCAAATTCAATTTTAAGCCGAGTGACTTAAGTCACGCCTCGACTTCTATAAATCGATATATTTTCCTTTATTCTCAATTTAAATTTATTTTCTTTAAATAGTTTTCCAAACTCAATATCCCAACAAAGATATCGCTCTAATACCAACTAGCTACCAGGTGTGTGGATAAAATATAAGTGATCACTATCTTTTTATCTTCTTTTTTTAAAAAATTATTTATTTATTATTATTATTTTATTATTATTATTATTATTATTTTTTTAAAAAGCCATTGAATATATAAGGAGAAAGAAATCTTTAAAAAAATTGACATTATTGAATAAAGTCCGAATGAAGCGTATTTACAAAGCCCTTAATATAACTTATATTATCCATAAATACTAAACTCTTAAATTTCCCATAATACAACTTTACTAAAAAAGCTAATGACTTTTAAAGTAACTCGAAATCAAATAATGACTTTAAGCTACTCTAAGACTTTCTAAATCCTAAAATATTCTTAAAATAGAAAAAAATAGTTAATGTACTAAAATTCATGAATTTTAACTTTAAACTCAAAACTAACCCTAAAATTACCTATTTATGTAAAACTATTAAGGAACCAATATCCTTCTACATTAGCTAGTATGCAAAATTCATTAAAATATTATCAATAATATATCATATGCATGAAATGGTCATAAAGGTGTAGAGTTGTAGACATGTGTTAGACCTTTGGATCAAACTTTTTTAGCATAGTTTCTTTTAATCCATCTATGTATCATCCTAGATGATGTCGTACATCAGCTTATCTCCCACTAGATGAAATGTTTGGATCTCAAAGACATTCTATATTGGTATGTGTGGTTCTACATGTGGTTGTCCTAGATGATGTCCATCAGCTTATCTTTTTTCATTACTCAAATAATGATTTTAAGCTACTCTAAGACTTTCTAAATTCTAAAATATTCTTAAAATAGAAAAAAATAATTAACGTACTAAAATTACTGAATTTTAACTTTAAACTTAAAACTAGCCCTAAAATTACCTATTTATGTAAAACTATTAAGGAGCCAATATCCTTCTGCATTAGCTAGCATGAAAAATTCATTAACATATTCTCAACAATATATCATATGCATGAAATGGTCAATGAGGTGTAAATTAGTTATAGACATTTGAAGGTATAACATGTGTTAGACCTTTGGATCAAACTTTTTAGCATAATTTCTTTTAATCCATGTATCGTCCTAGATGATGTCGTGCATTAGCTTATCTCCCACTAAATGAAAAGTTCGGATCTCAAAGACATTCTAAATTAGTATGTGTGCTTCTACATGTGGTCATCCTAGATGATGTCCATCAGCTTATCTCCAACCAGATGAAAAGTTTGGATCTCACAGACATTCTATACTGGTATGTGTGGTTCCACATGTGTTTAAAATTTGCAAAACTCAACTAGAGTTTGTTGCTTAAGTGTGTTTAAAGCAAGTTTAATATTATTCTTTTGTGTGTGTGTGTGTGTGTGTGTGTGTGTGTGTGGTCCGTTTCCCAGTTCCATGTTATATCAACAATCTTTCCTTCTTTCTTTCTTTTTCTTTTTTCTTTTTTCTTTTTTTTCCAACAGTACAAATGAATTCTGTTTGTATTCAGAGGTATTAAAAAAGAAAACAAAAACTAATTAAAAAAACAAAAACCATTACATATGGCAATTGTCAGAGATCCAGGCAATCTTATTGTTCCAGTAAGTGACACATGTATATTGGCTTCTTTTGCTAAACCCCCATTTCCATACAAATATATATATATATATATATATATATATATATATATATATATATATATATATATATATATGTATGTATTTGTATCATTGCTAATGTATTTATATATTGAAAAAAAAAAAAAACCCACCATTCCTAGGCTTTCTTATAAAATTGGATTTGTAAGGAAAGACATCAAACGTGATTCTTGTTAAATCCATCTCCTCACGTTATAATCAGTACTACTAATTAATTGCGACCCATTATAAATAAGCATACTTAGGTAAGAATTATCAATCTTCCTAACCCATAAGCAATTTTTTTAGTATGCTTTTAATTTCCTCATCTGTACTTGGTGTAGTGGCATTAAATGCTACAACTGCTTGGGATTAGGATAAATACCAAATCATGGGGGCATACGCAACCTGCTTACTTTCATTTGAGAGAGAGAGAGAGAGAGAGAGAGAGAGAGAGAGAGAATGGAATTGTTGAACTTGGAAGAGAGCATGGAGGAGCTGAGGGAGAGTTTTAGAAGTAGGAGGACAAGGAATGCTGCATGGAGGAGAGCTCAGTTGAAGGGGCTTTTGAGTATGTTGGAAGAGAAGGAAGAAGAGATTTTCAAGACCCTTAAGGAAGACATGGGCAAGCACAGTGCTGAAGCTTTCAGAGACGAGGTGAGTGAGAGGAAACACTACAAACAAGTTCTGTAGTGTCTTTGGAGACACTAATTCCACCATCCTTTCTTTATATATATATATATATATATATATATATATATATATATATATATATATATATATATTGCTAATATGTGAGTACAATCGCGCACTGTTGTATTGCTAAAAGCGTAGTTCTACAGCTCGTTGAGTCGATACTCAGTCCAGTCAACTCGAGTCACTGACCTTCTCAACTCCTGAAAAATATCTATCCCATAGCGTGTGTAAATGCCAATCTCGTGTTATATTTCTTTCATTGGACCCCTTTTTTTCCTCAAAAATATATATGAACTCATCCTTTTTTTCTTTTTTCTTTTTTATTCTAGATTGGAACTCTAACGAAATCCCTGAATCTCGCTTTGAGTTGCTTGGAGGATTGGATGGCAAGCAAAAAGGTGAGCCTTTCTTTTTCTTGTATCTATTGTTATAATTTTGCTCCATTCAAAAACGGTGGTGACTCTTGAACATGTACATGACATAGTTGTGGAGCAATTTAGACCGTCCAGATCTCTGACCCGCTGTGAATCAATAATAACCTAAAAATGCCACAGAGAAGACAATACTAACCATCTTTTTTTTTCTTTTCTTTTTTTTTCCCCCTTTAAATTAGGACGACTTTCTATATTACTTTCAACCATCCATTTAGCAGCCACAACTTGGATGGTGTGGATAGCTGTACTTTATGCTACATGTGAGATATATGATGAGTCGCCTCCATTATATAACCCAAGACTAACATTGGAGTCTATCCCTACTCCATAATTTCATTGCCATGCTCATGCACAATAACTGGCATTAGATAGTGGGTCCCATGATATGGACAGATGATCTTAAATATTCGTTGGGTGGCCATCAAGTGGACATTAAAATGAAAAGTAAGCCGATGTAATGGCTCAACTAACCATTGCATGCCTTTTTATAAAAGGTAAGGATGCTCCAATGAATCTGACTTCCGGGATTTTCTCTTTTCCTGTGGGCCCAGAAATGGATTAGTTTAGATTGGGTTATATATACATAACACGTGCATAGACACTCTTGTATTGAATAACTACTTTCAATTTCAAGGTTGGTTTATCTCACCCATTACCCAATACCTTAAGAGGAAAAATGTCTTCATTATTATTTTACAATTGCTAAACCAAACATAAAATTGTTAGTTCAATGCAAATGTATACAAAAGATGGGTAAAGTAATTTATATTTATTATACCTTTTCATAATATTAAAGTAAAAATAAAAAATAAAAAATAAGTCAAATTTAAATAGGAACATCAGTTTACTTTAATAATGATAAGACATTAAAGTACTATAAAAATAAGATACATATTTCCTTACTTTAATAATGATCCGGCATTAAAGTAATATAAAAATATAGTATACATTTTCTTTACATTATTATGAAACAAATAAGGCCTTTTAAGTAGTTGGCCAGACAACCAGAAAGGATACTTGATTCAATATTCTGTGTTGCTGCCTAAATAGGTAATGTTGTACCATATTTATTGCTAATGTATGCTTCTCCAGACAACATTATCATGATAATAATAAATATTTTACAATGACTTTGATACTCTGGCAAAGTGTGTTCGATGATACTCAGGTATATAGAAATTACAATAGTGGATTAAAAGTAGTTAAATTTAAGCCGCCAATATTATGCTACCTAGCTAGATGTATATGATCCAAAAATTAAGCTTATTTGATTATCTGATGAGCGGATTGGTGACAATTTATTGGTCTGTTAAAAATTAAAAATACTGTGCTATTTTCACAAACAAATGTCCAAGAATCAACCAATCTAATATTGGGATTGTGACTTGGAAATAGTAGGTTGCACGATCTTGCTAGTCTTACGTGAGTTAATATATGCAATTTGTATAATTTCTAACTGCCAGGATATCAAGACTCGTACCCAGCCAGAGTATCAAATAACTCTAATCCTTCCATGGTATGGGAGAGTGTGGTGGATCATAATTAGGCATGCAATAATTTAAAGAAAACCGTCCAAATTATAGATGCCAGTTTACATACATAATGAACCGAAAATTACTTTTGTCTCGTTATTTGACAGACAATTGCTTCCATACAACCAGTTGAATGATAGGTTACCTGTCCAGTAGGTTGTCTCACCATAAGGATCACCTTGTAAAAGAATCATCCCCATCTACTCATCTAATGGATGGTGCAATAATCATCCATCAAGTGCGGCCCATTGAATGGATGGGGCTGATTTTGCATAAGATTATCCATGGTGGTGCGAAGCTATTGGATGGGTTGGTTGGTCCATGCACATGACATGTTGAAAGTTATTTACTCGGTGGATAGGGATGCAAGCATGAGATGGCTAGAAATAATAGATATACCATGGTTTTATTTCAAAAAGTAAGATCCCATAGTGGTTCCAAATTTTAGTCGATTTAATTTGAGTTCATATATGCCACATGAATATTTCATATGTACAGCATATCAAATGTAGTACGCAGCCATAGTATCGAATGCAACTTCCTTTGCACACAGTAGTCAGGCGCATGGCCGCAGGAACCAATAGACATCCAACGGCCTGGGTTGATGTACAGGTGTGGCCCACCCACTGAGTGCACCAGCCTGTTTGTTCAGAAGGGCAATCCTCAAGGTGGGCCTACCATTTTCATCGTATGGGACACTAAATGTCCCCGCGGTGGGACTTGCCTGTACTGAACGTGCCCATTCCAGCTGGAAACGGGAAGGAGGTCTTAGTGGTCACCGTGATGTATGGGTTTTATCCACACAGTCCTACAGTTATCTGTATCATTTAAAGAAATAGATCCAAAACTGAGGCAGATACAAGACACAGGTGGACCACAAAATGGGAATTAAACGCTTACCGTTGACAAATTCTTGAGGGCCACCGAATTTTTGGATCGAGCTGATATTTGTGTTTTACCTTCATCCAAGCCTATATAACTTTATGAATAGGTTGGATGGTAAATATATATCACCATGGGCCCTAGGAAATTTTTAACGGTGAGCATCATCACCACCACTGCTTCCTGTGGTGCGGTCCAGTTGAGCCTTGGATTGTCCTAATTTCTTGTCCCATTATATAAATTGTCACGGAGAAGTAAATGGACGGTGTAGATAAAACCCATACATCATGGTGGCCACCCAAAACTCCTGCCCGTTACTAGCCGGAGACAGCAGGGTAGGGTAGGACGCAATCCGCGTTCGCTTGTACCGCCCCGGAAGTTTATGTGGTCGGAAGACAGAGATCCGCGTGACAAATCCACTCTGTCCATAAGTTTCGCGCGACTACAATTGAACATGAATTCAAAAATCAAGTAGATCTAAAACTTAAGTGGGCCACATTACACGAAACAGTTAAAACGAAAGGTCCAACTTTGAAATTTTTTAGGAGCTGACCATGATCTTTATACACCATCCAAATCGATCTTAGGGTTATTACCACTCATAGAAACTATAGTTACAGATATCATCCTAATACAAAACTTCTGTGGCACCCATAAAGTTTCCAATGGTAAACATTTAATACCCGTTTTTCATATGGTGTGATCCACCTAAGTTAGGATACGACTGATTTTTGAACTCCAGTACTACTGTGATTTTGCGAAAGTGATGGACGGAGTGGATTTTTCATGGCCATCTTTGTGGTCCCACATAACGTCCGACCACTGGAACTTCACGTGGCCGGGGGCTCAGGCAAGTTCTGGTACAATTGCCAGCAGGTAACTGAGTTCTCTCTTTCAATGAAAATGACTAAACGTCCACCCTCCTATTCTCATAATTGTTGTAAAAATGTTGATTTTATAAAAAATATATTTTAAAATAAAAAATATATAATATATAAAATATTTGAAAAAATATTTTTTTGATTTTTTAGAATAGTTCCACATGGAAAAGAGAAGAGAAGAAAAATGTATTTAAATGAAAAGTGTGAAGTAGCATAATATTTATTTACGCACTGGAACACCGCGCACGCGCACGCACTCGGTCTCGGTCACGGGCTCGGTGCGAGGGCGTGGCCATGTGAGGCAGTGTAGCTATAGAGGCGCTAGTGGCGCACTTTGCACTTCGCACGTGTGCGAGTCGCGGTGCGACTAAGTGGTTAAAGCGGGTGGCTAGTTGACAGAGAGACTAGAAGACTGAGAGAGAGATCTCTTAGTATATATATATGAACTAAAAAGAACTGTTACAGCAGAAACTGTAACAGCCGAGCCATTAGTGAAGGGTCCAGCTGTAACTGTTGCATGGCTAGCTCAACAGATAGAAAACAGCTAGCTACTGTCTCACAACAATCAGCATGTAACAGATTAATGGACCATGCACAATAGTAAAAAAAGGGCCATAAAACGGCTAGTTTTTCAACAACCAGAAATGGCTTAATGGAATTTAAGTCTCTAAACCATAACCCCCTAGCCACCATAGCCTATAAATAGAGGGTCTGGATGGGTTTTCAAACCATCTCAATCCACTCCAGCAAAACCATACGAACTGAGACAGCCAGCCCCACTTCACTCCTATACTTTAGCGATTCCAGCAATATAGCAAGACTTTAACCTTAGCTTGAAGAACAGATTAGTGGTGTGGTCTAGAACGACGGTTCAATTGAACCATAAGCTGAAGAACAAGAAAATAGACCAGTGCAGTGGTCTCATAAACATATTCTTCTTTCCTTTTCTTTTAGAATTTTTCTTTTCATTGTACTTTCTGTCAGGTTAAGAGTAATAGAGTTTCAATCGGTGGGCCTTCGTGTTTGCTAAATGCAGACCCACATCAGGCTCATCGTATCCTAAAAGCGATTTATTTGTAACCTATCAGCAAACTCAATTCACTTGAATAGGGGCAAATAATACTTTAAGGACAGCATTTCAGACGTGCTTCAGCCTGTTCATAATTTATATCATTTGGAATTTTCAGTTTTCACATTATACAGAAATTATATTAATCTGTATAAATTTTTAACAGCTAAAGCTTGGAAAATTTCCCCCAATGGATCTTTGAGTTGTATTTATAGAATTTAATTAGTCTTTTGCGAATGTAGGGGTGGGAATAGGCCACTGAGGCTTGGTATCGATCCCTAGTGGGGGTGGCTAACGTTGAAGTGTGAACTAACAATGTGGTGTACTAACAAGCTGTAAGACCCGTATCTTGGTACGTACCTTACCGTACACTTTCACGGTCGTACCGGTCGAATTCCGGCAACCTTCGACCCTTGATCGATATCGACGCGCGACCCTGATTCATATGCCGACAACCCGAGTCGACTCAACCCGAGACCAATACCATAGCGACCGCGCCGTCGTTGCGGTTCCGATGCCGCGCCGAGGCGATACCCTGATCAAGAGATATGGGCCAACGTTCGGTGCGAGAAAACGCCGCGCGTTGCGAAACCTAAGAGAATCTTTACGATGTGTCACATCAATCACATCAATCCCATCAATCAATCACCCATCAATCCATCACATGTCAAGTACACATCACTTCCATCCCTTTTTCCAAGCAACCACAAAAGTCTTCACCACCCATACCTCTCTTACACAAAAAGCCACAAAAGTCTTCACCACCCATACCTCTCTTACACAAAAGCCACAAAAGTCAAAGATTTCTTACACAACCATCACTCACCTATCCATCCATCACTCTCTCTCTCTCTCCCTTACATTACTCTCTCTCTTTGTCTCTTTCTCATTTGCAAAACTCCAAGCAAAGGAGCTCCATACGTATGGAATTTTGCAAGAGCTTCCCTAAACTCCAAGTGGCCCACCTTCCTACCCCAAAATCTCTCATCTCAACCCTCCATTCTTCATCGTAACCATTGAAGTTGAAGCTAAGGTGCCAAGGAACCCCTAGGAGCGAGAAGATTGGACGGTGGGTGCCTCTATAGGGTAGATTTACTTATTTTTTTTATGGTGGACCAAGTGAGGCCCACCGATCAATGGTGTGGATCTCACTTGGGACCCTTATTTGTGGCCAATGGACCACTTGGATCATCATGATCATTCCATGATGGGGCCATTCTCCATGGACCCCATCATGATGTTTATTTCACTCAGAAAGGTCATCTAGACCGTCCATATCGGTGGGAAATGGATCTCCACCGTTGATTTACATTTTTGATGGTCCCATGTTCAACGGGATCCGTATATTGTATGATTCATGGCAAGGGAGGGCCCATAATGACGGGGCCCCTCCATCATAGGCCGTGTCCCACTCTCCATGTCTCTCACTCTTTTATTGCTTTTATTTTATTTTATTTTATTTTTTATGCTATAGGGTTGTGGCCCACTTGAATGGATCCCACCTTGATGTAATTATTTTTATTCAAGTGGGGCCCACCTTAAACGTTAAACCATGTTACCCATCATGTGGTGGCCCACTTCATCAGGGCCCACCATTTCCAAAAAAAAAAATAATATAGAACTGTCCAGCGTCTGGGACGCTGGACGTTGTAAAGGAAGTTGAAAAAAAAAAAAGGAAAAGGAAAGAAAGGGACTTGGGTGGTCCCCTTGCATAGGCCCCACCCTGATGTTTATGTTCGATCCAAGCCGTCCATCCTCTTACCCACGGCATTTTAGCCGTTGGGTAGAAGTTTGGAGCTGATCCAATCACCTGGTGGGCCATAGCGCCAAATATTGCATTTCCACCATTCAAACACTAATTTCTTATTTTATTTCACTTCCAAGCATAAAAAAAAATTCAAACTCTGGACTCATTTGGACGGCGTCGAGCCACTGAACGCAATGGCTGGGGCGGATTTCATTTTAGCGGGCTCCATACGTGAAAAACCCCAGGAAAATGGGTTTTTCCCGAAATTGAGAAGAGGCAGAGCCTCTGCTTTTGGCGTCAGGCGGGTGGTAGCGCTGCACGCTGCTGCGTGCAGCCGTCCAGGAGGGCGGTTGGCGTCCGGTTCGGTTAGGGACCCACGGCTCCAGCCATGGGCCCCACAATAATGTTTATTTTTGTCATCCAACTTGTTCATTAGGTGGGCCACCCCAGTGGTGGGCCCCCCTCCAAAAATGAGTCAGATCCAAAACTCAGGTGGCCCACACCACGCGAAACAGTGTGAATTAAATTCTATCGTTGAAAAGTTTCTGGAGCCCACAGAAGTATTGGATCGAGCTGAAATTTATGTTTTCCCTTCATCCAGGTCTAAGTGGCCTTATGAATGGGTTGGATTTCAAATAAATATTACGGTGGGCCACATTTGTGGGACCCACATGGATGTATGTGCCAAGTCCACCGTCCAGCGGACGGTAGCACTCACTGCGGTGCCCCCCCCCCCCCCACCTTGCTTGTGTGCCTCCACCGTCCAGCAGACGGTGGGGCCCTGTGTAATGTATGTGTTTTTATCCGCACTGTCTATTGGACAGTGGGACCCACCATGATGCATGTAATGCATCCAAACCGTCCATCCACTTAGTGAGATCATTTTAATGCATGAGTTATTAGATGGGTGGGTCACTCATATGGGTTTGGCCCATTTGGTTTGTAACAGGCCTATGGGCTAGGCCCATTTGAATTTCAAAAGGGCTATGGGCTAGGCCCATTTAGTTTATGAAATGCTTATGGGCTAGGCCCATTGGATCCACTTAAGGCCTAAGATCCTAGGCCCATTTGATGTGTTGCAAATCCATGGGACTAGGCCCATTTGATGTACTTCAAGGCCCATGTAATTGGACCTTTTTGTTGAAATTTTAAAAGCCCATGGAAGTAAGCCATTTGATATATTGTAAGGCCCATGGGACTAAATCCATTTGATTATAAAAAGGTCCATGGGATTAGGCCCACTTTGATATGCATGCAAGCTCATGGATTAGGCACATTTGAATTGTTTAAGGCCTAGGGATTTAGGCCCATTCGACTCATATAAGGCCTCTGGGTTAAGGCTCATTGGATATACATTTGGGGGTCCAATTGGTGTGGCCCATTTGATACATACTAGACTCATGCGACTAGGTCCAATTGATGCAATCTAAGGCTCACGGGTTTTGACCCATTGCAATGCACATAAGACCCATTGATGTGGCCCATTTATGTGGCCCATCTGATGAATAAAAGGCCCATAGGATATGGCCCATTTAATATATATATATATATATATGTAAGTCCAAGGGGGACAACCTACGGTCCATTGCAATGTGTAAATCCATTACAGACTAAGTATTGATGTTTACAAAGATCGTGCCTTGGGAGCAATGTTGGTTTGACGTCCACATTGCGAGTGTAATGTTGGTTGGATGTCCACATTACGACTCTCCTTAGGGCCTATTACTAGGCCGTACTTTCTGTGTATAAACCGTCTAGGTCCATCTGCATTGTAAGATAGTTCATTTTATTATAACATGTTTAGTACAGTTCCATCACTCATGATCATACGCATCATATGTATGCTTAACGTGAGAATTGTCTGATCATAGCATTTGCCTTTGGGCAGGTTGTTTATAGGCTCCCGGTTAGGCGGTGTTGCCCTACATGAGCGCACGATATGCGCAGGATTGGTTGCATGACTGGATAGCATGATTCATGCATTCCGCATTTGTGTGACATGGTTATTGTACGTCCTAGCGACATCAGGGCCGTAGCCTCCACAGACACATCGTGGTTGGCAGGATTGGATACCGAAAATCATGTTCTACATGGTGTACTATAGATATCCCTGGGTGAAAGTCCCTAAACCCTTATGGTACCAAGAGGTTTCTCCAACGTGTAGACCGAGTGGGTAGATGAGCATTGGGTGCCGACTACCAGACGGTTACGCTCTCCACTGTGTCGTGGTCGGTTGGAAGGAGGTGCTGCCTTACCTGCCCGAGTGTAGGGGGCAATGCTAGGATGAGTCTGACCAGCTCGAGGAATGGGTCCGCTATCGACGAGTCGCTCCCGATATTGGCAGACGGATAGTGTGGTCTCTTCCACTTACCTTATTGCGCACGATGTGGCGGCAATCTGGTTTAGAGTGTACTAGACCCCGGTGATATTCCATATTTTGAGCTGTAATGATGTGTGGACATAGATGAGGATCTGTATGCTTGAGTTGCATTGCACATCGCATGGCCTTGGAATGGCCGATACCATTCATGTCTTGCATCGCAAAAGCCTTGGTACGGCTCATGATATTATGCTTCCATCTGCATATTCTGCTTTACTCTGACATTGCATGTTCATATTACTACCTTGCGCACACACTTTCACCACCCTCTAAGATTTCTGTAAGCTTATGCACGACCATTGCGTGCAGGTGACGTTGGTTCGCAGCAGCACTAAGGGAGGAGCACGTTGCAGAGCATTTTAGAGTTTTTGTTCTTTACCATTGTATTTCCCTTTATGCTCATTGTACTTGTAAAGTTTTTGATCATAGTGGAAATGTAATGGAGTTCTTAGTTGTTGTTTGTGGGTTATGCCTTTGGTTATGCTTATTACGAATCAAACTGAAATTTAAAATCCTCCTCGTAGCATCCCAGGATCGGAACCTGGCGAATGGGAGCTAGGATCCGAGAATGGAGTTCTACGGAGATTGTCGGCGCCGGATTTGACGATCGGAAATTTTGTGAGCCCGGTTTTTGAGTTTGGGACGTGACACAAGCTAACCAAAAAAAAAAAAAGAGAGAGAGAGAGAGGTGCGAGTAGGCCATGTAGCCCCCACCCCACCTAAGGAGCCCGGTCCAGCCATAGGCCAGGCTTGAACCTACCAACTTGGCTCATGGGCTAATATGGGCATCTCGGCATGGACTCAGGGTCAAGTCATTTTAGAGAGGCAGGGCCAAATCCAGCCTTACACGAGACAATGATTCCAATTAATTATTAGTAGTGAAACTGATCAATGACCCTAATTGATTATAAGCGTGTATACATGCTTTACAGGTACAAGTGCCAGTGATTGCATTCCCTACGTCGGGTGAAATTGTGCCTGAACCACTCGGCGTTGTTCTCATATTTTCCACTTGGAATTTTCCCATAGGTGAGGTGAATTCGGCGCTGGTTTTGTTTATATTTCTAATAAAAAATCTATTGTAAAGATCATCATAAAAAGTCGTGAAAGCTTTTAATTGACATTAAGGGCTACTAATCATATACCAGACAGTTCATGTGTACCACTGGGGGGTAAGTTATTGGACAAAAATCATGCGGATCAGATGATCCTAACTGTCCATTCAATAGCATAAAAAATGTTCATCTTTCGATGTCTTGTGATCCCCACATGCAAGTAAAAACATGTGCCCAAGAACACATGTATGCCCGCAGACTCGGTCGTGACCCATCGAGTATTGAGATCTCAGTGTTGGTCAGTACTGTGGGCTCTACAATAATGTATTTGTTTTATCTACTCCGTTCATCCATTTTACAGGCGCATTTTAGGGAATGAACCCAAAAATGAGGCAGATTCAAATTTCAATGGACCACACCACAAGAATATTTTATTTTATTTTTTAAAACAAAATAATAATAATTCTAAGAGCTCACTAAAATGTTTATTTTCCATCTAACCTATTGATTAGGAATGGCTAGAAAATAAAAATATGATCCAAAACTTTGGTGGTCCCCAAAAAGTTTTTAATAGTGGGCATTCTATCACCACTGTTTTCTGTGGTGTGGTCTACCTGAGATTTGAATCAGCCTCGTTTTTGGAACGAGGTCCTAAAATGAGCTGAGAAAATATATTTACAGCATGGATGAAACATATACATCATGAAGGGGCCCACAGAGCTTTTACAAATCCGAATCCGAATCCATACACGCACACCCATTGCATATCATGATGAAATTAGTGTTGTATGACTAAGTTTAGACTGTTTTGGTGGGGTTGTACAGGCCTAGCATTGGAGCCACTGATAGGAGCCATAGCTGCAGGAAATGTAGCAGTTGTGAAGCCTTCGGAGCTCGCTCCTGCATGCTCTTCTTTCCTGGCAAAGCACGTCCCCATGTACTTAGACAATAAAGCCGTGAAGATCATCGAAGGTGGAGTGTCGACGGCCGAACGACTCTTGAAGGAGAAATTTGATAAGATCTTCTTCACAGGTATTCAAGTACAAGATCATTTGTCTCCCTTTATTTTTGCATCTTGTGAGATGCTCATGAAGAATACGCGTAAATGTGTGTGGATGTGGTTGAGGTGCATGGCTGGCTATACACCACGTGAAATGCATGTAAAATTTTAGACATATTCCATCTACTTTTAATAGGTAGGTTTCTTTGGAAAATAGTAATTCTCAAATGAATGTGCAAGAAAGAAACGTGCACACATGCTTCTTTTTTTTTATTTCCTTTTTTTTTTTTTTTTTCAAGTGGGGTGTTGAACCAAGTACGTTGGCCCCTTATCAACTTGGCTGAACTACCTATATGATCAATCAAAGTGTTAGATATGGTCTGCAAGGCCCACTTGTGAGCAAACACTAATGGGTGAGTTTCATACGGTTCTCTTAGAAGATTAGGGTTCGGTATGATGGGGTTTTTCTCCTTAATTTAGAGGAGAGATAGTGCAACCGGTTGAAAATCAGAGTGTTTCACCGCGCTGCTTGACCAGTCGAGGGAGCCGCTCGAGCAGTCGAGGGTCACTCGACTCAAATTCCAACGAGCTCAGTTTTCTAGCCTCGACCAGTTGAGTGAACAGTGCTCGACCAGTCAAGGCCCTGGCTCGACTAGTTGAGGGTTACGCAGATTTGCAAGGATTTTGTGCGGACTACGTAAATTGAAGGTGGTTTCGCAAAGGTGCTAAAGATAAGTTGCCTAAACTATAAATAGGGGTCCCTAGGGCTTTTCTAGGATATTTAAGAAGGGTATTCTAAAGGTTTTCACGACCAAGGTGAGAGAGAGAGAGGAAGCTTGTGGAATAGAGAATTCACAGTCGACGTCTCAGCGCTTCTGCGTCCTCGTGATCGGTGAGATCTTTCCATTTTTCTTTTATTCTCTTATTGTTTATCCACTCCTGCGTGAGTAAAGAAGGTTTGATCCAAACGGTGTGTGCTTGTGATTAGTTGTAACATTCTACTTCATAGTGGATTATTGATCTGGATTAGGTCCTGTGATTTTTACCTCTTTGAGAGTTTTCCATGTAAAAATCTCTTGTGTCATATGGTTTATGCTTTGATTGATTTCATTGCTTTATTATCCTATAATTCTGGTGTTATTTGGGAGGCTAGATCCTAAGGTTTTGTGCAACGGCCCCCAACACGGTATTTTTTTCTTAATCCCTTTCTTTTGAAATTCATAAGAGAGAGAGAGAGAGAGAGAGAGAGAGAGAGAGAGAGAGAGAGAGAGAGAGAGAGAGAGAGAGAGAGAGAGAGAGATTCTTAATCCCTTTCTCTTGAAATTCTTATGAGAGGGAGAGGATTGTGATAAGGGACCAAACTCCTAATAATCTTCTTGATTCCTCTCCTTGATAAATACATTCATTGGAGAGATTCTCCAAAGAAAAAAAAATCAAAAGGTGAATAATGAGAGAATATTAATTGTCCATTAAGCTTCTTCTAAATATTCTAAATTGTTGATCGTGTCCAATAGCCAACATAACCATATGATCAGAGGGGTGAGTAATTCATTTCCACTCTTATAGTATTTAGGCAGATCGCAGGATGTGGGTGTCCATCCTTAGCTTTGTGCTTAGATCCTTAAGATTGTCTAGATATCATCAGATCCCATAGACACCACCCACCTAGGCCTCTTAAGGTGGTATCAGAATGACTTCAACATATCTTTGATTTTTCATTGAGATAAGAATCCTATCTAAAATTTTATTATCTATTTAATGTTATTTATTTTTCTTAAATTTATCATCATCTTCATTATCAGCTCAAAACCCAACCAATTATAGCAAGAGCCAATACCAACGATGTTGTCGTCAGTTAAAGCAACCAATTAATGGAAAAAAGAAAAATGAGAGAAAAAGAGTCTGTGAAAGAATTAAAAAAATAAAATAAAAAGGAGGGAGAGAGAAATAAAAATAAGATAATATTAAAATTTAAATAAAAAAAAGAGGGGAGGGCCATCGGCCACCGTTGATAGAAGCATTTGCGATCAAGTAAGAGAAAAATATTATACTCAGTAATACTCACATGAAAAGATGCCGGTGAATCCCATATTGAAGCCCATAGCTAAAGACTTATTATAAATTCATATTAGGTAGTTGCAATTAAGAAGAGCTTGAGTAATATAGTTAGGTTGTACATTTTTTCTCTCATTAACAAATGATCATTCCTTTTGTCTTGTATTGCATTCTATTTTTATTAGGTGTATATATCATCATCATATTTTCTCGAGATCTTAAGATATATATATATATATATATATATATATATATATATATATATATATGTCAGTAGGCGGATCACCTACTTGCACAAGTAGACCAACTCTAAATGTATAAGAGAAGTACATTTGGCATGATGTCCATGCATTAAGGTGTGAACCACCCTCTATTCTAAAGAATAAGGAATAAAGATATTGGTAACAAGACATCATATCCACCTTCAATTCCAAAAAACTGAAGATGAAACTAATTAAAATCAAAATAACATAATCGTTTCATTGCTCTTTCATGCGATTAATGTTATAGCCTAATTAAAAGTTAGGTTGTAAAGATATGAGATGAGTTATATTTTATGTGTAATGACTTGTGTATTGTAAGCTTGACATATACCTAGGTTGTTTACTTTACAACTAGACTATTGCCACATGCATGGACTTATTGCCTGTAGAATGCTTTGATAGGATCTAATCATTGCATTATGCAAGTAGTTACTCTTATTGGTGACTTTCTTTTTTTCTTTAGCTACCCTCCTCTTCCATATAGCAAGATGAGTGTTGCCATTTTAGTGTACACCAATGAAGGTCCCTAAATTGGTTAGACTTGGTTACACTAAGAAAGTGTGGTTTGATCAATTCTAAATTATATGTATGCATGGGAAAGATACAGTGATAGATACACCAAGTTTCTAAAACTAATAATATGCACTTGAAGACTTTATCTATATGTGGCATTGAGTTTAATATTTTGCAAATAATATTATTTTCAAAAGTATATGTAATATCCTATTACTTAAAAAATATATATACATATTTAAACCAAAATTTGAGAAAATTATTTTTCTTTTTTAAATAAACTTGATAAGTTGGATAAGTGTGTATGTTGAGCAAGTACTCTACATCAAGAGTTAACTCTATTCGATATGATCATGTAAATTAGGACAACAATAAAAAATCTTTGTTTATTCGATGTTAGTTTAGTATAATTAATTAGTACTTAAGAACTATGAGAAAGCAAAAGTGTTCCACCTAGTCCCATACTTCTAATTATTTTCATCACGGTCATTTGATTTTGGTTGTTATGAGATGAGCTAGATGGACAAGTTATATAGTGCCATTCCAACAACTTGATTGTATAGGGGATGTTGGATATTGGCCTTTAGGGGTCACTTGCCAACAACAACTAGTAGGTAGGTCTTATATGGTTCTCTCTCAGAACATTTTAGTTGGATATCTTTTTTACTAATCTCCTTCTCTCAAAATTCAAATTTAAATGAGAGAGAGTATTCTGGTGAGAGAGAGATGTACATCAGATTGATAGGAATATGACCTATCACATCTGAATGCCTAATTTTCTCAATTCCTTTCTTTATTAAAAGGGAGACATTCCCTTCGTAAATGCATCCATCTAAGAGATTTTTTTAAAAAAAGAAAATCAAGAGAAGAATAATGAGAGAATTCATTTTTCATTAGGGTGTTATTAAAAAATTTAAATTGTTGCTTGTGCCTAATAGCATTTTAGACCATAATAGTTGGGAAAATAATTGGACTTGGACTATCCATTTTCATTTTTATGCATGGGTCATTAAGATCATATAAATACTATAAGATCATATTGGCCCACCCATCTAGGCCTATCACAAATTACATGTAGACACATTTTCCCCGCATTTCGATACAACATAAGCATGGGTCTACTATCTACCACAAAATCAATTATCATCTTTTCATGTATCATTTTTATATTAATATATTGATGTGAAACTCAGGGAGCACACAAGTTGCACATGTTGTCATGTCTGCAGCAGCAAAGCATCTAACACCGGTTACTCTAGAGTTGGGTGGAAAATGCCCCGCCATCTTTGATTCTCTTTCGATTTTGAGAGATAGAGAGGTATTCATATCATAGAACTTTGAATTTCTCCATTGTTGATTTGGCTTTGGCCATCTTCCCCTCATATTCTCTATGGGCTCATTTGCTTGCCAATTAAAATGGGTTCATCTCATTTTAGTTAATAACAGTTATGTTTTAGAGATCTTATTTTCTTTTGAAATTAGAAATAATCTTTATAATCAATGATTTATATAAAATATGATCTGTAATCTATAAAAGGCCGAATTCCCCATTTGTTCTTATATGGGAACTTTCATAACTTAGTTTATAAATGTGGGACTTGTGGTTGGTCTATCCAAGCCATTAATCTAATGACCTATATCAAGGAATGACCATTCCCCCAAAATATCCCAAATTGGAACATCCTAGCCATCGAATATTTGGATTTCCTCTATCGAATGCAGTTTGTTTATGCATTTCTTACCATCGATATCCATGCCAATAAAGAGATAGAGTTGACCCATTGAGAGGGTATCATCGAGTCCATGAGGCCTTCAGTTAAATTTCTCAGATACACTAACCATGGGCTCCACATCTACAAACTAAGTTCATGATAAAGAAGTTCTCTATAGTAACAAATAGAGAACTAGGCCTTCTAATAGATAATAGGATTAACTAAAATAATATAAATTCATTTTTATATGGCACACATAAATTATTTACTATTATCCACACCTGTAGTTGAAGTTCACTAATTGTGAATTTTATAAACATCCGATCAAAGGGTGATGGGAGGTGGGCTCCATTCAACATTGTTGTTAAGAAGATGAAGGATCAAATGGGGACCAATTACCATCACCATTCTTTATTGGTGGTGAGATTCCCTTAGTGTACTCTTTTCATAATGGGCTATTTACACCGACCATTATTGTAGGTTAATAACTATCATGCTTCATTTTGTTTTTTTTGTTTTTTTTTTTTTTTTTGTTTATAGGTCGCAATAAGGCGGCTAGTGAATGGGAAATGGAGACTTTGTAGCGGACAAGCCTGTATAGGAATTGATTATCTACTGGTGGAAGAGAAACATGCTTCTAAAGTGGTATCATCAATATTAGAATATCAATCTTCTATATTTTTATTTCATTAATCTGTCATAAATAGCAATGTTAATATATAAGTGAACTTTCTCTCTTTGTCACAGATTGATTTATTGAAGAATCGAATCAAGAATTTCTACGGGGATAGCCCACAAGAAACCAATAGCATCTCAAGGATTATCAACAAGAATCATTTTATGAGGCTAAAAATTTTTATAGAAGATCCAACAGTTAAGGCTTTGATCGTTCATGGTGGTGCCATGGATGAGGACAACTTGTAACACCTTAAAACCATCTCTCCTTTTCTTTTTGTTCATGACTCATATTTTTAATTGGCTTATGACTCTCATTAGGGCTGTACATCGAGCCGAGTTGAGTCAAGGTGGGTCAAGCTTGGCTTGGCTCATCCTTGCTCTCCTCGAGTTCGAGCTCGAGCTCAAGCTCGGCCTCAAGCTTACCATTGGAGCTTGGCTTGTTTGCCAAACTTTTCGAGTCGATTTTGAGGCGAGCTAGTGGATCGAGTCGAGGTGAGCTTACCCTAAGTTGAGTCGAGTCTGCTCCCAACCTGCACCTGATTCAACCCAGCAACCCGACGCAACTGACCCAACCCGAAAAATCAAATATTCAATTAGTAATATATATGTATATAATATTAGATAGAGCCATAGAGGGTACATTGTTGTTGGTGTTGTGAGAGAGAGAGAGAGAGAGAGAGAGAGAGAGAGAGAGAGAGAGAGAGAGGAGCTCGAGTGTGGCGAGTAAGGTAAGGAAGGGAAATGGTAAAAAAGGGACAGACGGGTAGGGTATGCTTTAAGTTTTAATTTTTTTAATTTTTAAATATAATATAATATAATATATAATCGAGTCAAGTCAAGCTCGAGCTTCGAGCCGAGCCGAGTTCGAGTCGAGTCGAGTCAAGCTCTACTATGTTTGAACTTGGCTTGTTTTCAAAACGAGTTGGGTCATATGAAACTTGGCTCACCTCAAATCGTCATTTGAGTTGAGTTAAGCCAAGCTAGATCGAGCCAAGTTGAGCAAGCTTTTTGAGCTAGCTTGGCTCATGTGCAGCCCTAACTCTCATCAATCACCACCTTTTACAGAAAATAAATATTCATATTCATATGACAACTCTTGTTCTTTTCTTGTCTCTCATATCATTGTCTCATCAATAACATTTCTAATGAAGAACATTTGAAAATTCCTCAACTATCTTAGTACAATAATGGGGTTTGATGCCTTAGTGAGAATATATAATGATATTCATCCATGCTAAATGATGATAATAACATCTTCAGGGGCTTAGAACAAATAAGAATTATAATTGACCCAAATGTATCGAACAATTAGTTTTACAAGCCCTCCCTGGATGGACCACATTCCATATATAGCACCAATCAGACTCTCTCCATCCATCTGAACAATGGATTTTACTCACTTACCAAGTTTTATTGGCCTTTTTTCCCATCAATTACCAGTTGTCCTACTAGATGTGATTTTTGGGTTGCATCCTTCAAGGTGGGCTCTACTAGATCTTTGGACCACCATGCCACATTTTTTATTTGTTCAATGTGGGTGAATATAAAAGATTAAAAGGTTTTAGAAAAAAAAAAAAAAAAAGAAGTTATAACACTTAGAGCTGTACATGAACCGAGTTATCTCGGTTAACTCGCTTGACTTGAATCGAAAAAGCTTGATTCAACTTGGTTCGAAACCGAGTTCGAGCTGAGTCAAGCTGATTTTTTGAGCTCGAAAAAATTTTGATTCGAGTTTGAGCTTGTCCAAGCTTGAATCAACTCGGATCGAACCTCAACTCGAATCGAACTCGGATCAAATTAGTTCGGTGACTTGGTTATTTTGATATTGACGTTGCTTACCAAGTGTTTGATGAAATGACTCAATGAAGTATTGTTTTGGGTGCATACATTCTCCGCAAGATCAGCTGGTGGTGAGGAAAGTATGTATACGAAATAAATCACTACAAAAAAAAAAAAAAAACTTTACAAGATAAAACTACCCTCTTATTTTGATATTGATGCTGCCTATCAAGTTTTTGATGAAATACCTATATTGCTATTGTTGTAATGCATACTGCGGGAAATTGAAGGTGCACTCCATGTGTTTGAAAAACTGTTGCACATGCTCGAACTCAACTCGAACTGGTCCGAGATGTTGACCGAACTGAGTTGAGCTGGCCAATCAAGCTTGAGGACCGAGTTGAGCCGAGTTCAAGCCAGGTTCAGTTACTGGCCAAGCCAAGTCAAGCTGTGCCAAGCTCGACTTGGTTTGACTCATGTACAACTCTAATAACACCTATTGTAACCTAAAAGATCATTATATCTTGTGTTATATGATGAAAATTACATGTTAAATAATGACTATTGTATTCAAAATAATTACCAATGGGTATTGGATTATTTGTGGTTGTGTACTGAAGATGATTTTCTTATGTAGGATGCAATTATGTTATGTTTTATAATTCTATTTTCAGAAAAATGCAACTATTGTTTCCCATGGATTGAAAGTTTTTCATTGTTTTTCTTTTACCTATTTTTCTATTCATAATGGCCATTACAATCATATAAAGGTAACATTAGTGAGGCCATTACGAGTCCTAATAATGTAAAACCTTGAAAAGAACTTATACAAGAAAAAAAATGCTTCTTTCTTTCTATTGTCTCTCTTCTTTTTCTAGGTTCATTGAGCCGACTATCTTGCTGGATCACCCTCTGAAATCATAGATCATGACCACAGAAATCTTTGGCCCGTTTCTTCCAGTAATCACTGTGAGAAATCTTCTAACTTGTGCTTTAGTACCATGTAAACAAGCTTTCTCTTCTCCCTAAAACATTCAATAATATAAAGCCATTTTCTTCCTTCCAAAATCTCCTTATTTTACAGTTAAAGAAGATTGAAGATAGCATTGAATTTATAAGCTCAAGGCCACAACCTCTTGCCATATACGCATTCACGAAAGATGAAACATTCAAGAAACGGATCATATCTGAAACATCTTCCGGGAGTGTGACATTTAATGATGCCATTATTCAAGTAGGTTTTATAAGGATTATCCCATTCCTATACTACATTTAAAAACAAAAATAAATAAATAAATCCTTTTCCTTTTCTTCTTCTCGTTTTAGTATATTTACACTTGTAAAAAATCTTGATCAATCATGTCATATGCCATGACACTTGCAGTTTGCATGTGATACATTACCCTTTGGAGGCGTTGGTCAAAGTGGTTTTGGGAAGTATCATGGAAAGTTCTCGTTCGATGAATTTAGCCATGGAAAAGCAGTGCTTAGAAGAAGCTTAATCACTGAACTGAGTTTTCAGTACCCACCTTGGTCTGATTACAAAATCAGATTTCTTAGAGCGGCTTATAATTTCGATTACATTGCATTATTCCTTCTGTTAATTGGCTTGAAGAGAAAATAACAGGTATGTCTATATGTATTATGGTATGAAAATAAAGTTCCCCTCACTTCAAATGTGATGTGTTGGGAAAATCGTAGAAATTGTTGTTATTTTAACAAACAGTTAGATTATTTTATATATTTTATTGTGGAACATAAAATGTTATTTTCTTAATATAGAATCGAATGTTGAATGATCTTAAGAATATATATCGGGTTTTTTCCACACGACATTGGATTGCCCATGACTTCTTTTCATCCAGATAGCTGATGTTGATAATAAAATGAAGAATTGTATTTTTACATAAGTGGGTATCAAGAAAAGTCTCATATCAATATTTGAATGAATGCTTCACGGGTCGCTGCCTTTTGAGATTATAAAATGTTTACTGTGAAACATAAACTAGTGGGGACTCAATTTTAAAATTTATAGTCCAAAATAAAATTCCGATCATTTCAAGTACTAATGGAAATGAATTAAAGCATGCATTTGTAGGAATGTAATATGCTTGCTCCCGTCACTTGAGAAACAACCGTTATCAAGATCATCATCGCTTGATGAATAATAAGTGGCCTTTACAATGTTGTGTCTTAGAAGTTATGCCAATACCTAAGACAAGGCATGCCACATTGTATCGTATTATGCACATGTATAGTGCAAACCGTAGAGGCTACATTTGCAACATTACAATTCAATGTATGGTTGATGAAACCAGCATTTGATTTTCTGTGAAAACGTCATGAAAGTTATGATTCACATGACAATGTGTCATAACAACATCGTATAAACACTCCCCCTTATTAAAGGAAACATGAGATCAAATACTTGAGAATGTCTCTAAATAATCTTCCTTGTTTGAGTATTCTAATTGTAGTCTTGAATTTGGATAAATGCATCCTATGCAGCATTTTGAAACCCGAATTGGACTGCGTGCTACGAGTCCCCATTTGGTAATTGGGCCTGAAGATTTCAAACTCCATTTGAATCGGGTCCAACTGGTACAACCTGGTAAAAGTTGTTGGTTGAAATCATATCAACTGGTATTGGAAGCCAATTTCAATGAGGGAGATACACGATAGTGCTAAAAGAACCAAATTATAGTAGAGCCTTCTCTGTACAATACTAGCAATATGATGATATCTCCATAATTCATAAAACCCAAAAAATCAACTCAACTTAATTGTCAGTTGGGTCTAAGTTAACCCAATGACTTGACTCAAATCAACTATATATATTTAATTATTGTAAATGAAAATATTAAAAAGGGCAACAAATATTTCAAATTTGTATATTTACTAATACCAAAAATAAAAATAAAAATAGAAACCTAAACAAGCTAGAGTTCTAGGGTTCAAAATTTACTCTCTACCATACATATCCTACGAAAATGGTTTCACAATGAAAGTGACTCAATTCAAGCTATGTCAAGTCAACATTATGGAATTTTCCAGTACCGAGTTTTCCAGTGATTAGGCTTAAAATGTTACCAAGTTGGGTTAACTCAACTGAGTTTGGCATTGAGTCAATGACCTTTAGAACTACATATATATATATATATATATATATATATATATATATATATATATATCGGTTCCAGCCATTGTTCGAGTTTTCGGTATCGCTACAAGTTTCGTTGGCCGGAGATAAAGATATAATATCGTTATCGTTGATAATATTGCCGCTAGCCGGAAATACAAGAAAAAAGTGAAAAATATGGGAAAAACTATGGAATTTTTCAGTGAAACTTCAAGACATGCCTAAATACACATATTTGCATATTCAAGAATAAAAAATGTAAAAAGAATGCATTACATTATAAGTTTTCATTTAATGGGACCCCAAAAGCATGTGTTACCATAAAAAATCAATCCACTAATAAATAAAATGAGTTTATATAATAAAAATACAGCTAACGTACAATAATTAATACATGTAAAAATAAATGAATTCAAAAGGTACACTTTTTTGGCCATATTTCATCCCCACAGTGAGTGATGAGGTGGCTCATAGTCATCATTTGGATCTCGTTGCAATTGGGGCGTGGTACTATTACCCAACATGTTGGATGTATTGTTACTAGGTCATCCTCGGCTCATACTATGGTCCATCTGAGATTTGAATATGTTTCAAGTTTTGGATCATGCCCTAAAATTAGTTTTTAATACAGATGGATGGCATGGATTTAGTCACATAATCAAGGGGATCCCTCAAGGGTCCCATGCACCTAGTGGATTCGGGAATCCACCGAAGCCACTCCGGTGTAACCCGAGTAACACCATGTTACTTTTACCATGTGGGGCCCAATTTTATCATTGTGACAAATCCACTCCATTCATCCATTTCAAAACATCATTTTAGTACGGGGTCCCCAAAATGAGGTAGATCCAAATCTCAAGTGGACCACACCAAAGGAGACAGAAGTGATTGAATCCCACCGTTAAAAACTTTTTAAGGGCCATGAAAGTTTTTTATCAAGATGATAATTGTGTTTTTGCTTCATCCAGGTTAGTGTGACCTAATCAAGAGGTTGGGTGGCGAAAAAACAACATTACAGTGGGCATCATAGAGCACCAAGCCAATTCACACACGTGACTTCATCGTGAACACACGGATTGGTGTTGAGCATACCGTAGAAACTCCGAGGGGCCCATCATGATTTATGTACTTTATCCACTCTGTCCAGCCATTTTACCATATAATTTTAGATATTCATGTAAAAAATGAAGCATATTGAAACCTCAAGTGGACCACACCCTAGGAAATAATGTGAATTGAATGTATACCATTGAAAAATTCTTAGAGGCCACGTAAGTTTTAAATCAAGATGATTTCTTATGTTTTACCTTCATCCATGGTTGTATGATCTTATATACAGTATTGATGACAAATAAACATCATTGTGCCCTAGAAAGGTTTCAACGGTGGAATCATTACTCTCACTGTTTCCTTTGGTGTGGTCCACTTAAGCTTTGGATAAGCTTCAATTTGAGGATTAACCACTAAAATGACCTAGAAAACATATGGATGGCATCAATAAGCCACATATAGTCATGGTGGGCCCAAGAGAGTTTGCTTAGTAGGTTACTACGTACAAGTTACACGGCACGCAACAAAAAAGCCGTTACAGACTTGACATGGATTAGCTAGGGACGTCACCAAGTTTTGTGGACCCCACCATGATATATATATATATATTATATCCATGTTGTCTATCCATTTGGTGAGATCATTTTATGGTATGAGCCAAAGAATGAGGCATATGCAAAGCTCAAGTGGACCCCACCAAAGAAAACAGTGGAGATTGAACGCCTACCATTAAAAACTTAATGGGAGCCACAGAAGTTTTTGATCAAGTTAATATTTATGTTTTTCCATTATTCCATGTCTATGTGAAATTATGAACAAGTTGGATCTCAAATAAACATCATGGTGGGCCCTATGAAGGTTTCAACGGTGCATGTCACAGTCCCCCCCACTGTTTTATGTGGTGGGGTCCACTTTGACTTTGGATATGCCTCATTTTTTGGGCTCATGACATAAAATTATATATATGGTGGGGTCCATAGAACTTGGTGACATCCCTTTAGTAGTGAGATCATTGTTGAAGCCGTCCGTAGCTTAATCCACGTCCCTATATTGTCGAGCCTCAAATTAGAAAAAAAAAAAGAAAAAAAAAAAAGAAAAAAGAAAAAAGAAGAAAACCCTAAAATTTCGTTCCTAAGGGATTCTTGTAGAAGAAAGGGGGTTTTTTGAGGGAGGGTTTCAAAACCTATATCATCCCAAATAGTGAGGAAATTCCCAAAATCTCTGATTTTTTGTCGAAATTTTGAGCTTCCGATCGAAAAAGGAAAGGGAATTTTGAGGTTTTTCTTACCTTTTTGCAATGTGTTAGTGCACTTATTTGCACTCTTGTTTTTCAATTATATGACTAATTGAGTCTTGAAGTCAGATGAGTTCTAAACAAATGAAGATCGGTGATGCAACTAGATCAGAAGCATCGAAGCCACATTGAAGACAAATGATTGCTTCTACGATCTTAAACCTTGCAAATAATTGATCTCAACCCAAAAAGAAAAACCTACCTAGGTCATCTATTCTAAGTTAATCCCTAGTCCATATTTTATATCATATAGTCTTGGCTTAAGTAAGTCCCAAGTTGGTGAAAGATTTACTGGACAAAATAGGAAAAATAGAAAAATCTATCTACTGTCGGTAGGACGAAGGTGCCATCGAAAAGCACCATCGGTACCACCAAAGATACCTTCGATGTTATCGAAGGGGCTAAAAACAGTCCAGCAAGCTTACAACGATAGTTTGGTATCACCGACTGCCACCGACAAACAAAGTTTGGTGGCACCGAAAGAGACTGTTTTCAATCGGCAACTTGGGAATTTAATTCAGTATTACCAATAGATAATTCAGTAATATCGAAGCAAGTTTGGTAGTACTGAAGGTTACATTGGTAGCACCATAAATTAGTCATTTTCTATCCGTTGGAAGCTTTTATCTATAAAAATGGCTTGTGGGAACTTGCAAAATTAATGGAAATAGGCTCCATAGCATCTCTAGTGTATCCCAAGCTTATCCTAGCTCATTTAGACTCTATCTGTACGAGTTCATGTTCTTTATATTGTGATCCTTTACTCCTATGAGCATTCGAAGCTCCTATTTAATGAAGAATGTGAACTCGTGCCTTCTCTAGAGTATAAAGACCAAACCTTCTTTAGAGTACAAAGACCAAACCAATAGGAATATCCTTAGTTCTTTGATACTCTAGAGCGTCCATAGGTTGAATCCGTTAAGAAATCCACTCATTATCGTAGATAGGAGATTCAACCAACTCTCATAACCTTGGTCACCTTTTAGGTACATCATACGTAAGGTTTTTTATCATGAAGTTGAGCCAATAAGTAAATCCAAGCTATGCGATCGAGGGAGCACTAGGAAGCTGATTCAAGCTTGAGAGCGCGAAGATCTAGCAACCCGAGACAAGTTAAAAGAGAGAACTCAATCCGACAAGTAAGTGTCATTATAAGAGTTCAAAAGTTTAGTCTTTTTCCTCACGTAGGATTGAGGCTAAGATTTTACTATCAACAAACTCGATTAGGTTCCTAGTGTGGGAACCTTTGTCGATGGGCCTAAAAGTAGGTTCCTTGCATGGGACCCTGGCCAGTGGGCCTAAAATTACATGCCTTGTGTGGGACCTTGGCTAGTGGGCCTAAACGGTAGGTACCTAGTGTGTGACCTTAGCCGGTGGGCCTAAACGTGTGTCCTTAATGTAGGACTATAAAGGTTATTGGTGAACCTGTTTAAAACCATTGATAGTGAAATCCGGTGCACTCTGGGATTGAGTGTGGATGCCGGGAGTGGAGTAGGCATGTAGACGAACCACTATAAATGCTTGTGTTTGGAATATTCATTTGTGCATCTGTTTAATCATGCTTATATATGTTTGAATGTTCAATTTTGTATATATAATTGAATAAATATTATTCATTAATATGAAGCACATTCCACACACAAGCGCACAACACTAAGCTAGTTATTATATCTATATATCTCTAATAGCCTTTGTAATTATATCCTCTAACTGGTTTGGAAGCCATTAGAGTTATATTGCCTTACTTACTTTGAATTGAATAATCATTTAAGTTATACAATTAAGTTTTTAAGTAGGCAGAAATAATTCAAAAGTCTTATTCACCCCCTCTACGACATTGCCTCATATTCATTCTTTAGTATCAGTGGTGTAAACCACAATTACAATTGGTATTAGAAAGAGGTTCTTCTAAAAAAGGTTTCACAACCTAGAGGAAGATCTTGACTGAAGAAAGAATTATGCGCAAAGGAGAGAGACCATCCGTCTCACGACCACCCATCTTAATAGTACAAACTATGCATACTGGAAGGCTAGAATGATATACTTTCTCTAGGCCTTAGATGATGATGTTTGGGAGATTGTCGAAAATGGATATACTGCACAACTGAATAAATTATTCTCGAGGATGGCACAATAATCGCCAAACCCAAACCAAAGGCCAAATGGACCCAGTATGAAAAAGAAATGAGGATGTGTGAAGCTAAAGCCATGAATGCAATTTGTTACGTAATTTCACAAGAAGTATTTCATCAAATAAGCATATGTACAAAGTCCAAAGCAGCATGAGAGTTATTAGAAACTACCCATGAAGGAACCAATATAGTGAAAATGTCAAGCCTTCAGCTTCTAGCATCTCAATTTGAAAACATAAAAATGGAAGAAGATGAGACGTTCATGTAGTTTTTCATAAAATTGAATAGGATATGCAACTCCATGAGAGGACTTGGAGAAAGAATCCCGGTACCTAAAATATATAGAAAAAATTTGAGATTCCTATCGGAACGTTTTAGCTCCTAGGTCACCACCATTGAAGAGTGTAGACATATAAAAGAAATGAAAATAGAAGAACCAGTAGGTTCCTTATAGGCCTTTGAACACTTTAAACCACCTAGAAAATTCAAAAATATTATTCTCAAAACCTCTAATAACCTGAATACAATAGAGGAAGAAGATAGTGAAAATGAAGATGGAGATGAGGAGGTTTCCCTCCTACTTAAAAACTTTAAAAGATTTTTTAATAGGAACCGTGGAAGACTATACAACAACAAGGGAACTTAACCGGAGCACAAGTGCAAAACTCGAAAGTTCAACAAGTCCAAAGAGCTTCAATACTACAATTATAAAAAGTTTGGTCACATCTCCATGAAATTATAAGGCCTGTATCCTAGTCCATACTGTTCCGTCGACTCCCGCGATCCTTCCCGTCGAATTCCAGCAACCTACGACCTATAATAGACGTTTATGCGGGACTCTAAGTCGTATCCCATAAATTTAAGTCAGCTTAATCTAAGACTTGTACCATTGCAACCGCATCGTCGTCACGGTTTCAACGCCGCATCTTACGCACCGATTCGATACCCTAGCCAAGAGATGTGGGCCACGTTTATTTCGAAGAAACGCCACTAATTTACAAACCCAAGAAAATCTCTACAACCCATCCCATCAATCAATCAATCAATCAAAGTACGCACCCATGCTTTCTTTCTCCCCAAGTCAAGTAACCGCCCTAAGTCAACTCTTAAGTCAAGTACATCTATCAACTCACATCCATTACTAACATTCTTCACCTCTCTTACAACCTTCATTTCTCTCTCTTTCTCAACCCAAATTCTAAGTAAAAAAGTGGTGGACATCCAAGCATTTTCAAGGAGATAAAGTGGTGTTGTGTGGCCCACTTCCCACCCCAAGATCCATCATCTTATCCCTTCCTTTCTCATTATCTTCCATCAAAGTGAAGCACAAGGAGATCGGCGTTCCATCGGACTACGAAGATCGAACAGTGGGTGTTTCTATATGCCTAGATTTCATGTTTTTATGATGGGCCAAGTGAGGCCTACTAATTGATGGTATGGATCTTACTTTGGACCCTAGATGTGGTTAATGGTCCACCTTGATTCTCATGATCAATCCATGATGGGGCCATTCTCCATGGACCCCATCATGATATTCATTTTTCTTACATGGATAGGGTCATCTAGACCTTGCATTTCGATGGAGAAAAGATCTCCATTGTTGATTTTGATCAGTGGGCCCATATGTAATGAGACCCACTTGATGTATGTTGTAGATCATGGAAGGGAGGGCCCAGTGCCGGGGTCCCTCCATCACTCAATCTCTCTCTTTCTCTCTCCCTTTTCTCTTGGTTTTGGCCCCTTGATGTATGCAATTCATCCTTGTCATCCACCTCTGTGGGACCCACATGATGGACGTGTTGGATCTACATCGTCTAAGTCATGTGGGCCCTACCTTATTGGAGATGGGAAAAACACAAATATCAGATTGATCAAGTGGGACACGTCCGTGTGGGATCCACCTTGATGGACATTCACACGTCTAGTGTACCTGGACGCTGAACATGGTCCAGTGAACCAACAGTGGGGTGTACTAATAGTAACAAAAAATATATTTTTTTATGCTTTTGGGGTGGCTGCTTATACAGGCCTCACCTTGATGCATTGATCTAATCCACACCATCCATCCCATTCCCCTACTCATTTTAAGCGTTGAGCTGAAAAACGAGGCCAATCCGATTATGTGGCGGGCCATAGCATAGAAAATAGTAGTTTTCACTGTTAAAATTCACTCTGATCTTTCTACACACCAAAACATGCCAAATATTAGGCTTGTTTGGCTTGTCTTGAGCCATAAGAGCCAGTGGAGGGGATGGATTCTACTGATGCGGGCCCCACATAGGAAAAACCACGACATCAAAAATAAAAATAAGAGAGAGGGAGCAGCAGCAGGCGCTGGTGCTACTGACCGTTAGAGGACGCAGTAGTGTCTTGCGCTACTCTGAATGGGGCAGGGACTGTGGGTCCCAGCTATGGGCCCCACCATGACATGTGTAGAAAATCAACACCGTGCATTTGGTAGGCCCCTATTAGCCGTGGGCCACCCCAAAAATCAGCAGTATGTGGAACTCAGGTGGTCCACACTACAGGAAACAGTGATGATTAAATGCTTGCCACTGAAACCTTTTTAGGTCATAGGAGTTTTGGATCATTATGAAATTTGTTTTTCCTCTTTATCCGGGTCTGTGTGACCTTATTAACAGATTAGATGGAAAATTAACGTTATGGTGGGCCCCACATGGGACCCACTTACATTTTGTGTGGGAGTGGGACGGCTGGTGTACCTCACTCCAGCTACAGAGCTGCTGCAGTGGCGTCACCAAGTCCTGTGGGTCCCACCTATTTTATCCCCACCGTCCACACCACTAGATAGTGGGACCCACCCAATGATGTATGTGTTTTATCCACACCATCCACTATTTGGATGGTGGGGCCCACCATGATGCACGTGTTGCATCCATATGTCCAATCATTTTAAAAGCGCATCTTATGGCTTGAGGCCAAAAAGGGACATATCTATTTATCTGGTGGGCCACTGATAACAGCGGTGGGTTATATGTCTACCATTAAAACCCCTTTGGCCCGAAGGTTTTGGACAAACATAAAATTTATTTATTTATTCTTATTAGGTTTGTGTGACCTTATCAACTATTTGGATAGAAATTAAACGTTATGGTGGGCTTTGGAAATTTTCAATGGTGGAATAGAAATTAAATGTTATGGTGGACCTTAGGAATTTTCAATGGTGGAAATCATTATCACCACATAAGGACCTTCCTTATGATAACTTCACATAGCTCATTCATGTTGGGGAACAAGTAGAAGTCAAAATAAGGGCTAGGACAATCCCCTCTTGACCTCATTACGTTGCCCCCATGTAAAAAATCAAATTCAAAGGAAGGCTTATCGAGTACAAGATTGGAAATGAAAATGGCACCACCCCTCATCCAATAGAAGTCAAAAACTATATCGCCTTTACTCAAGACGCATCATTAACCCCTCAACAAGGATAACCACAATCATAATAATAACAACAATAACCAAGATGAAACCCACGTTACTTGAATCAAAATCAACAAATTGGCGCGGCTTAAGAGCTTAGGTGATTCATGCCAATTGCACAATCATACAACGATGTACTGGCCATGCTAGTTCAAAGGCAAATTTTTACCCTGTTACAACCTAGGCTCCAACCAAATCCTCCGTCACCAAACTATAGAAAAAATGAATATTTTGTGTACCATCAATCAGGAGTCACATAACATATCATTGTTTCACTCTGAAACACATGATCCATGATTTGATTGACTAAAAATCTCAATTTCAACACCAGACATCATTTTTAACAACATCCTCTCGAACTCCCTACCCCAGCACTAAGAAAGTCCCAACACATCAAGCAACCCCACCATCAACACCATCCAAGGAAAATTATCTCATCCATTCCAATCAATCCAGTCCCTGAGCTCCCATTAAGAGTTCATTCCTCTCGTCCTGCAAGGGTCACCCGCTAGCTTAACATTCCCTCCAGTTTTGGTCTCTTAATGGAAGGCCTCTGAACCAACTCATAATCCAGCTTATAGTGCACGTCTTTCATGGGCCAACCAACCATTAGTCCTCTAGAGGAAGGCCCTTGAGCTAGCCCACAATCCAATTTCCAGTTAAGATCATCATGGAGCAAGCCACCTATGATCCTTCAAGGTTAGGTCATGAGCCATCGTACTCATCATCTTTCAGTTTAAGCTAGCTTTGAATCAAACCACCTAAGGCCCTTCAAGGGAAGACCCTCTACCCAACATTCAACTCAACTTCTATCCATAATCCAGAGTTGTCCGATCAGCCTATCATTCTCTAGGTGAAGGCACCCGAGTCTAATTTCATGCCACACATCTTAACCAAATTGGGAACCCCCCCCCCCCACCCACAAAAAAAAAAAAAAAAAAAAAAAAAAACACTAGCTAGCTCTCTCCCAAGAGCAGAGTCTAACACCCTATTCAAATCACCCAACCTTCAATGAACCTTTACTCCTTCAAAGAAGGGCTCCCTCCACCAGTTAGTATGTCGCATGTCCTCATCAAGTTAGAACTTGACCTTAACATTCCTTCATTGCCTATAAAGAAAACTTCACCCCACAAGAAGACCCATCTAATCATTAGTTGATCCTCATGGGAAAGAGTTTGATCAACCACACCGATATTCATTAGTCTTCGCCTTTTATGGTCATCAGACTCCAATTTTTTAATCTCTACTAGTTCCAAAAGGACAGGTGGTTTTCATATATAATAATAAGGCATTTCCTTAGCACTACCTAGAATGTACCGAGATGGGAAAAATGAACCCTAACGGTATTGAGTTTGGAGAGATATCACTAAGGGTAAGCCCAAGGAATCTTTGGCAAAACTTACCTCCAAAGGTGAAGCTGCCTATGATGTAGTGGCCCAACTTAAGGAAATCCATGCCTAGATCTCCATTTGGGAACTCTTTTCCACATCATAAATGTATTGAAAAATATTTGTCAAGACCCTAAAGGACATGCATATTTCTCAAGAAGCGTCACCTGAATGGTTGTATACATGATCAGGCAACTCCTCGCACCACGAGCTATCACCTTTTTAGATGAGGAACTCCCTAAATGTCATGACCATAACCATTCATTAAGCACAATCATCCATCACAAAGACTATAAGGTTCCACTCATGCTCATTGATTATGGTTCAAGCTTGAACATTTTCTTGCTATGAACTACTAAGTGTTCAAGGTGGAACCGTCCATGTTCAAGTCGAGCAATATGAACGTGAGAGCATTTTAGTACAACTTCTGAAGATAGGTAGAGGGAGAGATTGATATTAAAATTTTGATCGATCTAGATATATACACTATTATGCTTCAAGTTTAGGTTATCCCAGCTTCATTCAATCTCCCCTTTGGTCAGCCCTGTCTTCACAAAGTCGAGGCCATAATTTCAACCCTTCATTAAAGAGTCAAGTATGTCTTCAATGGAAAAGTACTTTCAATTCTATCCAATCTTGAACAAATCATCCTTGCAAAAGCAGTCAATCCTAAGGAACCTAACATTCCAGTCCACTAAATCCACCCCATGTTACTTTTGGAATTAGCTTTCCATGGCCTTAAGTTCTTCCTTGAAATGCTCTCGGAGTTGATCAATCTTGAAGGGTGTTGAATTAAGGGATCTCGCCCCTTGTGACAATTGATTCACATCTTCCTCACAGTGGTTGAGTTCGTTGAAACTCCTATGGTTTCTATTAGGAGAAGGCGGGACTTAGCCGGTGTTCTTGTCAGGGGAGTTTTTTATATTATGCTCAGAATAAGTTAGGGTTGGATGCAATTCTGACCATATGGGAGTGAAGAGGCAGAGTGTTGGGGTGTGCATATTGGAAGGAATTGTTGGTAGGTTGATTGTTAGGTTGTGAGTAACTCAAATGTGAGGGTTGGGTTTGATGCTGACACTCACATCCGAGAGAGAACTAATCTTGGAATGAATTATCACCTGAGGGAACTTGTGTAAGAACCTAGCTTCCTAGCACGGGTAGATAATAGAACTAGATTCAACTCTCGTTACAAGGCACTGGCTAAAACTAGTTTGTGATGGACACTATTAGGACTATAGGCTGGGTTAGCAGGCTAATTGGGACTTTCAAAGAGTGCACTATAGTGTTTGGTGCCAAAGAAATAGCCTCGTTATAAAAAAAAATAATAAGTCATGAGCTCCTCTATCTTTTTCACATTGGATATGTGAGAAGTGGTTGTGAGTTGAGCATTAGGAGCTTATATACTTTTAGGGGAGATGGGGAAGCAAGTAGCTCATCATAGATAAATGCAATAGATTGATAGCAGGTGAGGATAATATTGTGGTATGTGGAAGTTAATTTCGAAGGGTGGCGAAGCCTTAAACAATTTTTGGGCCCAATAATGACATAAGGGTTTTTTTTTTTATGCTTTCTCTTTGTTGATCAGATCTTGCCCTCTCTCTCTCTCTCTCTCTCGTGTTTTTCTTTTCTAATTTTTTTTTATTAATGTGTTCATAAAAGAAAAAAGATATAAAAATTCAAGAAAGTAACAACTGCACCTAGTGTGTGTTGAGAATGGGGGATGAGGGGCCTTTTTATAGGAAATGGGATGGCAAGGTTATGATTAGAGGTTTGGTGAAGGTCAATAATGCCAAGCGGAGAGTTTTGATTAATCAAAGGGGTTTTAGAGCCACATGACATCTTCTTCTTTTTTTTTCTTTTTTTTTTTTTTTTTAGGGATTGGTAAGTTATATAATTTTGAAGAAATCTAAGGAAAATTTAGGATAAGAGTTGACTTTTGATGTGCTCTTGCCTGAACACACCACCCCTTTGTGAAGTCTCTCTCTCCCACCTAACCTCTCTTAGAAACTAGGTTATGCCAACTGGTGGACAACACTTTGAATGTCGCTTGCCATGTGGCAGTCCTCAGCCTATTTTAATTGAGTTGGAGGTTGATTTGGATAGTGGGCGGCACTCAAAGTGGCGCTTCCCACATGATCGTCGAGCACACTTTGCCAAAATGCTCATATGTCCATCGCTATGGGTTAATTTTTGTGTTCTTATACTTGTTGGAAAGATAATTCGATAATATTTTTTAATACGATCAAAATTACTTCATTTATAGGTCATTTGAGCCTTGAAAAGTGGGGCCAAAATCACTTGATACCGTGACCCTCTTTACTTGCAAATTTTTGTTATACACCACTTTAGAACATTGATCTATCTCTCTTAATATTCATCGGATTTGAGTAATCTTAGGCTAGTTTAAAAGATAATTGATAAGATTTCCAATTTACTATAAATGACCTTATTTAGAGATTGTTTATTCTGCACCCCACCTTGAGAAGACTAGGTAATAAGCAGAGCAAGTCCTAGGTCAGCTTAAATCAGGTTGGGAGCATTTTTAGTGGGTTCTCGGGAATTTGGGTTCTTAAGGTTTTGAGTTCCAAGGTTTCCTACGGTTCAAGATGCCGATTACTAGGTTTTAAGGTTTATAGGTTATAAGGTTGATGGATATATGATTTGCAAGTCATACAGAGTTTGAATCTTAATACAATTAGTCATCTCACTCGGGGTGAGATGTATATAGAAGGAAAGTAAATGCAAAACTAGTAGTTCACTAGAATGAAAATTAAATGGAAAAAAAAATAAATAAGGGACCAACATGCCGCTAGAGTTAAAAGGTAAATGTAAGGAAAATAGATGTGAACCAGTATTCCACTGGAATTAAAGGTAAATGGCAAGAAAGTAAATGTGGGACTAGTATTCCACTAGAACGAAAAGTAAATGATAAGAAAGTGAATGCAAGACCAATATTTCACTAAAATTAAAAGTAAAAAAGAAAAAAGTAAATGCATGACTAGTATTGCATTGGAGTGAAAAGTAACTGGCATACGTAAATGCTAAGAGTAAATGTGTTGGAATTATGGAATCCCCGAAAATAAAAAATAAAAATTACATATTTTGAGTTGAGCTTTGTTTGGTGAATTACACATTGCAAGTCCTTGGTAGAGTCATCAATCCTATGAACACTTTTTGCATGGGCTTGCTCTTCCTTCTTTTGCCTAGTTATGCTCAACTTTTTAGCTTGATGCACAGACGGGGCTGTGGTATTAACTCACATGAAGTATATGTGAATTTGGAGTCGCCAATGGTTGGTAAAAGCTCAAGATCTGTAGTCAGCTAAACTTTATAAAATGACATAAGGGTCAGGGAATCACAAGACCCCCTAATTAGAATTACTCTTACGATAAGTCTATAACTGTAGATTTCGACTAATAGCCTAGGTAATGGAAAAGGAAGGAGTTAGGTATCATTTTCTGCCTGCACTATGTGTGGTCTCTACTTCATGGGGTTTTTTAAAAATTTTGAGATTCAATAGACTTCCAGTGATGCTACATCTCACCTTGCTTTATGAAACTCATTGGCTCGGTGAAAGCTATAAAGGAAAGGAAAAGGAAACAACAAATGATTAAAATATAAAAGGAATGTGTGGAGTGGAATGCAAAGTGTAATGAGATGTGAAAAGGAAATGGGGAGATCAAACTGTTGTAAAACAGATGTCTTAAATCTTAGTTCACCAAGATGCTCGACCAGACGAGGGACTTGTTCACTCCCCAAGTGCAGGGTTGTGATGTAGTAATAACTCGGTAAGACCGAGGTCGAATCCCAAGGAACTGAAACTCGTACGTTATCTAAAACTAACTAGAACTAGAACTAGGCTAAGATGAATTCTAAATCAATTATCAATGGTAGAATACTTGTAGAATAATTAATCTAAAACTTAAGAAACAAATCAGAGATAGGAAACTAGGGATTCAGAGGATCCACTTGTAGAGATCAGGGAGAACTTATGCTTGCATCAAAAATTATGGAAATTACTGAACTATCGTTGATCTAGTTTTCAAAGAGATGAAAGGTGTATGAATTAGAATGGATTCCATCACCAAACCATGCTCAAAAGACTATGGCAAACAACAGAATTAAACTAATTACCAACCCATCACATGTATGAAGGTTAGGAAGGGTATCGACATCCAACCATGCCCAGGAGACTATGGTGAACAACAGGGCTTCCTGACATCATAAACATTAAAGAGAACGGAAATATTCAAAGCCATTGCAGACCCATTGTAATTTCAGTCACAACATACTATTAAAAACCTAAAACATTCCCATAATAATTAACTAAAATCAACATCAATTCATGCATTAAAATAAAAATAAAATCAAATCTCCCATCTCACTACAAGCTTCACCTCTTAGCCCTAGCTAAGAGGTTTAGCCAGACATGGATGGCTAAATCTCCACAATTGAAATAAACTAAAAAAGAAAATACTTTTTTTTTCTTCTGCTCCACGTCCCTGCCCGAGCCTCCACGTCTCTCTTTTTCTTCCTTCCTAGACCTGAATGAATGCTTCCCACGTCCAAAACCTCCTTTTATAGCTGCTGGAAGGCTGGAGTCAGTGACAGAGTTGTAGCAGGACACGGAGTGTAATTTTTGCAGCCAAGTTCGGTGCCTCGAAACACGCCACTTTCCTCGCTCAAATTCCAAAGAAACACCGTCCCTTAGTACTTTCTTAGGTTCTCTACATGGTAGACGGTTCAGATCTGCCATATGATCAAATATGGTGGGCCAAAACCACCTGAAAAAGTCAGTTTTCGCGGATGTGTGAAACCTTTCGCACCATTTCGCTGTTGTGATCGGTGGGCCCCCACAGAAGCATTTTCTGGAAAATCCACCCCATCCATTGGATTCAGAACGAAATTTCAGTCAAGAATGGGTGGTTTTGAACGTCCATTGACGTGGCCCAGAGAAGAAATCACAAAAGAATCAGTTTTGAACGTTGCAGGGCAGCCCTTTTGTGGCCTCTGTATCTCATACGTGTGCACGCATGGGTGAAAAGTGACAACATAGTTTTATAGTGCTCGCGGCTGTCTACACAGTGGACGGTTTGGATTGAGCTTATGGGGCACGTGTGGGGCCCACAGCTGATCGCAAAAATGGCCAGCGGCCGTGCATTACGCGGACGCGAAAGCGGAAGCTTCTTTCGCTGTGATGATCGGTGGGGTCCACTTAGCTTTCTTTTTAAAAATTCACACAGTCCATTGGCTTCAGGATGAAAAATCGTCCAGGAAGGCAAAGTCCAGTTTGATTTCAATGTGACCCACAAAATCTGTAACCAAGCTGTCCATCCTACGTTTGCTGACGATTCACGTGCGTACACGTGCATGGGCCAAAAAGGTGAGCTTGGAGATGGTCACGACCCCCCTCTGGACACGTTGAACGGTCCAGATCATTAAACTTAGTGAAGAGTGGGGTCCACTAGCAAAAACTAACATCGGTGCGTAAGGACGCTGTTGCGTTCTTGGAAATTTTTGAGAAAAAATTCGGTCAAGAGTCCGTTTGACCGAATTTTTGTTGCTGTACATAGCGAGTGCACTTGTGCACTATGCACCTCATGCTCAAGTGGGGTCATTTGCACTGTTTTGGAGAAATCTGCACCGTCCATCTGTTTTGACTCCTCATTTAAGGCGTTGACTCCAAATTCGCGGCAATTTCAGATATCAGGTGGGCCCAGAATCGACGGTTTATAAGCTGATCGGTCAGTTGGAGTACTTTTATAGTGATCCAAGAGCTGAAATTTGAAATGTACGGTTAATTTATGGCCCTTATCTCATGTATAAAGTTTCGAACCGATCAGATGTCGGGAACCATGTGATCTTACATTCTGGATGCGTTTCAAGCCACTTGAGCTTCAGTTTCTTAATTTTCTCGGATTTCTAACCGTGTATATCCATCAATCTTGATCCTCTGAAGTCCGTCCCTTGCCCTAGTGATCATCAGAACGTTAAATCTAAGCTTTTGGCATCCTTTTTCAGTCAACTCTCCTAATCACACCCTGCAACAAAACACGATTAAAACTGGGCATTAAACACTATTATGCTCGTAAATTCAGACAATATTTGGGGTCTAATATGCACTATTTGACCCTCAACACAACCCCCAACCAGCATCTTGTTAGTCCCGAGCAAGGTATGCGAAAAATAAGTTGAGAATGATAGGAGAACTTTCTATGAAATCGAGTGAGATTTTGAACAAGATACGAGAAATTTAATATTCATGAATGTTGAAAATTGTTTTCTCCTAGACTCAAGCACACATTAAACTTCATTAATCAAGTGTAAAGTATTAATCCATCAATTAGAAAAATTTTAAACATTGAGATCCGTGGATGTATAGTCTAATCTTGGCTTATCATCATTAAGAGATCCAATCGTCAATTTCATGATATCATTGGTAACCAACAAGAAAATTCTTGACAACCAAAACCTAATCCAAAACTTGCCTCATAGATTAACCCATTAACTTGTGATTTTTCTATTCGAAGTAATGCCAAGGAAGGGGAATCAAATCCTCACCTATAGGGAGCAAACCTATGGTGAAGATCGTACACCTGATTCTTTTTCACATATCATTCATGGGGAATTAACTCTACACTTATAGGGAGCAAACCTATGGTGAAGATTAATTATCCAACCTTTTCAATTTTTATACCATGATGGCAAGATATTTCAGGCTGGTTCCTTTCGTGCTTAGTGATTACCAAATTAACCCTTCAATGTCAGACTGAAATCTTAACGTGAAAGCGAGATGGGACATGTGAAATCCTGATGCGATCAATGTTTAAAACTTCTAATCATGGCTTAACAACTCGATCTTAACTGTAAAATGCCACAGATATGGAATCCAAGAGTTATAAATTATCAACATCATATATCTCTCAATTCTAAATCAAGGATATTCGTCAAAATCACTTCGAATTCATAAAAATTTTCAGAATTTTTTTTTTTTTCACAATTGGCACAATTGTTGCTCAAGACTAAGAAAATACGGATTAGGAAGCCTAATCTCCCACCCCCAACCTAAAATCTACATTGTCCTCAATGTAAAAGATATAAACATGCAATGCACATGGGACAACGAAAGTAAATAAGAAGTGATGGGAAGATAGTACCTGAATAACGAATCAAGAGAGTTTCCAATAGATCGCGGCATGGAAGCTTGTCAGCATGAGAGAAAAAAAAGAACAAAAATAACGAAAATAAAGTCCTACCTATACCACTTTCGCATGTGCTCTCGATTGCATTTAGCGTATGCAACAAGCCTTTAAACCCCTAGGTTACCCCTAGTGGACGAGTTGTAGTCTCGTGAGGGTTTGCAGTAATGTTTTCCATAAACATTGAATCATCTACTAAAGAATGAAAAGGAATAAAAAAAGCTAGGTTGCCTCCCAGGAGCACTAAATTTACCGTCTTCAGCCAGAAAAATAAAGCAACAATCCTAGTCCTATGAAAGCGATAAACCTACCTATACCTCCATCAGACTAGGAGATCAGTCCTGGTAAACAGGAGCAATCAGAGGCATGGACATGTCCTCTGAATCAAATGTCTCGACAAATGGCTTTAATCGATGTCCATTTACTTTAAACTCCTTGCCATTGTAGGGATCTCTTATCTCGACGGCCCCATGAGGATAAGCAGTAACAACAATGTAAGGGCTGGTCCAACGAGATCGAAGCTTATCCGGAAAGAGATGTAGTCGAGAGTCATACAAGAGGACTTTCTGACCAGGCGTGAATGATTTTCGTATAATATGTTGATCATGAAACGCCTTCATCCTGTCCTTGTAAATTCTCGAGTTCTCGTATGCATCGTTCCGGATTTCTTCAAGTTCATTCAACTGAAGTTTGCGTAGCGAGCCAGCGTTGTCCAGATTGAAATTCAAATTTTTGATCGCCCAGTATACTTTATGTTCCAATTCCACAGGAAAGTGACAGGCTTTCCCATAGACAAGTCTAAAGGGAGATGTTTCAATATGAGTTTTGAAAGCAGTACGGTACGCCCATAAGGCATCGGTCAATCGGATTGACCAGTCCTTACGATCAGGGTTAACCATTTTCTCTAGGATATGTTTGATCTCCCTATTGGAAATTTCAGCTTGTCCACTTGTCTGTGGATGGTATGGGGTGCTCACCTTATGAGAGATACCGTATTTCTTCATTAAGCTCTCAAATGGTCTATTGCAAAAGTGTGAGCCCCCGTCACTAATGATGGCTCGAGGCGTTCCGAACCGCGACTGGATATTTTCTTTCAAAAATTTAATGATCGTGCGATGGTCATTTTTGCGACACGGAATTACTTCGACCCATTTAGTGACATAGTCTACGGCGAGAAAAATATACAGATTTCCAAATGATTGGGGGAATGGTCCCATGAAATCGATGCCCCAACAATCAAATGCTTCTATAATAAGGATGAGATTCAAGGGCATCATATTTCGACGGAACAATGCTCCCAATTTCTGACAACGCTCACAAGCCTTGCAAAACTCATGAGTGTCCCTGAACATAGTGGGCCAGTAGAAGCCACACTGTAAAATCTTGGCCGTGGTCTTTTTAGCAGAAAAGTGACCACCACAGGCCTGTGAGTGACAGAAGGAGATGACACTCTGATGCTCATCTCTGGTACACATCTCCTTAAGATTTGGTCTGGGCAATATTTAAACAAATATGGATCATCCCAGAAAAAGTTACGCACCTTGGTAAATAATTTCTTCTTATCTTGTGACGTCCAGTGTGTCGGTATGGCACCTGTAGCAAGATAATTAGCAATATCAGCGAACCAAGGTGAATGGGAGACGCTAAACAGTTGTTCATCAGGGAACATGTCATTGAAATGGGTCGCCTCAAGGGAATCAGAGGTATTAAGGCGAGAAAGATGATCGGCCACTACGTTCTCTATTCCCTTTTTATCTTTGATTTTCAAATCAAATTCTTGGAGTAGAAGGATCCATCGTATTAGGTGGGGCTTAGAATCATTCTTGAAAAGAAGATACTTAAGTGCCGCATGATCTGTATAAATAATGATCTTGGATCCGATCAGGTAGGACCGAAATTTGTCCAAAGTGAACACTACGGCTAAGAGTTCCTTTTCTGTAGTTGAGTAGTTCACTTGGACAGGATTTAGAGTCCTACTTGCGTAGTGAATAACGTAAGGCCGCTTATCTTTTCTCTCACCTAGAACCGCTCCAAGAGCATAATCAGAAGCGTCGCACATAAGTTCAAAAGGAAGACTCTAGTCGGGTGGCTGCATGATAGGTGCAGTGGTTAACATGCCCTTAAGCTTAGTGAAAGCTTCCTGGCACTGCTCAGTCCACTCGTATGGTGTATCCTTTTGAAGAAGATTGCATAAAGGACGAGAGAGGAGACTAAAGTCCTTTATGAATCATCGGTAAAATCCTGTGTGTCCCAAGAAGGATCGCACATCTCTGATATTCTTGGGTGGAGGTAGGTTAGAGATAAGATCGATTTTTGCCTTATCTACCTCGATTCCTTTGGACGAGATGATATGCCCAAGGACAATTCCCTTTTGAACCATAAAATAACACTTCTCCCAGTTAAGTACCAAATTTTTTTCTTCACATCTTTTCAGCACACATTTAAGACTTGCTAAGCATTCGCTGAAAGATGAACCAAAAACAGAGAAGTTGTCCATGAAGACCTCTAGATATTTCCCCACCATGTCAGAAAAGATACTCATCATGCATCGCTGAAAGGTGGCAGGGGCATTACATAACCCGAATGGCATCCTTCTGTAAGTAAAGGTGCCATAGAGACATGTAAATGTGGTCTTTTCCTGATCCTCAGGGGTGATTTCAATCTGATTATAACCTGAATACCCGTCAAGGAAACAATAATAGGAATGACCAGCTAGCCTTTCCAGGATTTGATCAATGAAGGGCAAAGGAAAGTGGTCTTTCCTTGTGACGGTATTCAGCTTTCTGTAGTCAATGCACATTCTCCAACCAGTAGTAACTCTGGTCGGCACGAGTTCATTATTGACATTGGCTACGATGGTGATCGCGGACTTCTTAGGAACCACCTGAGTTGGACTCACCCATTGATTATCGGATATGGGGTAAATGATCCCCACTTCCAATAGTTTGAGAACCTCGGCCTTAACCACTTCCTTCATGTTTGGATTTAGTCTATGTTGTGATTGCCGAACAGCCTTTGTATTGTCCTCAAGATATATACGGTGAGTACAAATCGATGGGTTAATTCCCTTGAGGTCCGCAATCGTCCATCCAAGAGCTCCCTTATGCTCAATGAGAGTAGATATCAGCATACTCTCCTGTTCTTTCTCCAGGTGGGCAGAGATCACCACCGGGTATGTCTCATCTTGACCTAAATAGATATATTTTAAATCAGAGGGCAAAGGTTTTAGGTCAAGCTTCGGTGGCTTGAGGTTAGACGATAGAGGCACTACATCAATTTGGGGCAATTCTTCAATGTGTGGCCTCCACCGGTTAACTTTAAGTACCGGTACAGTATCAAGCATGACACACGTCTCCCTAATTATATCATCATCAAGATCATGGGAGTGGGCCAGGCACATCTCTAGAAGATCAGAGGATAAAGTAAGAAGCGTTCTATCTTCCACAAAAGAATCAATCATGTTAACATCGTGAAAATCGTCATCATCCTCTGAGTTGCTGCCGTTATTGAAAAAGATATTCGATTCTAATGTCAAATTTTCAAAGGTCATAGTCATGAAACCATTCCTGCAATTGATAATTGCATTTGAAGTGGACAGGAATGGGCGACCAAGAATGATGAGAATCTGAATGCTCGTGTCATTGATGGGTTCGGTGTCCAAGATGATAAAATCAACAGGGTAGTAGAATCTATCAACCTGGACCAACACATCCTCGATGATCCCTCTTGGTACACGAACAGAACGATCAGCCAGTTGTAGTATGGTTTGAGTGGGTTTTAATTCACCCAAATCTAATTGTTGGTATACCGAGTAGGGAATCAGATTGACGCTTGCTCCTAAGTCAAGAAGTGCGTGATCAATTCGATAGTGCCCAATTACACATGATATGGTTGGGCAACCGGGATCTTTGAATTTTTACGGCACGTCTTGTTTTAGGACGGCACTCACCTTCTCAGTCAAGGAGATCTTCTTTTGAACACTTTTCCGTCGTTTGGTAGTGCATAAGTCCTTTAGAAATTTAGCATATAAAGGAATCTGTTTTACAACATCAAGCAGAGGAATGTTGACTTTCACTTGTTTCAACACCTCTAGGATATCCTGAGAGTTAGATAGACGTTTTAGTTCAACCAACCGTTGGGGAAACGGAGCAACTGGCTTTTCTAGAGGTTCCGGTTCAAATTTTTATGGGGCACCACTAGATCTATCATTGTTGTCCTCTTCTGGTTCTTGAGGCTTTTCGGGCCTAACCGGAAGGGTTTTATCAATAACCTTCCCACTCCTAAGAGTGGTGATGGATTTAGCGTGCCCCATTTGATTTGAAGAGCTGGGATTACCTGTCTCGTATTACGGTTTAGGATTGGGGATTGGTTGTGCAGGAAGCATCCCCTTTTCCATAGCCGTCATACGTGAATCTATTTTTTCCATAAAATCTGAAATTCCTTGCATTGTCCGAGTCAGCTCTTGTATGGAAATTTGAACCGATTCTTCTTGAGGTTTCCCCTGATTTGGATTTTGATTGAAGAAACCTTGAGGGGTAGCAGTTTGTCCGTTCCTCCAACTAAAATTCGGATGATTTTTTCAGTCAGGATTGTACGTATTAGAGGGTGGTCCATTGAAAGGTCTTTGATAGTTATTTACGGCATTAGATTGTTCATTCAATACTTCTCGAAAGGCAGGTATTGAAGGACAATTTTCAGTAGTATGAATGTTGCAATCACAGATGCCGCAAACACTTTCATTAACCTTTTCCTTCCTTCCTTCCATGGCCTCAAATTTTCTGGTGAGATTGGCCACCTTAGCGTCAAGATCATTATCCTCCTTCAAGAGATATATTCCTCCTTTTTCCCTTGAATGAGTCGGCCTAGACGTGGTGTTCTTCCTTGGGTAATAGTCCCATGATTGTGTTTTTTCAGCGAGACTATCGAGGTAATCCCATACCTCGTCGACATTTTTATTGATGAAATCTCTGTTACACATTGTCTCGACCATTTGGCGCATGGAAGATGTTAGCCCATCATAGAAAAAATTCGTAATGCGCTATATTTCAAAGCCATGTTGTGGGCATGCATTAACCAGATCCTTGAACCTTTCCCAACATTGGAAGAATGTTTCATCTTCCTTTTGGGAAAAGTTCATGATTGCTCTCCTGAGGGTAATTATCTTATGATGTGGAAAAATTTTCTTTATAAATTCCCTCTGCATATCATTCCATGTGCCAATGGATCTAGGACGCAGTGAATGTAACCTTGTCTTGGCTTTTTCTTTCAAGGAAAATGGAAAGAGTTTCAGCCTAATAGTATCCTCAGATACATTAGGAAAGTATAAGGTGCATATGATTTCATCGAACTCTTTCAGATGCAAGTATGGTTCTTCAGACTTAAGCCCATGGAACCTAGGAAGAAGTTGGATAACCCCTGGTTTGATGTCCATATGTCCTGTATTCTCAGGAAAAATCATGCATGAGGGCGTACTCACCCCCGCCGGTTGTAAATAATCTCGTAAAGTACGAGGTGGGGGTGCCTGATACACCTCATTCTCATCATGTACTTCCTTAACCCTTGGTTGGGGTAGTGCTTGAGGTTGATTTTCAGCCATAACGTCTTCTAACTCAGGAGAATTCAAGTGGTGTCTAGTCCTGCGATGGACAGTCAACCCCTCAACTAATCCTCCTTCAGTTACGAGACGTCGAGTGTTGTCGCGTGCCCACTGGGGCATAAAACACACTCAGCCCTCAAATTCTAACTTAATCCTAAGAGAAAGGAAGAAGTAGAAATCTAGAAAATAAAAGGAAAAGATGGAAAGAAGTTAACAAATTTGGAGGCCTAGGTTAGGAATCTGCAAAATAAAACAAAAAAATTAGTTTCTAAGAATACGAAGTCCTAATTAAAAGTAAATTAATTTCTAGGGAAAAGAAGAAATTCCAAAGAAAAAAGAATTAGAAAGAGCTTACTAAATTGGAAGCTTCCTACAAAACAGAAAAATTGAGTTAGTTCTAAAAATCAGATAGAAGGAAGAATAGAAAGTTTCTAAAGTTAGGAAAAATTTCTAATAAAGAAAATAACTAAGCTTCTAAACCTAGAATTAAAATTTTTTAAAAAGAAAATCTAATCCTAAACTAATCCTATAACTAATTAATTTCAGAAAACGTATCCAACAGTCCTCGGCAACGGCGCCAAAAACTTGTTCACTCCCCAAGTGCAGGGTTGTGATGTAGTAATAACTCGATAAGACCGAGGTCGAATCCCAAGAGACTGAAACTCGTATGTTATCTAAAACTAACTAGAACTAGAACTAGGCTAAGATGAATTCTAAATCAATTAGCAATGGTGGAATACTTGTAGAATAATTAATCTAAAACTTAGGAAACAAATCAGAGATAGAAAACTAGGGATTCAGAGGATCCACTTGTAGAGATCAGGGAGAACTTATGCTTGCATCAAAAATTATGGAAATTACTGAATTGCCGTTGATCTAGTTTTTAAAGAGATGAAAGGTGTATGAATTAGAATGGATTCCATCACCAAACCATGCCCAAAATACTATGGCAAACAACAGAATTAAACTAATTACCAACCCATCACATGTATGAAGGTTAGGAAGGGTACCGACATCCAACCATGCCCATGAGACTATGGTGAACAACAGGGCTTCCTGACATCATAAACATTGAAGAGAACAGAAATATTCAAAGCCATTGCAGACCCATTGTAATTTCAGTCACAACAGACCATTAAAAACCTAAAACATTCCCATAATAATTAACTAAAATCAACGTCAATTCATGCATTAAAATTAAAATAAAATCAAATCTTCCATCTCACTACAAGCTTCACCTCTTAGCCCTAGCTAAGAGGTTTAGCCAGACATGGATGGCTAAATCTCCACAATTGAAATAAACTAAAAAAGAAAATACTTTTTTTTTCTTCTGCTCCACGTCCCTGCCCGAGCCTCCACGTCTCTCTTTTTCTTCCTTCCTAGACCTGAATGAATGCTCCCCACGTCCAAAACCTCCTTTTATAGCTGCTGGAAGGCTGGAGTTAGTGACAGAGTTGTAGCAGGACACGGAGTGTAATTTTTACATCTAAGTTCGGTGCCTCGAAACACGCCACTTTCCTCGCTCAAATTCCAAAGAAACACCGTCCCTTAGTACTTTCTTGGGTTCTCTACATGGTAGACGGTTCAGATCTACCATATGATCAAATATGGTGGGCCAAAACCACCTGAAAAAGTTAGTTTTCGTGGATGTGCGAAACCTTTCGCACCATTTCGCTGTTGTGATCGGTGGGCCCCCACAGAAGCATTTTCTAGAAAATCCACCCCGTCCATTGGATTCAGAACGAAATTTCAGTTAAGAATGGGTAGTTTTGAACGTCCATTTACGTGGCCCAGAGAAGAAATCACAAAAGAATCAGTTTTGAACGTTGCGGGGCGGCCCTTTTGTGGCCTCTGTATCTCACACGTGTGCACGCATGGGTGAAAAGTGACAACATGGTTTTGTAGTGCTCGCGGCTGTCTATACGGTGGACGGTTTGGATTGAGCTTATGGGGCACGTGTGGGGCCCACAGCTGATCGCAAAAACAGCTAGCGGCAGTGCATTACGAGGAAGCGAAAGCGGAAGCTTCTTTAGCTGTGATGATCGGTGGGGTCCACTTAGCTTTCTTTTTGAAAATTCACACCGTCCATTGGCTTCAGGACGAAAAACCGTCCAGGAAGGCAAAGTCCAGTTTGATTTCAATGTGACCCACAAAATCTGTAACCAAGCCGTCCATCCTACGTTTGCTGACGATTCACGTGCGTACACGTGCATGGGCCAAAAAGGTGAGCTTGGAGATGGTCACGACCCCCCTCTGGACACGTTGAACGGTCCAGATCATTAAACTCAGTGAAGAGTGGGGTCCACTAGCAAAAACTAACGTCGGTGCGTAAGGACGCTGTTGCGTTCTTGGAAATTTTTGAGAAAAAATTCGGTCAAGAGTCCGTTTGACCGAATTTTTGTTGCTGTACATAGCGAGTGCACTTGTGTACTATGCACCTCATGCTCAAGTGGGGTCATTTGCACTGTTTTGGAGAAATCTGCACCGTCCGTCTGTTTTGAATCCTCATTTAAGGCGTTGACTCCAAATTCGCGGCAATTTCAGATATCAGGTGGGCCCAGAATCGACGGTTTATAAGCTGATCGGTCAGTTGGAGTACTTTTGTAGTGATCCAAGAGCTGAAATTTGAAATGTACGGTTAATTTATGGCCCTTATCTCATGTATAAAGTTTCGAACCGATCAGATGTCGGAAACCATGTGATCTTGCATTCTGGATGTGTTTCAAGCCACTTGAGCTTCAGTTTCTTAATTTTTTCAGATTTCTAACCATGTATATCCGTCAATATTGATCCTCTGAAGTCCGTCCCTTGCCCTAGTGATCATCAGAACGTTAAATCCAAGCTTTTGGCTTCCTTTTTCAGTCAACTCTCCTAATCACACCCTGCAACAAAACACGATTAAAACTGGGCATTAAACACTATTATGCTCGTAAATCCGGACAATATTTGGGGTCTAATATGCACTATTTGACCCTCAACAGGACTGGCTTGACTAGTCGAGGGTCCCTTCGGCAGGTCAAAGATAGTTCGACTCGAAGTCCAGCAATGATGTGTTTGGGATTTTTAGGATGCTCAATCAGTCGAGGGATAGGCTCGACCAATCGAAGGGGTCCTTCAACTAGTCGAGGGTTACGTTGATAGTGCATGGTTTATATGCAGACTGTGTAAATTTGAGGCGGTTTCTAGGGAGGTGCGTAAGTGAAGTTTCTTCATCTATAAATAGGAGTCCCTAGGGCCATTCTAAGGTGTGTTAAGGCTTCTTAAAGGTATTTCAAGGGTTCCTAAAAGGGTTTTGGGTTTCTAAAGGGTGTAGAAATGGTGAGATTCGAGGTTGTTTGAATCGGGTAAGTCCTTTCTCTTTGTAATTTATGCTTTCGTAGTAGAATTATATCGCTTTGTGTCGTGGCTTTTTCCCAAAAGAGTATTTCACGTTAAATCTTTGTGTTCTCTTACATTTTCTTGGTGACATTAGATTGTTATCCTAGATCCATATCCGTGTGATTTCGCAACACAATTCCCAACACAAACACCTTTTTCTGTAAAAGGGATGGTCAAATATTCCTAATCCTAACTCTACTCTAGATTTGGTGGATATATGCTGATTACTTTTTCTCTTTATTTCTCTTTTGGATTGTGCATCCTCTTAACTTTGTTGATAGATCCAGAACCTTTTCTGGACCTCCTTCGACTCACCACTACCTTCCAGGCTATCCACATTGTCTTTTCCACTCCTTGGAGAGTCTCTGCTACGCCCTGGGTCAAATGCAATGATCCCCATTTATAGCCTCAATCCGTGGTCATTTTATGATAGCCGGTTGGGAGGAGATATATTTTTACTTTATGCACTTATTAGGTGATAAGTATAATATTTTTTATACTGAAAATGTCTTTTTGGATTGCAGTAATTTTATTAACACTAGTCTATTTTATCTTTTTCTTTATGCAGCTTGTAATATACATGGGTAATCAAAGGCTTAGAGGGTCTAGTTAGTTGGCTAGGATCTAAATTATTTGGTTATGGTTCCATCAATCAAAGTTGTTAGTCAATTTCAGAAGGTTCTAGGGACCTTTTTTATTTGATCTATTTAAATTTGCAATGTTTTTCTAGGTCGATCGAAGGTTGTTTTTAAAGTCCAACTGAAGTTATGAGAAGTGGTCTCTTTCATTTTTTTGGTGGGGTGTCTACAGCCACACATTTTGAGAATCTATACAAAATGTAAGGCCTACTAATAGCATTAGAATATAATTATAAAATATAAACAAATTGCCAAATCTTATAATTTAATGCTATTTTTATTTCATTCATACATTAATCATCATTAATACAAGATATTAATTCATTAATCACAAAAAGGTCCCACATCGATGGAAAGATCACGTTGAAAAACTCTTAGTAACTTCTCAGGTTAAAGCTTAAATCAGCTCACAAATGGTCAATTAATGCCCACAACTAGATTCACTAAATCTTGACTAAGGTAGGGACTTAGCGTAATAATCAAGCCCCATTAATTTTTATAAATAAATGTAAGGCTGTATACAGTTACATTATCTTGATGTAAACAACCAATGCACGATGGTCCCTACATTATAACTTGAAAGTGGCCATTTAATGGTATCACAAAACCCATCAATTACCCACTCAAGAAGCAAATGGGCCCAAGTCCAAATCTGAACCCATTAAATTATTCATCTTGTGAAGAATATTTAAAGAGAAATGGTAGATGTACATGGGGTTCTTATAGTGGGGGTCGCATCCTACAATAGCTCTAGGCTAATAAAAAGGCTAAAAACCCTTCCAATTTGAGCCCAAAAGAAGCAGGCCCATTACAAAACACATTTTCCTTTCTTCCTATTTTCCTAGGGTTTTTAGAAACCCCAACACCCATCCCCTCCTTTACGTTGGCTACAATGGTGGCCAGCAACCGGCTGCATGCAAGAGAGGAGATGGAAAGAAGAAAGAGAGGAGAAGAGCGGCCAGCATAGGCCATGATGCCTATAATAATGTGGGCAGTAGTGATTATGGTTGCCATTGCCATGGTTGTAGCTATGGTGGTAGAAAAAACAGAAGAGAGATGAGAAAGAGAATTGGTAGTAGATTGTACATGTCTCATAGCAATGGCGACTGGAGATGGCTATGACTGCCACTATTACCTTAGTTGTTCATGGCGGTGGTGGGTATCACACTGGTTTGATGATATCCACTCTAATTTATTTATTTATTTAGTTATTGTGGTTATCACATCATATAACAACTCTCCCTATTTCACTTTTTCTTTTCTCCTTATTCTAATTAAATGGTAGCCACAATTGTTTATACCACAACTACCATGGCTACTTCCAATATTGCTACAAAACTAAGAAGATAAAATTATTAGGTTATCTAACACGATACCACGACACGTGGAATGTTACGAAGTTTAGAATCATGACTAAGTCTTAGAGGGGTGTGAATGGGACCTCTTAAAATTATTTATCAATTAATGCAATTTAAGCTACAAGGCTAGTTGGTTCTAAGAACATATATTATAAAAGATACAACTAAATGTCAATAGTCTATGATGAGGGATAGGAAAATACCAATTATGTGTGCTCTAATCTAAGTACCTAGCATATAATATATAACTTGCATTCATATAAACAAATCATTAACAAGTATAAATAGAATTGCATCCACATAAATAATAAAAAATACAAAGATGCATGGTGGTTCAGTTAAATGCCTACTTGACTCCCAGTTGGCGCACTCAAACTCAAGTGTACCAGATTTCACTATCTCAATGGTTTTTTATAAGTTTACCATTAATCTTTATAATGGTTTTCAATAGGTTCACCACAAACCTACACGTATGCATCCATGTCGTTGTCTTCTTCAAAGATTCACAAGGTTTTCTATAGGCTAATCAAGAACCTACACTTACGCATCCATGTTGGTGACTCCCTCAGAGAATCAAGGGTTTTCTATAGGCTCACCAATAACCTTTGATTAGTCCTACACAAAAACTAATTTACGTACACTCCTGTGGGAGATGGTCCTACACAAGGAGCTATGTATACTCTCGTTAGAGGCGGTCCTACACAAAAACCTATTCGAGTTTTGGTTTCAAACTATATGGATTCTTAACTTAAACACCTACCATTTTGGATGAGTTGTGTTGATAATGCCTTCTTGAGATGCTCGATCAATCTTGATGGGTCTTCTCTTTTGATCATCCAATCTTTAATACAAATCTGCTCAGCTCCTACGATTGGCTCTTTACTTTAATCTTCCCATTGAGAGTGCTAAGGAATGGGAGAGTGGGTTAGCTGAATCTCTTGTAACTAATGGTAGAATTGGTTCAAATTTAGGAATTCATCTAGATGGGCATTCTAGAGGATGATAGATAAGGGTTTACTGATGAGATTAGTGTCTAACCTCTAGAGAATACATGAGAACATATACATCTTTAAATGGAGATTTGAATGCTCATTAGAATGAGGAATCATAAGAAAGATGACATGAAACTTTACTGCATTAGAGACTAGAAGTAAAAGAGAGGATTTGTATGCACAAGGCCTCTAAAACCATATAAAAATATTTCTTGCAAAGGTCTGAGTGTCCATTTTATAAGAAAAGGGCTCCAACGAATCTTTAATGGCTAGTTTCGATTCAATTAAACAATTCCTAATTTAACTATTTTGCTTGTCGAATGATTTTACCTACTTTCATTTCGATCAACAATTCATCGATTTGAGTCGATTCGATCTATTATCTGTCAATTTGACTTTTGATTCAGCTACAATATTTTTTATTCGATCTATAGTCAAATCTACAAATCCTCTTGTCCTCTAAAAACCTTGATGATTAAAATTAAATTGATTCCTAAGGCTTGGGATAATAAAATAAGATTTTCATATTTGAAGTATATCATTCAAAGGTATGATATTTTGGAACTAAGGGGTGTAAGGCTAGGTTCACAATTGAACCTCAGTTTACATGTGTCTTCAAGCCTTGATGTTAAAATTCTTCAAGTCTTTGGTTGTCTTCTAATCTTCCAATGATGGCTCAACCGACTCAAGACACACTAGCTCACGTTATTGACAAACTAATATACTAACAATCTCCCCATTTGCTAATTACATGACAAAACCTAAACTAGTCCCTACCATGGTGCATATCACAAATGACAAACAAAAACAACTCAAAATAGTCATGTAAAGATTACAATGATTTATAATATAAATACAGACATGACAGGTAGACACACTGCAATACTCCCCCTAAAGTAACCCCACCCCCCCCCCCCCCCCCCCCCCCCCCCCCCCCCCCAAGTCCATCAAATCCCTACAATAAAGTGAACCTACAAAATAGAATTCTAATTGTTTTGGTGGGATATTGATTTCTCACCCTTTTTATTAGTTGTTCACAACCCCAAGTGTATGGTCGCAATGTAGTAATAATCTCAGTAAGACCGAGGTCGAATCCAGAGGGACTGAAACTTATACGTTTCTGAAATTAACGAGAAGTAGAATTAGAAGAAGATATGAAACTAATTCTAAAGTATTTGAAAGAGTAATTGTGAATTGAGTAATTAAAACTACGAATTTAAAGGTGAGAACTAGGGTACTAAGGATCCACTTGTAGTGTAGTGATTAGGGAGCCATCTTTCTTGATTCAAGTAACACAATTAGAATTGGAGCCGTATGTTATCCAATTGAAAAATATATCAATAAAACCAAATCTGCACTTTCATTAACCTAATTCTCAATGAAGGAGAACTATGATTATTGGCAGGGATTCCATCACCAAACCATGCCCAGGAGACAATGGCAAACAACAGGATTTGTCAATCCCATAATCTCAAAGTAGGAGAATTGTGAAGATTAAGAAGGATTTCATCACCCTACCATGCCCAAGGGACGATGGTGAATAACAAGACTTACTAATTTCATAATCTCAAATTAGGAAAAGAAAATACTCAAAGCTATTACAGATCTATTATAATTTGAGTCACAATAAACTATTAAAAACTGAAAGTATTTCTTAAATATCAAATTAGAATTCATGGAGTTCAACATAAACATGAATCAAAGTAATAGAAGCATCCCATCATGCTACAAGCTTCACCTCTTAGTCCTATCTAAGAGGTTTAACCAACCATAAATATGATTGGATTTAAAATCCTAAAAGAAAACATGAAAACAACTAAGGAAGAAGAAGAAAAACTCTTAGCGACAACTTGTCCACCCTTTTGCTCCACTGCTTAAACTTTAGAAGATAACATGAAAACAACTAAGGAAGAAGAAGAAAAATCCTTGGCGACGGCTTCTCCACCATTTTGCTCCACTCCTTAAACCTAGAGGATAGCATGAAAACAACTAAGGAAGAAGAAGAAAAACTCTTGGCGACATATTCTCCACCCTTTTGCTCCACACCTTAAACCCAAGAAGATGCCTAGGAACATCCTAGGGAGTCCTATTTATAGTTGCAGAACTCCAACTTTCACACCTAGTTAGAAAACTCTAGAAACTGTTTCAAATTTAGGCAGTTTGCTAAAATAAACTTCACTCTGTGCAATTTTTCAAAATAGACTTCACTCTGCGCAATTTCACAAAATAACCCAGAGTTTCAGAATATGTTTTTTAAAGATAATTTCAGGATTCCTTTTCTTCACTTCAAATCTTTGATTCTCTTTAATTTTCACTTGGTTTTCTTGGATCTTTGGCATGTGAATTCTTCAATCTTGGTCTCCTAAGATCCATTCCTTGCCTTGGTGATTCTTGAACATCAAATCCATGTTTTTAGTAGCCCTAAATTTTTAATAATTTTCAAACTTTTAATGTATAGCAGGTTGTATACTTCTTGCAATTGGACATCTCCTTCATCTTCTTCTTCTTCATCGGATGATGTCTCTTCTTCTTTCAAGATATTATGGTTGAAATTTCCTCCCAAGTATCTAAGGAGATAAGTAGTGATGTAGGCCATCGGAACTCATAGAGATCTGAGGTCTTCATCATAATCGGAATCCTCAACATCTGATTTGGACTCCTCAAAATTATCCCATGTTACTGCCATAGCCTTTCCTTTTGATTGTGGCTTGCTAGTACATTTAGAGACAACATGACCATAACCCTTATAGTTGTAACATTGGGGTTTTCTCAAATTCTTCAAAGATTTATCTATACGATTAGGTTTAAAAGATTTACCATTTGTGTTACAACCCTTCCCTCTATTGTTCTTGAAGAACTTCATGATTGTTTTTTAATGATTTTCATCACTTCTTCTTCATCTTCATCATCATCACTGTCATCTTCATATATCTTGTTTTAATGCTTGGTGAAGTCTTTAAAACTGTGTGTTTCTTCTTAAAGGGTATTTCTCTAAAGTGTAGTTCAAATGCGCATAGGGAACCTACAAAATTTTCTACTTTCATACTATCAATATCCCTATACTCTTCTATTGGGGTTATTTTGGAGGTAAATCTATCCGGTAGAGAGTTAAGGATTTTTATAAATATATGGGCCTCTAGAATTATTTATCCTAAACCCCACATGGAGTTACAAATACCATTCAATCTAGAATAAAACTCCATGATGGTTTGATCATGTTCTTTCAACTTAATATTTTAAAATTTTATGCTTAAGAACTGAAGCTTATAACTCTTAACTGTGCATGTTCATTCATGGGTGGTTTCTAAAATATCTCATGCTTGTTTCCTAATATCACACATATAAATTCTTTTAAATTCATCTGGGAAAACAACATAATAAATAGCGTTAAGAGCTCATAGTCATATCGAATTCTCTCATTAATACTCCATTTAGAATTATCTTTGGGAGTGGTGATAGTGACACTGTCAATCACAGTTTACTCCACCGGCATATGTGTCACGCCCCATACTTGGTTACCGAACTCACAAGGAACCCGATGGCCGATTCTGACCGCAACAGCCTCCGTAATACCCCATTCTCAGCTTTTGAGGCAGGTTCTGATCCTGGGATCCTGTAAAGAGGATTTTCATAACAATATAATCATTTCCAATACAAGCATACCCAAGATCACAGCAAGTAAATCTGAGAATAACAAAAGCATACATCACAAAATTCACTATGAATTTAAACTTTTACAAGTTACATCAGGTCCAAAAGGACATACATAAGATAATAGAAGAAGGAAGGAAGAGGATCTGCAACACTGGGTCCTCGGCTCGCACACCTATCCAAGCTCAACTGCTAAGACGCTAACTTAGGATCTCCCCCACGCATCAATCGTGCATAAGCTTATAGAAAGCTTAGAGGGTAGTGAAAGTGTGTGACAATGGTATTCAGAAGAAGATAGAGAATGTAGAAGGGAGTCATGATCAATTCCAATACCACTAGCCTTACCAAGGCTATCATGAATGCAAGAAGTTATACCAAGGCACTATGATAATGTAGGAAGCCATACCAAGGCTATATAGTCCAATAAGTAATGTAATGCAATGAGTATTAGGCGTCATGCCAAGTCGATGCAATATGAGACTGACACAGCCAATGCAAATTCAATGCGAAGTAATGTCAGTGCTTATATCCAATCCACATATCAAGTACATATCCATCATAGGAAATCACCGAGGTCCATTACACTGCTGGATGATTACCACTCTACAGACCCCGCACATCCAATAAGTGTAAGAGACCTCACTACCCTCCTATGGACAGTCAATCATCATTAAGACCTAATGGTAGCAGACCCATTCAAGAGCTGGTCAGACTCAACCTAGCAATGCCTCCTTACATCAGGCGAGTAAGGTCATACCCTTATCCAACTGACTACACGACAGTGGGAGTTATGGCCTAACGGTATAAGGCCCTCGTGCGCTCATATATTCCACCCAGCCACAGCGTTGGAACAGATCCTTGGTACAATGGAAGTTTTGAGAATTTCACTCATGGGCATCTTATGCACTCAGTATGCTCAAGTAATATTTTCAGTGTCTAAACATGGCCATTCACGATGTATCTGTGGAGGGTACAGCCCTGACGAAGTAAGGGCGATAATGCACATATGTTATGCAATGTTAGATGCATGAATCACACAATCGATTATGCATCAATTCTAAACATCCAACGTGCTCAAGAGGGAATACTACGTCCCTTGGGAAGGCATCATGCAATGCCTAATGGCACAATCATAACCACACACACAGAGTGTCATCCAAGCATACAATGATGCACATGGGCCATGAAGATGGGTGTAGACGAATTATGCGGTGATATACAAAGTAGTACACTCCTCTATCTAAGAAGGGACCAAGACTAGGTATTTAGAAAATATCCATAAGGAATCCTACCTCTAGTGGGGGCCCATTTACCTGGGGTAGTCCACGAGATTAAGCATACAAACTACGTGTCTTAGTAATATAAAAGTGAGTCTAACAAGAGTTTAAGATGAGTTCTAATCACATTTAGAAACGATCGGGCCTAGAGGGGTCCATAATGGGGACATTTAACCACCATTCCCCCAAGAGGCATCTTAACCACGAACCATATGGATATAAGGCCCAATGTCCTCATTCAAGATAAGAATACAGGTAACCACATATATATATCCCTCATAATAGGCCATAAGAAAAGGATATAATATCACCTTTAACAACATGGGCCCCAAGAGGGAAGTTAAGGCCTAAGGCTCAATTCCCAATGGCCTTAGAATCCATGCATTTAGTTGGACTTGTTGGGTAGCCCGCATGCACAATATACGGCCCAAAAAAAGTAAGTTTAAGTTCGGAAGAAATGGGCCCCACTACATCAACCCAATAACTAGCAATTTAAGTGGGTAACCAAGGGCCCAATACTATCCTTATCTCAGCCCACAAGTCCATCAAAATAGTGAAAGTCAGCCCAATGTATGGTTGGGCCAAGCTAAGATGTTCCAACCCACTCTGGGCTCATGGGATGCCCCAAAAATCTGATGTAAGATGGGGTCCTCATGTGATCACTAAAGGTGACCTAAAAAGATGCATTGATTAAGCTCAAAGATTATAAGAAAACATAAGCATGTAACACGTATACTAATTCTCAATACGGTGGGCCCCACAACCAAATAAAGTTTTAACCATACATTTTACATATAAGGCCCTTTGATAAAATTTTGGCCCATTTGACTTCTTGGACCGGCTAAGGTCCAGAAATTAGTTAATAATGTGGAAATCATCTCATGAAGGCCAACTATTCTTGTTGGGGGACCCCACCAGATGGAGAGTATGTATATATATCAGGAAAAGATCAAGTGAGCCTGCTACTGGATTGTGAGTCCAACAACAACCAAAGGCAGGGAGTGCTTCCATGATCGGGCGATCTAAGGTTTGAATGGCCTGGACCAACATACATTGAGGTAGGCTCCACGTACATCCATATTTAGCCTCAAATAAACGACCTAGGGTCTAGGGTGGGCCTTTAACCATCCATAGAGAAACCCAGGGGCCTACCTTAGGATCGCCCAGGAGGACATTCAACCTCAACTGGTTTCCAAGAGGTAGCTCGCCACTACTTCAGCATGAATTAAGGCCCAAGGCCGAAGCAATCCATGGCCTAGTGGGCCATACACTGAGCCCAATACATAGGCAACCTGGTGGGCTCTTAAGCAAGGTTAGGGCCCAACCATAAAGTTCATGGGTTCACTCATTGTGGTGGCCCTAATGGGCAGCCCATTATCCCAACATATGAAAAATCCTTATATTTAACACAAGTAAGTTGGGCCTCACATCTTGGCCTAAATATGGATTCATTATAGTGGGCAAGCAAGGGCCTAACTACTTAAGTATTTGGCCCATAAGACCCATCACAATGGCACGGTAAATATAAGACCCAAGGGTCCAACGGGTGCATCAAAATTTTTGGCCCAATCAAGGCTATAAGGCCCATAATTAACTAGGAGACTAGCCCAAGAAGAATCCAATTGGAATGGGCCTTTAATCAGGAACTAATTAAGCCCAAAAAATAAAAATAAAATTAAGATGGTTAGATAACTGACTTAAATCCTCCTCAAATCTAGTGGGCCATGCTGCCCCAAAAGAACATTTATAGGCAACAAATATTTGGCTCAATCCTAAATTCCAGCCCACCCAAATTTCTAGGTTGGTTGGAGTCCAACAATAGAAGTATTTCTTAGTATATTCAATCCCTGATTGCCCACACACATCACTGTGAGCCCCTCCATATAAGAGAGGATATGAAACACATATATCAAGTGGGCCAGGCCTTTGGAATGTAGGCCCAGTAGTAGCCTAAGGCAGGGATGTCCCATGTGTAGGCAACTCAATGGGCCCGGGGTATCTTACCCAAAAATCCACCCGATGGGCCCCAATTGAATATAAAAAAAAAGGAGGATGATCAATACCCTAATGACCCCATGTATATGGGTGTTGGGATATACAACACATCAAGGTGAGCCCACGAAGCAAGTTGGACGGCCAGCCCAGGTTGGAAGCCCCAGCCTGGGGGTCCCTTCCTAGCGGGCCACTCCCGGCCACTCCAATGTTAGCTCAAATGTCCGTTGGGTCTGAAATTTAGTAGGATAACACTTTCATGGGTGGTCCCCACTCCTACAAAATTTTAGAAGTTTTAGATATTTCTAAGTATTTTAATTAATTTAAACGATAGGTTCTGTCCAGAAAATTAGATAGACCTGGACGTCCCAACGTGGTGGGCTAGTCCGGCCCTCGCCACGGTGTGCACAGGGGTCCATTGGCCCTGAAATTTGGTAGGTGGGTCCTATCATGAGTTGAAAATAATTTACAAAATTTTAGAATTTTTTGACATCTATAAATATTTTAATTAATTTAAATAAAACAATATATCCTGAAAATCAGACTGATCTAGACACCATATTATAGTGGGCCGGTCCAGTCACCACCATGGTGTGTACAGGAATCCATTGGCTCCAAAAATTTTCAGGTGGGTCATACCATGAGTAGTCCATCTTTCTGTAAGTTTTCAAAATTTTTAGGCACCCAAAAGTATTTTAATAAATTTCAAAATTCTAACCTATCCAAGGTCGATTGTGGCTGGAATTGTATCTGTCCCTATGTTTGGGACCACATGGGGTTGGCCTGGACCCACCCAAACCCTTAGAAAATTGGTGAAAAGGTGTAGCTACATCTAGACAGCAAGTTGGATCCACTGGGGTGACCCACTTATTCCAAAAACTCAGGTAAAAATGCTCATTTCCAACTTGTAGTGTTTCTGAACTGTCCAGAAATTTCGGGACAGTTAGCTCACTTTGGCCCATCACATGGGTCTCATTCATGGGAGAGATGGTGTGGGCCCCATTCCACAACAAAGTGGGGTCCATGCATAAAAATTCTTAAATAAATTTGAGAAAAAAAAGACATGCAAACAGATCCAAACATTAGCTCAAAAGTCATGCTCAAACTGGGCCTGAAATCTAGACAGCAACATATGTTGTCCATATTTCTTCCCATATAAGTTAAACAAAGAGTATATGGCCCTGATTCAACATGTGGGGTCCACCTTGATGGGTTAAGAAATTTTTAGATACATGAGCTCACTCAGACCTCAATGAAAATGGCATTTTGGAGGCCACCCAAACCATGCATGCTTGGCGGGCTTGGACATCCAGTCAAAGTGGGCTTGGACTTCCCATCTAGATAAGGGTCTGAAATATTGCTCACTTCTCCTTGGTGGGCCACACATCATCATAATATGTAGGAGAAAAAATAGCAAGAAAGGGAGAAAGAAGAAACAATCGGCCATTGGTGGAAGGTCCCGCCACTAATGGACCTCCCACACCCAAATCCACACCGTCCACCTTGCTATGATATATACATGCTATAATACATCAAAGGAACTTGATGGAGGGTAGGGATCATTTTTCCCACGTGCATTCAAAGCCTAGATGTCCCATGGGATGTAAGAAATGAGAAGAAGAAGGCATCATGGTGGGTCTATGGAGAATGGCCCACCATGGATAGAAATATGGAGGATCTAGGCCCATGGCCTCATCCCAGGAACCACGTAGGACCTCCACCATGGATTGGTGGGTCCTACATGCTTCCATGCATGCAAGGAAAAGAAAGAAATAAAAAAAGAAAGAGAGAAGAATCTAAGGAGAGCACCTACTTGTAGAGATGGCCACAAAACTCCACCACTATGTTCTAGGCTTGAAGGAGAGGAGGTTTGAAGGTGAGAGATGGATTTCTAGTGGTTGGATTGTGGAGGGAAGAAGGAAGAAGGGGCTGGAAATGGAGAAAGGGAGGAAAGTTTCTAGGGAAGAAGAGAAGACAGAGAGAGAATGAGAGGGAAAGTGAGAGAGAGAGAGAGAGAGAGAGAGAGACATTTAAGCCTTGTAACGATGAGCTCTCTCTCCCCTAGGCAATGATGGTGGCCTATGGTGATATTAACAAGGCTAAGGGTGATAGCCTTTCTAGAAATCTCATCCTAGGGTGAAATGATGGCATGGGAAAATGTGCAACCCATGGTGGGGTCCACCAATCATGCAATCAATGGCCCATATCGATCAATGCTTATAACTTGAGATGTACATATCGGATTAACACATGGGACGCGGCGTTGGAATCGCGGTGACGAGGTGGACGCAATCACATTAGTCTTGGGTCAATCTGAACTTAAGTATGACCACAAACACTACCCGAGGGTCGCGAGTTGCCGAAATTTGACCGGTAGGACCGCGAGACCTAAATGAATGAGATGCACACTCACACACACACATGTACACATGCAAGCTTGGGTCGAGTCTCACAACCCTCTCCACCAACAAATATATTTCATCCCCAAAATTGACCAATACAGGACAAAATGAAATGCAAACACCATCATCATATAGAAATCATCCAAAGAGAAGGCAATACAATCTGCATATATCAACCAACAAACAAATGGGAATAACGCTCTCTAATCTAGGCCTCACATTTCCAACATGCTCGACATCTGAATGATGACCCTATTGCACCTTTACCAATGGAATGTCCTTGATCCTGATGACTTGCTCCTTCCGATCAAGAATACGAATCGACTACTCAATGTAGGAAGCATCCTCACGGATCTCAAGTGGCTGCCAATCTATCACAGGAATAGTGTCCAACCCACGCTTTCATAACATAGAAACATAGAACACGTCGTGGATCATGGACAACTCAGGAGGTAAGGTAAGCCTATAGGCCACAACGCCCACACGCTTGGTAATCTCAAAAGGATCCAATAAATCTCGAGGTGAGCTTTCCCTTCACACCAAAGTGAACCACGCCCTTCACAGGTGAGACCTTGAGATATACCATATCTCCAACTGCGAACTTGAGGGGTCGACACCGACGATTAGCAAAACTCTTCTATCGACTCTGAGTTGTACACATCTTCTGCCTAATAACATCAATAGCCTCTAAAGTCTACTAAAAACTCTGCCAAAACTTAGACATAAATATGGAGTGTTAGTCTGAAACGATCAAAATTGGGATGCTGTGTAGTTTCACTATCTCCTCAATGAACACCTTTGCAAGTCGGTCCATAGACTAGGAAGCACGCACCGGAATGAAATAAGCCGACTTCGTCAGACGATCGATGATGACCCAGATGGTATCGTGACCACGCTGACTACTCGGCAATCTTGCAATGAAATCTATCGATATGTGCTCCCAGTTCCACTCTGGAACGCTCAATGGCTGTAAGGGACAGGGGCGTCTCTGGTGATCGGCCTTGACATGCTGTCATGTGTCACACTCGGCCATAAAACTAGCAATTTGACACTTCATCCCCTACCAGAAGTACTACCTTAACAAAAAAGTAAGCCAACAAGCTCAACATTAGCAATACAAAACTATTCAGCGGGCAACAACATCTCACCAACCAAAACGGAACACGATAATATCATTAGCCTAACACAGTGACCTTCCCAAAAATGTCGATACAGATAATCCCTTACAGCGGACTTTAATAGCAATCTGAGTGAAATAAAGCCCTTGGCTACAAAAAGGGTGTGATGCACCAAAACACAAGACTTACATACGAAGGTAAGGAGAATACTCATAATGATTCCCCTAATAACTAAGGGTCCTGCTGAGTCGTGCAAAATTAAGCCTGAGGTGGCTGGGGAGGTGTCTGTCGCCTCTACATCTATGGTCTCTGCTGCCACTGCGGAGGTCTACACTGTAGCCTCGGCTACTGTCAGTGTCTTAGTGGCGGGAGCCATTGTCGCTGTTGTAAGGGAAGAGGGCACTCACGCCTCTAATGCCTGGCCTGTCCACAATTGAAGCAAACACCGAAAAAGGGGCTAGAAAATGAAGCAGACGGCGATGCTTTTGATGATGAAGAAGCTACTATATGTGATGTTGATGCTCTGGTGGCTCGATGGGCTGTGCACCTCTACCGCTGTCGACGCTGCTGGGAGCTACCAGAGGGGGCCTGCCTCTTCCGGCCTCTCCTCTGATCATAATCCCTCTACGAACCGGTCCACTTGGCTTTGCCCTAAAGTATAAATACCGCCAGCGGAGCTCACTGCAGAGTCGAATCTCACAAAAGGGGGCTCGCAGGCTCCTGTTCCGCCTATCTAGGCATCTCAGGAACGGGCTGACGGGTCTGAAGAACATCAGTAACGACCTGCATCAACTGCTAGAGATGCTCAACTCCTATAGGAATCATCAGATAAACGGGGGTAGCACCGGCCTCTAACGGAGGCATAGGTACGGCAGGAGCCACAAGAATAGGTATGGCAAGCTCCAGAGGGGAAACAGGAATCTCATATGATAGGGTAAAAATTGCTCGGGTCACTGGAGCGGAATGAGAACCATGTCCATGGGCACCATGGTCATAGGCATCACAATCATGGGCACCTCGACTAGATGGCATGGTCTACAGAAAGAACAAAGATAATGGACACCAATGAATTAGAATCCTTAAAGGCTCAAACAAAATGAGGGAAACGCACTCGGGACACTACTTGTCCTAAGTTCATAGAAGATATGTGATACTATCCCAAGTTATTCTAAAATTACTTGGTATACTCTGATACCAACTCCTGTCATGCCCTAGACTCGGTAACCAGACACATAAGGAATATGATGGTCGATTCTGACCGCAACAGCCTCCGTAATACCCCATTCTCGGCTTCTAAGGCAAGTTCCGATCCTGGGATCCTACCAGGAGGATTTTCATAATAATATAATCATTTTCAATACAAGCATACCCAAAATCACAGCAAGTAAATTTGAGAATAACAAAGTCACACATCACAAAATCTACAATGAATTTGAACTTTTAAAAGCTTACATCAGGTCTAAAAGGACATACATAAGATAATAGAAGAAAGAAGGAAGAGGATTTGCAACATTGGGTCCTCCGCTCGCACACCTATCCAAGCTCCGCTACTAAGACGCCAAATTAGGATCTCCTGCATGCATCAATTGTGCATAAGCTAATAAAAAGCTTAGAGGGTGGTGAAAGTGTGTGACAATGGTGCTCAGAAGAAAATAGAGAATGCAAAAGGGAGTCATGATCAATACTAATACCACTAGCCTTACCAAGGCTATCATGAACGTAAGAAGCTATACAAAGGTAGTATGATAATGAAAGAAGTCATACCAAGGCTATATAGTGTAATGAGTAATGTAATGCAATGAGTAATGGGCGCAATGCCAAGGCGATGCAATATGAGGCTTTCACAGCCAATGCAAATAAAATGTGAAGTAATGTCAATGCTCATATCCAATCCACATATCAAGTACATTTCCTTCATAAGGAAATCACCGGGGTCCATTACATTTCTAGATGACTATGGCTATAGACCCCGCACAGTCAAACAAGCGTAAGAGACCTCACTTCCCGCCAGTGGATAATCAATCACCAGTAAGGCCTGACAATAGCAGACCTATTCACGAGCTGGTCAGACTCAGCCTAGCAATGCCTCTTTACATCAGGTGAGTAAGGCCACACCCCTATCCAACTGACTACTATATAGTGGAAGTCACAGCCTAATGGTATAAGGCCCTCGTGTGCTCATATATTCCACCCGGTCACGGTGTTGAAGCAGATCCTTGGTACCATGGAAGTTTTAAAAATTTCACCCATGGGCATCCTATGCACCCGGTATGCTCAAGTAACATATCCGGTGTCCAAACATGGTCATTCACGATGTATCTGTGGAGGCTACAGCCCTGATGAAGCAAGGGCGATAATGCTCATATGTTATGCAATGTTAGATGCATGAATCACACAATCAACTATGCATCAATTTCAAACATCCAACGTGCTCAAGAGGGAATACTATGTCCATCGAGATGACATCATGCAATGCCCAATGGCACAATCATAACTACACACACAGAGTGTCATCCAAGCATACAATGATGCACATAGGCCATGAAGATGGGTTTAGATGCATTATACAGCGATATACAAAGTAGTACACTCCTCTATCTAAGAAGGGACCAAGACTAGATATTTAAACAATATCCATAAAGAATCCCACATCTAGTGGGGGCCCATTTACCTGGGGTAGCCCACGAGACTAAGCATACAAACTACGTGTCTAAGTAATATAGAAGAGAGTCTAGCAAGAGTTTAAGATGAGCTCTAATCACATTAAGATTCAATGGGGCGTAGAGGGGTCTATAATGGGGACATTTAACCACCATTCCCCCAAGAGGCATCTCAACCACGAACCATATGGATACAATGCCCAACGCCCACATTCATGATAAGAACACAGATAACCACATACATATATCCCTCATAATAGGCCATAAGAAAAGGATATAATACCACTTTTAATAGCATGGGCCCCAAGAGGGAAGTTAAGGCCCAAGGCTTAATTTTCAATGGCCTTAGAATCCACGCATTTAGTTGGACTTGGTGGGCAGCCCACGCGCACAATATACGGCCCAAAAAAAGTAAGTTTAAGTTTGGATGAAATGGGCCCCACTACATCAGCCTAATAACTAGCAATTTAAGTGGGCAACCAAGGGCCTACTATTATCCTTATCTCAGCCCACAAGTCCATCAAAATGGTGAAAGTCGGCCCAATGTATGGTTGGGCCAAGCTAGGATGTTCCAACCCACTCTAGGCTCATGGGATGCCCCAAAAATCTGATCTAAGATAGGGTCCTCATGTGATCACTATAGGTGACCTAAAAGAATGCATTGATTAAGCCCAAAGATTATAAGAAAACATAAGATGTAACACGTACACTAGTTCTCAATACGGTGGGCCCCACAGCCAAATAAAGTTTTAACCATATAATTTTACATTTAAGGCCCTTTGATAAACTTTTAGCTCATTTGAAATTAGTTAACTATGTGGAAATAATCTCATGAAGGCCAACTATACTCGCTGAGGGACCCCACCAGATGGAGAGTGTGTATATATATCATGAAAAAATCAAGTGAGCCTGCTAGTGGTTTGTGAGTCTAGCAGCAACCCAAGGTAGGGAGTGCTTCCATGATTGGGCGATCTAAGGTTTGAATGGCCTGGACTAACATAAGTTGAGGTAGGCTCCACATACATCCATATTTAGCCTCAAATAAATGGCTCAGGGTCTAGGGTGGGCCTTTAACCATCCATACAGAAACCCATGGGCCTACCTTTGGATCACCCAGGAGGACATTCAACCTCAACTGGTTTCCAAGAGGTAACTCGCCACTACTCGAGTATGAAATAAGGCCCAAGGCCAAAGCAATCCATGGCCTAGTGGGCCATACACTGAGCTCAATACATAGGCAACCTGGTGAGCTCTTAAGCAAGGTTAGGGCCCAACCATAAAGTTCATGGGTTCACTCATTGTGGTGGGCCTAATGGCCAATCCATTATCCCAACATATGGGAAATCCTTATATTTAACACAAGTAAGTTGGGCCTCACATCTTGGCCCAAATATAGATTCATTATAGTGGGTAAGCAAGGGCCCAACTACTTAAGTATTTAGCCCATAAGACCCATCACAATGGCATGGTAAATATAAGACCCAAGGGTCCAACGGGTCTATCAAAAGTTCCGGCCCAATCAAGGCTATAAGGCTCATAATTAACTAGGAGACTAGCCCAAGAAGAATCCAATTGGAATGGGCCTTTAATCAGGAACTAATTAAGCCCAAAAAATAAAAATAAAATTAAGATGGTAAGATAACTGACTTAAATCCTCCTCAAATCTAGTGGGCCATGCTGCCCCAAAAGAACATTTATAGGCAACAATTATTGGGAAAAATGCCAAATTCCAACCCATCCAAATTTTTGAGTTGGTTGGAGTCCAATAATAGAAGTATTTTTTAGTATATTTAATCCTTGATGCCCACACACATCACTGTGGGCCCCTTCAAATGAGTGAGGATATAAAACACATATATCAAGTGGGCCAGGCCGTTGGAATGCAGGCCCAGTAGTAGCCTAAGGCGGGGATGTCCCATGTGTAGACAACTCTATGGGCCCGCGGTATCTGTCCCATAAATCCAACCAATAGGCCCCAACTGAATACCAAAAAAAGGAGGATGATCAATCCCCTAAGGACCCCATATGGATGGGTGGTAGGATATACAACACATCAAGGTAGGCCCACGAAGCAGGCTGGATGGCCAGCCCAGGCTAGATGCCCCAGCTTGGGCGTCCCTACCTCGTGGGCCATTCTTGGCCGCACCATGGCCAGCTCAAATGTCCGTTGAGTTTGAAATTTTGTAGAGTGATACTTCCATATGTGAGCCACCCCCCATAAAATTTTAGAATTTGTGAATATTTCTAAATATTTTAGTTAATTTCAGTGAAATAATCTATCTAAAAATCGGACAGACCTGGACGACCCAACATGGTGGGCCAGTCTGGCCCTTGCCACAGTGTGCATAGGGGTCCATTTACCCTAAAATTTGATAGGTGGGTCCTACCATGAGTTAACCACACTTTTAAAAAATTTCATAATTTTTGGATATCTATAAAGATTTTAATTAATTTAAATAAGACAATCTGTACTGAAAATTAGACTGAACTGGACACAATATTATAGTGGGTGGTCGGTCCAACCACCACCATGGTGTGTAAAGGGGTCCATTAGCTCTAAAATTTTGAAGGTGGGTCCTACCATGAGTGGTCCTTCTTCCTGTAAGGTTTCATAAATTTTAGGCGCCTAAAAGTATTTTAATAAATTTTGGAATTCCAACCTATCCAGGGTGGATTGTTGCTGGAATTGTATCTGTCCTTATGTTTAGGACCACATGGGGTGGACCTAGACCCACCCAAACCCTTAGAAAATTAGGAAAAATGTGGCCCTACATCTGGACAACAAGTGGGTCCACTGGGGTGGCCCACTTATTCCAAAAACTCAGGTAAAAATGCTCATTTCCAACTTGCAGTGTTGCTGAACTGTCCAAAAATTTCAGGACAATTAGCTCACTTTGGCCCATCACATGGGTCTCATTCATGGGAGAGATGGTGCGATCCCTATTCCACATTAAAGTGGGGTCCGTGGAAAAAAATCCTTAAATAAATTTGAGAAAAAAAATACATGTAAACAGATCCAAACATTAGTTTAAAAGTCATGCTCAAATTGTGCCTGAAATCTGGACAACAACATATGTTGTCCATATTTCAGCCCATATAAGTCAAAAAAAGGGTTTATGGCCCTGATTCAACATGTGGGTTCCACCTTGATGGGTTAACACATTTCTAAACCCATGAGCTCACTCAGACCTCCATGAAAATGGCATTTTGGAGGCCACCCAAACCATGCATGCATGGTGGGCTTAGACATTTAGTCAAAGTGAGCTTGGACTTCCCGTCTATCTAAGGGTCTGAAATGTTGTTGACCACTCCTTGGTGGGTCACACATCATCATAACATACAGGAGAAAAACTAGAGAGAAAGGGATAAAGAAGAAGCAATCGGCCATTGGTGGAAGGTCCTGCCACTAATGGACCTCCCAAACCCAAATCCACACCGTCCACCTTATTATGATATATGCATGCTATAATACATCAAAGGAACTTGCTGGAGGATAGGGATCATTTTTCCCACATGCATTCAAGGCCTGGATGGTTCATGGGATGTAAGAAATGAGAAGGAGAAAGCATCATGGTAGGTCTATGGAGAATGGTCCACCATGGATAGAAATATGGAGGATCTAGGCCCATGGCCTCATCCTAAGAACCATGTAGGACCTCCACTATAGATTGGTGGGTCTTACATGCTTCCATGCATTCAAGGAAAAGGAAGAAAAGAAAAAAAAAATAGAGAGAGAGAGAGAGAGAGAGAGAGAGAGAGAGAAGAAGCTAAGAAGAGCACCCACTTATAGAGATGGCCACAAAACTCCACCACTATGTTCTGGGCTTGAAGGAGAAGAGGTTTGAAGGTGAGACATGGATTTCTAGTGGTTGGATTGTGGAGGGAAGAAGGAAGAAGGAGCTAAAAATGGAGAAAGGGGGGAAAGTTGCTTGGAAAGAAGAGAAGAGAGGGAGAAATGAGAGGGAGAGAGAGAGAGAGAGAGAGAGAGAGAGAGAGAGAGAGAGAGAGAGAGAGTGAGACTTTTAAGCCTTGTAATGATGAGCTCTCTCTCCCCTAGGCAATGATGGTGGCCTATGGTGATATTAACAAGGCTTAGGGTAATAGCCTTTCTAGAAATCTCAGCCTAGGGTGAAATGATGGCATGGGAAAATGTGCAACCCATGGTGGGGTCCACCAATCATGCAATCAATGACCCATATCGATCAATGCTCATGACTTGAGATGTACATATCAGATTAATGTACGGGACTCGGTGTCAGAATCGCGGCAACAAGGCAGTCGCAATGGCATAGGTCTCAGGTCAATCAGAGTCGGGTATACGTGACCGAACTTAAGGATGACAGCAAACACTACCCGAGGGTCGCGGGTCGCCGAAATTTAACCGGTAGGACCACGGGACCAAAATGAACTAGATGCACACTCACACACACACACACATGCACACATGCGAACTCGGTTCGGTTCTCACAATATGTCATCCTTAGTCTATAAATTCCCAAACCATAGGTTCTAGGGATCTCAAAAATATCATCATTCTAGCATTCCAATAAGCATAATTAGATCCATCAAAATACGGTGGTCATGAGATAGAACTTCCCTCATTGTTAGACATCATTTTAAGCTCCAAATGGATCTTACTATAGATAATTAAGTACTTGAAAAGCAACCCGCTTTGATACTAACGCAAGGAAGGATGTGATGAGGTTGATCACAATCTTCCTTAGGGAATAACTACTCTAAATCCCCAGAGCTCTCTGGACCCCTCATGGAGCTTCCTCAAATCCACGAGGGATAAAATCAGGAAAAATTCCTAATAAATTAGAAATAATTTGATTGATTATTAAAAATGAAATTATAACCTTTTAAATAATGAACGTAAACCTATGAAGGAATTTTAGACTTAGACTCAAACTTAAACACCCTAAAAATGTGACTTACTATAAATAGTAAACATATTATTTATAGATGGCCTCTATTTCTACTAGACTTCATGGTTTTCAGCCAAAAATAGGAAGTATCCAATTTTTCCCAACCGCTTTATTCTCTGAACTTTTCTAAACCCTTTTCATGTTGGGAACGACTTCTACAACTCAAAGGATCAAGAGTTTTACTCAAATTAAAACTTATTATTTATAGTAAAAATGAAATTAAATGGGACTTTTGACCGCCAATCTGATGGAATCTCACAAATCTGGCATGGGCAACCCAGCATAGCAGTGGTGGTTGGCTTAAGTAGCTTCTCTTATCCCAAAATCATATATAATATGTCAAAAAAATCATTCCAGTTTGTGAGATACGAGTGATTTAAGGTTCAGACGGTCTAGATCATTTTGCCTCCGATTGAGCCTTCTCTGGTCCATCTTTATCATGAAAGTGTCTATGACCTACTCTACATCAGTCCCCTTCACTTCAAAAGAACTCTACCTCTAGTTCTCGTCTAGCTTTGGTTCATGATACTCATTCAGGTCTGCAACATTGAAAGTACATAAAATCTTCATGTCATCCAAAAGTTCAACAACGTAAGAATTGTCATTGATCTTTTAGAGGATCGACATTGGTCCAATCTTCTTGTTCTTCAACTTGTTGTTGGTCTCAGTCAAAAATCTCTCATTAGGTAGATGAACCATAACATTGCTGCCACCTCAAACACCTTTTTTCACTAATGATTGTTGCCTTGCTCCTTGTACTTGGTATTCAAAGCTTGCAACTTAGCTTGCACATCTACATGAATGCCCATTATTCGATCCACCATATTTTCTATTGCAATGCTCATACTTGGGAACTTAGGCAAAGGAACTAAGTCAAGTGTGTGGTTGGGCACTCGACCATAAACAATCTGGAATAGGGACTTTCTTGTCGAGTGGTTCACCATATTGTTGAATGAAAACTCTACTTGAGACAATGTTGAATCCCACTTCTTTTTCTTGGTACCTCAAATACACTAGAGGAGGTTTTCTAACGTGCAATTCACAACTTTAGTCTGTCAATTAGTCTGCAGGTGGTATGCACTATTGAACTGAAGTTGCATACTAAACTGATTCCATAAAGTCCACTAGAAGTGACTAACGAACTTTGTGTCATTGTAAGAAGTAATGGTCTTGTAAACCCCGTGTAGTTGCATGACCTCTTTGAATAATAGATTTTTCATGTGTGTTGCATTGAGGATCTTCTTACATGAGATAAAGTACACCATATTTGAGAAACGATCTACCCCCATGAACGTCGAATTCATGTCGGGCTGTGTTTGTGAGAAAGCAAGAACGGAGTCTATAGATAAGTTGTACGACCCGTATCCTAATCCGTACTGTTCCGTCGCTTCCCGCGATCCTTCTCGTCAAATTTTGGCAATCAGCGACCTGTAATTGACGTTGCGCATGACCGTAAGTCGTATCCTATACATTTGAGTCGGCTTAATCTGAGACTTGTACCATTGCGACCGCACAGTCGCCGTGGTTCCAACGCCGTGACTCACGCACCGATCTGATACCCTGACTAAGAGATGTAGGTCGGCGTTTATTTCAAAAAAACGCCACGCGTTTACATTCCCAAGAGAATCTCTACAAAGTATCAAATCAATCCCATCAATCAATCACCCATCAATCACTTTATGTCAAGTACAAAGCACCCATGCTTCCTTTCTCCACAAGTCAAGCAACCACCAAAGTCAACTAATACATCACCTCACCTATCACACACGTCCATCACCCATCTCCCATCACTCCTTACATCCCATCTCCCTCTCTCATTTCCCAAGCAACAAACCCAACTAAGAGAGCATCCCACGTCCATGCATTTCCATGAGAGAGAAGTGTGATTTTGGTGGCCCACTTCCCATCCCAAAAGCTATAATCCTAGCCATCCATTCCCCATCTCCACCATCAAAGTGAAGCTCTAAGAGATAGGCTATCCAACGGACCAAGAAGATCAAGTGGTGGGTGTTTCCATAGGCTCCTTTTTCATATTTTTAAGATGGGCCAAGTGAGGCCAACCGATCAATGGTTTGGATCTCACTTGGGACCCTAAGATGTGGCCGATGGCCCATCTTGATCACCAAAATCATTCCATGATGGGGCCATTCTCCATGGACCCAATCATGATGTTTACTTTTCTTGCATTAAGAGGTCATATAGACCGTTCATTTTGGATGGAGAGGGATCTCCACCGTTGATCTTTTATTTGGAGGGCCCATATGTAATGGGACCCATTGATGTAGAATGGATGCTTGAAACGGAGGGCCCATAGTGTCGGGGTCCCTCCATCACGGTGTCCCACTCTCCTTCTATCTCTTTCTCCTCCTCTTTTTCATTTTTTTTCTTTGTGTGTTGATGTGGTCGTGTGGCCCACCTGAATAGGCCCCACCATGGAGTACTTTATCCAAGCCGTCTAAGGGTGGTGCCCACTCTATATGTGTTATACCCACACCATCCATCGTTTGGTGGCCCACATAAGCGGGACCCACCTCAGTGCTCATGCACACCCAACCATCCAACATCCCCTGGATGCTGGACGTGAAAGAGGAAAACACAAATATAAGCTTGGTTCCACACTCATGGGGTGGCCCATTCATACAGGCTCCATCTTGATGTATGATTCTAATCCACGCCGTTTATCTCATTCCCTGACTCATTTTAGCGTTGAGCCAAAAAATGGAGTCAATCCGATGCTTAGGCGGGCCATAGCATAGCAAACATCGTCTTTACCGTTGAAATTCACCTGAGGTTTTCCATACATATTCAATATTGGACTCAATTGATTGGTCTCAAGCCGTAGAATCCAATGATCAGGGTGGATTTGGTTGATGTGGGCCCCACACCTGAAAAACCGCGTGAAAATGCGATTTCAAAAAAAAAAACAAAACTAAACAAGCAGCAGGACTGCTGCTGCCAGAGAGCAGGCAGTGCCTGCGCATGGGGCAGGCGGCCGTGTAGGCAGGGACCCACGGCCCTGTGTGTGGGTCCCACCATGATGTATGTCCAGGATCCACACCGTCCATTTGATGGGACCCCTCCTCAGGTGGGTCCTCTCAAAAAAATTAGGTGCATCCAAAGCTCAGGTGGCCCACACCACGAGAAACAACGACGATTGATTTTTACCATTGAAACCTCCTTGGGGTCCACAGGAGTTTTGAATCAAGCTGAAATTTGTTTTTCTCTTCAATCCAGGTCTGCATGACCTTATCAATGGTTTGGATGGCTTAGAAACACTAAGGTGGGCCCCACTTGGGACCCACAGTAAAAAAAAAATGTTTTATTCACACCGTCGGTTGACGGTGAAGCTCACCTATGCGTGGTTCTGTCCACACCGCCCACCCTTTGGACGGGCCCCACCTTAGTGTTTATTTGTCATCCAATCCATTCATAAGGTGGGCCCTCAGTTCAGTGGGCCGCCCTCCAAAAATAAGGCCCATCCAATGCTCAGGTGAGCCACGTGAGAGGAAACTGTGTGAGTTGAACTCTACCATTGGAGCCCTTTCTAAGGCCCACGTAAGTTTTGAATCAATCTAATATTTGTCTTTCCCATTCATCCAAGCCTTTGTGACCTTACCAATAGGTTGGATGGTCAGTAAACATTATGGTGGGCCCCACATGGGACCCACAGTGATGTATGGGCCTTATTTCCACCGTTCAGGCGGACGATGGAGCCCACAATAATGTATCTGTTTTATTTATACCATCCACAACCAGTGGACGGTTGGACCCACTAACGTTCAGGTGTGTGTGTGTGTGTATATATATATATATATATAACATTATATTATATATAATATACCATGTATATATTATATCTAATATACTCTATGGTAGGCCTTCATGTGGACCCCACCATGATGCATGTGTTGCATCCAACCATCCCAACCATTTGAAAGCTCATTGCATGAGCTAAAGAATGAGGCAGATCTGAAGTTCAAATGGACCCCACCATTTTAGGTAATGGTCAATGACGCCCACCGTTCAAAAATATCTAAGGGTCATTGTAGTTTCCCATTAAGTGGATATTTGTGTCCCACTTCATCTATCACTATGATAGTTTATGAATAGGTTGGATGGGAAACGTATGTCATACTGGGCCTTAGGAATTTTAATTGCAGAAATCTTTTCACCACTCTTATTTGGTGTGGCCCATTTGGTATATTTAAAGCCCTTTAAAGCAGCCCATTTGATGAATGTAAGGCCCATTTTGATGTATTCTAAGGCTCATGGGTTGAAGCCCATTGGTTTGTATAAGGCCCACGTGATGGTACCCATATGGGTGTACTTGTGGCCGTCCGTGGAGGCCCACCTTGATGCATTTGTAGCCCTTATTTATGGCCCATTGTTATGGTTCATTTTTTAGGTGTATAAAGCTGTTGTTGAGGCCCACTTTTCTATGAATGTAAGGCCCATACTATGAGGCCCATTGTGATGTGTTTGGAGCCTATGGATTAGTCCCATTTTGATGTATTCTAAGGCCCATGGGTTATGACCCATTGCAATGTACATAAGGCCCATTGATGCGACCCACTTGATTTAAATAAGGCCCATACGAGGTGGCCCATTTGATGTATTCGAGGCCTATGGGCTGAGGCCCAATGGGATGTCCTTAGGGTCCATTGCAATGTGTGATCCCTCCATGGGTTGTGTAATGAGGTTTTATGGTGGGTCATGCCTTGGGAGCAATGTTGGTTTGACGTCCACATTGTAAGAGTAATGTCGGTTAGATGTTCTCATTATAATTCTCTCTAGGGTCCATTGATAGGCCCATACTTATTACTAATTCATCACTTTATAACATGCTTAGTATAATCCCATGACTCATGCCCATACGCATCATATGTATGCTTGATTTGAGTAGTGACTGATCATAGCATATGCCATTGGGCAGACCACTTATGGGACATGTTATGAGACGGAGTGCCCCACATGATCGCGCAGTACGCGTTAGATTTCTGCATGATTTGACGACGTGATTCATGCATCTCGCATATGTGTGACTTGATCACTGCACGCCCTAGCGACATCAGGGCCGTGGCTCCACAGGTACATCGTGGATGCCGGATCGGATACCGAAAATACTTGGTTCTAGCACTGTGGGCACTTAGAATGTCCTTGGGTGAAAGTTCCAGAACCTTTTTGGTACTAGGAGATGCTCCAATGTCTAGACCGAGTGGATACATAAGCGCCCGAGTGCCGAATACCTGTAGGCCGCGTCTCCCACTGTGTCGTGGTCGGTTGGAAGGGGGTATGACCTTATCCGCCTGAGTGAGGGGGCTATAAGCTAGGATGAGTTTGACCAGCTCACAAATGAGTCCGCTATCGACGAGCCGGGTAGGTATTGGCACACTACTGGTCAGGCGAAAAGTGAGGTCTATTCCGCTTGCTTGACTGTGCAGCTAGGGAGGTGGCAGTCACTGCGAAGTGTGTTAGACCCCTGTGATATCCAGAGAGAAACTGTACTGATATGTGTACTGGATGAGTACCGACTTGCTTAGATTGCATTTCGCATATGTCATTCGGCTACGTAGGCCTCACATTACATCGGTATGGCCGATGACATTCATGACTTGCATCATATAGCATTGGTATGGTTGGTTTTATTCATGGACTTACCGCATGCTTCCACATTACCCTGATATTGTACACTTGGCGTTTGCCTTACGCACCCACTTACACCACCCTCTAAGCTTTTGTAAGCTTATGCACGATAGTTACATGCAGGTAGCGTTGGACAGCAGCAGCGCTGACGTAGGAGCGCGTATCAAACCATTTTGGAGCTTTTGATCACCTTGTATTTCCTTCCTGCATTGTACTTAAAGTTTTTGGTATAGTGGATATGTGGTGATGTTGTTTTGTGACTTGGTTATGCTTGTGGTTATGCTCCATTACAAAAAAAAAAATCATTCTGAAAATCCTTCTTGTAGGATCCCAGGATCGGAATCTGGCATTTAATTGTCAGAACCCGAGAATGGGGCACTACGGAGGCTGTCGGTACCCGGATTCGATAATCGGGATTCATGTGAATCCGATTTTCGGGTTTGGGGCGTGACATAAGTCATCTTAAGGGTCGTCAAACACATGTAACAGGGTGTAAAGGCCCGTATTCTGATACGGCCACTTGCAGGTCTGAAAAACATGACAACGTCGCACCTATTTACCAACATCACGTACCAATTGCAACCAGTAATATCATTCCTTAACAATAACCTGTGTCTCATCTCATTCAAGTTGTTCACCAAGGCTACCTACATATAGTTCTTAGATAATCTACTCCCTCGGAGAACTTTTATGGATGCACAGTTGATTCCCTTTGAAGAAAAAATTCTCTTGCATATATAGGTCACTAGGATGACCCTCTTGGCATCTAATCAATGCGTCATTGAAGTCATCATCAGCATATATGTCTTTGAGGCATTCAAACCCAACAACCTCATGGCTCATGGTGACTAACAAAGTTACATGTCGACTAAGTGCATTAGTCACTTTGTTTTATTATCCAAACTTATGCTTTAGCATGAATGTGAATTTCTATAAGAATGAAATCCACCTAGCATGCATACGATTCACGTTATCTTGACTATTAATGAATTTAAGAGCTTAATAGTCTATGTAAAGATTGAACTCCCTTTGAATTAAATAATGTCACCAATGTCTCAATGCGTAGAACACTACGTACAATTCAAGCTCATACATTGACCACTTTTTATGTGCCACTAAGTTTTTCACTATAGAAGGCTACCAACCTACCTTCTTGTGACAAAACTCCCCAAATTTTGACATATGAAGCATCACATTCAAACTCAAACAAATTTGTCAAAGCTGAAAAGTACAAGAATTGGAGTTGTGGATAATTTGTGCTTTATTTCAGAAAAGCTTCCATCAACTTCATCGGTCCACTACAAAGATCCCTTCTTCAACAATATGTAATTGGTAACATAATGGTGCTTAAATTCTTCACAAACTAACGATAGAATGTCGCTAAGCCATGAAAAGTTCATACTTCATGAATGTTTGTTGGAACCAGTCATTCCTTGATGGCTCCCACCTTTTCGTTGTTAACATGGATACCTATGGACATCATGAAAAAGCCTAAAAATAGCAAGCTATCAGTCAAAAGGTTATATTTTTTAAATTAAGATACAACTTAATTTTAGTGAGCACTTGAAGGACCTATTTGAGGTGTTACATATGACTTGCTTCGTCCTGACTATATATCAAAATATCATCAAAGTAGACCAATATGAACTGCTCATTGAATGGCTTCAGAACTTAGTTCATCAACATCATGAATGTACTAGGCGTGTTCAAAAGACCAAAGGGCATGACCAACCATTCATACAACCCTTGGTCTTAAAATTTATCTTACACTCATCACCCAGCCATATTCAGATCTGATGGTAGCCGCTCCTTAAATCCAGTTTAAAAAATAATTTTGCACCCTTACGCATGTCTAACATATTGTCTAGTCGTGATATGGAAAACCTATATTTTATGGTAATCTTGTTGATTGCCAAGTTGTCTACACACATGTACCAACTCACATCCTTCTTAGGAGTTAATAGAGCTGATACGGCGCATGGGCTCATACTTTCTCGGATTAAACCCTTACAAATCAATTCCTCCACTTTTCTTTGTAGAATATCGCACTCCTTCGAATTCATTCGAAAATGAAGACGATTGGGTAAGATGGACTCAAGGACAAGGTCGATATCGTGTTGAATATCTCACATGGGAGGAAATCCATCGAGAAGGTCATCAGGCAAAATTTCTTTGAATTCATTTGGTAAGGGTTTTAGTTTCTCAATAATGGTGGTGGGCTCAAATTCTTTTTCCATTACAATTAATGCATAGGCTTATCCCATATTTTTAGATTTTCCCACAAAGTTTCATATGGTTAAGAGAAAACGCCCCTCCACTTTAGAAGTTTCGGGTGGCTCCTATGGATCCATAGGGGTTAATATAGTTTATGACCGTCCTTAATGAAAATGTATACATTATCTCATCATCTATGAGTGGCCTCATGATCGAATTTCCATGGTTGACCGAGTAGAATGTGACAGGCCTCTATGTCAACAGTGTCACATACTACTTGGTCTTTATAATGTTTGTCAATTGAAAAAGATATAGTACATTGTTCAGTTACCTTCGTCTTGTTGAATTTCTTAATCCATCTGATCATATACAAGGAGGGATGATGCTCCGATTTTAGTTACAATTTCTTGACCATGACCTTAGGGACAATGTTCTCGTTACTCCCACTGTCAATGATCACATCATAGACTTTTCGATTCTCTGTATGCCTTGTTCAAAAGATGTTGTGTCACTATGAATGTACTTCCTTCCTTAGTGCATACAATAGTCGCCCCACGACTAGCGACTCACTATGATCCTACAGAACCCCATCCGCTTCATCATCTTTGCCACCTGTTGCATGCTCTAACTTATCATCTCTCGGGTCTTCTTCTGTGTTCTCAGCACCACCATCATTAATGGTAAGGTTTGCCACTTTTCATTGAGGGCAAGTGTTTGATAAGTGATTTGGTTAGCCACATCAATAATAATGGTCAGGTTATGGCTAACCATAGGGGTTAGGGATCTTACTCAGACCGATAATGGTGGTTATTGTGTCTTTGAAGTCTTGCTTGTCCATTTCCCAGCTCTCGATTTACGGGTATAAGAGATTGAGGTCGTCCAACTACAGGTTCTTTCCCCTTGATCGGTGGAGCTCCTTGTAAAGGACTCACCGCAGCTACCCTAATAGTAGGATAGGTCCGTGTGTTAGTGTGCTCGAGCTACACTTCCACCCGGGTGGCCAACTTAATCACTTCATTCATTGTCCAAATAGGTTTCATCTAAACCCGATCTTGGTTGCAACATGCAATTCATCATTAAATCGACTTGCTGAGATTCAGTTTCAACCAAATCATTTTGTGCAGCCAAGCAATAAAATTCTTTAGCGTAATCTCTCACTGACTGACTACCCTGCCGATAATTTTGGTATCATTCAAACAATGCCTAATCATGATACTTGGGGAGGAATCGTGTGCGCAACAACTACTTTATCTGCTCCCATATGTGGATTGGTGCTTTTATTTGTCTTGTCTATGCAATCTGAAGTTTCTCCCACCAAGCCAAATCTCCGACATTCAACTTATAAGCCACAAGCTTAACCTTCTTCTCTTCAGTGAAATCCATGTAGTCAAAGAAGAATTTGACTTCAAGCAGCCAATCGAGGAAGTCCTCAATGTGGAGTTGGTTGTTAAAGCTACAGAGGTAGATTTTCATCCAAAAGTCTCAATCCGTCCGATCTACCTGATCGCTACCTTGTCCTAGATGTTGGATGATCATGTCATTGATCTCCTCATCGTTGGATCTCACTTCCTCAGGCATGATCCTGCAATTCACTGTTAGCGTTGTCATGCGGTTGGTGCGATTACGAATTTCAGCACCTCCCGGGGTGAATCAATACCATGAACACAGAGCTGCCCTAAGGTCTCAATCATGCGATCAATGACAACCTGCAGCCCTTGCATGACTTGTTGATTCTTTAGTTGTGCTGCTTCAAAAACCGCTACTATTGAAGGAAAATTCCATGGAGCATCATCCATGAGAATGTTGTCTAACCCATCGTTAAAAGCCATAGATCTAAGGAGAAAGGCTCCCTCAAATACCAACTAATATGGGGAAGGACGTGATGACGACGATCACCATCTTCCTTAGAGAATAACTACTCCGAATCCATGGAGCTCTCCGTACTCCTCACAAAGCTTCCTCGAATCCAAGAGGGATAAAAGCAGGAATAATTCCTAATAAATTAGAAATAATTTGATTGATTATAAAAAATGAAATTACAACCCTTTAAATAATGATCTCAATCCTAGAAAGGAATTTTAGACTTAGACTCCAACTTAAACACCTTAAAAACATGACTTACTATAAATAGTAAACTTACTATTTATAGACGACCTCTATTTCTACTAGACTTAATGTGCTTCTACTAAAATTAGTAAGTGTCCAATTTTGACCAACCACTTTATTCCCTTAACTTTTCTAAGCCATTTTCATGTTGGCCATGACTTCTATAACTCAAAGGATCAAGAGTTATACTTGAATTAAAACTTACTATTTGTAGTAAAAATGAAATTAAATGAGACTTTTGATCATCGATCTGATGGAATCTCACAAATTTGATGTGCAGAACCTAGTGTTGAAGCATTGGTTGGATTAAGTAGCTTCTCCTACCCCAAAATCATATATAATATGTCGAAAAACTCATCATGGATTGAGAGATACAACTGATTTAAGATTTTGATGGTCCACATCATTTCCACCTCCTGGTCCATCTTTCCCATGAAAGTGGCTCTACATCAAATAGCAATTGAAATTTTGTGATTATCTAACAAGATACCACAACATGTGGAAGCTTGTGAAGCTTAGAATTATGGCTAAGTCCTAGAGGGAGGCGAATCAGACCTCTTAAAATTATTTACCGATTAATGCAATTTATGCCACAAGGATAATTGGGTCCAAGAACATAAAAGATACAACTAATGTGCAAAGAATTTATGATGAGAGATAGAAAAATACCAATTGTGTGTACTCTAATCTAAGTACCTACCACACAATCTATTTCATGAATTCATATAAACAATTCATCCACAAGAATAAATATAATTGCATCGACATAAATAATCGTAAACACAAGAATGTATAGTGGTTTGGTTAAATACATACTTCACTCCCAACTAACGCACTCAAACTTGAGTGTATCAGATTTTAATACCTCAATGGTTTTCTATAAATTCACCATTCACATTGTAATGGTATTCGATAAGTTCACCACAAACCTACACATATGCACCCATTGTAATGACCTAGATAAAATTTAACCAACTTATACATGCATGCACGTACCAAAGCAAACCACACACACTATACACCATTCACATGTCGCACACATGTGACACACATGCGAAAGAGAAGAAGAAATAAATAGATATAAATACAAGTAAAAAAGAAAAAAATGTGTGAAACATGGGAAATCTAGCATTTCAAACACTACCTATATGGACTATTCAAATATTCTGGTACTCACATTTATCATCTAGTCAATGTATTCTCACATCAATCTAAACCATTAAAAGAGTTCAATCCCTGACCTACTTCCCAATAGAAGGTCAAACCAATCAAAACCATCCAGTGGTGACCCATATCATCTGGACTATTGAATTGGAATCTGCCATATGGAGTGTCCATCTAAAAATCTAAACCATTCATTATCTAAATTATCTAAGCGTACATCTAATGAACGTTATTCTGACATCAGATCTTGCTTATGTGCACATTATTTTAGATAGATGTAGAGGTATTAGCATGAGAGGTGACAACGTAGGTTGGAACTTTTTAGTATTAGTATTAAATATAGTAATGAAATTAGTATTTAATATAAGAGTTTTTTAAAAAAAATATTTTTTCATGCACGAAACACCAAGACTCATATTTTTCTTCACATATGAAGCATGTGCATGCACATTTATGACATATGTCCTATAAATAGGGTTTACCCATGAGCTTACGGCATGAGTGTGGGTCCAGTAGAGTTTGAGTGTAGGCTCACCTTTAGAATCATAAAACAATAGTCATTGTGTGCATGGTGCATAGGTGTGAGTCAACCAAGACTCGATTTTAGACATTGTGCACATTAAGTGTATACGTCACATTTGCACTGCATAAGGTTTGGTCCACTACTTAAAATTAAGTAGGCGATCTTAACTTGAAGTTTAAAATTTTCAGCCTATTATTATGTCAGCTTATTCTAAATTTTAATAGTAATATTGCTTAGATCAATTATCTATGTGATTGATCTTTTATTTAAAATTTATTTAATTATTTAACTTAATTATTAAAATTTTGAAATATACCTTAAAACAGTTGTTGAATTAAATCGATTTTATTTATAGTAAAATTTTAATTTAATATTACATTATATATAAAAAAATGAATCTTAATTAGCTTAAAATATAATATAACTTAATTAATAAATTATTAAAAGTATAATTTGATTTAATTTTTAATCTAATTTTAATTCTAAACTTTTAGAAATTAAAATTTTAAATAAATTTTGCTATTAAAATAATCAAATTCATCAGCTTTGGAATTTATTGAAAAAATTAGATTATAATTTGATTTATTTAAATCAATTACATCCAAAGTTAAATTTAAATATAAACTATTTCATTAACTGTAAAAATATTTGATTTATATAAATTTATTAAATTTTAATTAATATCAGAACAATCAAAAATTTTATTTGTTAAGTTTATGTCATAATAATTTTAAATTTAGAATTTAGTGAATAATAATAATAATAATTTTTTTTATGCTAATATGATTTATTGTATTTAATATTATTTTTTAATGATTTAATTAAAGTTATAATTTAAAATAAAATTTCTTGTACATTATCAAATCTCAGTAATTCCAAAATTTAATAAAAAATTATTTTATTTAAGAATTTTAATTATTAAAGTTGCAATGAAATTATATCCAAAAATTTTAATTAGAAAATAAATTTATATTGTTGATATTGTTGATAATTCAGTAATTATTAATTCTTATAATAATTTCTAAATGTAGTAAAAGCACATGAATAAATCAATGATAGCCTTATGTTGATATTTTTTATTGTGAAAAATAATTCATATTACATGCATGCCTAGTATTCATTGAACATTGATATTAATATGTTAGATGTAATGTAAGAAAGTAGGGAGATCGTGTCTCTTGGGTGTAAGGCCCTAAAGTCTGTAAGAATGGCAATTGTGTCCCTTGGATGAAAGACCTCAAAAACCATTGGATCCTTTGGAGTCTCTTTTGTGTACGACATATGAGTATAATGTACGTGGACATACGTTAGAGGTACAACTGGAGTAATAGTCTGACCAACTAATGTATAAATGGGTCTCTCACCAAGGGGTACCGGTGTGTGGGCGTTAATGTAACGTGGTCATCCACTTCGGTATGGTGTTATAAGCAATGACAAATATTGTTTATGGAAATTCATGGAAAGCATCGCATACATAACATATTTATGATTTTAGTGCTTAAATTCATGTTCTTTTATTATCAGTATTCTGTTTTTTTTTTCCCTCTTGTTTATAAAATTTTTGATATAATTGGAACATTTTAAATTTTGGGTAAGAAATGACCCTTCCGGACTGTTATGCTCACTCTACTATTAAAAAAAAAAATACACAGCTATAGAGATTGAATATTACGAGCAGGCGGGCCTCTACTATTAGTTTTTACTTTTATAAAAAAAAAAAAATTAGGTTTAGTTTAAATTTCAATTCATTGTTTATTCTTTAAGTTTAGTTTAAATTCCAAATTTCGATGTAGAAAAAAAAAACTATCAAGAGATTTGGATTTAATAAACATTATATTATTTTAACAATATTTTCCTTTTATATGACTCTGAATATCTATTAAATTTGATGGAATCACGTGGATTGTAATAACTATCGATATATTAAAACTCACAAACTTAGGATTTAGGTCTCGAATACCCTATTCAGGTACTTGAAGGTCAGGACGTGACACCCATATTAGTGTCTCCTTCAGAGACTCATATGGTTTTGTATAAGCTAACAAAAAACCTACATGTACGCACCCATGTCGGTGGCTTCCTCAGAGACTTCAATGGTTTGTATAGGCTCATCAATAACCTTTGATCAGTCCTCTAGAAGAACAATACTTTGTACGTTCCAAACGGAAATGGTCCTACACAAGGACTTATGTATACTCCTATAAAAGGTAGTCCTACACAAGAACCTGTTTGATTTTGGGTTTCAAACTTTATAAACTCTTAACTTAAACTCTTACTAGTTTGAATGAGCCCCATTAATAATGCCTTCTTGATATGTTCTATCAATTTTGATGTGGCTTCTTTTTTACTCCTCCGATCTTTGATACAGATCTTCTCAGCTCTTACGATCGACTCCTTACTTAGATCTTTATATTGAGAGTGCTAAAGAATGGGAGAATGTGCTGGTTAAATCTCCTACAACTAATGATATTGTTAGTTTCAATTTGGAAATTCACCTAGATAGGCAATCTAGAGGATAATAGATAGGAGTTTACCTATGGAATTAGTGCCTAACCTCTAGATAATGTAAGAGAACATATACATCTTCAAATGGAGCTTAGAATGCTCATTAGAGTGATGAATCACAAGGAAGATGACATGAATCTCTGTGGATTAGAATCTAGTAGTAAAAGAGAGTAGTTGTATGCATAAGGCCTTTAAAACCATAAAAATCATCTTTTCTTACAAAGGTCCAAGTGCCCATTTTATAAGAAAAAGACTAACGAATCTTTAACGGCTAGTTTCAAATTGATCAAGTACACCTTCGATTCGATCGAACAATTTCTGATTTAACTGTTTTACTTACTAGACAATTTTAGCCACTTTCAGTTTGACTTTCATGAATTCGATCAACAGTCCATCGCTTTGAGTCGATTCGACTGTAGTACTTTTGATTCGATCTATAGTTTGTTGATTCGACTATAGTATTTTTATTCGATATAGAGTTAAATTTACAAATCCTCTGGTCCTCTAAAAACCTTGATGATTAAAATTAAATTGATTCCTAAGGCTTGGGATGATAAAATAAGGTTTTTCAATTTTAAGTATATCATTTAGAGGTAGGTTATCTTGGTACTAAGGGGGCCTAGGGCTAGGTTCACCATTGCACATTATTTTACTTGTGTCTTCAAGCCTTGATGTTGCAAGTCTTCAAGTCTTTGGTTGTCTTTTAATCTTTCAATGGGGACTCAACCGACTTAAGACATACTAGCACATGTTATTGACAAACCGAGGCATTAACAATATCTCCCTTTGTCAATTACGTGACAAAACCTAAACTAGATCCTATAATGGTGCATATCACCAATAACAAACTAAAACAACTCAAAATATTACAACAATTTACAACATAAATACAAAAATGACATGCGGACACACTGTAATGCTTTTTGTTGAGGGTCAAATATTACATATTAGACCCTAGCTTTTACTTGATTTTACGTACATGATAATGCTCAACGCTTTATTTTAATCATGTTTGTGTTGCAAGGTGAATTTAGGAGCTTGGACAGAAAAAGGGTACTAAAGGCATGGATTTGATGCTCACAAATCACCAAGGCAAGGGACGGATCCTAGGAGACTGAGATTGAAGAATTTACATGCCAAAGATCTGAGAAAATCAAGACATTAAGAATAAAGAGGCTTGAAAATCATCTTGAATGCAAGATCACAGGGTTCCCACCATCTATTTGGCTCAAAACTTTATATCTGACTCGAGGACCCTAAATTAACTGTACACATCAAAATTCAGCCCTTGGATCCCTTTGGAAGTGGCCCGATGGACAAATCAGCCCATAAATCATCGATCTAAGGCCCACCTGATCTCTAGATATGCCTCAATTTCGGTCTCAAACCCTTAAATTAGATGAGAAAAGGGATGGAAGGAACAGATTCCTCACGAACATCATGATCGACCCCACATGGGGATGCACGCGCACATAATGCATGTACATCTGACCAAGGATCCGGTCAAAGAACCTTTGACCCGACCCTTCTTACGTTTTCGCTACAAAGAACGAACGACCATTTGCTATGAAGCTTTGTGGCCCATCATCATCGCCCGTTCGGATGATCTAAACCATCCATTCAGTCCAGGGGGTCCACGACCATAGCCACGAAGACTTTTTGGTCCCATGCATGCACGCACAGGCAGATCGCCATCAAACACGGGATGAATGGTGAGAAGATTCAATCATTTGGGTCACATTAAACTCAAGCAAAAGTACCCATTCCCGACTAGTTTTTCGCCAGGAATCTAATAGCCAGGGTGAATTTTCTCAAAAACATTACTGTGGGGCCCACCGAGCATCCCACGCAGCCCGTGTACAAGAAGCCTTTGTCCAGGAGAAAATCAAACATTCCGTCCGTTGTGCGACCATGGTGGCGGTTAGATCAGTGATCCAAACTGTCCAAATTCTTCCCATGGGGCAATTGACCACCACTAAGGAGACTGAACTGGACAGATGACGCGCTCGGGTCTTCCCCATCCCAAAAACCACTGCAAATACAAGTGCTTTTTACGTTTTCTCTACAAAAGAGGCTGGCTGCGTAAAGCCTACGCTGACTACAACCCAGTCGCCTATCTCCACGCTGTTATAAAGAGAAAGAGAGAGACGTGGAGAGGATTTATCTTTAGGACGTGGAGTAGAGAGAGAGAGAGGAGAGAGAGAGAGAGAGAGAGAGAGAGAGAGAGAGAGAGAGAGAGAGAGACTGTGGACGGCATAAAGAGTTTTTTTTCTTCCTTTTCTTCTCTACTTATTTATTTATTTTCTTAAAGAGATTTTAGTCCATCATGTCCATGATAGGCTAAGCCTCTTACCTAGGGCTAAGAGGTGAAGCTTGTAGTGTAATGGGAGACTTTTTCTTTATGCCTTTTTATTCATGTTTAAACTAAACTGATATTACTTCTAGTTTAATTATAAGGAATGTCTTTAGTTTTTAATGGTTTGTTGTGACTTAAATTACAATGAATTTTTTATATGTTTGAGCATATTTTTTTCATTATTGTGATTATGAAGGTAGGAGGCCCTGTTGTTCACCATCGTCTCCAGGACATGGTTGGATGATGGAATCCTTCCTAACATTCATAACTCTCTTAGGTTGTGGATTGGGTGCATTCTATTGTTTGCTTTGCCACATGGGCATGGCCTTATGATGGAATCAATTTTAATTCTTATAATTGTAAGTGTTATAGCTGCTAGCCCTTTTTGTTGTCAAATTTGTGGTGCCAAAGACATTGTTTGTATCTTGTTACGAAGCTTGCATATGTGAAGAACAAAGCTCTACTCAACATCAGCTTCAATAGACATGTACTTTTCACAAGTCAAGTATAATTCAAGAGAAGCTTTCAAGTTCAAGCTACACCAAAATCTCAAGCTTCATTATTCTCAATAGTCACGCATTTTCAAGTTTCAATGTCCTTACTTCATAATTGAGGTATGACTGACCGTAGGTTAAACCTTAGAGTAAGTCATTTTGGATACATAACTCATATATTTTATATAAGTGAGTTTGGTCTGTTCTAAGACTAGTCCTAAGTCTTGCTCGACTAGTCCTAATACTGCTTCGACCTGTCTAAGAATTTTCTAGATCAGTTGTAAGTTTATTGCAAAATTTAAAAATTTTCTGTTAGGCTTCGACCAGTCCTGAAGTCTGTTCAACTAATCGTATGAACAGTGTTGATTAATTCTTCGACCAGTCGTGGCCCTACAACTCAAACTTCAGCGTTGAAATTCGACTACCTTCGACTAGTCGTGGGAGACCTTCGACCAGTCGTAGGAGACCCACGACCAGTCGCAACTGACCTACGACCAGTCGTGAAACCGCCAAATCTTATCGTGCCCGAAATTTTAAATATCCGTTGGTTCTACGACCAGTTGTTGATCTTTTTGGACCAGTCCAAGACTTGATTTTCTCACCTATAAATAGAGCACAAATCTCAGAATAATTAACACAATTCATGCTAATTTAATTCAGCCTTCTGAGAGATAAGTTTGTGCTCCATTTAAGCTAAGTGTGCATATTTAATATTCTTTTTCTTTAGCTTTGTTAATTGATTTTATTTCTTGTATTCCAATCTAATCAGAAAAAGAGGAAGTTTTATTTTTCTTTTTCTGAAATCAAAATCAATTAGAGCTAACCCATTTGATTTAATTTAAAATCTGTCAGAACTTAGAACCATTGTAAAGTGAGTATTGGACATTGAACTTGGACATTCAAATCTCTACTCCGATTTGGTTCTTCTGGGCTACTACAACTAAGGAGAAATCCAAGTATTTTAGGTTTATGTAATCTACTTTCTTTTGGTTTACTTTTGAGATTTTCCAAAAAAATCTCATTCTATTTGTTATCTGAGGAGAGCCAGAAAAACTCAGAAGTGGGGTTTTTTAATTGTGTAAGCCCACGGAGAAAGACACAATTGTGAAGGTTTTGGGTGAACCTGAAAAACCTATTTTGATAGTGAATGCTAATATTAACTGTATGAGGATATTAGGAGTGGAGTAGCTATGTGGCTGTTTATTAACAGTTGGTGTGCACACAAGCGAACCATTATAATCCTTTGTATTTTGTGGTTTTGTGATTTATATTTTATATTCTTCAGTATTCATTTATGGGATATATATGTGGATGTGAATGTTGTAATCATTTTAATTCAAGCATTGAGGGAATGTTGATTTCTTTAAGATTCAGTTTCATTATTTGTTCTAGTAAGGTTGCCCTGCCATTCTTATGGTGTATGGTTGTCCTTAGAACAATCAATATTTGAGATTGCATTTTATTCTTCAGTACAGTTTGAATTTATTCATTCATTTATTTATTCCTCTTCAGTTTGAGTTCTTGATATAAAGACCTTTCTAGAAATAAGATTGTCCTACCACAAACCCTTGATTTTTGGTGTAAGGTTGTCCTTAGAACAACATTTGTATCAACCTCTCAAGACTTGAATTTTGAAGGTGCCTTTCATTTCAGCAGTGTGAATTGAATTTCTTTATTTGGGTATCTTTTTAATTTGATTCCGCTGTATTTATTCTTAAATTTGGCATAGTCCTATTCCCCCACCCCCTTCTCGGACATATAGCTTGGTCATTTCAAGTGGTATCAGAGCATAATAGCTTTCTTTTAATTCTTTATTCTTGGATTTATTTCCTGAGCTAACAATCTAAGCTATATATATATATATATATATATATATATATATATATAAGATGTCAAATTTTGATAACCTTTCGGTCACTAAGCTTCCACCTTTCGATGGAACCAATTATGCCTATTGGAAATCCAGGATGAGGATCTTCCTTAAATCCATGGATGAAAGTGTGTGGCTAGCCACAGTGAATGAATGGACCCCTCCTACCACTGAAGTAACTGGGTTTGATGGTTCAAAATCAATGAGAATAACACATTATTTCTCCTGGACCACACTTCAGAAAAGTGAGAGTAGTGCAAATGCTAAAGCTTTAAATGCAATTACTTGTGCACTATCACCTGGTGAATTCAAAAGAATTATATCCTGTGATTTTGTAAAATAAGCTTGGGATATGTCACGCCCCAGACTCGGTAACCGAACCTCACAAGGAACCCGATGACCGGTTCTGGCCGCAACAGCCTCCGTAGTACCCCATTCTCGGCTCCTGAGGCAGGTTCCAATCCTGGGATCCTACAAGGAGGATTTTTATAACAATGTAATCATCTTCAATACGAGCATACCCAAGATCACAGTAAGTAAATCTGAGAATAACAAAGGCACACATCACAAAATCCACTATGAATTTAAACTTTTACAAGCTTACATCAGGTTCAAAAGGACATACATAAGATAACAAAAGAAAGAAGGAAGAGAATCTGTAACACTGGATCCTCAGATTGCGCACCTATCCAAGCTCCGCTACTAAGACGCTAAATTACGATCACCTGCACGCATCAATCGTGCATAAGATTATACAAAGCTTAGAGGGTGGTGAAAGTATGTGACAATGGTGCTCAGAAGAAGATAGAGAATGCAAAAAGGGGGTCATGATCAATATTAATACCACTAGCCTTATCAAGGCTATCATGAACATAAGAAGCTATACCAAGGCAGTATGATAATGTAGGAATCCATACCAAGGCTATATAGTGCAATGAGTAATGTAATGTAATGAGTAATGGGCGCCATGCCAAGGTGATGCATTATGAGGCTTACACAGCCGATGCAAATGCAATGCGAAGTAATATCAGTGCTCAAATCCAATCCACATATCAAGTACATTTTCATCATAAGAAAATCACCGGGGTCCATTACACTGCTGATGACTGCCGCTCTACAGACCCCGCATAGTCAAAAGAGCGTAAGAGACCTCATTACCTGCCTGTGGACAGTCAATCACCAGCAAGGCCTGAAGGTAGCGGACCCATTCACGAACTGATCAGACTCAGCCTAGCAGTACCCTCTTACATCAAGCGAGTAAGGCCACACCCCTATCCAACCGACTACACGAAAGTGGGAGTCACGGCCTAACGGTATAAGGCCCTCGTGCGCTCATATATACCACTCGGTCACGGCACTGGAGCAGATCCTTGGTACCATGGAAGTTTTAAAAATTTCACCCATGGGCATCCTATGCACCCGGTATGCTCAAGTAATATTTTCGGTGTCTAAACATGGTCATCCACGATGTATTTGTGGAGGCCACAACCCTGATGAAGCAAGGGCGATAATGCTCATATGCTATACAATGTCAGATGCATGAATAACACAATCAACCATGCATCAATCCCAAGCAACCAACGTGCTCAAGAGGGGATACAACGTCCCTCAGGGAAAGTATCATGCAATGACCAATGACACAATATGACCACACACACATAGTGTCAACCAAGCATACAATGATGTACATGGGCCATGAAGATGGGTCTAGACACATTATGCAGCGATATGCAAAGTAGTACACTCCTCCTATCCAAGAAGGGGCCGAGACTAGGTACTTAGACAATATCCTTAAGGAATCCAACCTCTAGTGGGGGCCCATTTACCTGGGGTAGCCCACGAGACTAAGCATACAAACTATGTGTCTAAGTAATACAGAAGTGAGTCTAGCAAGAGTTTAAGATGAGCATCTAATCACTTTTAGATATAACCGGGCCTAGAGGGGTCCATAATGGAGACATTTAACCGTCATTCCCCAAAAAGGCATATCAACCATAAACTATATGGATAGAAGGCCCACGGCCTACATTTAGATAAAAGCACAGGTAACCACATACATATATATTCCTCATATAAGTCATGAGAAAAGGATATAATAGCACCTTTAACAACATGGGCCCCAAGAGGGAAATCAAGGCCCAAGGCTCAATTTTCAATAGCCATAGAATCCATGCATTAAGTTGGACTTGGTGGGCAGCCTGCGTACACAATATACGGCCTGAAAATAAGTTTAAGTTTGGAGGAAATGTACCCAACTACATCAGCTCAATAACTAGCAAATTAAGTGGGTAACCAAGGGCCCAATACTATCCTTACCTTAACCCACAAGTCCATCAAAATGGTGAAAGTCGGACCAATATATGGTTGGGCTAAGCTAGGACGTTCCAACCCACTCTGGGCCAATGGGATGCCTTAAAAATCTGATCTAAGATGGGATCCTCATGTGATCACTAAAGGTGACCCAAAAGAATGCATTGATTAAGCCCAAAGATTATAAGAAAATATAAGCATGTAACACGTATACAAGTTCTCAATATGGTGGGCCCCACATCCAAACAAAGTTTTAACTATACAATTTTAATTTAAGGCCCTTTGATAAACTTTTGGCCCGTTTGACTTCCTGGGCCTAGTAAGGTCCAGAAATTAGTCAAATAATCTCATGAAGGTCAACAATACTCACAGGAGGCCCCACCAGATGGAGGGTGTGCATAAATCATGAAAAGGTCAAGTGGGCCTGCTAATGGACTGGGAGTCCAGCAGCAACCCAAGGCAGAGAGTGTTTCCATGATCGGACAATCCAAGGCTTAGACAGCCTGGACCAAACATGTGTTGAGGTAGACTCCACATGCATCCATATTTAGCCTCAAATAAACAGTCAAGGGTCTATGGTGGGCCTTTAACTATTCATAGAGGAACCCATGGGCCTACCCTAGGATCACTCAGGAGGACATCCAACCTCAACTGGTTTCCAAGAGATAGCCCGCCACTACTCGTATAATGTAAGGTCTAAAGCCCAAGCAATACATGACCTAATGGGCCATACACCAAGCCCGACTCATAGGCCATATAGTGGGCCCTCAAGTAAGGTTTGAGCCCAACCATAAAGGCCATAATTCCACATATTGTGGTGGGCTTCATGGGCAGCCCAATAATTCATTTACATGGCAAGTTTCACATTTAACACAAGTGAGTTGGGCCTCACTTTTGGCCCAAGTACAGGGTCAGTTTAGAGGCAGCCAATGGCCCAACTTCTTGTGTATAATTGCCCCTAAGCCCATCACAATAGATAGGAGAGTACAGGCCTAAGATCAATGGGCCTATCCAAAAGAATTGAGTCCAAAAGGCCTACTTGCTAATATAAACATGCATATACTATATCACATAATAGGCCCCAAAGAAATGGCCCAAAATAAAAGCCATCCAATTCATACATTATAGTGGACTTGAGGGCAGCCCATAAGCCTAAGAATACACATGGGCAAGGTCTATACTGACAATGTGGGCCTTACCACATCAGCTCAAAGATTTAGCAAGGCCCTCCACAATATACATTTATGTGGGCCTCGCAAGTCAACCCACAATTAAGCATTTTATGACGGCATCAAGGCTAATAAATACATAAGATCAGCTTGTAGATGGCCCATTGGGCCCGTAAATCAATAAGGTTAGCCCTTGCATAATCTTGGGCTCAAGAAAGAAGTTTTCGGCCCATTGAGCCTATAAAACTATTAAAAATTCTGGTTAAGGCTAGCCCACAAAACCACCACAAAGGTGGGCCTCAAGGGGGCACTCATTAAGCCCAAAATATCTAAGGAAGGAAAGCAAGGAGTGTATGTAACACTCTCTCAAATCTGGTGTGCCACAATAGTTCCTAAACAATCAACCATGTAGCAAATTTTGGGCCCCTGCTGGAATTCTAGCCCACCCATTTCCTGGGCCTGCTGGAGTCCAGAAATTTATTTAATTTGGATGGGTTATTGACCCATGGAGATCCACATATATCACAGTGGGCCCCACCAGATAAGAAGGGAGATATACAACACTTACTTCAAGTGGGCCATGCCATTAGAATGCAGGCCTAGCAACCCAAGGTAAGGGTGTGCCTGGGTATTTGACCCAAAACTGGTCCAAATTACAAGCCACACCACGGTCGGTACAGAGGCCCGATGGCCCTAAAAATTTATAGGGTGGTCCTTCCATGGGTATAACACACCCCCATAAAATTTTATAATTTTTAGATATTTAAAAATATTTTAATTAATTCAAATAATACAATCTATCCTAAAACTTGGACTGATCTAGACACCATATAATAGTGGGCCGGTCCAGCCACCACCATGGTGTGTACAGGTGTCTAATGGCTCCAAAATTTTTTAGGTAGGTCCTAACATGATTTTAACACATCTCTATAAATTTTTATAATTTTTAGACACTCAAAAGTATTTTAATAAATTTTAAGAATGTAATCTGTCCAGGGTGAACTATTGCTGGACTATAATTGTCTTGAATTTGGGCCATCCAATGGGTGAGTTCTGGGCCTCCAAAATCCCTGAAATTTGGACCCATGGTCTCTAATCAAGCATACAACAATTTTGGACCGAAAAATATGGCCTAACTTCTTAGAAAATATTTTTAGAATTTTATTCTTTTAGGACTATGCTGCTGGACTGAACAGTAGAAATTTCTTGCAGTCTAGTATGTTGGCCCACCCTTTTGGATGCCTAAATGAGATCCCTTGGTCTTGAAATTGTGTAGGTAGGCTCTAATATGGGTGGGACACCTCCCTACAAAAATTTAGAATTTTTGGGAAAGTAAAAATATTTTATTTAACCCCTGCAATCTGTGTACAGATAAGTATTCATGAAGAAATCTACAGCTAAAAAAATATTGCTGGAAATGTGACTGTCCGTATGTTTGGGACCACATGAGGTGGGCCTGGACCCACCCAAACCCTTGTAAAATTGGAAAAAAAGTGTTCCTACATCTGGATAATAAGTGGGGTCCACTGGGGTGGTTCACTTATTCTAGAAACTCAGGTAAAAATGCTCATTTCTAACTTATAGTGTTGCTGAACTGTCCAGAAATTTCTGGACAGTTAGCCCACTTTGGCCCATCCCATGGGTCTCAATCATGAGGAAAATGGTGTGGACCCCATTCCACATCAAAGTGGGGTCCATGCACTGCAAAATCCTCAAAAAAAGTTAAGAGAAAAGGGCATGTAAACAGATCCAAACATTAGCTCAAAAGTCATGTTCCAACTAGGCCTGGAATCTGGACAACAACATATGTTGTCCATACTTCAGCGCATATAAATTAATAAAAAGGTTTATGGCCCTGATTCAACATGTGGGGTCCACCTTCATGGGTTAACAAAATTTCAGACCCATGAGTTCACTCAGACCTCCATGAAAATGTCATTTTAGAGGTTACCCAAATCATGCATGCATGGTGGGCTTGGACATCTAGTCAAAGTGGGCTTGGACTTCCCATCTAGCTAAGGGTCTGAGATGTTGCTGACCTCTCCTTGGTTGGCTACACATCATCAGAATACACAGAAAAAAAAAAGAGAGGGAAAGGGAGAAGGAAGAAGCAATCGGCCATTGGTGGAAGGTCGGAAGGTCCGCCACTAATGGACCTTCCACTCCACAATCTACACCATCCACCATGTATATACTTACATGCAAACTATTATGTATCAAGATAATTTGTTGGAGGGTAGGGACACCCTCTCTACATGCATGCAAAGGCCTAGATGGCCTATGAGATGCAAGAATAAAGGAGAATGCATCATGGAGGGTCCATGGAGAATGGCCCACCATGGAAGGGAATGAGTAGGATCTAGGCCCATGGCCTTCATCCTAGGAGCCGTATAGGACCTCCACCATGGATTGGTGGGTCCTACATGCTTCCATGCATGTAATAAAAGGGAAGGAAGAAAGGAAAGAAGAAGAAGCACCCACCTAGATCAACCTTGAAATTTACATCACCGTCATCTAGAGGCTCCAAGTAACATGGATCAATGGCTAAGATCAAATGAGAAGGGGTAGATGAAGAGGTATTTTAGGGAGAAGGGGCTGAAATGGAGGGAAGATGGGCTGGAGAAATGGAGGGGAGTTGCTAGGGAAGAAGAGAAGAGAGAGAGAAATGAGAAGAAAAGAGAGATAGTAATGATTTATTTGTAAGAAAAGAAATGATTACCTTAGGGAGGAGAAACCAAAGTTGCTAGGGGTAGGGTAAGTCTCTTGGTGGTGTTTGTGGTTGGTGGTGTTAGTTATGGATCTTTGTGTAGTATGTGGGTAGTGTACCTTAAAACTTGTGCCAAGGGAGGTGGTGGTCCACACAAGCATTCAACCTAAGTGGGCCACATGATCAATGGTCATATAATGAAATCTACACAACTTTTTATCTACATATCGGATGGACGCACAAGACGTGGTGTTGGAACCGCGGTGACGATACGGTCGCAATGGCATAGGTTTCAACTCGTTCCGAGTTGGGTCTCACAGGATATATTGGAAATGACACACGAGGGTACTTCAATTGTCAAGAAATCTAAGATACAAATCCTCACAACTAAATTTGAGAAAATACGTATGGAAGAAAATGAAATGTTCATGGACTTCTATACCAGATTGAATGACATTGTAAACTCTATGTGGGGTCTAATCGATAAAATTCTTGAAAGCAAAATATGTGCTAAAATATTACGTTCACTTCCTGAACGGTTCAATTCTAAAGTAACCGCAATCCAGGAACTTCGTGATACGGACAATATGAGGGTTGAGGAATTAGTTGGCTCATTACAAACTTATAAGTTAACCTTTAAAGCTCCAAAAGGTAAATCTATTGCCTTAAAAATATCTAAAAATGGTTTTCAAGAAAATGATTTAAACTCTGATTTAGAAAACTCTGAAGATGATATGTCCCTTTTGGCGAAAAATTTTTATAAGATTTTTAAAGGTAAAAAGAGGGTTGATCTTCAAAAAGCAAATGATAAAAAGAAAACTAAACCAAAATCTAGAAAATCATTAAAAGATAGTCAATGTTACAACTGTCATGAGTATGGGCATTTGGCTAACAAATGTCCTAATAAGGGCAAGTCGAAAAAGAAAAGTATAATGGCTACCTGGGATGAGTCCTCTGATTTTGAAGTCTCGTCTGAATCAGAAGATTCTGAAAATGAGTCAGACAGTGAATTTAAAGCCCTTATGACTCTAGCCAAATTCACTTTTTCAGATAATGATGATTCAACCAATGAAGAAAATCTGAATAGTGAATGTGAAAATGAAGATGATCTTCAAGATGCATACAATGCCCTATACAAGGGAAGTTGTAAAATTGCTGTGAAACTGAAACTTCAAAAAAAGAAATTTTCTAAACTTAAAGAATCGTATGAATCTCTTGTTTTAAAAAAGTCCCATATTTCAGATTGTTTTAAAAAGACAAAATGCGATTTGAATTTTAAAACCTCCCAGTTTGAAAATCTTAAATCTGAAAACAAACAATTAAAAAATGAAGTTTCTTCTCCCTTGAGTTTAAAGGAAACCTGAAAATTTGCCCAAGGTGATCCTAAAATAGAAAAACTCTTATCTGGACTAAGAAAATGTGATGATAAATCTAGTTTAGGCTATGATAAGAATGTTTCACCTAAACCAAAGAATACTCCTCCCAAATTCGTTAAGGGAGAGGCCTTAAACTCAAAAGGGGAAGAACAAATGTTTTCTAATGACTTTAAATCTTTTCAAAAACCTAAAGGCAATTATTTCAACTATAAGAAGCAAAACTAAAATCCTTTAGCTAAAAAGATAGTTGATTTGCTTAAGGAGCTTTTAAAGTCTAACTCAATAGGTCATATTTATAACTCTTACAAACGAAAGAAGACCAACTATCTACCTAAACCCAAAACAGTTATGAAATGGGTTCTAAAGGTCACCTGTCTGGTTACCCACATAGCTTTCAAAGCTACAAGTCATTCTAAGTGGTACCTAGGTAGTGGATGATCAAGGCATATGACTGGTGATAAAAGTTTATTCACTGATCTCAAAGACATGACTGATGGTTCAGTCACATTTGGTGATGGCAGTAACTGCAAGATTATGGGCCAAGGTATGGTTCAACTTTATAATCTTCCTTTGTTTAAAAATGTTTTATATGTTGAAGGACTGAAACATAATCTGCTAAGCATATCTCAAATATGCGACAATAACCATAGTGTAAGATTCTCTAATCAAAGCTGTGGGATTTTAAATAACAAAGGTTCAGTAATATTAACTGGACATAGAACATCTAAAAACTGCTATATTGTTAGCGAATCCAGCTCATCTAATCAATCATGTTATATGGTCCATACAGATGAGACTGATTTGTGGCACAAACATCTTGGACATGTACACTACCGAAACTTATATAAATTAAGAAAATGAGAACTAATAAGAGGTCTACCCAAAATTTAAAAAATAGATAAAATTTGTGACGAGTGCCAGATTGGCAAACAAAAAAAGAACTCATATAAAAAGGTGAATTCCAATGCCACTTCAAGACCACTCGAGTTTCTCCATATGGATCTTGTAGGACTTACTAGGACGAAAAGTCGAGGTGGCAAAATATATATCTTGGTAATAGTAGATGATTTTACTAGATATATATGGGTAGTCTTCTTAAGGGACAAATCAGAAATCCTTGAAGAAGTAAGAAAAGTTCTCAAAAGGATTCAAACTGAAAAAAGTTCTCACATAAGTAAGATTCGTAGTGATCATGGATCTGAATTTAAGAATAACGGTTTTGAGAAGTTCTGTAGTGACCAGAGAATATAACATGAATTCTCAGCGCCCAAAACTCCATAACAAAATAAAATTTGATCTTGGCATGTGCATTCTAAAATGATTATTTATGCCTATTTGTATTATATTGTATATATCTACTAGTTTAGATTTCAATTTTTATGAAAAATGTAGGAAATCAAAAGTTTGGCCGGTACTCGACCAGTCGTGAGTATACACGACCAGTCTTGCTACGACTGGTCGTACACATCCATGACCAATCATGAATGGCGTGAATCACTTAAAATTTGGGGAAAACACTTCATCTTCTTCATTTCCTCTTCACTCTCCAATGAGCCGACGCACGACTAGTCGAACCCATCATTCAAAACCTTCAAGGTTAGTGCTCCATTTGCATTTTTTCTAGATTACTTTTATTTATCCCTTGAAGTTGTCTATTTCAAAATTTATTGTGATTTGGAGTTTTTCTTTTGAAAAATCTGATTTGAGAAAACTTTCTTCTCGATCCTTTATAACTCCTTGTCTTCTTGAAATCCTTATTACAAATGGCTTCTAGAGAGAGAAAGACAACATCCCATGGTCCATCTTCCTCCAGATCAGCCCCTATCACTAAGCGTCATCTTCAGTCTTTCGAGGATGATCCGTCTTATGTTCGGGACATCAGATTGTGTAATGTTATTGTTGAACATCCTGTTGATATTAATCATGTTACTCCTTTTGTTATCCTTCTTATGATCCAAGCAGTAGGTTGGGATAATTTATTGCATTGGGGTGGGCCAGCATACTGGTCCATTACCCAGTCCATGTTCACTTGTATAAGTGAGTTTTCACTAGAAAATTTAAGTTTCAAAATAGCCACAAGAGAAGGACCATTTGACGTTGAGCGTCATTTGATTTCAGCTCTTATGCAAATTTCTGTAAATGATGAGGGCATTCTCATCCATACCTTAACTGAAAAGCCCTCAGAAACTGAAAAACATATGCTCACTAGAACCTTATGCAATTTGGTCGTTCAATGGATGCAGGGAATGCGCTCCCCTCAAGGTTTTTGTTACCCAAATATAGAGTTCTTCACAAGATTTTTGTATCCAACTTGTATCCTAGATCGGGTAATAAATCTGAATTGATATTCTCATGGTTTGAGTTCTTCATATTGTTGTTAGATGTGTTAATGTCTATTTACCATCCTTAATTTTTTATTCCATTATTCAATTTCACCTCCATCTAGGTCACAGTAACATTCCTTTTTCTTATCTTATGACTGTGTTAGCTACGCATATGTTAGTCGATATGCCTGTTAGAGAGGCCCCTATCCATCATCTTATATTTATCAATTCTAATATAAATAAGATGAAGCTGGCTTATCTTCCTAGTCAAGGTAATGATGATGATGGTGCAGAAGCTAGACATGAGGAAGAAGCAAGTGATCTTCCTCCTGATGACATTAACATGGATAATATTTTTGAAGAACTTGAATTTGACTTAGCTAATGATCCAGATTTTGAACCTTTGGAGTTTGATGCGCATTTAGGTGCATTGGAAGAAAAAGTTGAGAATATAAATGTTAAGATGGAAAACATGAATGTTGCCCATGATTTACAGTTTCAATATATGCACAAATATCTAAGGCGCTTAAACAAAGGCATGCATCAACTTGATCCTTCCATCCCTACTCCTTCATCTGGCTCAGATTAGCTCTTACTTTTCTTGTTGGATTGTAATAACTTTATTACTCTTGCGTTGGCTTAACTGGTTTTGCGATTGTAGCTATCTTTCACTTAGCTTAATTTATGAATTATGTGTGTTGCTTGTCTTGTTACCTCTCTTATATCTCCTTCTTTATTACTCCTTAGTCATCTGTTCTATGCTTCCTTTCTCCTATTGTGATAAAAAGGGGGGAGTATAGTGTCTAATGCATCCATGTTGAATATGGATGTCTAATGCTAGAATGTTGCCTATGTTATGAGGAGTAGCATTTTTTTCTATGATGTATGTTACTCAGGGGGGAGTATGTGTAGAGGTGAAATGTATGTTGAATATTGATTTGCAGGTTCATGTTATTAATGTGTGTTGGTTGAGAACAACCGATGCATGATTCTTTAATCAGATATTTTATTTTATGTAATATATCTTAAAAGTGTGTTTTGTCACTAATTTGAAAAAGGGAGAGATTGTAAGTGTTATAGCTGCTAGACCTTTTTATTGTCAAATTTCTGGTGCTAAAGACACTATTTGTATCTTGTTATGAAGCTTGCATATGTGAAGAACAAAGCTCTACTCAATATCAGCTTCGATAGACATGTACTGTTTACAAGTCAAGTATAATTCAAGATCAAGATGAAGCTTTCAAGTTCAAGATCTCAAGAAGCTTTCAAGTTTAAGCTACACCAAGATCTCAGGCTTCATTATTTTCAAAGGTCACTCGTCTTCAAGTTTCAATGTCCTTACTTCACAATTGAGGTATGAATGACTATAGTTTGAACCTTAAAGTAAGTCATTTTGGATACATAACTCATATATTTTATATAAGTGAGTTTAGTCTGTTATAAGACTAGTCCTGAGTCTTGCTCGACTAGTCCTAACACTACTTCGACCTGTCTAAGAATTTTCTGGATTAGTCGTAAGTTTGTTCCAAAATTTAAAAAAAAATTGTTAGGCTTCAACCAATCCTGGAGTCTGTTCGACTAGTCATATGAACAGTGTCGACTGATTCTTCGACCAGTCGTGGCCCTACGACTCAAACACCAGCGTTGAAATTTGACTACCTTCAACTAGTCATGGGAGACCTTCGACCATTCGTAGGAGACTAACGACCAGTCGTAGATGACTTACAACCAGTAGTGAAACTGTCAGATCTTATCGCGCCCAAAATTTTAAATATCCATTGGTTCTATGACCAGTCGTTGAGCTGTCTGGACCAGTCCAAGACGTGATTTACTCAACTATAAATAGAGCACGAATCTCAAAATAATTAACACAATTCATGCTAATTTAATTCGGCCTTCTGATAGATAAGTCTGTACTCCATTTAAGCTGTGTGCATATTTAATATTCTCTTTCTTTAGCTTTGTTAATTGATTTTATTTCTTGTATTCCAATCTAATCTAAAAAAGAGGAAGTTTTATTTTCCTTTTTTTGGAATTAAAATCAATTAGAGCTAGTCCATTGGATTTAATTTAAAATATGTTAGAACTTAGAACCATTATAAAGTGAGTATTGGACATTGAACTTGGACATTCAAATATCTACTCCGATTTGGTTCTTCTGGGCTGCTACAACGAAGGAGAAATCCAGGTATTTTAGATTTATGTAATCTACTTTCTTTTGGTTTACTTTTAAGATTTTTCAGAAAAATCTCATTGTATTGGTTATCTGAGGAGAGCTAGGAAAACTCAGAAGTGGATTTTTTTAATTGTGTAAACCCACGGAGAAAGACACAATTGTGAAGGTTTTGGGTGAACCTGGAAAACCTATTTTGATAGTGAACGCTAATATCCACTGTGTGAGGATATTAGGAGTGGAGTAGTTGTGTGGCTATTTATTAACAGTTGGTGTACACACAGGCGAACCACTATAATCGTTTAAAATTTACTTCTTGTTATTCCTTTATTGCTTTGAGATTCAGTTTCATTATTTGTTCTAGTAAGGTTGTCTTGCCATTCTTATGGTGTATTGTTGTCCTTAGAACAATCAATATTTGAGATTGCATTTTATTCTTCCGTATAGTTTGAATTTATTCATTCATTTATTTATTCCTCTTCAATTTGAGTTCTTGATACAAAGACCTTTCTAGAAATAAGGTTGTCCTACCATAAACCCTTAGTTTTTAGAGTAAGATTGTCCTTAGAACAACATTTGTTTCAACCTCTCAAGACTCAAATTTTGAGGGTGCCTTTCATTTCAGTAGTGTGAATTGAATTTCTTTATTTGGCTATCTTTTTAATTTGATTTCACTGTACTTATTCTTAAATTTGGCATAGTCCTATTCACCCCCGCCCCCCTCTAGGACATATAGCTTGGCCATTTCAATACCTCTTATCCATTGATAACTAGATCAAAGGATGTGCATAATTATTTTTGATGAATTATCTTCCATCTGGATGAAGATAGGACTCTGATTCCAATTGTGTTTATGAATCAAGCATAGATCTCCCTGATCTCTACAAGTGGATCCTTAGCACCCTAGTGTCCCACCTTTGAATTTTACAAGTTTTAGTTAAAGTAATTCACCATTATTCTCTTAAAATCTCCTGATTTAGATTTCATCTTCTTCTAATTCTAGTTCTAGTTACTTTCATAATACGTACAAGGTTCATTCCCTATAGATTCAACCTCGGTCTTACCGAGATTATTACTACATCGCGACCCTACTCTTGGGGTGTTGAACAAGTTTTTGGCGCCGTTGCCGGGGATTGACACTTGCATTTTTCTAAAATTAACTGGTTTAGAATTAGGTTAAGATTAGGGTTTTTCTAGGTTTATGGTTTTCCTTTTCGATTTTTAGAAACTAACCTAACTTTCCTATTTTGTAGGACCCTGATATAGACTTTCTAAATTGGTAATCTCTTTCTGATTTTTTTATTTTTAGGATTAGGGTTTTATTTTCTATTCTTAGAAACTTTCTAATTCTATGTTTTTCTTTTATTTTTAGAAACTAACTTAAACTTTCCTAATCAGTTTTAAAAACTTTCTATTTTCTATTTTTAGAAATTTTTCCTTTTTAGAAACTAGTTTACTTTCTATTTTTAGGAACTGGATTGTTTTATTTTGTTTTATAGGTTTTTTATTTAGGAATTTCTAATTTTGTAACTTCTTTCTAACTCTTTTCTCTTTCTTTTTAGATTTCTATTTCTTTTCTTCATTTTTAGGTTTAAGTTAAAATCTAGATTGACGGTTGTGAGTTTTTCCTGCTTAAGTGGGTCCATGACAACACTTGACGTCTCTTAACGGAAGGAGGATTGGTTGAGGGATTGACTATCCATCACAGGACTAAACACCGCTCAAGATCCCTAGAGTTAATTGAGGTTATGGTTGTAAATCAACTGGCCAATCAACCAGAAGGATTACCTCAACCTAGGGTTGGGGAAGTCCAAGATGAAAATGGGGTGCATCAAGCACCCCCACCTCGTACTTTATGAGATTATTTACAACTAATAGGGGTAAGCACACCCTCATGCATGGTTTTTCCAGAGAATACAGGACACGTGGATATCAAGCAAGGGGTGATCCAACTCCTTCCTAAATTTCATAGGCTTAAGTCAGAAAATGCATACTTACACCTGAAAGAGTTTGATGAGATCATAGCCACTTTATACTTTCTTAACGTGTCGAATGACATGGTCAGGCTGAAACTCTTTCCCTTTTCTTTGAAAGAGAAAGCTAAGATGTGGTTACATTTACTACGCCCTCGATCTATTGGCACAGGGAATGATATCATAAGGGAGTTCATAAAGAAATTTTTTTCACATCATAAAACAAACACCCTTAGAAAGTCAATCATGAACTTCGCCCAAAAGGAAGATGAAACATTATTCCAATGTTGGGAGTGGTTCAAGGATCTTGTCAGTTCATGCCCACGTTACAAATTTGAAACGTGGCACATTACACACTTCTTTCATGATCGTCTAACATCTTCCATGTGCCAATTGGTCAAGATAATGTGCAATGGGGAATTCATGAATAAAAATGTCGATGAAGTGTGGGACTACTTGGATAGATTTACTGAAAATGCACAATCATGGGACACATACCCAAAACCAAGAACCATGTATAGGCCGACTCAATTCAAGAAGGGGTGGAATGTATCTCCTAAAAGAGGACAATGATATCAATGTTAAAATGGCTTATCTCACTAGGAAAATCAAGGCCATGGAATTAAAGAAGGATAAGGATAAAGAAACTGTTTGCGGTATTTATCCTTGCAACGTTCACATAACTGAAAATTATCCAATAATACCTGCCTTTTAAGAGGTGTCGAATGAGCAATCTAATGTCCTGAACAATTACCAAAGACCTTTCAATGGATCTACCTGTAATACATACAATCCTGGCTAGAGAAATCATCCAAACTTCAATTGGAGGAATGGACAAACTGCTACCTCTCAAGGTTTCTTCGATCAAAATCCAAATCAAGGGAAACCTCAAGAAGAACCAGTTCAAAATTCCACACAAGAGCTTACTCAAGTACTACATAAACCTACAAAATTTATGCAAAAGATGGATTCACATATGACGGTTATAGAAAAGGGGATGCTTCCTACTCAACCTCTCCCCAATCCTAAACCGCAATATGAGATAAGTGATCTAAGCTCTTCAAATCAAATTGAACAAGCTAAGTCTATCATCACTCTTAGGAGTGAGAAGATAATTGACAAATCTATTCTGGTAAGGGCTGAAAAGCCTAGGGACCCGGAAGAGGACAATGATGATAGACCTAGTACAGCTCCACAAGAGTTAGAACCAGAACTTCAAGGGAAACCAGTTGCTCCATTTCCTCAACGATTGGTTGCACCAAAACCTCTCAACTCTCAGGACATTCTAGAGATGTTGAAACAAGTGAAGCTCAATATTCCTTGATGTCATAAAATAAATACCTTCATATGCCAAATTTCTGAAAGACTTGTGTACAACCAAAAGATGACAAAATATTCAAAAGAAAATCTTCTTAACTGAGAAAGTAAGTGTCATCCTAAAGCAAGATATGCCATATAAATTTAAAGATCCTGGCAGCCCAACCATACCTTATGTAATCGGGAACTACCGAATTGAGCATGCAGTTCTTAACTTAGGATCGAGCATAAATATGATTCACTACTCAGTGTACAAATAGTTAGGTTTGGGTGAACTAAAACCCACCTTAACCACATTACAACCCGTTGATCGCTCTATTCGTGTACCAAGAGGGATAATTGAGGATGAGTTGGTCTAGGTAGATAAATTCTGCTACCTTATAGATTTTATCATCCTGGATACTGAACCCATGACATTGGAGCTAAATATCTTTTTCAATACAGGAAGACGGTTAGAAGATGATGATGATTTTCATGACATTAACATGATTAATTCTTTCGTGAAAGATAGAACGCGTCTAACTTTATCCTCTGACCCTCTAGAGATGTGCCTGGCCCACTCCCATGATTTTGATGATGACATGATTAGGGAGATGGTTGTCATACTTGATACTATGCCAGTACTTGAAGTTAACCGGTGAAGGCCACAATTTGAAGAATTGCCCCAAACTGAAGAAGTGTCTCTACCGTCTAACCTCAAGGTACCGAAGCTTGACCTAAAATCTTTACCCTCTGATTTGAAATATGTTTATTTAGGTCAAGATGAGACATACCCGGTGGTGATCTCTTCCCATCTGGAGAAAGAACAGAAGAGTATGCTCATATCTACTCTCATTGAGCATAAGGGAGCCCTTGGATGGACAATTGTGGACCTCAAGGGAATTGACCCTTCGATTTGTACTCATCGCATTTCTCTTGAGGATAATGCAAAGACTTCTCAGCAATCACAACATAGACTAAATCAAAACATGAAAGAAGTGGTTAAAGCCGAAGTTCTTAAACTATTATATATAGGTATCATATACCCTATATCCGATAGTCAATGGGTGAGTCCAACTCATGTGGTTCCTAAGAAATCTGAAATCACCATCGTAGCCAATGCCAATAATGAACTTGTGCAACTAGAGTTACTACTAGTTGGAGAATGTGTATTTGTAAGCTCCGTATCCTACACCGTATCGTTCTATAGACTTCCGCGGTCTTACTGGTTGAATTTTGGAAACCTTCGACCCTTAACCAATATTTGCGTGCGACCCTGAATTGTATGTCGTGAACCTGTATCGACTCAACCCAAGACCTTTACCATAGTGACCGCGCCGTCGCTGCGGTTCCGATGCCGCGACCTGCGCGCCGAGGCGATACCCTGGTCAAGAGATGTGGGAGAACGTTCGGTGTGAAGAAAACGCCGAGCGTTGCGAAACCCAAGAGAATCTCTACGAGGTGTCACATCAATCCATCAATCCATCACATGTCAAGTACACATCACCTTTCACCCATTCCCAAGCAACTACAAAAGGCAAGAATCTCTTACAAGTCCATATCTCTCTTACACCAAAAGCACTCAAAGTCAAAAAGTTCTTACACCACCCATGCTTTTCTTACACAAATGGCCACAAAAGTCAAGATTTTCTTACACTCATAACTCACCATATCCATCACCCATCTCTCTTTCCCTTTACAACTCTCTCTCTCTCTTTCTCATTTTCAAACTCAAAAAAATCTAAGGAGAGAAATCCCATACGTATGAGAATTCTCCAAGCCTCTCCGTCTCTTTCAAAACTTCAAGTGTGGCCCACTTTCCTACCCCATGATCTCCCATCCTAACTATCCATTCCCCATCTCCTCCATTAGAATCAAAGCTAAGGTGTTAAGGAACTCATAGGAGCAAAAAGATCGAATGGTTGGTGCTCCTCTAGATGTAAAAAATCTGATTTCTATAGCCTAGATATTTTCTTTCTTTCATGAGGGAAGTGTAGGACCCACCAATCAATGGTGGAGATCCCACACAATTCCATGGTTGTGGCCTAATGGCCTACCTTATGCATGCATGATCCATGCATGGGGCCTTTCTCTATGGGCCCCATCATGGTAATTTTATTTCATATCATATTATGTTTGGGTCATCTAGACCTTATAACCATGGTGGGGATGGCATCCTCACCATGCATTTTAATTATAGGTCATGCATGTGCAAGATCCATGTTGTAAATGTAAATCTAGGTATGATGTGCGGGTGTGATTGATCTTGGGAGGGCTCAATGGTAGTGGAGCCCCTTTCCTTATGGCCAGATTGTCCTTCTATCTCTCTTTTCCCTCATTTTATTTCCTGATGTGTGTGGCCCATTAATGTATTTCCCTTTTTATTTAACTTATATAATAAATTTTATCTAAGTACATGTTGCTGTCCAGAATTTTCTGGACAGTTTCTGGTTGTTTTTTGACCAGATTTTGGGACAGTTTTGAGGACTATTCATACCTATTAAATATACTTTTCTGAAAGGTGTGGATCTCATCTTGATGTCCCCCAAATTTCATCCCCAACTGGCCTTCATTGGGGTCCCAAAGGTGTGGTCCAAGTGAGGTGGACAGTCTGGATTTTCTGCACTGTTCCAGCAACATTCCACCATGGACAGTTGAATTTTTAAAATTTATTAAAATACCTATGGGTGTTTAAAAATTATAAAAATTTTCAAGGGGGTGGCCTACTTATGGTAGGACCCACCTACAAAATTTTGGGGCCAATGGACGCCTGTACACACCATGGTGATGGCGGGACCGGCCCATTATAATATGGTGTCCAGATCAGTCTGATTTTCAGGACAGATTGATTTATGTAAATGAATTAAAATATTTACAGAAGTCCAAAAATTCTTAAATTTTTTAGAAGGGTGGTCCACTTATTTTAGAACCCACCTAATAAAGTTCAGGGCCAATGGACCCCTGTACACATCGTGATGAGGGCCGGACTGGCCCACCACGTTGGGACGTCCAGGTCTATCCGATTTTTCTGGATAATTTATTTTATTTAAATTAATTAAAATACTTAAAGATATCTAAAAATTATGAAATTTTATGGGGGTGTGGCCCACCTATGAAAGTATCACTTTGTGAAATTTCAGTCTCAAGTGACCCCGTTTGGGTATCCAAAAGAATGGGCCAAGATGGTTGGACTCCCAGATTTTTTCTACTGTGCAGTCCAGCAATATGCCTTGATAAAAAAATATAATTCAAAAATATTTCTTCTGATGGTGGGCCACCTTTTTGAATTTTCTCTCACTATATGTATGATGAGGGACCTTGGCCCTCAATTTTCAGAGTTTTAGAGGCCTTGGACCTACTCCAATGGAGTGCCCAAATTTAAGACAGCAACATATTATAATTATGTTAGCCTTAGGCTGAAATTTTAAGGAGTGGGGCCCATATTATAAAGATCTTAGAGGAAATGATTTATACCTTTAGTTCCTTAAATGTTGGGCTTAATGAATGCACTTTTGAGGCCCACCACAGTTAAATTTAATTGGGTCCATGAATGTAGCTAGTTGTTGAACTATTTAAGGTCCATAGAGTGGACCCATTTGATGTGTTCCAAGGCCCATGGGATTAGGCCCATTTGATGTAATTTAAGGCCCATAGAGTGGACCCATTTGATGTGTTCCAAGGTCCATGGGATTGGACCCATTTGATGTATTTTAAAGCCTATGGGATTAGGTCCATTTGATATGTATAAGGCCTATGGGTCGAGAACCATTTGATGCAATCTAAGGCCCACGGGTTATGACCCATTGCAATGCACATAAGGCCCATTGGTGCGCCCATTGATGTGACCCATTTGATGAGTAAAAGGCCCATATGACATGACTCATTTGATGTATTTAAGGCCTAATAGGGTGTACCTAAGGTCCATTGCAATGTGTGATCCCAACCTGGTTTATGTAATGTTATTCACTACGGGCTACACCTTGGGAGCAATGTTGGTTTCGTCCACATTGCGATTATAATGTTGGTTAAATGTCCACATTGCGACTCTCCCTAGGGCCCATTGGTAGGCCCGTACTTGTTGTATGCAAGCCGTCTAGGCCAGCTGCATTGTAAGGATAGGGCATTACTTTATAACATGCTTAGTATAACTCCATGACGCACAGTCCATTTGTATCGGTCCATTTGATTGGCCTGCTCGTATCAGCCATTTGATTGATTTAGCCCATATGATTGATTAGGCCCATCTTGATATATTTGTGGCCTGTTGCTAAGGCCCTATATGAGGCCCGTTGTTGAGGCCCACCTTGATGTGTATGAGGCCCGTTGTTGAGGCCCACCTTGATGTGTATGAGGCCCGTTGTTGAGGCCCAGCTTGATGTGTATGAGGCCCGTTGTTGAGGCCCAGCTTGATGTGTATGAGGCCTGTTGTTGAGGCCCACCTTGATGTGTATGAGGCCCGTTGTTGAGGCCCACCTTAAATATATATGAGGCCCATGTTGCAAGGCCCATTGTGATGTATGCAAGGCCCATGGGTCATGGCCCATTGCAATGTATGTAAGGCCCAATTGGTGCGGCCTATTCGATATATTTACGGGGTCTATGTCATTAGGCTCATCCTGTTGTATTGGTGACCCGTCCATTGAGGCTCACCCGTGGTATATATTTAAGGCCCATGTGTAGGGCCCACCTATTGTGCATTTAAAGCGCATGGTTTGTAGCCATAGTGATGTATATTAGGCCTATGTGATGTAGCCCATATTGATGTGTATTAGACCCAGGTATGTGACTCACCTGCGAAGTATATTTGAGGCCCATTGTGATATATCTGAGGCCTATGGGTGCGACCCATCCAGATGTATTTGAGGCCTATGGGCAAGGCCCATTGTGATATGTGTTAGGCCCATGACCAGGGCCCATCTATTTCGTATATTTAACCCTTGTGTGAGGGCATGTGCCCATTATATATTTGATTCTATGTGGGCCATTCCTTGGGGGCAATGTTGGTTAAAAGTCTACATTGTCGACGCCGGTTATTGATACCGTTTATGAGTATGTAACATCATAGCATCATGATACATGCCCATTCGCATCATCTGCATGTTTGTTATGAGATGTGATTGACCATTGCATATGTCATTGGGCAGGATGATGTGAGACTCCCTGATAGGTGGAGATTATCTCACATGAGTGCATGACATGCCCAGGATTGATACATGATTGGATTGTATGACTCATGCATCTTGCATTGTGTTGTGATTACTGTACGCCCTAGTGACATCAGGGTCGTAGCCTCCACAGGCATATCATAGATGGCTAGTTGGGACACCAAAAATCTGTTCGAGCATCGGGCCGCCATAGATGGCTCTGGGTGAAAATCTCTAAACACCCTCTTGGTTCCAGCGGATGCTCCAACGTCTAGACCGAGTGGGTAGATGAGTGTTGAGTGTCAATTACCAGATGGTTGCGCTCTCCACTGTATCGTGGTCGGTTGGAAGGGGGTGCGGCCTTACCCTCCAAGGGAGTAGGCATGGCTAGGCTGAGTTTGACCAGCTCAAGGAATGGATCCGCTATCGGTGAGACGGGTAGGTATTGGCAGACTACTGACAGGCGGATAGTGAGGTCTTTTCCACTTACCCAGTTATGCGCTTGATTGGGGTAGCAGGTGGTGTGAAGTGTAATAGACCCCGGTGATTTCTCCAAAGAGGAACCGTACTGATATGAGGACTGACATGATATTATGACACCCCGTCACTGTTGTGCATGTGGGCGGACGCTGATGTGGGCGGGTGTGATGTGGGTGGGGATGAGGCCTGGGCGAACTACCACACTGGGCGAGCTACCAGCAGTTGGCAGTCTACTATGCTGATAGGCTACTGAGTAGGAGTTGCATACTCATTCATTCATCCATTCACTATCCACTCGGGCTGGTGGTGCGTAACTAATTGTTGTGTATCTTTATTATGACAAGGATTTCGGTTGGGCGCGCGACTAACCTGAGATCAGGAGTTTACCACGTTGAGTCAGACTATCCAAATTTAGGTATGGGACTGGTTTGGATAGAGGTTCCTTGTGGTGGACCCCGTAGCCTGCGATACTACGTACTATCATCCCGACATCACACTCCAGCATGGTCATTCAATTAGCACCATATACCGCATATTCTATTACATCTTCGGCGTGTGGCATTGTGGGTTATTATGTTTCTGTATTCCTTTGACTTAGATAAGAGTGATGATATTTGTTAGCTCTTTCGAATTGTGTATTACATTATATCCTTGTCATTCAACATTTGATTATCTATGACTCATCATTTGCATAGCTGTCCTATATTGTGTATTCTGATATTGATTAACTTATGGACTTGTTCATATTTCTGCTTATTCAGTCATTGTATGGTTTATGGATTAATAGCTTTCCAGTATTGTATGATTATGATATTATATTGAATACTTGGTACTTATCTCATACACACACTTACACCACCCTCTAAGCTTTCTATAAACTTATGCATGATAAATGCGTGCAGGTGATGTTAGGTTGCAGCAGCATTGAGCTTGTAGCATGCAGCTATTTTCTGGAGCTTTGATTTTGACATATATATTTCCCTTTCAGCATTGTATTCAAATGATTATATTAGTGGATATGTGATGATGATGTTGCTTTTATGATTTGGGTAAACTTGTGGTTATGCTTATTACTAGTTAAATGTATAAAAAAAATTCTTCCTTGTAGGATCCCAGGATCGAAAATTTGGCATATGAATACTAGGAGCCAAGAATGGGGTACTACGGAGGCTATTGACACCGGATTCGGTGACCGGGATTCCTGTGAATCCGATTTTCGAGTTTGGGGCATGACAGCATTGACTACAGGAAGATGAATACCGTTACGAGGAAGGACAACTTTCCTTTACCCTTCATCGATCCAATTTTAGAAAGGCTAGCTGGTCATTCCTATTAGTGTTTCCTTGACAGGTATTCAGGCTACAATCAGATAGAGATAGCCCCTGAAGATTAGGAAAAGACTACATTTACATGTCCTTACCGCACCTTTGCTTACCGAAGGATGTCATTCGGACTATGTAATGCCCCTACCACTTTTCAGTGATGCATGATGAGTATTTTTTCTGATATAGTGGGGCAATATCTAGAGGTCTTTATGGACGATTTCTCTATCTTCGGTCCATCTTTCAATGAATGCTTAGAGAGTCATAAATGTGTGCTGAAAAGATATGAAGAAAAGAATTTGGTACTCAATTGCGAGAAGTGTCATTTCATGGTTCGTAAGGAAATTGTCCTTGGACATATCATCTCGTCCAAGGGAATCAAGGTAAATAAGGCAAAAATTGATCTTATCTCTAACTTACCTCCACCCAAGAACATACGAGACGTGCAATCCTTTTTAGGACACACCGGGTTTTATAGAAAATTCATAAAGGACTTTAGTCTTCTCTCTTGTCCTTTATGTAATGTAGTTCAAAAGGATGCACCATACGAGTGCACTGAGCAATGTCAGGAAGCTTTCATGTAGCTTAAGGGCATGTTGAGCACTACACCTATCATGCAGCCATCGAACTGGAGCCTTCCTTTTGAACTTATGTGCGACGCGTCTGATTATGCCATTGGAGCGATTTTAGGCCAAAGAAAAGAAAAGAAGCCCTACGTGATCCCTTATGCAAGTAGAACTCTAAATCATGCCCAAGTGAACTACTCGACTACGGAAAAGGATTTATTGGTCGTAGTATTCGCTTTGGACAAATTTAGGTCCTACTTGATCGGATCCAAGATTATCATTTCATAGATCATGCGACGCTCAAGTATCTTATTTCTAAGAATGATACTAAGCCCCGCTTGATAAGATGGATCCTCCTACTCTAAGAATTTGATTTAGAAATAAATGATAAAAAGGGAGTAACAAACGTAGTGGGTGACCATCTTTCCCACCTTAATTCCTTTGATTCTCTTGAGATGAACATATTAATGACATGTTCCCTAACGAACAATTGTTCAAAGTCTCCCATTCACCTTGGTTCGCTGATATTGTCAGTTATCTTACCATAAGTTTCACACCGACACATTGGACTGCGCAAGATAAGAAGAAATTTTTCACCGAGGTGCATAAATTCTTCTAGGACAATCCGTATTTGTTTAAATATTGCACAGACCAAATCTTAAGGAGATGTGTGCCAGAAGATGAGTATCAGAGTGTCATCTCCTTCTTTCACTCACAGGCCTGTGTTGGTCACTTTTCTGCTAAAAAGACCATGGCCAGGATTCTATAGTGTGGCTTTTATTAGCCCATTATGTTCAGGGGCACTCATGAGTTTTACAAAGCTTATGAACGTTGTCAGAAATTGGGAGCATTGTCCCGTTGAAATATGATGCCCTTGAACCCCATCCTTATCATAAAGGCATTTAACTGTTGGGGCATCGATTTCATGCGACCATTCCCCCAATCCTTTGAAAATCTATACATTTTGCTCACCATAGACTATGTCACTAAATGGGTCGAAGCGATCCCGTGCCGAAATAATGACCATCTAACGGTCGTTAAATTCTTAAAAGAAAACATCCTTTCTTGGTTCGAAACGCCTCAAGCCATCATTAGTGATGGGGGCTCATATTTTTGTAATAGACCATTCGAGAATTTAATGAAGAAATATGGTATTTCTCATAAGGTGAGTACTCCTTACCACCCACAAATAAGTGGGCAAGCTGATATATCCAATAGGAAAATTAAACATATTTTGAAGAAAACGGTTAACCTTGATCGTAAGGATTGGTCAATCTGATTGACTGATGCCTTATGGGCCTATTGTACTGCATTTAAAACCCCTATTAGAATGTCTCCCTTTAGACTTGTTCATAGGAAGACCTGTCACTTGCATGTGGAGTTGGAACATAAAGCCTACTGGGCAGTCAAAAATCTGAATTTCAATCTGGACAACGCTGGCTCGCTAGGCAAACTTCAGTTAAATGAACTTGAAGAAATCTGGAATGATGCGTATGAGAACTCGAGAATTTACAAGGATAGGATGAAGACATTTCATGACCAACACATTCTGTGAAAATTATTCATGCCAGGTCAGAAAGTCCTTTTGTATAATTCTCGGTTACATCTCTTTTTAGGTAAGCTTTGATCTCGTTGGACTGACCCTTTCACCATTATGACTATTTATCCTCATGGGGCTGTCTAGATTCGAAATCCAAATAATTACAATGACTCTAAAGTGAATGGACATTGATTGAAGTCATTTGTTGAGAAATTTGATTTAGAAGACATGTCCATACCTTTGATGGATCCTGTGTACCAGGATTGATTTCCTAGTCTAACAGAGGTATAGGTAGGTTTACTGCTTTCGTAGGACTAGGGTAGTTTGCTTTTTGTATTTCTAAAATAGTCAGCTTTATGCCGTTATGATATTTTACTTTCTAGTTACTCTATGATAGTTTACTTTTTGTTAGTTTCACGCTTGTGCTGAACCACTTTCACGCTGAGATGTCTTTAGAAAAAGCCTCTTAACTCCATCAGGTACTATTCTTCCATCACTTCTCCTTCAATTTCATTGTCTCACGTGAATTGCATGCATATATCTTTTACATTGAGGACAATATAGATTTTAGGTTGGGGATGGGAGATTAGGTTACCTAATCAATATTCTCTTGGTCTTAAGCAAAAATTGTGAAATTTTTTTAAAGTTTTCTGGAAATTCTTTTGAATTCGAAGTGATTTTGAATGCTATCCTTGATATATAAGTATAAAATACTTAATGTTGGTGATTTATGACTCTTGGATTCAGTTGTTTGTTAGATTTCACAATTAAGTTCGAATTAGTAATCCATGATTAGAAGTTTTAAACATTGATTGAGTCATAATTTCACATGTCACATCTAACTTACACATTAAGGTTTCAATTCAATATTGAATTATTAACCTAGTAATCACTAAGCATGGAAGGAACCGACCGGGGGAATTTGTCCATCATGTTCATTAAAAAAAAAAATAAGAGAATACCCAGGAAAAAAAAAAAAAAACAGTTGTCATCAAAAATGGCTACCTGTTAAAGATCTTTAAAAAGGGTGACACATCATGAAGCCATCGATGGAAAAATCAAAAGCTGGAAGAATAAAAAAGTTGAACTGTAAGGTAAGTTTCAGTTTAGGTTTGGCTATTCGAAATGCTTTTGTTGATTACCAATGATATCATGAAAGTTGAGAATTGGACCTTTAATTGTGATAAGTCGAGGTTGCACTATACGCCCATGGAACTCAATGTTTAGAATTTTTCTAATGGATGGATTACTACTTTGAACTTAACAATGAAGTTTATCGTGCGCTTGAGTCTAGGAGAAAGTAATGCCCAACATTCATGAACCTTAGAATTTTATTGACTGGATTATTTTCAAAAATCACTCGAGTTTATATAATTTGACCAGTAATTCTCAAAATATTTTTCACATACTTTGCTCGAGACTAGCAATATATTAGTTAGGGATTATGTTGAGGGTTAAATATTACATATTAGACCCCAGCTTTTACTTGATTTTACATACATGATCATGCTCAATGCTCTATTTTAATCATGTTTGTGTTGCTGTCATGCCCCAAACTCAGAAACTGGGCTCATAAAATTTTCGATCGCTGAATCTGGCACCGACAGCCTCCGTAGAACCCCATTATTGGCTCACAATGCCCATTCGTCAGGTTTCGATCCTGGAATGCTATGAGGAGGATTTTCAATATCAGTTTGATTCGTAATAAGCATAACCAAAGGCATAACCCACAAACAATAACCAAAACTCCATTATATTTCCACTATGATAAAAAAAACTTTACTAGTACATTGAGCATAAAGGGAAATACAATGATGATAGACCAAAAGCTCCAAAGTAATCTGCCACGTGTTCAAGCCTCAGTCCTGCTGCAATCCAATGTCACCTGCACGCAACGGTCATGCATAAGCTTATAGAAAGCTTAAAGGGTGGTGAAAGTGTGTGCACAAGGTGGTAATGTAGTTATGCAGTATTAGAGTAATGCGGAACATGCTGATGAAAGCAAAGAATACCATTAGCCGTACTAAGGCCATGCGGTGTAAAGCATGAATGATGTCGGCCATACCAAGGCCATGCGATGCGAAATGCAACTCAAGCATACAAATCTTCATCTAAGTCCACATATCAATACAGCTCAAATCTGGGATATCACCGGGGTCTAGTACACTCTAAACTACATTGTGGCCCCATCGCGCGTAATAAGGTAAGTAGAAGAGACCTCACTATCCGTCGGTCAATATCAAGCTCGACTCATCGATAGCAGACCCATTCCTCGAGCTGGTAAAACTCAGCGTAGCTTTGCCCCCTACTCTCAGGCAGGTAAGGCACCACCCCCTTCCAACCGACCACGACACAATGGAAAGCGCGGCCTCCTGGTAATCTGCACTCGTCGCTCCTGTACCCACTCGATCTAGACTTTGGAGCAATCTCTTGGTACCATAAGGGTTTAGAGACTTTCATCCAGGGATATCTATAACACCCCATGTAGAATAAGATTTTCGGTATCCAATCTTGTCAACCACGATATGCCTGTGAAGGCTATGGCCCTGATGTCGCTAGGGTGTACAGTAACTATATCACACAATGCGAATGCATAAATCACACTATCCAGTCATGCAGTAATCCTGCGTGTATCGTGCACTCATATGGGGTAACACTGCCTATTCAGGAGTTCCTAAATAATCTACCCGAAGGCATATTCTATGATCAAGCATTCCTCATATCAAGCATACATATGATGCGTATGAGCATGAGTCATGAAATTATTCTAGGCATGTTATAAAGTAATAAACTATCCTTACAACACAAATGGGCCTAAATGACTTACACACAACAAGTACGGGTCTATCAGCGGGCCCTAGGGAGAGTTATAATGCTGACATTTAACCAACATTATTCTTACAATATAGACGTTAAACCAACATTGCTCCCAAGGCACGGTCCGCCATAAATATCATTACACAAGCCATGGGGAATCGCACATTGCATTGGATCTTGTATATGTATCCAATTGGGCCTTAATTACATCAAATGAACCGCATCACATGGGCCTTATATTCATCAAGTGGGCCGCATCAAAGGGGCCTTTTGTATATTGCAATGGGCCATAACCCCTTGGGTCTTGAATACATCAAATGGGCCTAATCTCATGGGTCTTATGTGCATCAAATGGGCCACACCAATTGGGCCCCATATGTACATCAAATGGGCTTCAACCCATAGGCCCTAGTACATCTCAATGGGCATTAACCCATGGGCCCCTAATACATCAAATGAGCCTCAACCCATGGGCCTTACATATAATAAGGTGGGCCTCATACATATATCAATGTGAGGTCTCAATGGACGGCCACAATAACTCAAAATGGCCCTATACATATACCAAAGTGGGGTCCACTTGAACTATAGACCTGACTCATTCTTTTAGCTCAAGCAATAAAATGAGCTTTCCAAGTGGATGGACGGTTTAGATGCAGCACACGCATCATGGTGGGTCCCACTGTCGTTACATAGTGTGAATAAAACACATGCATTACCGTGGGCTCCACCGTCTGCTGGACGGTGTGAATAAGACAGATATATCATGATGGGTTCCACCGTCCACAGCCATGGACGATGTGGTAAACACATACATCAATGGCAGGTTCCACATGTGTGGCCCACCATAATGTTTGCCTACCATCCAAACCGTTCATTCGGTCACAGGTACCTGGATGAGGAGGAAAAATAAATTTCATGTTGATTCAAAACTTCTGTGAACCCAAAATGGGTTTCAAGGGCAGCCACTCAATCTCATTGTTTCCCATGATGTGGGCCATCTAAGACTCAGATCGGCCTGATCTTTTGAGAGAGACCACCTCAGGAAGTGTCCCACCATATGAACGGTGTGGATAGCAAACATACATTATGGTGGGGCCCACGGCTGGGACCGTGGGTCCCTGTCCATTTCTGTCCACGGTGTTGGCAGCAGTGCCTGCGCTGACAGCAACAACGCCTGTTGCAGCACCCTTCATCCCTTTTTTTAAAAAAACTAGTTTCCCTGTGGTTTTTCACATGTGGAGCCCATATTCAGAAAATCCATCCCAGCCATGAGATTCTACGGCCCATGACAAGCTAAATGAGTCCAATGTTCGAGATTTTTGAATTTATAGAAACATCAGGGGAGATTTCAATGGTAGAAAACACTATTTTCTATGTTACGGCCCGCCAAATAATCAGGTTGACCCCATCTTTCGCCCTAACGCCTAAAATGATCTTGGGAAAGGAATGGACGGCGTGGATTGAATACATACATCAAGGTGGGACCTGAACAAGTGGTCCACCCAAAAAGCTTGTGAATTCAAGCTAATATTTTTATTTCCCTTACACGTCCAGCATCCCTGGACGCTGGACGGTGTGGCATAGCACATCCTTTAAGGTGGGCCCTGCTCAGGTCGGCCACCAAATGATGGATGGTGTGGTCACAACATATATGTAAAGTAGGCCCCACCTACAAATGGTTCAGATTAAATACAAGCTTCATGGTGAGGTCCATCCGGGTGGGCCACACGGCCATATCATCACACAAAAAGATGAAAAAGAGAAAGAGAGAGAGAGAGAGAGAGAGAGAGAGAGAGACGTGCATGGAGGGCTCCGCCACTATAAGCCCTCCCTTTCATACATCCAATCATAAATCAAGCGGGTCCCATTGCATGTGGGCCCACCAAATCAAAGATCAATGGTGGAGATTCCTTCTCCACCAAAATGGAAGGTCTAGATGACCCTTATCAACTAGAAAGTAAACATCATGATGGGGTCCATGGAGATTGGCCCCATCATGGAATGATCATGATGATCAAAGTGGGCCATCGGCCACATCTTAAGGTCCAAAGTGAGATCCATACCATTGATCGGTAGGTCTCACTTGGCCCATCTTTAAAACATGAAAACTACCCTATCAAAGCACCCACCGTTCGATCTTCTTGCTCCCTTGCCTTCCTGTACTCCTTAGCTTTGATTCCAACGGAGGAGATGAGGTTTGGATGGTTGCGATGGAAGATGAAAGGGTAGGAAAGGTGGGCCACACTTATTGCTTGGAAGAGTTGGAGAGGCTTGGGACGTGTGGATTTTCTCTTGCTTGGGAGAGTGGTTTGAGAATGAAGGAGAGAGAGAGTTGTAAAGAGAGAGGAGTGATGGGTGATGGATGTGTTGATGTGGTGAGTGATGGGTGTAAGATCCTTTTTAACTTTTGTCGTCAAATGTGTAAGAAAGGTATGGGCTTTATAAGAACTTTTTGACTTTTGTGGTTGCTTGGGAATGGGTGAAAGGAGATGTGTACTTGACATGTACTTGACATGATGGAATTAATTGATGGATTCCTTGATGTGACAAGCCGTATAGATTCTCTCAGATTTTGTACATGTGGCGTTTTCCTCACACCGAACACTGGCCCACATCTCCTGACCAGGGTATCAGATCGGCGTGCAAGTCACGGCATCGAAACCGTGGCGACGGCGCGGTCGCTAGGGTAAAGGTCTTGGGTTAAGTCAACTCGGGTTGACGACATGTGAATCAGGATCGCGTGTAAATACCGGTTAAGGGTCGAAGGTTGTTGAAATTCGACCGGAAAGACCACAGAAGTTTATGGAACGGTAGGGTCTAGGATACGAGGCTTACAATTGCAAGGTGAATTTAGGAACTTGGACTGAAAAAGGATGATAAAGGCATGGATTTGATGCTCACAAATCACCAACATAAGGACGGATCATAGGAGACCGAGATCGAAGAATTTACACACCAAAGATCTGAGAAAATTAAAAAATTAACAATAAGAGGCTTGAAAATCATCTTGAATGCAAGATCACAGCGTTCCCACCATTTGTTTGGCTCGAAACTTTATATCTGGCCTGAGGACCCTAAATTAACTGTACACATCAAAATTCAGCCCTTGGATCCCTGTGGAAGTAGCCCAATGAACAGATCAACCCATAAATCATCGATCTAGGGCCCACCTAATCTCTGTATATGCCTCAATTTCGATCTAAAACCCTTAAATTAGATGAGAAAAGGGATGGATGGAATAAATAGCTCACGAACATCATGATGGACCCCACATGGGGATGTGCGCGCGCACAATGCATGTACACCGGACCAAGGATCCAATCAAAGAACTTTTGACCGGACCCTTCTTATGTTTTCACAATAGAGAACAGATGACCATCTGCTGTGGAGCTTTGTGGCCCACCTTCATCGCCCATGCGGACAATCTGAACCATCCATTTAGTCCAGGGGGTCCACTGAAAGTGCACCTATTACGTGCCCTGGTTTGTCAATTACGTTGTATGTTGAGTCAGTCGGACGACAGCACCTAACAAGAAGATCAAGTCAAGCGTCTGTCTCATCTAGATGTGTGGAAGCTCATCAAAAGGTAAATCATAGCCTCACATCCCATGTCCCAAAACACCAGGTGATTAAACCCTTAAAAAGAACTAGAACATCTTAGGATTTATGTGTAAGAAAACTTTTTATCCAAAAGAAAATTTTCTAAGTTTTTCTTACACTGTCGATTATATCGATTCCACTTTCGATATGATCGACCAGCTCTGTCGATGTCCTCGACATATCAATCGATATAATCGAGTGAGGACAAAAAGCGTCTAGCAATCAAACAATCTTTTGGACGATTTATCGATATATCGACCTTCGAGTCGTTATCATCGATATTCGAAAATCGATCATATCTGAAGTGGATCGATCGTATCGACAGACTGCTTTCCGGTGCCCCTATTTTTCTAAAGAAAACTATCAACTGCTTCGATATATCGATGACTGTCTGATTCAATCTGAACTCAAATATCGATCATATTGGGAGTCAGTCGATCATATCCACTGTGGGGCGCATGTTCTCTCCAGCATGAATTTCAGGTTGCTTTTAATGTTGATCGACGTACCTGTCGATAAATCGATATTTATATATCGATCATATCGAGACCAAGTCAATTGGATCGAGTTAGGACATAATTCGTCCAGCAAGCTTACATATAAAATCTATACGATTTTCGATCCCATCGAATTGTCGTCGATATGATCGATGTACAAATTCCGATGACATCGACTGGTTCCCCGATCATATCTGTGATCCTAAAATTCTTCAAGTCTTCTCTCTTATTTTTCAACTGTCGATAGAATCGAACCATCACTCAATGGAATCGGAGTTCGAAATCCGATATCATCGATGTGTGTCTCAATCCCATCAACCAGTTGGCAGAAGGTTTCCAAAAGCAAAATGACAATTGAGTTCTTATCATCGAGATCGGCCGATACAATCGAGAGTATAAGCTCGATCATATCGACGACTGCTCGATGATATCGAACTCTGTCATAAATATGACCGTTTATATCTGTTGAAATCTTTTGCCAATAAATAGAGAGAGTTGTCTTCATTGCTAGTAGAGAAAGAAGAGAGTGTTTAGAGTGTTTTAACCTTCCTATCATTTACCTAAGCCCTTTCTCTCGGAAAGTTCATCCTCCAATCCACCCTTATCATTGATATCTCATAGAGTGGATTGGGGAATGAACTTCCGCATTCAAGGATCCTTCAGCTACTGCTTTAATGGCATATCATTAAGCTGGGATGTCTTGAATGCATAGATGATGGGAACCTCTCTATCTTCCTTATAGGAAAACCTTTAGAGAGTGGTAGTCCATCATAACCTTGACCCAACCTAAGCCTAGCATAGATACATCTTCATGTTGCGGATCAAGGGAGCTGAAGACTCTTCATCCACAAGTAGAAGGTCTTCATCATTATGCTGAAAGGGACTCATCAACTTATCTGTAAGTACTAAGAGTCCAGAGGACACTTGCGATCATTCCTTTTTAGGATTGGGTTTTAAGTGTGTCTCACCATTTGAAGTCCTCGAAGGAGGCCTCCGACAGGAGTGTACGTGCGGGGTGCATTGTGTGGACCCTTGCTCTGTGGAGAGCATAAACATCTGGTTAGGAGTACACCAGCAAAACTCCAGGGTTAGAGGTGAACCGAGTAGAAACCTCAGGGTGCGTTGTGCGGACCCTTGTCCTGTGTGGGCATAAACTTCTGGTTAGGAGTACGCTAATAAAACTCCAGGGTTTGAGGTGAACCGAGTAGAAACCTCTGTAAAGGTTGAAGGTGAACCTGATTTAAAACCTTAGGTTTGAGGTGAACCATGGGAAACCTCCTTAGTGAAATCCGGTCACTCAAGGGTTGAGTGTGGAAGCCGGGAGTGGAGTAGACTAGTCGTCGAACCACTATAAAATGACTGTGTTTGAGTTTGATATTGCCTCTCATTTATATGATTGCCTTGCATGTCTTTATATATGATCACATTCTATACACACACATCATATCCATCACAATCTCATCTACATTGTTTGTCTTTTAAATAGTTTGTGATTGGAACCTCTATTAGGCTTGGAAGCCAATAGAGTTAATTCTTGAATAATCCTAATTTATACTCTGTGATAGGATTAGTGTGATAAGGATCTTTAATAATTTATAAAAATTTTAAAAAGTCCTATTCACCCCCCTCTAGGATATACTGACCTATTCCTACTTCAACTAAAGCGGTCTTCACCGCAATTTCAGTCCGCGACCCTAGCTATGGAGACTTTTTGGTCCCATGCACGCACACACAGGCAAATCACCTTCAAACACAGGATGAACGGCGGGAAGATTCGATCCTTTGGGCTGCACCAAACTTGAGCAAAAGTACCCATTCTCGACAAGTTTTTCGCTAGGAATCTAATGGACGGGGTGGATTTTCTCAAAAACATCACTGTGGGCCCCACCGAGCATCACACACAGCCCGTGCGCAAGAAGCCTGTGTCCAAGAGAAAATCGGACGTTCTGTCCATTTGCGACCATGGTGGCGGTCGAATCAGTGATCCAGACCGTCCAAATTCTTCCCATGGGGCAACTAACCACCACCCAGGAGACTGGACGGGACAGATGACACACCTAGGTCTTCCTTATCCCAAAAACTACTCCAAACACAAGTGCTTTTTGCATTTTCTCCGTGAAAGAGGTTGGCTGCGTAAAGCCTACATTGACCACCGCCCAGTTGACCACCTTTAGGCTGTTATAAAGAGAAAGAGAGAGACATTGAGAGGATTCATCTTTAGGACGTGGAGCAGAGAGAGAGAGAGAGAGAGAGAGAGAGAGAGAGAGAGAGACCGTGGAGGGCATAAAGAGTTTTTTTTCTTCCTTTTCTTCTTCACTTGTTTTTTTATTTTCTTTAAGAGATTTTAGTCCATCATGTCTATGATAGGCTAAGCCTCTTAGCTAGGGCTAAGAGGTGAAGCTTATAATGTGATGGGAGACTTTTTCTTTATGTCTTTTGATTCATGTTTAAACTGAACTAATTTTGATTCTAATTTAATTATAAGGAATGCCTTTAGTTTTTAATAGTTTGTTGTGACTTAAATTACAATGAATCTGTGATATCTTTGAGCATATTCTTTTCATTATTGTGATTATGAAGTTAGAATGCCCTGTTGTTTACCATTATTGAGGGTCAAATATTGCATATTAGACCCAGTTATTGCCTGGATTTACGAGCATGATACCGTTTAATGGCCCGATTTAATCATGTTTGTGATGCAGAGTGTATTTACGAGCATGGACTGAAAAAGGGTGCTTAAAGCATGGATTTAACGTTCTGATGCACCATAGGCAAGGGACGGACCCCAGGGCACCAAGATCAACGCCAGAGATCCACAAAAATTAAGGAACTGAAGCTCAATTGGCCTGAAGAATGTCCAAAATGTAAGATCATCGGGTTCCCACCATCCGTTCGGCTCGAAACTTCATACATGGACTGAAGACCATAATTTAACTGTACACGTCAAATTTCATCTCCCGGATCCCGAAGGAAGTGCCTAAACTGACAGATCAGCCTATAAAATCTTGATTTAGGGCCTGCCTGATAGTTGGATATGCTTCAATTTTCTTCTCAACGCCTTAAAAGGGATGACAAAACAGATGGACAGAGCGAATTTCTGATACACATCATAGTAAACCCCACAAGGGGAGCGTACGAGTGCACAAGCGGTACACTCTTGCACCGCACCAGACCGGGCGTCCTGGTTAAAGTCAGCTGACTCGACTTTCTTTGCAAATACGTCCAGCGGACGGACATCTTCCATTGTTTTTGAGTAGTAGGGCCCACCTATCATCCAAATAGATGATCAAAGCCATCCATTACATCCCTAAGAGAGGCACAACCCTACCCATGGAGCTCTTATGATCTCATGCACGGGCAGGCACGATTTCCACCATCAAACACAGGATGAACGCTCGGGTGAGAATTCTTGGGGCCGCACCGAAACGGATCTAAAAGCATCCATATCCAACCAATTTTGTGAGGGGAATCTAGTGGATGGAATGGATTTTTCATCAAACACTGATCAGGGGCCCACAGACGTCAACTACGTAAAAGATTATGCATTACTTGCGTCTGAATACCCAACCATTCCAGGCCATTTTACAGTCATGATTGGGATCGGTCCGACCATCTGGACCATCCAAATTTTCCCTAAGGTGGGACCGACCATATCCAAAGAGATTGGACGTCTTAGATCTTGCATGTGTTTCCACGATTACAAGTCGGTGATGTGTATCTATTACTGCGTAAACAGCTGCATAACAGCTGCGTAAACAGTTCCAGCAGAGTCAGTTCTCCACCGACAGTCTCCCCCGCCTTCACAGCACCTATTAAAGAGGGAGAGAAAGAGAGGGAAGGGGGAGCTAAGCCTGGACATTGCAAGTGGGAGCTTGGCTTGGACGGTGCACAAGGGGCAGAGAGAGAGAGGAGCTTTGGCTGTTTTTCTTTCCCTTTTCTTTTCCTTTTCTTTTTCTCTTTGTTTATTTGGATTTAGCCTAATCATGTTGTCAGGCTAAACCCCTTAGCTAGGGCTAAGGGGTGAAGCTTGTAGTGTGATGGAGAGGATTTTATGACCTTGATTTATATTGTTTGAACTACTTTGATTATAGTTTGATTAAAGGGAATGTTTTTAGTGTTTAATGGTCTGTTATGACTAAAATTATAATGGGTCTGCGATAGCTTTGAGCATGTTCCTTTCCTTTTATGTTTATGACGTCAGGAAGCCCTGTTGTTCACTATTGTCTCCCGGGCATGGTCGGATGATGGTACTCTTCCTAACCTTCATACACGTGATTGGTTGGTGATTAGTTTAATTCTGTTTTTTACTTCACCTCATGGGCATGGTTTGGTGATGAAATCCATTCTAATTCATATACCTTTCATCTCTTGAAAACTATATCAAAGACAGTTCAGTTTAATTTCCATAAAACAGGCGTAAGATCTCCCTGATCTCTACAAGTGAATCCTCTGAATCCCTAGTTTCCTATCTCTGATTTCTCTTAAGTTTTAGATAATAATTTCACAATTATTCCTTAAATTCTATTTAGTTTAGATTTCATCTCATTCTAGTTCTAGTTCTAGTTAGTTTCAGATAACGTACAGGTTTCAATCCCTAGGGATTCGACCTCGGTTTTACCGAGTTTATTACTGCATCACAACCCTGCACTTGGGGAGTGAATAAGTTTTTGGCACCGTTGTCGGGGACTGACAACTACAATTCTAAAATTAACTAGTTTTAGAATTAGTTTAAGATTAGGATTTCTTTAATTTTAGGTTAGATTATTTTTGTCGATTTATAGAAACTAAACTATTTGTTTTGTAGGATTTTAAGATAGAAACTTCTAATTCAGTAAGCTCTTTCTAATTTCTACTTTCTATTCCCTTTTATTAACTTACTTTCTAGTTTAAGACTTTCCTAATTTGTTTTCTATTCTCTTTTTAAGGAATTTCTTCTTTTTATTTAGAAATTAGTTTACTTCTAATTAGGAATTTTCTATTCTTAGACTTTCTATTTCTAGAAACTAACTTGTTTTGTTTGTTTTATAGGTTTTTAACTTAGGGACTCTAATTTAGTAACTTCTCTCCAACCCTCTCTTCTTTTTAGAGTTTTATTACCTTTCTTAAGTCTAAGTTCAGAATTTAAATCAAGGGCTGCGAGTGTTTCATGGCCAAGTGGGCCCATGACAACACTCGACGTCTCTTAACCGAAGGAGAATTAGTTGAGGGGCTAATTGTCCATCGCAAGACTAGATATCGCTCGAATTCCCCTGAGTTAATTGAAGTTATGGCTGCAAATCAACCTCAAGCACTACCCCAACCTATGGTTAAGGAAATACAAGCTGAGAATGAGGTGCATCAAACACCCCCGTCTCGTACTTTACGAGATTCTTTATAGCCAGCGGGGATGAGTGCGCCCTCATGCATGATTTTTCCTGAGAATACAGGACAAATGGACATCAAGCCAAGGGTTATCCAACTCCTTCCTAAGTTCTATGGTCTCGAATCTAAAGAACCGTATCTACAGCTGAAAGAGTTCGACGAGATTATAGCCACCTTATACTTTCCTAATGTATCTGAGGATACAATTAGGCTAAAACTCTTCCCATTTTCCTTGAAAGAGAAAGCCAAGACGTGGTTACATTCACTACGTCCTAGATCCATTGGCACATGGAATGACATGCAGAGGAAATTCATAAAGAAATTTTTTCCACATCATAAAACGATTACCCTCAGAAAAGTAATCATGAACTTTGCCCAAAAGGAAGATGAAACATTCTTCCAATGTTGGGAAAGGTTCAAGGATTTGGTCAGTTCATGCCCACAACACGGCTTTAAAATATGGCGCATTAAAAAAAATTTCTACGATGGGCTGACATCTTCCATACGCTAAATGGTCAAGACAATGTGTAATGGAGAATTCATTAATAAAAATGTTGACGAGGTATGGGATTACCTCGATAGTCTTACTGAGAAAACTCAAGTTCGAACACCACGTCTAGGCCGACTCAATCTAAGGAGAAGGGTGGCTTGTATCTCTTGAAAGAAAATGATGATCTCAAGTATAAAATGTCTACCCTCATAAGAAAATTTGAGGCCATAGAAGGAAAGAAGAATAAGGTTAATGAAAGTGTTTGTGGCATCTGTGATTGCAACATTCATACAACGAAAAATTGTCTTATAATACCTGCCTTTCGAGAAGTGTTGAATGAACAATCCAATGCCATAAATAACTATCAAAGACCTTTCAATGGACCGACCTCTAACACGTATAATCCTGGTTGAAAAAATTATCCCAGTTCTAGTTGGAGGAATGCACAAACCGCTACACCTCAAGGTTTCCTAAATCAAGTTCCAACTCAAGAGAAACCTCAAGAGGATTTGGTTCTAAAACACTTCCAAAAGTAAGAGCTTTTCAATCAGGGTATGCTACAAGCCTTTCAAGACCTTACAAAAGCGATATAAGGACTTAAGGCTGAAAATACGATTGGGAGCAAGGGGAGCTTCCCAGCTCAACCTCTTCCCAATCCTAAACTGCATAATGAAGTTAGTGACCCAAGCTCTTCAAATCAAATGGAGCACGCTAAATCCATCACCACTCTTAGGAGTTGAAAGATTATTGATAAAACCCTTCCGGTTAGGCCCGAAAAGCCTCAAGAACCAGAAGACGACAACAATGATGGATCTAGTGATGCCCCACAAAAATTAGAACTAGAACCTCTAGAGAAGCCAGTTGCTTCGTTCCCCCAACAGTTGGTTGCACCAAAACGTCTCTCTAACTCTCAGGATATCCTAGAGGTGTTGAAACAAGTGAAAGTCAACATTCCTCTACTTGATGTCGTAAAACAGATACCTTCATATGCCAAATTCTTAAAGGACTTATGCACGACTAAACGACGGTAAAGTATTCAAAAGAAGATTTTCTTGACTGAAAAAGTTAGTGCCATCCTAAAACAAGATGTGCCGCAGAAATTCAAAGATCCCGGTAGCCCAACCATATCAAGTGTAATCGAAAACTATCGAATTGATCACGCACTTCTTAACTTAAGAAAGAGCGCCAATCTGATTCCCTACTCGGTATACAAACATTTAGGTTTGGGTGAATTAAAACCCCCGGGACCATACTACAACTTGTTGATCGCACTATTCGGGTACAAAGAGGGATAATCAAGGATGTGTTGGTCTAGGTCGATAGATTTTGCTGAAAGTGCACCTACTAGTGCCCTGGTTTGTCAATTACGGTGTAAGTTGAGTCAGTCAGACAACAGCGCCTAACAGGAAGATAATTCAAGTGTCTACCTCAACTGGATGTGTGGAAGCTCGCCACAGGTAAATCATAGCCTCACATCCCATGTCCCAAAATACCAGATGATTAAAACCCTTAAAACTAAGTAGAACACCTAAGGGTTTTATTGTAAGAAAATATTTTACCAAATAGGAAAATCTTCAAGTTTTTCTTACCTTGTCGATTATATCGATTCACCTTTCGATATGATTGACCTGCTCTGTCGATGTCCTCGGTATCTCAATCGATACAATCGAGTGAGGATAAAAAGCATCCAGCAATCAAACATTCATCTGGACGATTTATCGATATATCGGAATCTCAATCGATATCATCGATATTCGAATATCGATCCCATCGAAAGTGGATCGATAATATCGACAGACAGTTTTTCGGTGCCCCTGTTTTTCTAAAAAAAACTACTATAAGCTTCGATATATCAATGACTGTCCAATTCAAACTGAATTCAAATATCGATCATATCGGAAGTCATTCGATCAGATCGATAGTGGGCGCATGTTTCCTCCAGCATAAATTTTAGGGTGTTTTAAACATTGATCAGGGGCCATTTGAGGAAATCGATATTCTAATGTCGATATCATCGAGTCCTGGTCGATTGGATTGAGTCTGGCACAAACTGACCAGCGTGCTTATAGGTAAATCTATATGATTTATCGATCCTATCGACAAGGTCTCGATATCATCGACATTCAAATTTCGATGACATCGGCTGTTCCCCAATCATATCTTCAGAACCTGAAATTCTTCAAGGCTTGTCTCTCTTGTTTTCACCTATCGATAGATCGATCCATCTATCGATGGAATCGGAGTTAGAAATCTGATAACATTGATGTGTGTCTCGATCCCATCTACCAGTCGGCAAAAGGTTTCAAAAGTGAATGACATGAAGTTTGTGCCATCGAATGGATCATTAATATAATCGAGAGTATACACTCGATCATATCGACTCTTGTTCGATGATATCGAACTTTGTCATAAATATGACCGTTTTATATCTATTGGAACCTTTTGTCTATTTAAAGAGAGACTTGTCTTTATTACTGGTAGAGAAAGAAGAGAGTGCTTATGAGTGTTTTAAACTTCATATTATTTATCTTAAGCCCTTTCTCTCAGGGAGTTCATCCTTCAATCCACCCTTATCATTGATATTCAAAAGAGTGGATTGGGGAATGAACTTCCGCATTCAAGGATCCTCCAGCTACTACCTTAATGATAAATCATTAAGCTGGGATGCCTTGAATGCATAGATGATTGGAATCACTCTATCTTCCTAATAAAAAATCTTTAGAGAGTAGTATTCCATCATAACCTTAACCCGACTAAAGCCGGATATTGATACATCTTTCATGTTGCGAATCAAGGGAGCTGAAGACTCTTCACCAACAAGAAGGAGATCTTCATCACTGCGTTAAAAGGGACTCATCAACCTATCTGTAAGTATCTAGAGTCCAGAGGACACTTGTGATCATTCCTTTCTAGGATTGGGTCTTAAGTGTTGCTCACCCTTTGAAGTCCTCAAAGGAGGCCTTCGACGGGAGTATACGTGCGGATTGTGTTGTGTGGACCCTTGCTCTGTGAAGAGCATAAACATCTAGTTAGGAGTGAACCAGTAAAACTTTGGGTTATGAGGTGAACCGTGTAAAACCTTTGTTAGGGTCTTAGGGTAAGATCCTTGGCCAGTGTGCCTAAACCGGGTGCTATGTGTTGACCCTTGCTCGTGAGAGCATAAAAAGTTAGCCTCTGTGTAGGTTGTAAAGGTTGAAGGTGAACCTGATTTAAAACCTTAGGTTTGAAGTGAACCATGGGAAACCTCCTTAGTGAAATTCGGTACACTCAAGGGTTGAGTGTGGCAGCTGGGAGTGGAGTAGACAAGTAATCGAACCACTATAAAAATGATTGTGTCTGTGATTGATTCTTGTGCTTGATCATTTGTGTGATTATGTTAATTACATTTATATCTGCTCACACTTCACACACACAGTCACATCCATCATAGACTATAATTTCTTCATGGTTATTAATTTGAATAGTTTTGTGATTGGATTCTCTACTGGGCTTGGAAGCAAGTAGAGTTACATTTGACTAATCCTGAAAATTGCATACTTAATAGGATTAGAGTGATAGGATTTTTAATATAACTCATAAATCTTTAAAAAGTCCTATTCACCCCCCTCTAGGACATATTGGCATATTCCTACTTCAACTTAAGTGGTCTTCACCGCTATTTTCAATTAGTATCAGAGTGGGTCTCTCTTTAAGGGCTTCACTTCCTATAGAGTGATCTTGACTGAAGTTAAGGAATATGGCCAAAGGAGAGGGCTCATCAGTCACTAGACCACCAGTATTTGATGGTTCAAATTATGCTTACTAGAAAGCTAGAATGCATTACTTCTTGTGATCTTTGGATCATGATGTTTATGATGTAATTAAAAAGGGATATGTGGTATCATTTGAACAAATTGTACTTGAAAATGAAACCACAATCACTAAACTCAAACCTAATGAAAAGTGGACGGCGTTTGACAAAGAACAACGAACTGCTGAAGCAAAAGCTATGAACGCCATCTACTATGCCGTGTCCTAAGATATTTTTAATCAAATAAGTATGTGTGGGACATCTAAAGAAGCATGGGACTTATTGGAAACAACCCATGAAGGTACAAGCACTGTGAAGAGATCTAAACTACAACTTTTAACTTCACAGTTTGAAAATCTCAGGATGGAAGAGCATGAGACATTTATGAAGTTTTTCACCAAATTGAATATTATTTGTAACTCCATGGGTGGATTGGGAGAAAAAGTTTCGGTACCTAAAATATGTAGGAAAATCTTAAGATCCCTACCGGAACGATTTAATCCCAAGGTAACAATAATTGAGGAGTGTAGAACTATTGATGAGATGAAAGTAGAAGAACTAGTAGGTTCCCTACAAACCTTTGAACTACACTTCACACAACCCCAAAAATCCAAAAACACTGTTCTAAAAACCTCTAAGAAAACAAAACATGAGGACAGTGAGAGTGAAAAAGAAGATGAAGATGAGGAAGTGGCTTTGTTGGCACAAAGATTCAGAAGATTCTTTCAAAGGAATCGCGGCCGCCCCTCTAGAGGTAGAAAGGTGGATGACAAACCTTCTGCAGGCAAATTTGAGAAAAGGACCAAAGAACCACAATGTTATGCCTGTCAGGAATATGGACACCTATCTACTGAATGCCTAAACAGAAAAACCAAGGGCAAGGCAATGGCTGCCACATGGGATGATACAGAAGAGTCAAATTCAGAAAATAGTGACTCAGAAAGTGATGGAGATCAAAAATCCTTGAAAATACTCATGGTCTCCACTACTTCGATCATTCCAACTGAACCTGAGAAAGAACAATAAGCCACTGAATCATTTTCATCTAACAATGAGGAATTTGAAAAAGAAGAGGAAGAAATTAAAAAGGATAAATTGCAAGATGCTTATAATTAACTATACATTCATAGCATCCATATCCTTAAAAAACTCGGCATGTCTGAAAATAAAAAGAAATTATTCCAGAAAGACTTGGACAGAACCTTGGAAATAAACATACATTTAGCCAATGATTTGCAACAATATCACACAGATAATGATAAATTAGAAAGAGAAAACCTATCCCTAAAAGAAGAATTATCAAAACTTATGAACTAGGATGAATTACTAAGAGATGATAATGCACAACTCAAAAATGAGAACCACTCACTTTGTATTGACTTAGAAAAATCCAGGAAATTTGCCGAGATAAACTAAAAATTTTCTCAGAGTGGTGAGAAATTAGAAAATTTGTTAGGGATGGGAAGAAAAGGAAGAGACAAGAGTGTACTATGATATAAGAAAAGTATTAAGAAAATTGGAAATAAAGCCCAAACAAAACTTACTGCTTCAAGTAGCAATATGGGAATTTTTCCAGTTTGTCATTTATGTGGTGATGTTGGTTATTATAAATTTGAATGTTTAGCACCTAGACGGACTCTATATAACTCTAATCAAAGTCACATTGGAAAATTCAAACCAATCAGAGAAACTTAGAATGTTAAAAGTCCATCTAGGAGAAGCACTCATCCATCACCACCTAAAGAAAAGAACTGAATGAAGAAATCTGTCTCACAATGGGTAGTGAAAGAAAAACTGAACTGTCTGATGATTAAATCCCATATACCCTAATATATCAAGCAAAAAAAGGAACAAATCCAGATTATGCATCTAGATCTGGATATTTGCTGAAATGATGTAATTTTGTTGAGCCTTCAATATTACATTTGAGGTTGGAGACCTTGAACTTTTGTATATAAACATTATCATGTTTATAATTGTACAGAACTGGTACAAATTTTTGTGACATATACTGATCAAGCTAAGAAATACCCAATAGTGTGTCGAAATTGTGAAAATTCTGAATAGTATCTACTTTTAATACAATTGTCGGTCTTTTTCGATTTCATCGACCGAGGGTCGATACAATCGATGGCTCTTCAGAATATGAAAAGCCGTATGACCGTGGATGACATCGTGGGTAGGCTCGATAGAATCGATTGGCAACTTCTTGATACCATCGATACATTGGTCGATATGATCGATAGATGGTGCCCGATAAAAGTCAGCAGGTCGAAAAAAAAAAGGGTTTCTTCAAAAGGCTTATCGGTCGTCTTTCCTGTCCGATCCTCTTGACCAATCACCAGAAGACAAGTCGGACTAACCAAATTCTTCCACAAATCAGGTATTATTCTTCTAACATCGATAGAATTTTCTTTTCTTGGTTTGTCGGGCATTTTTGTCATTTTTCCCCAAATACTTCAAACAGCCTATTCTTCCACATGGGAAAAGATATAAATGTAGCATCAGGTCTGGGGGAGTCTTCAAGAGCTACCCGACAAAAAGTTCTTACCTCAAGGGAAAGATCAAGGATCCTAGACCGTGGGACCCCCACACGGCAAAGATCACGACACAGTGGGTCCCAAACTAAAGTTCCTACACCGTCTCAACCAGCGCCACCTCCTCTAGCTGTCCAAAGCCCAACAAAATATGCCAATTGGAAGCTGATCTTTAAGAGAAAAGTCGACAAGGACTGTTTAGCACCCTACAAACTAGAACCCCTATTTGCTGCAATCGGTTGGTTGCCCATCCTGGATTTCGGTGGACCATGCTAACTAGAAAGGACACGCAACTTCCTTACTGCATGTCATTCCCCGGTGGCTCACCCTCCTTCATTCATGGTATCCCTAGATGGTGATTATGTATTTATCACTCCAGCGACTGTAGCTCACACTCTCAATCTACAGTTGGCTCCAGAAGATCTTCCAAATTAGGATCTCGATCTTCCAGATGTCCGATCAAAGATAACCAAATACCTATGTCATAATAGAGATATTCCATGGCATCAAGGGAATGCCTTAAAAGCTAGGTATATGGAGTCCCATTTTCGAGTCATGCATGGGATCTTTACTACTAATTTATACCCAAGAAGTACAAAGCGATCTGATCTCACAAGTCTCATGGTCATGATAGTATACTCCGTTGCAACCAGGATAAATATATGCCTTCCAACTCTGATTGTCAATCAATTTTTCAATACCATACATACATCTAGAGATTTGCATTTGCCATATCCCTAGATTATTAGCAGAATCTATCAAAGCATTGGCTTTCCTTCAACAACTGATCCGATATTCCCGCTCAAAGTTTTCAATAAAAAGAATATTCAGAAAATGGATCTGATATTTCACGAGTACAAGGAGGAAACTGAGGAAGACATTCATATAGAAGGGGTAGGAGGAGAAGGTGGTGATCCCATGGAGGGGGATGCAATGACTGACGATGCACCTCTTGGTCCTGATATTGGTCCGTCTACGTCAACCGCTGGGTATGGCAAAAGGCTCAAACTAGACAGGATTGGGGCCATTCAGAAGGACATCCACTCAGTTAAAGAATGGCTAACTATCCTGGAAAGGATGGTTCAAGGAGTGCAGAGTACAGTACAACAATTGGTGGATCTAATGACGTGCCAACGGGACGACACGATGTCATCTCATTCTACTTCGTGAGGCCGGGTTCATGCATGCTATCATACACACCTTACTCTTATCTTCCGGATGTACATCAGTATCTTTTTAGATGTTCTACGCGATCAGTAGTGTGTATGACAACCTTCTCACCATGCATAGTTTTTTTTTTGGTTGAATATGCCCACGGTTGGGCCGAAATACTGGTTATGTTATTTGAGTGCTCTCAAATGGGCTTTATTTTTTTTTTGTTAAACTACTGCTGTCTGTGGCAGTATACTTCTCTGAAATATGGATATTTCTACCAATCTTGAGCAGTTTATTTTGCATATGGCTGAATCTAGTTCTTATCTTCCTGCCATTTAAATTTATATATGCCTCCCTGGTTTAATGAAGTTTCGGGGTTATGGACTGCATGTTTATCTTATGCCTTAAGTGCTTTATTGAATCCATACTTTCTGCTCATGATGTATGCTTTTGTTGTTGAAAATCTATATACATCTATCTAATTGTGGTTCTCCTATATGCTTAAACTCTTCAGTCAATATCACTTATTATGCCTTTGTCAATGACTAATAAAAATGGAGAGAAAAGTCAAAAACACCCTGGATAGAATTGTATATCTGCTAGAATGGTGTTGCAGGTGTTAAGGGGAGCAGCCGCAACAAGAAAGGGGGAGTTTTGAAGAAAGGAGGAGAAATTACTGATTGTGTACATGGGTGATTAGAATTTCTAAAATTGAGTTAATGCATGTACACACAATTTAGGATATATCTATCTAGATATTTTCCTAAGGTGTTTTGGGTATTTTTTCACATAATTGACAAATGGAGAGATAGAAAGTGCACCTACTAGTGCCCTGGTTTGTCAATTACGGTGTAAGTTGAGTCAGTCGGACAACAGCGCCTAACAAGAAGATCAATTCAAGTGTCTGCCTCAACTGGATGTATGGAAGGTCGCCACAGGTAAACCATAGCCACACATCCCATGTCCCAAAACACCAGGTGATTAAAACCCTTAAAACTAAGTAGAACACCTTAGGATTTTATTATAAGAAAACTTTTTACCAAACAGGAAAATCTTCAAGTTTTTCTTACCTTGTCGATTATATCGATTCACCTTTCGATATGATCTACCTGCTCTGTCGATGTCCTCGGCATCCCAATCGATACAATCGAGTGGGGACAAAAAGCGTCCAGCAATCAAACATTCATCTCAATAATTTATCGATATATCAGAATCTCAATCGATATCATCGATATTTGAATATTGATCTCATCGAAAGTGGATTGATAATATCAACAGACAGTTTTCCAATGCCTCTGTTTTTTTAAAGAAAACAACTATAAGCTTCGATATATCGATGACTGTCCGATTCAATCTGAATTCAAATATCGATCATATCGGAAGTCATTCGATCATATCGATAGTGGGCTCATGTTTCCTCCAGCATAAATTTTAGGGTATTTTAAACGTTGATCGGGAGCCATTCGAGGAAATCAATATTCTAATGTCGATATCATCGAGTCCTGGTCGATTGGATCGAGTATGGCATAAACTGACCAGCGTGCTTATAGGTAAATCTATATGATTTATTGATCCTATCGACAAGGTCTCGATATCATCGACATTCAAATTTTGATGATATAGGCTGTTCCCCGATCATATCTTCAGAACCTGAAATTCCTTAAGGCTTGTCTCTCTTGTTTTCACCTGTCGATAGATCGATCCTTCTATCGATGGAATCGGAGTTCGAAATCCAATAACATCGATGTGTGTCTTGATCCCATCTACCAGCCGGTAAAAGGTTTCAAAAGTGAATGACATGAAGTTTTTGGCATCAAGCGGATCATCGATACAATCGAGAGTATACACTCGATCATATCGACTCTTGCTCGATGATATCGAACTTTGTCATAAATATGACTGTTTTATATCTGTTGGAACCTTTTGTCTATTTAAAGAGAGGCTTATCTTTATTGCTGGTAGAGAAAGAAGAGAGTGCTTCTGAGTGTTTTAAACTTCATATTATTTATCTTAAGCCCTTTCTCTCAGGGAGTTCATCCTCCAATCCACCCTCATCATTGATATTCAAAAGAGTGGATTGGGGAATGAACTTTCGTATTCAAGGATCCTCCAGCTACTACCTTAATGACAAATCATTAAGCTAGGATGCCTTGAATGCATAGATGATTGGAATCACTCTATCTTCCTAATAAAAAATCTTTAGTGAGTAGTATTCCATCATAACCTTGACCTGACCAAAGCCAGATATTGGTACATCTTTTGTGTTGCGAATCAAGGGAGTTGAAGACTCTTCATCAACAAGAATGAGATCTTCATCACTGCGCTAAAAGGAACTCATCAGCTTATCTGTAAGTATCTAGAGTCCAGAGGACACTTGTGATCATTCCTTTGGGTCTTAAGTGTTGCTCATCCTTTGAAGTCCTCAAAAGAGACCTCCGACGGGAGTGTACGTGCGGGGTGCATTGTGTGGACCCTTGCTCTGTTGAGAGGATAAACATCTGGTTAGGAGTGAACCAGTAAAAATCTGGGTTATGAGATGAACCGTGTAAAACCTCTATTAGGATCTTAGGGTAAGATCCTTGGTCAGTGTGCCTAAACCGGGTGCTATGTGTTGACCCTTGCTCATGAGAACATAAACAGTCAGCCTCTATGTAGGTTGTAAAGGTTGACGGTGAACCTGATTTAAAACCTTAGGTTTGAGGTGAACCATGGGAAACCTCTTTAGTTAAATTCGGTACACTCAAGGGTTGAGTGTGGCAGCCGGGAGTGGAGTAGACAAGTAGTCGAACTACTATAAAAATGACTGTGTCTGTAATTGATTCTTGTGCTTGATCATTTGTGTGATTATTTTAATTACATTCATATCTGCTCACACTTTATACACACAGTCACATCCATCATAGACTATAACTGCTTCATGGTTATTAATTTGAATAGTTTTGTGATTGGATCCTCTACTGGGCTTGGAAGCAAGTAGAGTTACATTTGAGTAATCCTGAAAATTCCATACCTGATAGGATTAGAGTGATAGGATTTTTAATATAACTCATAAATCTTTAAAAAGTCCTATTCACCCCCTTGTAGGACATTGGCATATTCCTACTTTAACTCAACCGGTCTTCACCGCTATTTTCATTTGCTACCCTGTAGATTTTATCATCTTGAATACCGAACCCAACAATGACATGAGCACTCAGATTCCCATCATTCTTGGTCGTCCATTCCTTTTCACTTCAAATGCAATTATCAATTGCAGGAATGGTGTCATGACTATATCTTTTGGAAATTTGACATTGGAGTTAAATATCTTTTTCAATAACGGCAGCAACTCAGAGGATGATGATGATTTTCACGACATTAACATGATTGATTCTTTTGTGGAAGATAGAACGCCTCTTACCTTATCCTTTGATCCTCTAGAGACGTTCCTGGCCCACTCCCATGATCTTGATGATGATACGATTAGGGAAACGTGTGCCATGCTTGAACTGCACCGGTACTTGAAGTTAACCGGTGGAGGCCACAATTTGAAGAGTTATCCCAAACAGATGTAGTGCCTCTACCGTCTAACCTCAAGCCACCGAAGCTTAACCTAAAACCTTTGCCCTCTGATTTGAAATATATCTATTTAGGTCAAGATGAGACATATCCAGTGGTGATCTCTGCCCACCTGGAAAAAGAACAGGAGTGTACTCATTTCTACTCTCATTGAACATAAAGGAGCTCTTGGATGGATGATAGTGGACCTCAAAGGAATTAACCCCTCGATTTATACTCATCGCATATATATTGAGGATAATACGAAAACTGTTCGGCAATCGCAACGTAGACTAAATCCAAATATGAAGGAAGTGGTTAAAGCTGAGGTTCTCAAACTATTGGATGTGGGTATCATATACCCTATATCCAATAGTCAATGGCTGAGTCCAACTCAGGTGGTTCCTAAGAAGTTTAAGATCACCATCGTAGCCAATGCCAATAATGAACTCGTGCCGACCAGAGTTACTACTGGTTGGAGAATGTGCATTGACTACAAGAAGCTGAATACCATCACAAGAAAGGACCACTTTTCTTTACCCTTTATCAATCAAAAAGGCTAGCTGGTCATTCCTATTACTGTTTTCTTGATGGGAATTCGGGACAATCAGATTAAAATTGCCCCTGAGGTCCAGTAAAAGACCACATTTACATATCCCTACGCTACCTTTTCTTACAGAAGGATGTCGTTCGGGTTATGTAATGCCCCTGCCACCTTTCAGCGATGTATGATGAGTATCTTTTCTGACATGGTGGAGAAATATCTAGAGGTCTTCATGGACAATTTCTCTATTTTTGGTTCATCTTTCAGCGAATGCTTAGAGAGGCTTAAATGTGTGCTAAAAAGATGTGAAGAAAAGAATTTGGTACTTAATTGGGAGAAGTTTCATTTTATTGTTCAAAAGGGAATTGTCCTTGGGCATATCATCTCGTCCAAGGGAATCGAGATAAATAAGGCAAAAATCGATCTTATCTCTAACCTACCTCCATCCAAGAACATCAGAGACGTGCGATCCTTCTTAGGACACACAAGGTTTTATAGATGATTTATAAAGGACTTTAGTCTCCTCTCTCATCCTTTATGTAATCTTCTTCAAAAGGATACATCATACAAGTGGACTGAGCCATGTCAAGAAGCTTTCATTAAGCTTAAGGGCATGTTAACCATTGCACCTACTATGCAGCCATCCGATTGGAGTCTGCCTTTTGAGCTTATGTGCGACACTTCTGATTATGCTCTTGGAGCAATTCTAGGCCAAAGAAAAGATAAGAGGCCCTACATCATTCATTATGCAAGTAGGACTCTAAATCCTGCCCAAGTGAACTACTCAACTACGAAAAAGGAACTCTTAGCCGTAGTGTTCGCTTTGGACAAATTTAGGTCCTACCTGATCAGATCTAAGGTCATTATCTACACATATCATGTGGCACTTAAGTATCTTCTTTCTAAGAATGATTCTAAGCCCCGCCTGATACGATGGATCCTTCTACTCCAAGAATTTGATTTGAAAATTAAAGACAAAAAGGGAGTAGAGAACGTAGTGGCCGATCACCTTTCTCGCCTTAATACCTCTGATTCCCTTGAGGCGACCCATATCAATGACATGTTCTCCAATGAACAATTGTTCAAAGTCTCCCATTCACCTTGGTTCGCTGATATTGCTAATTATCTTGCTACAGGTTCCATACCAACACACTGGATGTCATGAGATAAGAAGAAATTCTTTACCAAGGTGTGTAAATTTTTCTGGGATGATCCATATTTGTTTAAATATTGCCCAGACCAAATCCTAAGGAGATGTGTGTCAGACGATGAGCATCAGAGTGTCATCTCCTTCTGTCACTCATAGGCCTATGGTGGTCACTTTTCTGCTAAAAAGACCACGACCAAAATTCTATAGTGTGGCTTTTATTGGCCCGTCATGTTCAAGGACACTCATGAGTTTTGCAAGGCTTATGAGCGTTGTCAAAAATTGGGAGCATCGTCCCGTCGAAATATGATGCCCTTGAATCCCATCCTTATCATAGAAGCATTTGATTGCTGGGGCATTGATTTCATGGGATATTTCCCCCAATCTTTTAAAAATTTGTATATTTTGCTCGCTGTAAACTATGTCACTAAATGAGTCAAAGTGATTCCATGCCAAAATAATGACCATCGCACTGTCATTAAATTTTTGAAGGAAAATATTCTGTCATGGTTCAGAACACCTCGAGTCATCATTAGTGACGAGGGCTCACACTTTTGCAATAGAGCATTTGAGAGCTTAATGAAGAAATACAGTATCTCTCATAAGGTGAGCACCCCATACCATCCACAGACAAGTGGACAAGCTGAGATTTCTAATAGAGAGATCAAAAATATCCTGGAGAAAATAGTTAACCCTGATCGTAAGGATTGGTCAACCCAATTGACGGATGCCTTGTGGGCATACCGTACTGCTTTTAAAACTCTTATTGAAACATCTCCTTTTAGACTTGTCTATGGGAAGGCATGTTACTTGCCTGTGGAATTGAAACATAAAGCGTACTGGGCGATCAAAAATCTGAATTTCAATATGGACAATGCTGGCTCGCTACGCAAACTTCAATTAAATGAACTTGAAGAAATCCGGAACGATGTGTACGAGAACTCAAGAATTTACAAGGATAGGATGAAGGCATTTCATGATCAACATATTCTGTGGAAATCATTCACGCCAGGTCAGAAAGTCCTTTTGTACGACTCTCGGCTACATCTCTTTTCGGGTAAGCTTCGATCTCGTTGGACCGGCCCTTACATTGTTGTTACTGCCTATCCTCATGGGGTTATCGAGACAAGAGATCCCAACAATGGCAAGGAGTTTAAAGTAAATGGACATCGATTAAAACCATTTTTCGATAAATTTAATTCAGAGGACATGTCCATTCCTCTGACTGCTCCTGTTTACCAGGATTGATCTCCTAGTCTGATGGAGGTATAGGTAAGTTTATTGCTTTCATAAGACTAGGGTAGTTTGCTTTACCTGTCTGGCTAAAGTCAGTTAACTTAGTGCTCTTAGGAGGAAACCCAGCTTTTTATTCCATTTCATTTTTTTTAGTTAGTTAGTTCAATGTTTGTGGGTAACATTGTTGTAAACCCTCACGAGACTATAACTCGTCCACTAGGGGTAACCAAGGGGTTTAAAGGCTTGTTGCATACGCTAAATGCAATCAAGATCGCCTGCGAAAGTGGTATAGGTAGGATTTTATTTTTATTATTTTTATTTTATTTTCTCTCTCGTGCTGACCAGCTTCCATGCTACGATTTCTTGGAAAGTCTCTCTCTCGATTCGTTATCCAGGTACTATCTTCCCATCACTTTACTTTCGTTATCCCATGTGCATTGCATGTTATATCTTTTACATTGAGGACAATGCAGATTTTTGGTTGGGGGTGGGAGATTAGGTTTCCTAATTAGTGTTTTCTTGGTTTTCTTGGTCTTGAGCAAAAATTGTGAAAATTTTTAAATTTTTCTAAAAATTCTGTGAATTCGATGCGATTTTGACATCCATTTGTGACTTAGCATTTCAAGATACATGATGTTGGTAATTTATGACTCTTGGATTCAGTTTCTGTTAAATTTTATAGTTAAGTTTGAATTGTTAATTCAAAATTAGAAGTTGTAAACAATGATTGAGTCCTGATTTCACACGCCACATCTCGCTTTCACATTAAGGTTTCAGTTTGATATAGAAGGGTTAACTTGGTAATCATTAAGCATGAAAGGAACCATCTTGGAAAATTTACTTATCATGATCAATTGAAGAAAAAGAAAAAGAAAAAAATAGGTACCTTTGGAAAAGGCTGGCGAATAATCTTCACTATAGGTCTGCTCCCTATAGGTGTAGAGTTGATTCCCTATGGATGATATATGAAAAAAAAAGGATTTGGGTGTACGGTCTTCACCATAGGGTTGCTCCCTATAGGTAAGGACTTGATTACCCTCCTTGGCGTTACGTTTAATAGAAAAATCAAAGGCTGAAAGAAAGAAAAAGAATGATCTATGAGACATGTTTCAGTTTTTAGGTATCATGAGTTCTCTTGTTGGTTACCAATGATATCATGATATTGACGATTGGATCCCTTAATGATGATAACCCGAGATTACACTATACACCCATGGGTCTCAATGTTTAAAATTATTCTAATTGATGGATTAATACTTTGAACTTGATTATGACGTTTACTGTGTGCTTGAGCCCAAAAAAATAATAATTCCCAACATTCACGAATCTTAGATTACTCATATCTGAATGGTTTTTCAAAATAACACTCGGTTTCATAGGAATTTCCTTGTAGTTCTCAACTTATTTTCACATATTTTGGTCGGGACTAGCAAAATGTTGGTTGGGGGTTGTGTTGAGGGTCAAATATTGCATATTAGACCCAGTTCTTGCCTAGATTTACGAGCATGATACCGTTTAATGGCCCAATTTAATTGTGTTTGTGATGCAGAGTGTAATTATGAGTATAGACTGAAAAAGGGTGCTTAAAGCATGGATTTAACGCTCTGATGCACCATAGGCAAGGGACGGACCCCAGGGGACCAAGATCAATGCCAGAGATTTGTAAAAATTGAGGAACTGAAGCTCAAGTGGCCTGAAGAACGTCCAGAATATGAGATCATCGGGTTCCCACCATCCGTTCGACTCGAAACTTCATACATGGACTGAAGACCATAATTTAACCATACACATCAAATTTCATCTCCCGAATCACAGTGGAAGTGCCTAAACTGACAGATCAGCCTATAAAATCTTGATTTGGGGCCCGCCTGATATTTGGATATGCTTTAATTTTCTTCTCAACGCCTTAAAAGGGATGACAAAACGGATGGATAGAGCGGATTTCTGATACACATCATAGTAAACCCCACAAGGGGGGCGTACGAGTGCACAAGCTGTGCACTCACGCACTGCACCAGACCAAGCGTCCTGGTCAAAGTCAGCTGACCCGACTTCCTTCACAGATACGTCCAGCGGACAGACGTCTTCCGTCATTTTTGAGTAGTGGGGCCCACCTATCATCCAAATATATGATCAGAGCCATCCATTGCATCCCTAAGGGAGGCACAACCCTACCCATGGAGCTCTTATGATCCCATGCACGAGCAGGCTCGATTTCCACCGTCAGACGCAGGATGAACGCTCGGGTGAGAATTCTTAGGGCCGCACCGAAACGGATCTAAAAGCATCCATATCCGACTGGTTTTGTGAGAGGAATCTAGTGGATGGACTGGATTTTCCATCAAAGACTGATCAAGGGCCCACCGATGTCAACTGCGTAAAAGATTACGCATTACGTGCGTCTGAATACCCGGCCGTTCTAGGCCATTTTACAGTTGTGATTGGGATTGGTCCGACCATCTGGACCGTCCAAATTTTCCTTAAGGTGGGACCGACCATATCCAAAGATATTGGACGTCTTAGATCTTGCATGTGTTTCCACGATTTTGATTCTAAAAATACAAGTCGGTGATGTGTATCTGTTACTGCATAAGCAGCTGCGTAACAGTTGTGTAAATAGTTCCAGCAAAGTCGGTTCTCCACCGATAGTCTCCCCCACATTCATAGCACCTATTAAAGAGGGAGAGAAAGAGAGGGAAGAGGGAGCTAAGCCAGGACGTTGCAAGTGGGAGCTTGGCTTGGACGGTGCACAAGGGGCAGAGAGAGAGGAGCTTTGGCTGTTTTTCTTTCCCTTTTCTTTTCCTTTTCTTTTTCTCTTTGTTTATTTAGATTTAGCCTAATCATGTTGTCAGGCTAAACCCCTTAGCTAGGGCTAAAGGGTGAAGCTTGTAGTGTGATGGAGAGGATTTTATGACCTTGATTTATATTGTTTGAACTACTTTGATTATAGTTTGATTAAAGGGAATGTTTTTAGTATTTAATGGTCTGTTATGACTAAAATTACAATGGGTCTGCGATAGCTTTGAGCATGTTCCTTTCCTTTTATGTTTATGATGTCAGGAAGCCCTGTTGTTCACTATTGTCTCCCGGGCATGGTCGGATGATGGTACTCTTCCTAACCTTCATACACGTGATTGGTTGGTGATTAGTTTAATTCTGTTTTTTACTTCGTCTCATGGGCATGGTTTGGTGATGAAATCCATTCTAATTCATATACCTTTCATCTCTTAAAAACTATATCAATGACAGTTCAGTTTAATTTCCATAAAGCAAGTGTAAGATCTCCCTGATCTCTACAAGTGGATCCTCTGAATCCCTAGTTTCCTATCTCTGATTTCTCCTAAGTTTTATATAATAATTTCACAATTATTTCTTAAATTCTATTTAGTTTAGATTTCATCTCATTCTAGTTCTATTTCTAGTTAGTTTCAGATAACGTACAGGTTTCAGTCCCTTGGGATTTGACCTCGATTTTACCGAGTTTATTACTACATAACAACCCTGCACTTGAGGAGTGAACAACCATCGTCTCCTGGACTTGGATGATGGAATCCTTCCTAACGTTCATAACTCTCTCAGGTTGTGGATTGGTTAAATTATGTTGTTTACTTTGCCTCATGGGCATGGCCTTGTGTTGGAATCAATTCTAATTCTTATAGCTCTTATCCATTGATAACTAGATCAAAGGATGTTCATAATTATTTTTAATGAATTATCTTCCATTTGGATGAAGATAGGACTCTAATTCTAGTTGTGTTTATGAATCAAGCATAGATCTCCCTGATCTCTACAAGTGGATCCTTGGCACCCTAGTTTTCTACCTTTGAATTTTACAAGTTTTAGTTAAAGTAATTCACCATTATTCTCTTAAAATCTCCTAATTTAGATTTCATCTTCTTCTAGTTCTAATTCTAGTTACTTTTAGAATACGTACAAGGTTCGGACCCTGTGGATTCGACCTCGGTCTTACTGAGATTATTACTACATCACGGCCCTACACTTGGGGTGGTGAACACTTTCCTTGAAGTGCTCCCCATAACCCCATTAAATTCTTAAAATAAAGTGAACCTGCAAAACAGAATTTAGAGTGTTATGGCGAGATCTTGATTTCTTACCCCTTTTGTCAGTAAATGACAAAGAGCCAATTCCATGGTTACACCATTTAAATATAGAAATATGGAAAGCTCTATAATTTATTAATATAGCTATAAGCACATACTGACATATGAATGTATAAAGGGTGCATATAAACATTAGACTCATGAAGCATGCATATTATGGCCATTTAAAAAGATATACCTATAAGAGACATGACGAAGATAATTTAGCAAATATGAAACAATTAAAAACAAAACTATCACATAAGATAATGAGGCTATAATCCTTAGATTTACCTATTAGCACAAATAGGTCATTTAAGGTCACCTATCCCTCTTCACAACCCATTGGAGTGTGAATTTTCTATGATCTGGATTGTTGTTGGAAGAGAGTATTTATTTCTTAAATTCATCTCTCTTAAGTGAGATCCTAATTGGATATATATATTTAGTAGGTGATTTTTCAATTTAGTTCCTACCCTTATGGTTATTGTCCCAACTAAGCATTTCTTTTCTCATTCAAAAGGGAAACTTGTTTCATTAATTCCCTCATATGATTGTCCATTTTTGGAGGGGTTGAAAATTTCTTCTTTTCTGATGATCTTCTAAGGGGACTCCTCCATTGGTGTGTTGATTTTTCAGTTATAATATGTTTACTTATTTGGTTTGGGACTGACGTAAATTGTGGCCTTATATAAAAAAGGCATTCAAACTTTAAATGGCCCACATTTTCATAATTGTGGCACATAAGAGAGGCTCTTAATCTACTTCTTGAAGCGGACGAGTCATTTTTTATCAGCGAAGGGGTAGAGGTTGATTCAAGAGGTTTTTTATTTTGTTCAAAACCTCTTTTATCTGCAAAAGGCTTATCCAAACTTAAAGTCTTTCCCAATTGGTCTTCTACTTGAGCTACCTTAACATTAGAAAGATAAGATTCAGAGTTAGCTAACCTTTAATCTCAAGTCTTGATTTTACGATTTAACAATATCAAGCTCAAATTCAAAACCTGTGTATCTCCCTAAAGCCTCTTCAAGGTCAAACTTAAATTTTCTTGTATTTTAAGTTAGGGAGTGATTTCCATATTCTACTTTTTTATTTGGTTAGCCAATTAATTCTTTTGCACCTTTACCAGCCGTAGCGTTTAAAAATCTTCAAACTTTTAGTGTACAACAAGTTGTGGGCCTCTTGCAATTGAGCATCTCCATCTTTTTCTTCTTCATCGGATGATGTCTCATTTTCTTCTTCCAAGGTGTTATGGTCGGAATCTCCTCCCAAATATCTAGGGAGAGAAGCATTTGATGGAGGCAATTAGAACTCGTAGAGATTCAGGTCTTTATTACTATAGGAATCCTCAAGATCTGATTTAGACTCCTCAGAATCATCTCATGTTGCTGCCATAGCCTTTTCTTTGGACCATGGCTTGCTAGTAAATTTGAAGGAAACATGACCATAACCCTCACAGTTGTAACATTGGTGTTTTACATTCGAAGGAAACATGACCACAACCCTCACAATTGTAACATTGGGGTTTTCTCAAATTCTTAGAAGATTTCTCTATAAACTTAGGTTCAAGAGATTTACCCTTTCTCTCACAATCCTTTCTTTTATTCTTCTTGAAGAATTTCATGAAGATTTTTGTGATTTTCATCATTTCTTCCTCATCATCATAATCACTGTCATCTTTAGATTTATTTTTCTTGTGCTTGGTGAAGTCTTTAAAATAGTGTGTTTCTTCTTAAAGGATATTTCTCTACAGTGTAGTTCAAATGTAGGTAAGGAACCTACAAGTTCTTCTACTTTCATACTCTTCTATTGGAGTTATTTTAAAGGTAAATCTATCTGATAAGAACCTAAGAATTTTCCTATATATATAGGTCTCCAGAACTATTTCTCTTAAACCCAACATGGAGTTGCAAATACCATTCAATCTAAAATGAAATTCCATAAAAGTTTCATACTCTTTCATCTTAATATTTTCAAATTTTTTATTTAAGAGTTTAAGCTTGGAACGCTTAACTGTGCATGTTCCTTTGTGGGTAGTTTCTAAAATGTCACACGCTTGTTTTCCAATTTCACATGTACAAATTCTTTTAAATTCATTAGGGAAAACATCACAATAAATAGTGTTGAGAACTTTGACATCATAACCATATCTAGCTTTTCACCAATACTTCATTTGGATTTATCTTTAGGTGTGGTGATGATGATACCGTCAATCACGATTTGCTCCACCGGCATATGTCATCATTGGTCTATAATTTCTCAAACCATAAGGTCTAAGAATCTCAAAAATATCCTCATTCTAGCATTCCAATAGGCATAGTTAGACCCATTAAAATATGGTGGTCATGAGATGGAACTCCCCTTATTATTAGACATCATTTTAAGCTCCAAACAGATCTTAATATAGACGGTTAAGTCTTGAAATGTTGGACATATGCCTGTGGGGACTACTGGTGGGCAATCACTAGTGGGGGGTCCCATGAGTTTAGGCCTCTTCTGGCCTCTTCTGTTAGAAGATGATTTTCAAATATAAATTTGAATGAGGATGGGAGATAGGGATAAGACTAGATAATCTGATCTCATCTAAATTCCCATCATTTCCTATAAAAGGGATGAGGTTCTCTCGTGAAAGAAATCATTAGAAATATCGAGAGTACAAAGAGGAATAGTGGTTAGTATATAGAAATTTGTCCATTTAATTTGTCCTTGGGACGATCTAAGGCATAGATCGTAATCTGAGGCCATCTATACCGTAGAATTAGATGGGTGAATAGACCCATCTGCTCTAGTAGTGAATAGGCGAGCCGCTGGATCTGGAGCGTTAATCTTCAGCTTTATGAAGGTTTTATATCATGTAGACCATTAGATCTCCAGCCCATAATGTCCTAATTAGAACTATGCACAAAGAACTCATACCAACGTATGAAGTGCATGACACTGCTAAAGGTATCTAGGAAGCACTGACAAATGCCTATGTGTAGAAGTCAGATGCAAAAGTTCAGCCAATGGAATTAGAATTCTAGGAGTATAAGATGTCAGTCGACTGCCCCATCAAAGATCATATCTGTAAGATGGAGCAGATGATATGTGCCCTTAGGAATGTTGGGTGTAAAGTGACTGAAAATTAAAAGATAATAGCAATGCACCATTCCTTACTTGAATCTTAGGCCCCAATCAAAAAAATTCTAAACCATACTAATTATATCACTGTGTTTATAGACTTTTGTGGTCATTTAGTATGAGAGGTTGAAATGAATACAATTCAACCAAGTTCGGCCAAGGCCTTTGCAATAGAGACCCATTAGCGGAAAGCTAATAAGAAACAATTCAAAGCTCCGAAAAAGGCAAAAAAGAATGACCAAGAACAAAAGTCCACATCACCTCCTCCAAATCTCAAGAAGGGGAATGGAAAGAAGAAGAAGAAAAAGATAAACATAATCTACTTTGTCTATGAAAATTCTGGTCATTATGCCCGGCAGTGTACCTATAAAAAGATGATAATTTCTAGGTCACTAAATACTTTGTATGTGAGCAATTGTTCTGAAATCATTTCCATTGATACTATATATAACGAGTGGATTTTAGATTCAGACATAACAAAGCATGTTACGTGGAGTCGTCGAGGACTCAGGAATTTCGACCTGTAGTGAAGAGAAGTTATAAGGTGTATATGGGAAATAATGTTGTTGAAGACGTACTAGGGATTACATTTTTCATCTCTATACACGCATAGAGTAAACAATAATCCTCCATGATACTCTTTAAGCACCGAGCATGTATCAAAATTTAATTTCTGTTTCTAGGTTATTATTTGATGGTCTTAATATTTATTTTTTCAGGAAACAAGTTTCTTTGAGACTAAATAGCCTTATCTTTGCATGAAAAATTTAATTTCAGATTTATTTATTCTGGACAGATAGTGATAATGCATCTCCTACTTTATCTGTTATGTCGAATAAAACTATAGTATCTAAATTTCAAAAATGGTGAGGTTAGGTCACGTCAGAAAGGATCGTATGACAAGACTAGTACGTTCTGATTTGTTAGACTCCTTATCCAAAGTTGATTTATCATTTTGTCAACATTGTGTATTTAGGAAGACTTTGAAGAAACCATTTCCTAAAGTAACTAAGTCCAAGGGCCCACTAGAGATAATTTATTCAAATATCTGTGGACTCTTCAATGTACATGCCAGAAATGGATGTCAATACTTTGTTACTTTCATTGACGATTACTCATGCTATAAATACGTGTATCTCATCTCACACAAATCTGAGGCTTTTGATTATTTTCTTATATATAAAAGCTAATGTGAAAAATCATCTTGAGAAAAAGATTAAAATCCTTCAATCTGATAGAGGTGGCGAGTATACATCTGAAACGTTTAAATCATATTGCGAAAATATTGGCATTGTTCGGCAGTACACAATGGCTTACACTTCACAACAAAATGGTGTTGCAGAGAAGAAATAGGATACTATTGGATATGGTTAGATCGATGATGGCGCAAGCCAATCTCTCTATCACATTCTGGAGAGACACACTGTTAACAGTCGTCTACGTCCTTAATAGAGTCTTATCCAAATCCATTCCTAAGACCCCATATGAGATATGATCTGGGAGAATTCATTCTCTAACCAACGTACACCCTTGGGGATCTTTGAGATATATTTTACTACCTACTCTACATAGAGGTAAACTTAATAATAAAACTATTGAATGCAGTTCATAAGGTACCTTATGCATTCAAATGGATACGTTTTAGTTTATGAGGACCATGGACGATTGATTGAGATAGAATCTCGTAACGTGACCTTCGTCGAAAAAAGATACCCTAGCCGAATGAAGAAAAAGGTTCCAATAGAAATCTTTAAAATACTCGATGTATCTCAGGAAAGTGGGAGTTCTGCTTCTCAAAATGATGATGCTCCTATAGTTTGTCAAGACAGTAAGGAACATCTCAACAGGCTCCTGAGTTACGTCGAAGTGAAAAAGGATTAATTTCAAGAGGCAAACATTGTCTAGTGTTGCAGTTGATGATGATGAACCTGATTTGAATTAGGATGATTATTATATTCTAACTCGGCCAATTAGGTGACTGCTATGGATGAAGAGATTACTTCCATGGAGAAGAATAAAGTCTAGTAACTTGATGATCTGTCTTCCAATCGCAAAGCGATAGGTAATAAGTGAGTACTAAAGATCAAAAGAAAGGTCAATGGTACAATGGAAAAATATAAAGCACGATTAGTTGCTAAAGATTTTATATAAAAAAAGGCATTGATTACAAGGAGACTTTCACTTGTTGCAAAGTTCTTCTCAATCCGCATGATTTTGTCTATTATCGCAAGTTTAAACTTAAAGTTATATCAGATGGATGCAAAAACCGCATTCTTAAATAGTGACTTGGATGAAGAGATATACCTACAACGGCCCATGGGGTATGTGGACAAAAAGGATCCAAAGAAAGTCTGTAAATTGTTAAAATTTATCTATGCGCTAAAGCAATCTTCAAGACAGTGGTACATAAGGTTCTACTTAGTCATCACTACTTTTGAATTCACAATGAGTGGAGAATATCATTGTGTATGCATAAAACGATCTAGAAGATCTTTTTCGATATTATATCTATATGTAGACGATATTCTGCTAGCTAGTAATGACATGCAATTGTTGATATTGACTAAAGATTGGCTATTCTCAAACTTTGAGATGACATTGAAGCTAACTTTATTTTTGGGGTAAAAATCATCAAGAATCACCCTAAGAAATTTTTAAGCTTGTCTCAAGCCACCTATATACAAAAGATTTTAGAGTGGTTCAAGATGAAAATTTTAAAAGCTGTTGAAACCCCTATGGATAAAGCTACCAAGTTAGATAGAAAATCGTGTCCCCAGACTGAAGTTGATAAATTAGTTATGTCCTCAGTACCTTATGCAAGCGCGATAGGGGGCTTAATGTATTTTATGCTTTACATCAGGCTAGATATTAGCTATGCAGTTGGCATAGTCAATCATTATCAGAGTAACCCGCGAGAGTTCATTGGTAAGTCGTCAAGCGTATATTCCGCAATCTTAGAGGAACAAAAGACCTTATGTTGTGTTGTGAAGGCATAAGCCTTAAGCTCAAAGGATATTCTGATGCTACTTAGGGTAATGACGCCAACGAGGAAAAGTCTACTTCAGGATATGTATTCTTACTCAGAGGAGAAGATATCTCATGGTCGAGTAAGAAACAAACATCCACAACTCTTTCATCTATAGAGGCTGAGTACATTACATGTTGTGCTGTATTTCAAAAATGTTTATGGGTTTGCAGATTTCTATTGGGTTTGGATGTTATACCGAGCATTCATAAGCCTATACCACTGAAGATAAACAATACTTCTGTCACTGACTTGGCAAAGGACCCTAAACACCACCAGAAGTCGAAGCACATTAAGATCAAGTATCATTACGTCTATTACGCCCCAGACTCGATAATCGGATTCACAAGGAACTCGATAGCTGGTTCTAGCCACAACAACCTCCGTAGTACCCCATTATCGGCTCCTAAAGCAGGTTCCGATCCTAGGATCCTACAATGAGGATTTTTATAACGGTATAATCATTACCAATGTGAGCATACCCAAGATTACAGCAAGTATATCTGAGAATAATAAAGGCACACATCACAAAATTCACTATAAATTTAAAATTTTACAAGCTTTCATAAGGTCCAAAAGGACATATATAAAATAATAGAAGGTGAGAAAATTTTGCAACACTGGAGTCCTAAAGCTCAGCTCTAATCCAAGTTCTGCCGCTATGATGCCTGCCTAGGATATCCTGCACGCATCAATCATGCATAAGCTTATAGAAGCTTAGAGGGTAGTGCAAGTGTATGATAATGGTGTACAGAAGAATATAAGGAGTTACATGAAGAGAAACATGCTCAATGAAAATATCACAAGCCCTACCAAGGCTTATCATGAATACAATACAATAAGTACTGGGCGTCATACTAAGGCAATGTATGAAGGGCTAATGCAGCCAATGCGATGTAAGGTAATGCCAGTACTCATAACCAATCCACATATCAAATATATTTCCAGTCATAAGGAAATCACCGAAATCCATTACACCGCTGGATGACTGCCGCTCTATAGACCCCGCACAGTCAAACGAGCATAAGAGACCTCACCACCCTCCTTACGAATAGTCAATCACCAACAAGGCCTGAAGGTAGCGGACCCATTTAAGAGCTGGTTAGACTTAGCCTAATAATGCCTCCTTACATCAGGTGAGTAAGGCCACACCCCTACCCAACTAACTACACGACAGTGGAAGTCGCGGCCTAACCGTATAAGGCCCTCATGGGCTCATAGTTTTCACTCGGTCACGACGTTAGGGCAGATCCTTGGTATTATGGAAGTTTTGAAAATTTCACCCATAGGCATCCTATACACCCGGTATGCTCAAGTAATATTTTTGGTATCCATATATAAAGTCATCCACGAACGTCCCTGCAGAGGAAAGACCCTAATGAAGCCAGGGCGGTATCATCATGAAATGCGATGCCAATGTATGAGTCACACATACAGATCATGCACAAGCTTCAGGCACTCAATATGCATAAGGGGAGAAACTTCATCCCTCTATGACCACCATATAATACAATTAATTCACATGGATGATGCATATGGGTAACAATGATGTAAGTGCGCTAACTGTAAAATATATATTCCTCCTTCCCAAGGAGGGACAAGGTCTAAACACATAAACAGGTACTCTAAGGAGAAGTGAGGTCCTCTAGTGGAGGCCAAATACTTTAGGGTGGCCCACAAGCTAAGAGGGTCATAAAGTCTTAATAGAGGAAATGGTCCTAAAGAGGTCCAAGGTGGGCCTTCAACCACCTATAAGGGCCTTATGGGCCTACCTTAGGCGCATCAAGGAGGACGTCCAACCTCAACTGGATTCCCAAAGGTAGCCCGCTAACTACACTCATATAACACAAGGCCCAAGGCCCAAACAATTTGGGCCTAGTGAGCCGTACACAAGGCCCAACACTTAGGCAACATGATGGGCCCAACCATAAAGGTCATGAGTCCATTCATTGTGGTGGGCCTAATGGGAAGCCCATTCTTTCAAACATATGGGGTAATCCTTACATTTAAAACAAGCAAGTTGGGACTCACATCTGGGCCCAAGCATGGATTTATTTTAAATGGGCAAGCAAGGGCCCAACTACTTGAGTACTTAGCCCATGAAGCCCATCACAATAGTGTACTATTTATATGCCCAATAGCCAGGGGTCTATCAAGAAAATTCTAAGTCAATGGGCCTAGGAAACCCAACATGCAATTATGAACATTATTCCAAATAAATCTCAATTGGAGTGGGTCTTAAGTATGCACTAATTAAGCCCAAAATATAATTAAAAAATAGGGCAAAATATGTGTAACAATATCTCCAAATTTGGAGGGTCATGCTGCCCCAAAACGTCTATTTATGGGCAGTAACCATGGGCCTATTGCTGAAATTCCATCCCACCCACAATCTGGCATTACTAGAAATTCAAAATTTAATTAAATTATATATTTATTTTAGTTCCTAGTGACCTATACATGTCACAAGGGGGTCAAACAAATAAAGGGAGTAGATAGAACACATAAATCAAATAAGCCATGCTGCTGGACTGGACGTCCAGCAGCAGCCCAATGGGCTGGGCATCCCATGGTGGGTAGTCCTACGGGCCTGGGTATTTGGTCTAAAAACTCATCCAATGGGCCCCAAAAATAAAAAATTACAAAGGGAGGATGATCACTGCCCCTATAGACCCCACATGGATGAATAGTGGGATATAAAATATATTAAGGTGGGCCCACAAAGTGGCCTGGACGACCAGCCAAAGCTGGATGCCCAACACAACACGGTCGGTGAAGGGGCCCAATGGCCCTAAAAATTTGTAGGATGGTCTTTCCATAGGTGGGTCACACCTCCACAAAATTTTATAATTTTTAGATAGTTAGGAGTATTTTAATTAATTTAAATAAAATAGACTATCTAGAAAATCTGGTTAATCTGGACGTCCCAACGTGGTGGGCCGGTCCAGCCCTTGCCACAATGTTCACAGGAGTCTGTTGACCTTAAAATTTGGTAGGTGGGTTATACCATGGGTGGACCAACTCGTTGTAAATTTTTATAATTTTTGGATACTCAAAAGTATTTTAATTAAATTTAGAATTACAATCTATCCAGGGTGAAATGTTGTTGTTCATGCATCGTTTATCCAATAAGGTAGGCCCAAACTTCACTGAGGAGGGGGAAAATGGATGTTTAGCATTTTTTTCATAAAATAGAGTAAAGTGGGGTCCATAAAAGTGGCCCACCCCTTAAAGAAACTAAGCTAAAAAAAAAAAATTTCCCTCCATACATGTGGGCTAGACAGCCCAACAAGGTGGACCGCCCACCACTATGGGCCTCCCTTTTTGGGTATCATTTCATGGGCCATCTAAGGTGTGACCCACCACACATCAAGGTGGGGTCTACACCTTCCCATTACAGTCCATCCAACAGTCCAGATTTTTTGGACTCATAATCATAAAGAAAATAGTAGAAATCATTATCCAAAATCCATGTCAAATATTGAACATGACAGTCCAGATTTTTTGGATAGCAATGCATGGCTGGACATATCAGTCTATATCTCAATAATCTCAACAATAAAAATGGTGTGTCACCTTCCTTAGTAGGCCTCACATATATATAGATCATTGACTAAGACTAAGACACTTGCATGCATTGATTAAGGTGTCTAAGGATCATGAAGTTAGGTGGTAGGAGCGTCCCACCTTGTTGGATTTTTTTTTTGACATCCTAGGCCCACCAAGTGAGCCACACACACATCATCATCCACACATCAAAGAAAAGTGAAGAAGAAAGGGGCAATCCGGCCATGGGGTACGGCCCCGCCACTAATGAGCCCCCCCAAGAATCAATTTCAACCATACAACTATGTTAATTGAACATGCAACATTAAACTAATGCATGCATGATCTATGACTAAAATAGGTGGTTGGGATGTCATCCCAACATGACTTCTAGGGTCTAGATGCCCTTGAAATGAAGTGAATAATACAATATATCATGATGGGGTCCAAGGAGAATGGCCCCATCATGTATTATGATATGCATGTAGAATGGGCCAAAGGGCCACATCCATGGGGTCAAATGGGATCCCCACCATGGATTGGTGGGGTCCCATATGATCCACATAAGAAGAAATAAGAATATTTAAAGGTAAAAAATTAAATCAGCAAGATCATAGTTACCCACATGTGATCTCACTCCCAAACTTCTACTCCATGAAGCTCTTGGAGCAAGAAATGGATTTCAATGGTTGAGATCTAGTTCTAATGGAGGGATTGGGAGTATGATAGGGGTTAGGGGGCTAGAGAAGAGAGAAAAAAATGGACATTAGAGAGGGAGGAGTTACTAACTATGGGAAGAAAATGAGAGGGAAGGAAAGATAAGGAGAGAGAAAAGTCATCATGAGTTTGTAAGAAAGTAATGATGCCTATGGGAGGAGATTACTATGTTGTAGGTTTTAGACTAGGCTTGGGTAGTGAGTTAAGTGGGTGGTATTATTTCATAGAATTGTGTAGTGTGTATGTGTGGTGTGCATGGGGAATTGTGTCATGGAGGTGGTCCACATGCATTTGCACAAAAGTGGGCCACATGATCAAGGGTCATACTATGTAATGCTTATAACTTTTGATCCATAAGTCGGATGGACGCACAAGACACATCATTGGAATCGTAGCAACGATGCAAATAAAATGGCAAAGGTCTCAGGTCATTCTGAGTTAAGTCTACATGACCAAACTCAATGATGACCGCAAACATAATCCAAGGATAGCGGGTTGCCAAAATTCGACCAGTAGGACCGTGGGACTACAAGAAATGAAATGCATACTTACACACACAGTGTTCACGATCAAGTGAGAGATAAGAAGGTTACCCTTAGCTACATTCCTACTAAGGAGATGATAGTTGATCCCATGACGAAACCTATAGCTAGAGATCTATTTCAGGTTCACTTCAAGCAGATGGGATTGAGGAAAGCTTGAGTGATATGCTTGTAATTAGTACATTTGATCTTTCATTAATGAATAACACATTCCATTTATTCAGTATTGAATACTAATTAGGGTTGTACATCGAGCCAAGTCGAGTCGAGGTGGGCTCAGCTCGGCTTGACTCGTCCATGCTATACTCAAGCTCACCTTCGAGCTCAACATTGAAGCTTGGCTTGTTTGCTAAAGATTTCGAGTCGAGTTTGAGTCAAGCTAGTGGTTCGAGTCGAGTCAATTTGAGTTTACCTCGGTAGGGTTAGGGTAAGAAAAAGAGGTAATGAGGACGGGTAGGGTCGGGTAAGGTTTTTTAAGTAAAAACTTTTAAGTTTTAACTTCTTTTTTAAAACTTAAATATATATATATACTATATATATTTCATATTAATATAATATATATTATTAAAATATATTACTCGAGCCGAGTCGAGCTTGAGCTCGAGCTTCAAGTCGAGTCGAGTTGAAATACACAATGGTCAAACTCGGCTTGAACTCAACTCAAGCTTTAGTAAACAAGCTTGACTCGCCTCGAGTTAGCCTTTCAAGCCGAGTCAATCTGAGATGATTCAAGATGAGTCGAGTGAAATTTTCGAGCTAGCTTGACTCATGTACAACCCTAATACTAATATAAACTAGGTAAATAGATCATCAGCATTGACCATGAGATCGTGTAAGATATTTATTTTTTTGTCGACAGGCCGGTCACCCACTCGCACGGGTTGACCAACCTTGAATGTACAAGAGAGGTACATTTGGGGCTATGTTCATACACTGAGGTATGACTTCTCTTTATTGTGAATAATAAAGGATAAGGATATGAGTGAGTTGTATCTGCCTACAATCTTTTAAGATTGAAGATGAGACTAATTAAGTCGAATGACATAATCGCACCATTCCTTTTCATGTGATCAATGTTATGGCCTAAATTTATAGCCAAGTTATGAGGTTATGAGATGAGTCTTACCTCATGTAAAATGACCTGCGTATTTTAGACGTGACATACACCTAGTATTGTCTACTTTAAGACGTGGATTATAGGCACATGCTAAGACCTTTTACCTACAGATTGCTTTGATTCGATTTAATTATAGTAACGTGCGAGTATAGCCAATCTCGTAAGTGACTCTTTGTGTCCTTAGTTACCCTCCTCTTGTGTATATGAGTTTGAGATTAAGTGTTGCTACTTTAGTGTACTATGACGAAAGGTCCTTGATTGGTCAAACTCAGTTACGCTAGGAAAGAGGCTTGATTGATTCCAAATTACACATCTGCATGGGGAAGATCCTGTGACAGCTACACTAAGTTTCTAGAACTATAAATATACACTTGAAAACTTATCCGCCAGCAGTATCAAGTTGTTTTATTAGACTTTTGCAAATGATATTCTTAAAAGCATATATATATAAGTATTGCTTTAAATTATTTTTAGTCGAAGTTTGTGAAAAATTGAGTTTCAGAATAACTCGATAAGTTAGATAAGTGTGTATGTTGGCCGAGTACTCCAGATCAAGAGTTAACTCCATGCAGTGTGGTCATGCGGACTAGGATAGGCATTGTAAAGCTTGGGTTATTGAGTGCTAGTTATGTGGTACTTAATACTTTAACACCTGTGAGAAGATTACGGTGATCCAGCTGGTCGCATGCCTTTGAGTCTTTTTTTCACGATGTTTGGTCTTTGATTATTATTAGGCGAGTTAGATGGATAATTTTTTTATGCCTTTTCCACTATGTGATTGAGTGAGAGATGTTGAACATAGGCCTGTAGGGCCCACTGGTGGGCAATCACTAGTAGGTAGGTCCCATGAGTTTAGGCCTCTTCCAACCTCTTCCGTTAGAAGATGATTTTCAAATATAAATTTGAATGAGGATGGGAGATAGGGATAAGACTGGATAATTTGGTCTCATCCAAACTCCCACATTTCCTATAAAAGGGATGAGGTTCTCTCGTGAAAGAAATCATTAGAAATACTGAGAGCACAAAGAGGAATAGTGGTTAGTATATAGAAATTTGTCCATTTAATTTGTCCTTAGGAGGATCTAAGCCATGGATCGTAATTTGGGGCTATCTATACCGTAGAATCAGAGGGGTGAATAGACTCATCTGCTCTAGTAGTGAATAGGCGGGCCGCTAGATCTGGAGCATTAATCTTCAGCTTCGTGAAGGTTTCATATCATGTAGATCGTCAAATCTTAAGGGCTCACACTTTCGCACTTCCTACCATGAAATGCATCCCGCTCTGATACCAATTAAAATTGTGCGGTTATCTAACATGATACCATGAGACACGGAACCTTAAGGAGTTCTAGAGGGGGGTGAATAGATCCTCTTAAAATTATTTATAAATTAATGTAATTAAACTCACAAGGCTAATTGGATCCAAGAACATAGGGTATAAAAGATACAACTAAATGTGCAAAGAGTCTATGATGAGAGATAGGAAAATATCAGTTGTTTGCTTTAATCTAAGTTCCTACTATAAAATATATTTCATGCATTTATATAAATAATTCATTCACAAGCATAAATAGAATTACATCCACATAAAAAATTGCAACATTACCAAAAAAAGGGGCAAATTATGAAAGTGCACCTACTACGTGCCCTGGTTTGTGAATTATGTTGTTAGTTGAGTCAGTCGGACAACAGCGCCTAACAGGAAGATCAAGTCAAGCGTCTGCCTCAACTGGATGTGTGGAACCTCGCCATAGGTAAATCATAGCCTCACATCCCATGCATCCCAAAACACCAGGTGATTAAAACCCTTAAAAAGAACTAGAACATCTTAGGGTTTCTGTGTAAGAAAATTTTTTATCAAAAAGGAAAATCTTTATAGTTTTTCTTACATTGTCGATTATATCGATTACCCCTTCGATATAATCGACCAGCTCTGTCGATGTCCTCGGGATATCAATCGATACAATCGAAGTGAGGACAAAAAGTGTCTAGCAATCAAACAATCATCTGGACGATTTATCGATATATCGACTTGGTAGTCGATATCATCGATATTCGAACATCGATCATATCTGAAGTGGATCGATAATATCGACATACTGCTTTTCGACGCCCCTATTTTTTTAAAGAAAACTAACATATACTTCGATATATCGATGACTGTCTGATTCAATCTAAACTCAAATATCGATCATATCGGAAGTCAGTCGATCATATCGATTGTGGGCGCTTATTTTCACCAGCATGAATTTCAGGTTATTTTTTATGTTGATCGGGGTGTCTGTCGATAAATCGATATTCATATATCGATCATATCGAGACCTTGTCGATTGGATCGAGTCCGGACATAAATCGTCCAGCAGCTTAAAGGTAAATCTATACGATTTATCGATCCCATCGACATGGTCTTCGATATGATCGATGTACAAATTCTGATGACATCGACCGTCCCCCGATCATATCTGTTAAACCTGAAATTCTTCAAAGCTTCTCTCTTGATTTCATCTGTCGATAGATCGATCCATCGCTAGATGGAATCGGAGTTCAAAATTCAATAGCATCGATGTGTGTCTCGATCCCATCGACCAGTAGGCGGAAGGTTTCCAAAAGTGAAATGACAATTAAGTTTATATCATCGAGAGGTCTACCGATATAATCGAGAGTATACGCTCGATCATATCGACGACTGCTCGATGATATCGAACTCTGTCATAAATATGACCATTTATATCCGTTGGAACCTTTTGCCTATATATAGAGAGATTAGTCTTTATTACTGGTAGAGAAAGAAGGGAGTGCTTTTGAGAGTTCTAACCTTCCTATCATTTACCTAAGCCCTTTCTCTCAGAAAGTTCATCCTCCAATCCACCCTCATCATTGATATTTCATAGAGTAAATTGGAGAATGAACTTCCGCATTCAAGGATCCTCCAGCTACAACCTTAATCATTAAGCTGGGATGCCTTGAATGCATACATGATTGGAACCACTCTATCCTCCTAATTGAAAAATCTTTTGAGAGTGGTATTCCATCATAACATTGACTCAACCTAAAGCCTAGTATAGATACATCTTTGTGTTGCGGTTCAAGGAAGCTGAAGACCCTTCAACATCAAGGAGGAGATCTTCAACATTGCGCTGAATGGGACTCATCAACTTATTTGTAAGTATCTAGAGTCCAGAGGACACTTGTGATCATTCCTTTCTAGGATTGGATTTTAAGTGTTGCTCACCATTTGAAGTCCTCGAAGGAGGCCTCCGATGGGAGTGTACGTGCGGGGTGCGTTATGTAAACCCTTGCTCTGTGGAGAGCATAAACATTTGGTTAGGAGTACGCCAGCAAAACTCCAGGGTTAGAGGTGAATCGAGTAGAAACCTCTGGGTGCGTTGTGTGGACCCTTGCTCCGTGAAGAGCATAAACATCTGGTTAGGAGTACACCAGCAAAACTCTAGGGTTTAAGGTGAACCGAGTAGAAACCTCTGTAAAGGTTGAAGGTGAACCTGATTTGAAACCTTAGGTTTTAGGTGAACCATAGGACACCTTAGCGAAATCCGGTCACTCAAGGGTTGAGTGTGGAAGCCGGGAGTGGAGTAGATAAGTAGTCGAACCACTATAAAATGACTGTGTTTGAGATTGATATTGTCTTTCATTTATGTGATTACCTTACATGTCTTTACATATGATTATCTGAAATCACATCTTATGCATACACAGTCATATCCATCACAATCTGATTAATAAATTTGGTTATCTTACAAGTAGTTGTGATTGGATCCTCTATCAGGCTTGGAAGCCAGTAGAGTTAATTTTTGAGTAATCCTAATCTGTACTCTGTGATAGGATTAGTGTGATAGGATTGAAAAATAATTTATAAATCTTTAAAAAGTCCTATTCACCCCCCCTCTAGGACATATTGACATATTCCTACTTCAACTTAAGCAGTCTTTACCACTTTTTCAAAGTATACAGACCACGTTAATTTTTTGCTATATTTATACAAAAAGGTGCCACACCATTAATAATTAACTGTGGTGTAAGGGGCTCTATAGGGTCTAAAAAAGATATGTATTATATCTAAGCCATCCGTATATTTTAAAATATTATTATAGGGCATGAAATTAAAAATTATTTAGAACGAAGGCTAAAGTGGACCACACGGTAGGAAACATGGAGATTAAGTCACATGTGCATCCTATGGTGTGGTCCACTTGGGCCTTTTTTCTACTTTATTTTTAGAATTATTTACTATAATTAATGAATGGAATGGATATAGAAAATACATCATGGTGGGCCCCACGGAGCCCCTTCCAGGACCGTCCATGGGTTCCAACGCCCAAAAATGAGCACGCGCTCAAAACGTAGTCGCACCCAAAAATCCCCCCATTTCACTCTCTCCCTCACTCCGTTCCCTAACCCATTCTCTTCCTCCCTCTGTCTCTCTCTCTCTCTCTCTCTCTCTCTCTCTCTCTCTCTCTCTCTCTCTCTCTCTCTCTCTCCCTTTCTTAATCCTCTCTCTCTCTCTCTCTCTCTCTCTCTCTCTCTCTCTCTCTCTCTCTCTCTCTCTCTCTCTCTCTCTCTCTCTCTCTCCATGGCCATATCTCCAAATTTGCTCGAAGCGGTAGCAGGGAAGACGAACGGTAGTTCTTTGGTCCTATCTCCCACCATCGGATCCCTCAATCTCCTCTCTAATTCTTAGGATTTCCACACCGATCGGATCCTCCCTGTAAGCTTCCTTCTGCCAAACCCTAAAACCCCCAGAAACCCTAAAAAAAACCCCTAAATCTCCTATTTCTCTCTCTTCCATTTCAATTTTGCAGTTCTTGTCCATCTTGATTTTTGTTTGTAGCTGTCATTCACATTTGCCGTCACTTGTACTCTTCATAGTGATATTGGTTTTCATCTTGATTTCTATTTGTATTTTATCTAGCTATGGTAAGCTCTCAGCTTTAGCTACACCGTTATGCAACCGGTCGTGAATCAAGGGTCATTACTGCTCTTACCCTTTTGAAATCTCATCTTTTTAGGTAAACATATCTTTTTCTAGACCTCAAAAATGTTATATTTGTGATATTGGAGCTTTTTGTACACTTCATGAAACTTTAGATGAGGCTGACAATGTTTAACTCTTGGCTAGTTACCAAGGTTATGTTAGTGCTGCTTTGGTGCTTGGGAATGTTAATTTTACTAGACCGCATTGGCACATTGTAAGTTTGATTTTGCATATAGGCATATGAAGGATGCAACATTTTTTGCATAAATTTTTGTGATTGAACAATTTATGTTGTGAAGATATACCCTCACGGTTCAATTGACACTCTACCATTTGCAACCATGGGTTTTTGTTCTCTTGCTGCGATGGCCATCTTTGAGTCAAAATACAAAGAGGGCCTAACTGTAAGTTTGCTTGCTATATTTTCATTTTTCTTCTCATTCAATGTTTAGCATCATCATTGTTATGTTGTCATTGAGAAAGAACACAGAAGGCTGTGCTAAAGAGGTAGGGCTTGCATGGATGCTTTTCCAGAACAGAGCAACCTGTAGCTACTAAGATCCTTTCGAGAAAGTGTGAAACATCCTCATGAACCAAGCTAGCCTTTTGAGAAGGATAGCAAACAGGAGTCTCAGACTAAATTAGACCATTTAACATGATTTCATGGTAGAAGCTGTACTGGTCTTTATTTTATTTAATTTCTTGGAAACCATTCCATGCATCTCTCACCATAGAAGATTTAACATGACAGTGGAACTGTAGAAGTAGTTTTTTTTTTTTGGATGTGTTTCTCTTTGCCATCTTTCAGTTAGAATTGCACAATTGTGAATTCTCATGCCTTCACTGATGAAGATAGAAACATGTGTCCTTAATACTAGATCTCTGGATACTGTTAACATGAAATATAAGGTGATGGGATTTCTTTTGTAGAGAGAGGAAGGAATAAAGCTTTTGTCTGAGCCGATTTGCTCTGGAATTTTCAATGACTTGGGAAGTGGTAGCAATGTTGACGTCTGTGTAATAACCAAGGTCTGTACTTGATGAAACATTATATTGTTATTGGTGTTTCCATGGACCTTTAGTTATTATTGTCAAATCTTGATGTACAGGGCTGCACTGAGTACTTGAGGAACAACCAGTTGCCAAATCCTCGGGCCTATGTCAATTCAAGGGGCTATTCCTTTACTAAGGGACAAACTGGTTAGTAACCTCATTTACATTTGAATTACATATTATCAATGTGAACATCTTTGAATTACATTTTTCCAATGCAAACATGATAAATGTTCTGATGAATTTGTTTTTCCTTTGTCTTTGCTACTATTTATATATCAATGTATAGTCTAATGCAAATTCCATCTTGTAGTTGTTGTGTCTGCTAGTCCCTAGAACCTAGCCCAATTAAGGTGGACGGTTGATGTTAGGTGGTAGCAGTGTTGTCAAAATCCTATGATTTACAATTTGAGTACAATCTTAAGAAAAATGATTTGAAACCCACCATTGAATTCCTTTTATATGAATCCTATAAATTTATGATTTGAATCCCGATTTACAATTCAAATCATACTTGTCCCCCCCCCCCCCCCCCCCCCCCCCCCCCCCCCCCAAAAAAAAAATTTAAGCTCTACTTGGCTTTCATTTTGTGTTTTTAAATTGGTGGGGCCTTTAAGAATCATTTAGGAAAAAACTTTAAAAAGGAATCGTTTAGAAAGGTAAATTATTTTTATTTTGCTCTTTATTAGAGATTAAATGATATATATTCTCTTCAATGAAAATTGTAAAGCTTTTCTTTTTAATGATTTCTTACTTCTCAAGTGGTCGAAACACCAAATTGATGTATGACCTATTCGGAATGTTTTTATGAATGGTTACGATCATGTTGACTTACATCTATTGTGGAATGATAGTTAAAAATCAAAATATATTTTTCCATCGGTCTATAAACACAAATACCGCTATTCCAATGAAATTTTACATAGGTCTGCATTCGGTTGGTGTTGTAGAATGATACCATCTGATACTTAGCATTTGGTAAACTATATGTGTGTGTGTGTGTGTGTGTGTGTGTGTGTGTGTGTGTGTGTGTGTGTGTGTGTGTGTTTGTATACATATATAATTGTTTACTAGATCAACCATTGCTCTCTCTACATGCACTCTTAAATGCAGCTATAGGATATTTGAGCTGTGTACCGGGTGGAATCCTCTTGTATGTATTGCTTTTAGTGAGATCGAATTTTTTGTCTACGGGTTAAAGTTATGAAGGAGAGTGTAGCGCCTAGAGCAGTGTATGTACCCACTGCCACTGTCCGGATGGCACTTGCAAGCACAGAGCAACAATCGCTTGCACCAGCAACCCCGCCTTCAGCACCTGAGACCCCAACTCCTGGTGACAGAAATGCCCCTGAAAGCAGCAATATTCACGAGGAAGGTGACTTTGTATTTCATTTTGTTACTGACCAATTAGCCCATGAGCAATGCCGAATTCAGCTTAGGCATGATCATATATGTGTGGGTCATGCGGTTTACTTAATATCTACTTCACTCACTTGTCCCTATACTAGTCACCTCACCTCTTCTTCTCCTACTTTCTAAACTAAACATGGGAAAATTCAGTTTGCAGCAATGGCGAAAGCAATCAGGATTTGAAGCTTGGATTAGTTCATGAAAACCCTCTTCGTCAAAATATTTGTCGGTATGCAATCGGAACATGTTCCTATATGAATTCATCTAAAATTAGATCAATTTGTGGGCTGGGTATTGATATCTAATTAAGCCACTTTTAATTTTTCTTTTTGTTTATTGTATAGTTTTGAAATTACCCATATCAATTTTTTTGGCAAAATTGTGGAGACATAGGGTAAAACCCAGTTCTTGGATAATTTATTGAAAACCATTTTCATTGTTTAATGCAGCTGTGTAAAATAGGTGTTATAGACAATTCTGGTCCTTTATCGACTGGTTTGATTCTTTCATTGTTTGGGTTTCTTATTATGTTTGTTTCTTTATAGGTAGGAAACTACGATTGAGAGCAAATGTGTTATTGATTTAATACCCTTAGTTAGTGAAGTATCTAGGTTATCATCAATGACTAAGGGTGTTGCTTCCCTTAGTGAAGTATTTGGGTTGTGTTGGAGCATAAAAATTATAATCATCAGGATAAAGAGAAGAAAAGAAAGTAAGATGTTAGTTGCGCGTGTGCGCGCAACAAGGAGCGGCGTGCAACACAGCACTTCTTGCGCATGGTCGGGCAGACAATCTTGATTGAGTGGAGATAACAAGACAAGGTTTTACATTGCCCGTGTACACACAATAAGGTTTTGCATTGTGCGTGTACACGCAATAAGGTTTTGCATTGCGCATATAGGCACAATGAATTCCTATATCATTTGAATACACAATCAAGGCCAGGTGGTTGAAATGAATGGTCCAGATCAGATACGAGAGTGGGCCATGGCACGAAGATCAAAATTTAGCACGTGTGGGGGTCTTATAAATACCCCATCACTCCCTTCATTTGGGGATCGAAGATTTTTGAAAGAGCAGAGCATCAAAAGGTGAGGATCAAGGTCTCCGTTGCGCGTAGTCACTTTGCCTTTGCGCAAGGACGCACAGTACAAGTCCCTGTTACGCGGGGACATGCAACACAATCTCCATTGCACGTGTAACATTAGTGTTACGAGCGGACGTGTTGCCCACTGCTCCATTGTACAGGCTCGCGCAACCAGTCTGCAGGTTGTACGTGTACGCAGAAGCACTAGATGATTTATCTTGAATAAAGGACGGAATGCTGCCGGATCTCCTGAAAGCATTCAAGTTCACTCTTCATCACTTCAGACCCTCTCCTCTGCCTAAAGGATGAGCTCAAAAGTGAAGCCAAGTTGATCAAATCAACATTCCTCCTAAGTCCTAGGAGATGATCAAAATAGTTGTCGAAAGGCTGTCGAATTCCAGATTTAATATATAAAGCTTCATTTATAATGCTTTACTTTTTCAAACTAATCTATTTTAGAATCAAGGGATGTAACGAGGATGTGAATGAACTCAGTATCAATGAAATATGATGATTGTTCTAAATACTCTTTCTGTTATGTTTAAATAAGATAACTTCCCAAATCAAACGCATTTGTTTCTGTTCGAAACAAAATGGCGACTTTGCTGGGGACTTTATTATCTTATTTAATATTAACATTGAGATAGTTATGGAACTTTCATCAAAGTTTCACATCTTTCAGATGCCAAAATAGTGACTCTCAGTGGGAACATCCTCCCCTTCATCTCTAAGGTAGATCATCTTATTTTGGATTCAACTGCAAGTTACAATCAAATGGCGATTCCCGCAAGAGAAGTGAGCTTCCATTTCACTTCAACTAGATTTCTGATAGAGTATGTGCCGAAGCAAGCCACCGCGTGTATAACTCAACTTCCTGCGAGCAAGAATAACATGACTCGAACAACAGTCGGGGTTGTGTCTGCTTCGCCCCAATCGATGGACGGCGATAACAGCTGGACTATTGTGATGTCCCACAAAACAAGAGTACGAAATACAAGAAACTCTCGGATAAATCTGATTTCGTCAAGAGTTGGAGGGCCTGTCACCCGTAATACAGCTAAGAAGTATCCCGAGCTTGCTCCTCCTGAAATATATCCCGGGTGTATGGTTTTGCAATTGGTTTCGCGCGACTTTTCGGCTTTGGTCACCCCAAGGGTAAGATAGATGAAAGAGTAAAAAGACAAATCTGTAATGGCAAATTCGCCCATATCTTTGTCCCCGCAGATAAATTCACCCATATCCACGTCCCCGCAGATAAATTCACCGACGTCCGCATCGCCCTAATCAATTGATAGCACCAGAGGCACAGAGAAGTCAAACGGGATGCCAACCTCTCCTCTCTTCATGAGTCTTGTTACACCTATATACTCTCGCCTCACCCCAGCTACAGTTTCATTTAAGAGTGGAGAAGCGGCAGTACATGTGACTGAGACAAATCATGGCAATATGCTAACCACGGAAGATCGTATCAACGAGATGGCGGAAGCCCAAAGAGCACAGAAGGAAGAGTGCGGACACCTTAGGGAAGCCCTGGCAACCCTTGTACGTAACGTAGCTCAGATGGCGACCCCACCAATGATGGGCACGAGGAATGGACAGGAAGACCGGCCTAAAGGCTCTCATCCGCTAGAGGTAGGATCGTGAGGGTCTATTCCAACCATGAGAACCATAACACAAGATGACGTCAGATAAGTCATCGAAGAAGCAGTGAGAGTAGAGAGAGAGCGTAAAAATACTGGCCGCTTCCGATACCGAACACCATACCCAAGGAAGGTAGAGGATGTCCCGTTCCCAGCCAACTTTAAACATCCAGATTTTCAGAAGTTTAACGGAGAAGGGTCTCCAGAAGAACATCTGATGCACTTCATTACCAGTATAGAAAATTTCTCTACGATACCGCAGTATTGCTTAAGGTTGTTCGGATCGTCGCTCACGCACAAAGTGTTTCGATGGTATTCCAGCCTGGCTCCAGGGTCGATAAGAACTTGGGAACAAATGCAGGATACCTTTATGTCAAACTTCTTCTCCTTAGAACGTGATGTTAGTATTACAGAATTGGCCTTCATACGGCAGAAAGAAGGCGAACCAATAGGGAAGTTCATAGACAGATGGAAAACATTGGGAGCCTCATGTAGACAGCTGCCGGAGGAAAAGGAACAAGTCAAAATGTATCTGAATTCTATGAAAATGGGAATCGCATTTAAACTGACCAGTGCTGATATCAGAACGTTCCGTGATTTAACTACTAAAGCCCATGCCCTAAAATTAATGACTCGTAAAATGCTAGCATTTCACCACGAGATGGCTAGAAGAGCGCCCGACAAGATGAATGTGAATACTGTTGATCGTGATAATAAGAGTAAAAATGTAAGGGACTCAAGGGACAGAAGGTCAGAATGGAGGGAAGGGTGGAGCCAGTCAAGGAGTAGATATAATGGAAAAAGACCTCGAATGTTTAATTCACATGAAGGGTTCGATTTCGATAAAGAAGATGTCATTCCTATAATGAAGCAACTGCTAAAACCCGGTACGATAGAATTAGCAGAACCCAAGCATCCCGAAGATGTGACAAAGACCAGAGAAAGGGATTTTTACCGTTACCATCACCTGGTGGGACACCTGACAGAGAATTGCTACACACTAAAATATATAATATAGCGACTGATAAATAAGGGTGAGATAGTGACCGGTGAGGGAAAAGAAAAGAGTATGGGGGCCACAGTAAACATGCTCACCGCCCAGGAAGGGGCCCAAAAAGTAAAGGAATGAGAAGACCGAAAGGTGATAAAGAAAGCAGCAGTAATTACGTTACGATCAGGAAAGAAGATGACAAGCCCTGTGAAGCAGAAGGTGGAGGTTATAAAAAAAGAAGCTGCTGAAAGATAGACCAGTGGTGACAGAAATGAAGAAAGGGGTGAAACAGCGAGAGTGACTTATGATGTGGTCAATCATTTGAAGGGTATACCGGCATGGTTAAGCATCTATGATGCACTCAGGTTGTCAGAAGAATTTTGACAGAGTTTGGTCTAAGCACTATCCGACCATGATGTTAGAAAAACTTTACTGACAGAAATGAAACGCGAAGAGCGCAGTGAACAAGAAAATAGCCTACCAGTCATTTCATTCTCTGATGAGGATTTGATCTGCGAGATGGAGCATAACAGGCCACTAATGATAGAAGGCCATATTTGTAAGACCCGTATCCTAGTCCGTACCATTCCATTGGCCTCTGCGGTCCTTCCGGTCAAAATTTGACAATCCTCGACCCATTTCTGACGTTTGCGCACGATCCTAAGCCGAGACCTATATGCCAAAGTCGGTTAAAATCGAAACCTATACCTTAGCGACCGCGCCATCACCGTGGTTCTAACGCCGTGACTCATGCACTGAACCTATACACGTACTAGAAGATATGGACGCGCGTTCAATTCGATGAAAACACCACGCGTTACGAACTTCGAGGGAATCTCTACAAAATGTCCCATCAATCGATCAATTACTCATGTCAAGTACAACCATACCTCAAGTACAAGGCCCATCCCTCCTTTTTCCCTCAAGTTAACTCTCTTTCCACCTCACCATCTCCCTTTACAAAGATTTCAAACTAAACCATCCCTCTTTTACCCATTTTTCAAACCAACCCATACCTCATTAATTATACACACCACTCCATCCATCTCATAATATTCCATCCCCTCTCTCTCACTCTCTCTCATTTTCTCAAATTTCCCAAGCCCCACACGTCCAAGCCTCCCCTCTTCCAAGAAAATTCCATACCAAGTGTGGCCCACCCTCTCATCTCACATCTCAACCCTTCATCCATCATCTACCTCCATCAAACTTGAAGGTAAGGAGCTAAGGAGGCTAAGAAGGAAGATAGGTGGGTGATTCACCGTAAATTTTTTAACTTTAGGGCCCACTTGTTGGTGGGACCCACTTTGATGTATATGATATGCTCATGAGGGGCCCATAGTGGCCGGGTCCCTCCTTCACCGTCTCTCTCTCTCTCTCTCTCTCTCTCTCTCTCTCTCTCTCTTCTTCTTCTTCTTCTTCTTCTCTCTCTTTCTATCCATTTGATGTAGTGGGCCCCACCATTTAGTGTTTCATTCATACCATTCATCATGAATGGTGGGACCCACCATGGAACACATCCAGATTCATAACTCAACTGGTGGAGTGAGTGGAGATACTCGTTTCAACACTTGGGGTCTTAGTATCTATCCCTAGTGGAGGTGGCTAACGTGGATGGGACCCACCACAAGGTGGGTCAGACTAATGTGGGTGGGACCCACTGTGATGTACGTCCCTGTGGGACCCACCGAGATGTATCTATTTATGCACGCCGTCCAGCATCTCTGGATGCTGGACTGGCAGCATTAACAAGTTGCATGTTTAAAAATATATATATATTTTTTGAATGGGGCTGCCCATATAGGCCCTACCTTGATGCTTGGACTCAATCTAAGCCGTCCATCCTATTCCTGAGATCATTTTAGCCATTGAGCCAGAAAATGAACTCAATTAGAGTTCCCTGGTGGGCCATAGTTTAGAGTGTATCCCCTTACCATTGAAATACGTCCCGATGTTTCTATCCACCAAAAACTATCGAATATTGGACTCCATGCAACTGTCTTGGGCTGTAGAGTGCAATGGTTGGGTTGGATTACTCTAATGTGGACCCCACCCAGTGAATTCTGTAGAGAAAAAAATAAACAAAAAAAAGAGCAAGCAGCGCTGCTGCTGCTGCTGATGGAGCAGGCAGCGCCTGCTACCAGCGGCGAGCGGGCATCCCAGTAGGAACCCACGGCCCCTGCCGTGGGCCCCACCATGATGTATGATTTGTCTCCACGCCGTCCATCGTGGTGGTCCGGGTCCACGTGACCTTATGAACAAGTTTAAATGGTAAATAACATCACCGTGGGCCCCAGGTCCTACATGATCTTATGAAAAAGTTTGGATGGCTAATAAACATAAAGTGGGCCCCTGGTCCGTATGATCTCCTCAACAGGTGGGGTGGAAAATAAAGATTACAGTGGGCCTAAGCCCATATGACCTTATCAGCTGGTTGGGTGGAAAATAAACCTTATGGTGGGTCCCACATGGGACCCACTGATGTATGTATTGTAATCCGTACCCTCCATTACTATGGGCCCCATCATAAGGTATGTTTTTCATCTATGCCGACCATCCTTTCCATTCCTATGGGATCCTCCATAATGCATGTGTTTCATCCAAACTGTCCAACCATTTGGGGATTATTTTAAGGCCCACTTTAATATATATGGGCCCATGTATTTAGGCCCATCTTGAGATGTTTATAGGCCCATTGTTGAGGCCACCTTGGTATATATGGGTTGATGTATTTAGGCCCATCTTGACGTGTATTTAGGCCCACCTTGATGTGTTTTTAGGCCTAATGTTGTGGCCTACTCTAATATATATGGGCTCATGTATTTAGGCCCATCTTGGCATGTATATAAGCCCAATGTTGAGGCCCACTTTGGTATATACGGGCCCTCGTATGTAGGCCATTTGATGTATTTATAGCCCATTGTTGAGGCCCACTTTGATATATATAAGGCCTATGTGATTAGGCCCATTTGATACACATAAAGCTTATGTGATTGGGCTTATTTTAATGCATTCTAAGGCCCATGGGTGATGGCCCATTGCAAGTACCTAGGGCCCATTGATACGGCCCACTTGATAAATATAAGGCCCATTGATACGGCCTACTTGCAAGCCCATGTGATACGGCCCATTTAATGTACTTAAGGCCCAGTGAGATGGATTTAGGTTCATTGCAATGTGTGATTTCTCCGTGGTATATATAATGATGTTTATAATAAAACGTGTCTTGGGGACAATGATGGTTTGACGTCCACATTGTATGGATGATGTCAGTTAAATGTCCGCATTATCACTTTTCCTAAGGCCCATTGATAGGCCCATATTTGTAGTTTGCAGGCCGTTTAGGTCCATCTTCGTTTTGAGCAGAGCCCATTATCATATCATAAGTTTAGTGCCGCCCCATGATTCATAATTATACACATCATATGTATGCTTGAGATGAGGAATGAATGATCATAGCATATGCCTTCGGGCAGACTTTACGGGCTCCTTGATAGGAGGAGTTACCCTATATGAGCACGTACTTCACGCAGGATGGTTGCATGACTAATAGTGTGATACATGCATTTGTATTCGTGTGATTGTGATATGCCCTAGCGACATCAGGGCCATAGCCTCCACAGACACACCGTGGGTGGCTGGTTGGATACCAAAAACCTTGTTCTAAGCAATTGGGGCACCATAGATGTCCCTGGGTGAAAGTTCTTGAACCCGATGGTACCAGAGGATGACTCCAATATCGAGACCGAGTGGATGTATGAGCGCACAAGGGCCGATTACCAGGAGGCCGCGTCTCTCACTGTGTCGTGGTCGGTTGGAAAGGGGTGTGGCCTTACTCGCCTGAGGATAGGGGGCAATACTAGGATGAGTTTGACCAGCTCGTGAATGGGTCCGCTATCATCGTGTCGGATAGGTATTGGCAGACTATTGGCCAGGCGGATAGTAAGGTTTCTTATGCTCACTTGGACTATGTGGCTTGGGAAGCGGCAGTGTCATTTGGAGTGTACTAAACCCCGGTGATTATCCAAAATGAGAACTGTACTGATATATGACGAGGATTGACATGCTTGAGTTGCATCTCACATCACATGGCCGTGTCATGGCCGATAACATTCATATCTTGCACTGCATAGCCTTGGTATAGCTGATTGCATTCATGTACTCATCAGCACATTATCGCATTATTCTGACCTTGCATTCTGAGCACGCTTGTATTGCGCACACACTTACACCGCCCTTTAAGCTTTCTATAAGCTTATGCACGATTGATGCATGCAGGTAATGCCAGGACGCAGCCTTAGTCTCGCCACCGTTAGAACGTGCAGCCGAGCTTCTGGAGTTTTTGTTATTGTCACTATCTTGTATTTTCCTTCAAACGCATTGTACTCAAAAGTTTTTATCATAGTGAATTTTTGTGATAGTGTTCTTGTAGTTATTGTTCGTGGGTTATACTCATTACGAATCAAATCATATTTGAAATCCTCCTTGTAGCATCCCAGGATCAGAATCTGGTATATGGGTGCCGGGAGTCGAGAATGGGGTACTACAGAGGCTGTCGGCACCGGATTCGGAGATCGAGAATTTTGTGAGCCCTGTTTCTAAGTTCGGGGCGTGATAATATTGGTGAGAAGAAGGTTAAACGGATTATGATAGATAACGGATCTGCAGTGAATCTCTTACCGCTCTCAATGTTATGTAAGATGGGCTATCGTCGTTCTGATCTACGCCTTAGTGGAATGATGATACAAGGCTTCAATCAAGACGGGCAACGAGCACTCGGCAAGATTACGGTGATACTAGAAATAGGAGAACTGACTACCAATGTCATGTGCCACGTCATAAATGTCGTGACAATGTACAACCTTCTCTTGGGGAGACCATGGATACATTAGTACAACATTGTACCCTCTACTTTACATCAATGCTTCAAGTACTGTAAGGATGGAAGACAGCATAAGGTGATCGTTGATGCAAGGCCATATACAGAAGCAGGGTCTTTCTTCGTGGACACTAGTTACTATAAAAGGTTTGCCGAAGAAGCATGAAATAGTGACGAGAATAGAGTACTAAAAGGCATTCAAGCAAATGATGTCAAGGGAGAAAGGGGAGAATCCTCTAAGACTGCAGATACGAAGAAGAAACTCTATTTTGTACCAAAGCGTCTGAGACAACCAGGACAGCCGCCACTAACTTTACTGTCACCAGAGCAATTAAAAATCTTGTAGTCTAACTATACAGTGTCGTTGCCTAGCATTGAAAGGTGTAAGCTGTTTTCAGTCTCTCCAGGAAGGTTTCAAGTTAAAGCCAGTGCGAGATACTATTAGCTGATAGAATTTTACACTGCAGTAGAAATATGAATAAGAGAAGAAGTCAAAAATAAAGTACATTATAGTTAGTTGACTCCATAAAATCTAGAAAGATACAGATTGGTAAGCAAGAAAATCATGAGAAGCATGGGTTTTGATTGTGAAGAACCCATGGGATTAAATCATGGGAGAGGAATTCAGATCCCTCTTGGGGTTGATCAAGAAAAGTGACGAAAATTCTATGGATTGGGGGCAGATTCATCGATAAATATGATTACAGCAGCACAAGTATCAGAAGAAGATCTCGAAACAGTCAAGTATCCTGAAGTAACTTCAAGGTAGATGGAAGACGAGGGCCAACCAACGATAGACAACTTGCGAGAAATAAACTTGGGTACGGAAGAAGAACCTCAGAACACATTTATCAGTGGCGGTCTCTCTGAACGAGAATCTAAGAAATACTTCCAACTGCTCAAAGAAAATAAAGATGTCTTCACATGGATGTATGCAGAGATGTCAGGTTTGGAACCCTCTGTAGCAATGCACTGATTAAATATCTCAAAGGAGAAAGGGCCGGTTAAACAGGCACAAAGGCGATTTCACCCGGACTCAATTCCATTGATCGAAGAAGAGGTCAACAAGCTGATTAAAGTCGAGTTTATCAGAGAAGTCAAGTATCCTAGGTGGATATCAAACATTGTCCCCGTGAAAAAGAAAAATGGACAAGTCAGAGTGTGCATTGACTTCAGGGATTTGAACGAGGCTTGTCTGAAAGATGATTTTCCTCTCCCTATAACAGAGTTACTGATTGATAGCATGACTCAGTATGCTATTATGTCCTTTATGGACGGCTACGCAAGGTACAATCAGATTAGAATGGCACCTGAAGATGAAGAAGAAACGGCATTTAGAATGCCGCTTAGAATTTATTGCTATAAATTCATGTCGTTCGGTCTCAAAAATGCTGGGGCAACATATCAAAGGGCAATGCAAAATATTTTCCAAGACATGATGCATAAACATATTGAGTGCTATGTCGACGACTTGGTGGTCAGATCAGGAGATCATCAGGAGCATCGTGAACATTTGGTGTCAGTTTTTCGTCGATTAAGAAAGAAACAGTTGAAGATGAATCCAGCCAAATGCGCTTTTGGGGTATCCTCAGGTAAATTTCTTAGTTTCGTTATACGGCACAGGGGTATCGAAATCGATCCTGAGAAAGTTAAAGCCATTCAAAATATGTCACCACCAACAACGTTAAAAGAATTGAAAAGTTTACAAGGAAAATTGGTGTATATTCACCATTTCATTTCAAACCTGGCAAGGAGATGCCAGTCGTTCTCTCATTTGATGAAAAAAGATGCAGAGTTTGTATGGGATCAAGCTTGTCAGAACGTATTTGACTCAATAAAGGAATTGCTGAAGCAGCCACCAGTACTTACAGCTCCAATAAAAGGGAAGCCTCTTATTTTATACATATCTGCAGCTGAGAATTCCTTAGGTGCTTTATTGGCTCAAGTAAATGAAGACAGGAAAGAGGCCGCTCTTTATTACCTTAGTCGAACACTAATGGGGGCCGAATGTAATTATTCTCCAATCAAGAAAGAGTATCTAGCAATAGTATTCACAATCCAAAAGCTCAGACATTATTATCTCTCCCATAACATAACTTTGATCTCAAGAGCAGATCCAATCAAGTTTTTAATGACAAGGCCGATGTTATCTGGAAGACTGGCCAAATGGATGTTGTTGCTTTTAGAATACACTATTACTTATGAACCGGCTAAAGCCGTAAAAGGACAAGCGGTAGCAGATTTCCTCACAGCGCACCCCGTTGCAGAATGCGAGACTATCATTGACGACTTTCCGGATGAGCAAGTTATGTTGGCCGAGTCGCAAAGCTCATGGAAAATATATTTCGACAGTGCCGCATGTACATCAAGAGCGGGGGCAGGGGTGATATTCATAACTCCTCAAGGTGACTTGTTACCATACTCCTTCACATTAGGCACTATGTGCACGAACAATGAGGCTGAATATAGATTTTGCACATCTTTGAAGATTCTAAATTGATTATAAATTAATTGACAACTGAATTCGAGGTAAGAAAGCAGGAATTCTTGCCCTATTGCCAAAAAGCACAGCAGTTTCTAGAACAGTTCAGCCATGTAGAAATCCAGCACGTGTCATGGTCTAAAAATGTCAAAGCAGATGCATTAGCCAGTTTGGCAGCAGCTCTGTCCTGCCCTAATCGGAGCCCTCTTCAAGTAATTATAGAAGAAAGAATATTCTTACCGTCTTCAAAGGTCATCGAAGAAGCCATCGAGACGCTTCTTGTGTCATGTTTAGAAATAATGATAGATGATTGGCGTCAACCTTTTGTTGATTATCTCAAGTACAATATCTTGCCAGAAGATCAGGTACAGAAACAGCAGATCAAGCAACGGTCGAGCAGGTTCATCATATGGAGTGAAGTGTTGTATAGAAAATCATATAATGGGATGTTGCTACGTTGTTTAGATAAACAAGAAGCAGGACAGATATTGCGGGAAGCGCACTCTGGTGAATGCAGAGCACATCAAGTGGGCAGAAATCTATTCCACAGAATACATCGAACGGGTTATTATTGGCCCACCATGTTCAAAGACGCAATAGATTATACGAAGCGATGCCATGAATGCCAAATTCATGGAGATGTTATACATATTCCCCCAGAAGACTTGCATCAGTCTGTTGCCTCTTGGCCCTTCTCTGCTTGGGGACTTGACGTAATTGGTCCTATAAACCTGCCTTCGTCCAAAGGAAAGCAGTATATTCTGAGAACAACTGATTATTTCTCCAAATGGACTGAAGCAGTTGCTTTGCGTAATGTTAAGGAAAAGGATGTGGTTAATTTCATCCACTACGCCATAATATATCGACATGGTATTCCAAAGAAAATCGTTACGGATAATGGCACACCCTTCAAAAATAGAGGCATGAAAAAGTTATGTCAGAAATTCAGCATTCGGCATTCATTTTCAACTCCTTACTATCCACCGGCCAACGGATTAGCAGAGGCGTTTAATAAAACAATAGTCAAAATACTGAAAAAGACGGTGACAGGGAACAAACATGATTGGGACGACAAATTGTAAGAAGCATTATGGGCATACAGAACTACTCATCGCACAGCAATAAGGGCCACACTGTATTCACTAGTCTATGGCGTCGAGGTAGTCATCCCGATTGAAACGCAAGTAGCATCGCTCAGGGTGGCAGTGCATCAGTCCATAACAGAGGATGAGAACGCAAAGATAAGGTTGATAAAATTAGATTTGTTCAACGAGAAACGTCTAGCCGCACAGCAGCGGTTGCAATCATATCAGGCAAGGATATCAGCCGCTTTTGATAAACAGGTTGAATACCGCTCTTTCAAAAAGGAGGACATGGTGCTTATGTTGAAAAGACCGATAGTAATCATCCGTAGAATAGGGGGCAAGTTCGAGCCCAAATGGGATGGACCATATATAATAAGTGAAGTATACTCCAATGGGGCATACAGAGTAGTAAATCAAGATGGATAAGGTATTAGTGTACCGGTCAATGCTCACTTCATCAAAAGATATCGTCCCTAGCGACACTATTGATTTTGATCCAGAATATTATCGGCATAATGATTCTGCATCAAAAGGAGGCAAGAATGGACAAGATCATGTCTATGTATCATCAAACAAATAAAAGAAGAAATTTATGAGCATATCAAGACTAGATTCCATGGGTATTGCAAGGAAAAGAAAAATCGTTATCATCAAGTGAGCTCTGCAGAACTCTGTTGAAATCGATATCATCGCCAAGCTGATACATTACTAATAAGCACGAATGGATATTCTTGAAGATATTAGCAAAGGTGATGACATATCAATTTCAGTCAGAGATGGCTATTATTCTTGTGACGGCAATGATCGCATCTACTATTATCTATCAAGACATTTTAAGGCAATCTAACCAAAATCCTTAAAAAGGGTCCAAATCCTAAAGAAGGGAAAAATCTTTAAAAAAGAGCTAAACCCTAAAAGGATCAAGCTCTAAAAGAGCCAGGAGCTCTAAAAAGGATCAAGCTCAAAAGGACTAAACCCTAAAGGGATCAAGCTCTAGAAGGGTCGGCCATGCATAAGACCTATCAAGATCGCCATTCGAGCAGCAGCGAGAAGCTAGTGGCCCTAAAAAGCCTGTGAAGTCCATCATATGCATACCCATGCGGGCAGCTGACAGAGCCAATGACTAAAAATCTCCAACGGCCAGTCATGTGTAACCCCCATGCCGTCTGTACAGCTTTCCGGCAGTGTCACGGGGAACGGAGGAAAGTGCCCTCCCGTGAATGGGTTTGACCTTGCAGACGAAGAAAGTAAGAGCCACAGTGCAAGCTTTAAACAGGCCAACCATGAGTAAGCCCCTCCAGATCTATGGTTTGGTTCCAGTACTAACTCATGAGGAAGGGCTTAAACCTACTCATTCATGGACTGGCGATCCGAGGTTTGGTACCCCAAAGGTAGCCTTACAAGTTTTGTGAACTCTATAGAGTTACCATGGCCAACCCTGTGCGTAAAACCAACCGAGTTCACCGCCCTGGTAGCTTCACTGGGCCTCTCTGATGGATCGCGGTTTGTGAACTCCCTAGGTAGTGAGAAGTCCAGTGAACTCCTAAGAGTTACAGAGGCCATCATGTGAGACCCAGCTCCACTACTCAAGAGCTTAAACTGTGTGTGCTCCACTACTCAAGGCTTAAACTGTGTGTGACTAACTAAACTGAAATATAGTACCGCCAATTAAGACGAAGATCATTTAGGAGACTTTTACTAACAACACACATATATATGTGTATAAAAGATACAGTATGATAAAAATGAAGTAAAAGAAAGTTTATTGCACCATAATACACCAACCAAAATGTCATTTGAAACATCACAAGTAACTAGTATAACTTGCAATTGTGAAAGCATATATAGTAGAAAAATACATCAAAATTATACATTTCATAGCTCTCCTGTGATACCTAATGCTGCTAAAAACTGTTGCAAATTGTCTTAAGGATTAACTTGAGCTGCAGCATGCTCCAGTTTGGCATTTGAAATAATTCTAGCAGGATCTGGGGTATCGGCTAGTTTTTCCTCTAAGGAAGCAATCAATTCCTCATTTTTCATCAATTCAGATCTTTCGGGATCCACAGAATGACATCTACACTCTATCTTTTCTTGAACTCTTTCAATGTTTAAACTTGCCTCCAAAATTTATCGCTCTAAGTAATTTCTTACTTCAGAAGGACAATATGATCCTCGATAGATTTCGTCTTCAATTGTTCTTGCAAAGACGATTGTTCTTGATCATGGCGAGAGATGGTGGAAGAGATTTGAGAAACTTTCTCCTTGGAATACACAGGCTGTTTCCTATACTCCAAGATTTCAGGAGGAATAATCACAGTTTCAACTGAGGACAAGGCAGTTATCGAATTATGAAATCTTAAGAGAGCATTGCGCACAGACGAAACATCAACTTTAGCCATTTGAGAAGCACCATCTAGGACAGTCAAAGCGACAGCTAAATCAGACCATTGGTCAAGGTCTTTGAAGGTTTCAACAACAGCCAGTATGGAATTCTTGATTAAGGCTAATCTGTGTGCGAAAACCTTCTCAAACGACAGTGCATTCAATGAAGTACCAATAAAGCCAGAACTCGTTACACCATTTTGAGGTAAATCACCTGTTAAGAAATAAGAAATATAAAGTTATAATAAAAGTTTTATGAACAGGTAACATGAAAAGTGTGAACAAAGGAAAGGAACCACCTCTCGCTGGTACCGAAGCGGTGAGCAGTTATGTCTCCCTAGCAAGAGAAGGAGTAGGTTCCACCATCTCTACAAGAGATGGGGCCCTATTTTCAGTACTTGAGGCAACGGTGGTGGGAGTAGGCAAATCATTCGGCTCCGCTGGAGAAGCCATTTCGCGTTCAGTACTTGAAACAATAATATTATGAGCGGGCAAAATAATTGGCTTTGCTGGAAAAGGAATCTTATGCGCTGCTACCTTCGAGGGCATCGAAAATCTCGGCGAGGCTATTAGGGTAACATGAGGTAAATCCAGAGGGAAAGCTTGATCACCTGAAGTAGAACGTGTAAGAGAAGAAGAGGGAAAATAAAAGGAGTAAATGACAATAGCAAAATTTTCTTACAAGGAAAATATTTGTATCCTCTGTGGACTAGGGGTTCTTCTTCCCTTTCCCCTGCTGCAAACGAAACTTTTGAGGGGATAGCCTCAGAAGAGGGGAGTATCTCCCTCAGTTGTAGGAATATCTTCTGCAGCTATCTCGTCTCCACTGCTAATGTTAACTTCCCCCTCTTCATATTCACTATCTTGGCTTTCCCCCTCCATGTCATCTTCATCAGAGACAGTATCACTCGATGAGGAAGTTGAGCCTTCACTACTCAGATCTTCTTCGCTCGATTCTTCAACAACGACTTGTTTTCCTTTGGAAGGAGGTTGCTGGCCTTCTGGTTGAGTAGTTGCGGTAGTCACCGCCAGAAAAGTAATACCGGTAGTCCTTTCCTGGGGGGAAGCTTGGGCACGTGCTTGAGATCTGGTAATGGTTGAAGAAGTTGGTTGCTGTCGATGTTGAACGGTCTTAGAAGCGGGGGAAGAAATTGGCTGTTGTGGAGATTGAGCAATCCTAAAAGTAGGAGAGGTGGTCGGCTATTGCTGGAGATGAGTAGTTAGAGACGGTTCATCTTGGGGATTGGTAGTATCCTCTGGATGAAGGGGAATGTCTGCTGTAACCCTTCCTCTTTGATGAAGAGAAACTGGTTCAAATTCGTGAGTCTCGCCATACGCTACCCAACCTTCCAGGGTGTTGTCAGGTTTTATCTCGTGAATAGGTTCATCTACAGATATCTTGACACAGCGATGACTAGTAGAGGGGGCATGGCTAGTTTTCGAAATGAAACCGACTCCTAATTCGATGACATGACCCTTAGCTCGGGAGAAAAAAGCCACACAGGTTTATCCACCGACAGGCTTTTTTTAGCCAACTGGGATTGGTGTACCCACCACCTCATGTGATTGTATGATGCTCTAGGAGTACGATCACAGCCTGGAATAATAAAGGAAGAATTCACTCGGCATAGCAGTTGCTTCCAAACCATTGCCCAATTAAATGGACCAGTGTCATAGCTTCGCATTCTCCTGGTAACTAGCCCACAGTCTTCCGGCACTGATTGATCAAAACCAAATTGACGAGCAAAATGGCTCGGATAATACGGTTCCCGCCAGAATTCTGTCCCTTCCCTCGAAGGGAGGCTGCACGATTTGATAGATGTAAAGAATCCCCTTTCTGCTACAGTAAGTGGAGATGCGCCTGTCCTCTCTATGTCTTTAATATAACATGGTAGGCAGAAATGAAAGTAATCTATCTTGTCATCCGAAGAAATAGCATCTTTTGCCCAATCGTAAGATCTCTTCACCATAGATCTCTTTTGGAAGAAGCAGAGGGGAAGTTTTGAGGGATGAACATAAGCCTTTTCTGGCACGTTAAAAGTCCACGGGAAGTAAACTTCGAGCCAGCCAAAGAAATAATGTCATGGCATCAAGGTTGAGGTAGAACCAACAGAAGGGCTCTTCACATGGGAAGCAATTTCTCTAAAGCCTCTGTAGATCGAACAAAGGACGGGAGGAGCAAGAGAATACCTGACTCCCTCAGCCATGGCACCTGCTATCACAAACAAGAAAGGGCGAATGGCATCTGCTGACTTTGAACTTGCGAGAACTACTATGCTTAGCCAATAAGCCAGAAATGTCGCAAGTTCGCCATAGACAGAATATTTGGCACAACCTTTGATACCTTTTTGAAGGCGTTCAAGTTCCCGTGAATGATTTCCCTCAAATCTGAAAAATGAGTAGGTGAAATCAAGTTTTATATATATATATATATATATATATATATATATATATATATATATATATATATAACAAATCACAGCATGAAAAGGGAGGGAAGAAAGAGAATTACTTGAAACCTCGGCTAAAATGGGCCAGCCATTGCATGGGATGAATTTTGTGAATGTTCGTGAATTTAGACATTTCCTTGAAAGTTCTGTAGTCGATTCTAAAATAATGGTCAAGTGAAGAGATGAAGGTAAATTCCTCATTAGTAGGGACAAATTCATGGAAGATTTTCCCTATTATCGATAAACCGGTGATTCTGTGAATGTCCCAAAGAGTGATGCTCATTTCACCTTCGAGAAAATGAAAAGAGTTGGTGGAAGGACACCAGTAGTTAAGGAAAGCCTTTAGAATAGAAGTTTCCCTATAAAAATGTTGCGACGTTGCTTCAATGACGGCGAAAACATCGATCTTCAACAGAGTGTCCACGTGTTTTTTCATGACTGCAGTAGCCCACTTCAAATAGTAATTTTAAGGATTCAGAGAGCCTCTCGTTCTGAACTCTTCTGGGAGCTAGATAAGTCGACGATAGCTGAAACGTTGTTGAAGCTTTTCGTAAAAGCAAGTGGGGTACAAGCTGTGGAGGTTATAAGAAGGCACGAGGAAGATCATGGGGTGCACACTGCCAATCCGCTGCCTTGGTTTTCGTGGTTGCAGGATGCCTTCCAGTATTTTCGGTTCTTTGAATGACCAAGACTCTGAGTAAGATAGTCTCTCTGAGGTAAGGAAGTCCCTGGGCTCACAGATTAACATAGAATGATGACGGTGGATTTTGATGGGGATTGAGACGATGCCTCGTCTGTAAGGGTTGTCAAATTGTATGGTGTTTTGGACTGAGCGGACTGATTCCCAGGAATTGTTGAGCTTCTTCCTGTTATGTTCTTTGATTTTCTCCTGGAATTCCTTCGCTTTGTTTCTGTGAACTTTTTTTGTTCTGGAGGGGGAAGGAGTATCTTCTCTGGCAGGTGGTCTTTCACTGCTCGTATGGTAATGCGTCGTCGTTTTTAGCCATTTATCCCAATCATAATCTCGACCGTGCGTTGGAGGCCTTTCGAGGTCTCCCATGATGATGGCCCTTTGGATAGGAGATGGTAAAGCCTCGATGCAGGGGGAGAAGTCGAATGTTGGCAACACTAGCTCCTTTATGTAAGCAGGGTACTTGACAATTGTCTTGAAACGTTTGTATAAGGGTTGAGCAGGAGACGATGGAGATTTCGTGGCTTGGGGCATGATAAAAGGATCAGTATTGGGGAGGTCTTGATGAGAAGGCTGATCGGTAGGAGGATCGACAGCGATGAAGGTTCTCTTAGTACAAGCCATGACTAGAGAAGATCAGAACCTGAAAAAGAAAGAAGTTAGGAAAGTCAATACAGAGTGAGCAAAGCCAAGTCTGGAAAGAGACAAGTGTTGGTTGAGTACAATGCACAGAGAGAAGGTTGTTACGCGTGTACACGCAACTGAGTAACCATACTAAAAAAAGTTTTCTTTGCGCGTGTATGTGCAACTGAGTTAATTATTTGAATAAAGTAGAGGTTGCGCGAGCACGCACAAGCGATTTTTTCCTTACGCGTTGCGCGTGGTCGCGCAAGAACTTACTGTTATGTTTCATTCTTGTTTATAGGGCAAACAGGGCGAGTGTGCTACTCGGGCATAAGTTGCGCGTGATCGCATAGGAGAAATTCTTTACGCATGGCCGCTCAGGATGTCCAGTTGCGTGTGGTCACGCAAGGTAATTGGCTGAAAAATATATGAACTGTTGAAGATTGATCCTAATTCTTTGATTCATGGGAACAAAGAACGGATCAAGGGGGCATCTGTTGGAGCATAAAAATTATCATTATCAGGATAAAGAGAAGAAAAGAAAGTAAGATGTTAGTTGCGCGTGTGCGTGCAACAACTCCTTGTTGGGCGACGGCACGTAACACGGCACTTCTTACACGTGGTCGCACAGACAATCTTGATTGAGTGGAGATAACAAGATAAGGTTTTACATTGTGCGTGTACACGCAATAAGGTTTTGCATTGTGCGTGTACACGCAATAAGGTTTTGCATTGCGCATATAGGCGCAACGAATTCCTATATCATTTGAATACACAATCAAGGCCAGGTGCTTGAAATGAATGGTCCAGATCAGATGCGAGAGTGGGCTATGGCACGAAGATCGAAATTTAGCACGTGTGGGGGTCCTATAAATACCCCATCACTCCCTTCATTTGGGGATCGAAGATTTTTGGAAGAGCAGAGCATCGAAAGGTGAGGAGCAAGGTCTCCGTTGCGCGTAGTCACTTTGTCTTTGTGCAAGGACGCGTAGTACAAGTCCCTGTTACGCGGGGACATGCAACACAATCTCCATTATATGTGTAACATTAGTGTTACGCAGGGACGTGTTGCCCACTGCTCCATTGTGCGGGCTCGCGCAACCAGTCTGCAGGTTGCCCGTGTATGCAGAAGCACTAGATGATTTATCTTAAATAAAGGACGGAATGCTGTCGGATCTCTTAAAAGCATTCAAGTTCACTCTTCATCACTTCAGACCCTCTCCTCTACCTAAAGGATGAGCTCAAAAGTGAAGCCAAGTTGATCAAATCAACATTCCTCCTAAGTCTTAGGAGATGATCAAAATAACTGTCGAAAGGCTGCCGAATTCCAGATTTAATATATAAAGCTTCATTTATAATGCTTTACTTTCTCAAAAGAATCTATTTTAGAATCAAGGGATGTAACAAGGATGTAAATGAACTTAGTATCAATGAAATATGATGATTGTTCCAAATACTCTTTTTGTTATGTTTAAATAAGATAACTTCCCAAATCAAACGCATTTGTTTCTGTTCGAAACAGGTTGAATTGGTTTAAGTTACATTCTTATTTTTGAATGTAAATATGTCATGTGCAATACTCAAAATGGTATGGATAATACATGGTTTTAGTTCATGGTAAATGGTACCCTTTATTGTGGATCACCCCTAGACCAAAGACCTAATACCTTTTGTTGTTATAAGTTCCTAATTAGTTTGTTTCTGTATTGCGTCGGAGATATCTGGATGTTAAGCGGGGGTCCCTGAAAAGTGGAAACCATTGTTATGACCATAATAAAGCTGTCAATTTCCTATGGACAGCAATATGGGTGGCCTGGCCATTTGACAAGCCCGTATTTATGTATTATCTTGAAATTGATGAAGCAGACCGAGATGTGCATCAGAGCTATCCAGATGATGAGCGGGGTCCTTGGAAGGTGGGAACCGCTGATATTTATTTTTTCCCTTCATCACTGTCTGTGTGATCTTGTGAATAGGTTGGATGATAAATAAACATCACTACAGGCCCTAGAAAGGTTTTATTGATAAAAATTATTATACCCATTGTTTCTTGTGGTATGGTCCACCTGAGGTTTGGATATGATTCGATTTTGGTTTCAAACCCTTAAATTGTCATGCCCCAAACTCAAAAACTGGGCTCACAAAATTTTCGATCACCGAATCCGGCACCGACAGCCTCCATAGTACCCCATTCTCGGCTCCCGGCACCCATACACCAGGTTCCGATCCTGGGGTGCTACAAGGAAGATTTTTAATCATCAATCTGACTCATAATGAGCATAACCACAAGCATAACCCACGAACAATAAACATAAGAATATCATCACACAATTCACTATGATTAAAAACTTTTGAGTACAAGGCGTACGAAAGGGAAATACAATATACTGAAAGTAACAAAAACTCTAGAAGCTTAGCTGCACACTCCAACTGTGGCAAGACTACGGCTGTGTCCTAGCTTCACCTGCACGCATCAATCATGCATAAGCTTATAGAAATCTTAGAGGGTGATGTAAGTGTGTGAGTCATATGATCGTGCTCAGAATGTAAGGTCAGAGTAATGCAGAAATATGCTGATGGGTAAATGAATGCAATCAGTCATACCAAGGCTATGCGGTGCAGAATATAAATGCTATCGGCCATATCAAGGCCATGCGATGCATAATGCAAGTCAAGCATGTCAATCCTCATCTAAATATCAATGCAACTCCTCACTATGGCACCAAATCAGTACGGTTCTCAGTCTGGATAATTACCGGGTTTAGTACACTCCAAATGGCACTGTCGCTCCCCCAGCGGCACAGTCCAAGTGAGCGTAAGAAACGTCACTATTCGCGTGGCCGATAGTCAACCAATACCTATCCAGCATGTCAATAGTAGACCCATTCATGAGCTAATCAGACTCAGCCTAGTATTGCCCCCTATCCTCGGGTGAGTAAGGCCACACCCCTTTCCAACCGACCACGACACAGTGGGAGACGTGGCCTCCTGATATTCGGCCCTCGTGCGCTCATATATCCACTTGGTCTCGACGTTGGAGTCATCCTCTGGTACTATCGAGTTTAGGAATTTTTACCCAGGGACATCTATAGCACCCCGATGCTTAGTAACAATATTTTTGGTATCCAATCCAGCCACTCACGATGTATCTGTGGAGGCTATGGCCCTGATGTCGATAGGGCATATAATAATCACAATCACACAAGTGCAAGTGCATGAATCATGTTATCAGACATGCAACAATCCTGCGTGTACTGCCTGCTCATGTAGGGCAACTCCGCCTATCAGGGAGCTCATAAATGATCTACCCGAAGGCGTATGCTATGATCAATCACTTCTCATATTAGGCATACATATGATGTATATGATCGTGAATCATGGATCTATACTAAACATGTTATGTGGTTATGGGCTCTGATCAAAATGAAGATGGGCCTAGACGGCCTACGCACTACAGATATGGGCCTATCAATGGGCCCTAGGGAGAGTCATAATGTGGACATTTAACCAACATTAGCCGTACAATGTGGACATCAAACCATCATTGCTCCCAAGGCATAGCCCGCTATAAAGGTCAACACATATACCATAGTGGAATCATACAACACCGGGCGTTATGTACATCTCTTTAGGCCTCGACCCATGGGCCTCCAATACGTCAAATGGGCCTCATACCATGGGTCTCATATATATCAAAGTGGGCCTCAGTAGGCGGGCCACAATTACATTAAGTTGGGCTTAATCATATGGGCCTTGTATACGTCACAATGGGCCTCATAACATGGGCCTTATATCTATTAAGGCAGGCCTCAACAACAGGCCTTATATAAACCAAGGTGGGCCTCAACAATGGGCCATAATTATATCAAGATGGGCTTGATCATATAGGCCACATGTAAATCAAGATGTCCACTTGAATAATGGATCTGACTCAGTCTTTAGCCCCTGCCATAAAATGGGCTTCCAAAATGGTTGAACGGTTTGGATGCAGCACATGCATCATGGTGGGTCCCATGTGGGGCCTACTATAATGTTTATTTTCCATCCAACCCATTGACAAGGTCACTCAAACCCGGGGCCCACAGTAATGTTTATTTTCCACCCAACCTGGGCCCACTGTAATGTTTATTTACATCCAATCTATTCATAAGTCACGTGGGCCAAGGGCCCACCATAAATGTTTATTTTCATCCAACTTGTCCAGGGGCCCACAGTGATATTTATTCGCCACCCAAACTGTTCATAAGGTCACGTGAACCTCTGGCCCACGGTGATGTTTATTCACCACCCAAACTGTTCATAAGGTTGCATGGACCTGGGGCCCACGGTGATGTGGTTCACAAATTCAGCCCACCCATTATGTGCGTCCCACTTAGCTGAGGGTTCAAACCAAGTTTCAGTCGCATCCAAATTTCAGGTAGGCCCCACTAGGTGATTTTATATGTGTTAGGCATGTCCTCACATGATTTTAGATGGTATGGCCCACCTGAGTTCCGTATACGGCTGATTTTTGGGATATCCCATAATTTAAAGGGGACGTGCCAAATGCATAGTGTTGATGTTCGAAACGCATCACGTTGGGGCCCACAGCTAGGCCGTGAGGCCCAGCCCATCCGTCCGCCTGCCTACGCAGCCGCAGGCGCTGCCTGCGTCTTCTGTCAGTAACATTGCTGCTGCTGTTTCATTTTAAAAAAAAAAAATCATTTTTTCATGGTTTTTCATAGGTGGGGCCCGCATCAAGAAAATATGGTCCGGCCATTGGATTTTACGGCCCCTGATCAACCAAATGAGACGAATATGTGACATATTTTTTGACCAATGGAGGAATTAATGTGGGTTTTAACGGTAATGCAACTATTTCCCACAGTATAGCCCTCTTGATTATCGGTTTGGTCTCATTCTTCAGCTCAATGCCTAAAATGGTTTGAGAAATGAAATGGACGGCGTGGATTATATACATATATCAAGGTGGGGCCTTCATGAGTGGCCCACCATTTCCTACTCTTTTCTTTTTTTTTGCTTGCAAGTACACGTACTCCACGTTAACCATACCCGTCCAGCGTCCAGAGACGTTGGACGGCATGGATAAACGCATGCACTGTGGTGGGTCCCACATGGACGTGGCCCACCACTCTAACCAAGGTGGTTCCACATAAACGTGGCCCACTTAACCTAGATCAATCTGATATTTATGTTTTCCTTCCATCCAGGCCCGCCAATGGGCTGGATGGAGTAGATCCAACACATCCATCTGATGGGTCCCACATGAATATATGATTCATGGTGGGCCACACTCACCCCTTCATCATCATCATCATTCAAAGAAAGAGAGGGAGAGAGAGAGAGAGAGAGATACAGTGAGATAGAGGGACCCCGCCACTATAGGCCCCTCTTGATTAAATCACATACATCAAAATGGGTCCCACCAACAAGTGGGCCCTCAAATCATTAAATCAATGGTAGAAATTCAAGGATCACCCACCTCTTAGCCTTCACCTTGCTTCCTTAGCCTCCTTAGCTCCTTTGCTTGACTTTTAACGGTGGTAGATGATGGATCAACGGTTGAGATGGGAGATGAGAGAGTAGGGAAAGTGGGCCACACTTGTTGATCTTGTGAGAGTTGGAAAGGCTTGGGACGTGTGAAATTTTTTCTTGGGAGAGTGTTTTAAGAAATGAGATAAAGAGAGAATAATATATTAAAGGCATGGGTGGAGTGGTAGTTGTAATGAAGAGGTATGGGTTTGTTTAATTTTTTTGTAAAAGAGGGATGGTGAGAGGAAAGAGAGAGTTGAATTTTGGAAAAAGGAGGGATGAGTTGGTTATATTTGGGTAAGGCTTGTACTTGACATTGATCAATGGGACATATCGTAGAGATTCTCTTGATATTCGCAACGTGTGGCGTTTCTTTGGAATGAACGCAGGCCGACATCTTCTATCCTGGGTATCGGATCGGTGCGCAAGTTGCGGCGTTAGAACCAGGACGACAGTACAGTCGCTATGATACAGGTCTCGATTTGTACTGACTTCGGTATGAAGGATCCGGCTTAAGATCGCCCGTAAACGTCGGATACGAGTCGAGGATTGCCAGAATTCGATCGAAAGGACCGCGAAAGCCAACGGAACCGTATAGTATAGGATATGGGTCTTACATAAATAATATGGAAAAGCAGATGGACACTATAGATAAACTACATATATTTATAATGGGTATAATGATTTCTTAACCCTAAACCCAAACTTGAAAACCTAAATCTAAACCCAAACCCGAACCTGAATTCCTAAATCTAAACCTAAACCTATTCTCAAATCCCTAAACCTAAACCTATAACTTATAACCCATAACCTATAACCTTAACCTAAACCTATAACCTAAAACTAAACCTAAACCTATAACCTATAACCTAAACCTAACCTTATAACCTAAACCTATAACCTAAACTTAAACTTAAACCTATAACCTACCTATAACCTATACCTAAACCTAAATCTATAACCTAAACCTAAACCTATTCTCAAATCCCTAAACCTAAACCTATAACCTATAACCTAAACCTAAACCTATAACCTTGACCTTGACCTTAACCTAAACCTAAACTTGAAAACCTAAACCTAAACCTGAACCTGAACCCGAACCCGAATTCCTAAACCTAAACCTAAGCCTATAACCTACACCTAAACCTAAAGCTATAACATATAACCTATAACCTACACCTAAACCTAAACCTATAACCTAAACCTAAACCTATAACCTATAACCTTAACCTAAACCTAAACCTAAACCTATTCTCAAATCCTTAAACCTAAACCTAAACCTAAATCTAAACCTATAACCTATAACCTTAACTTTAACCTAAACCTAAGCATAAACCTGAACCCGAACCCAAATTCCTAAACCTATAACCTAAACCTAAACATATAACCTAAACCTAAACCAACCTATAAACTATAACCTAAACCTATTCTCAAATCCCTAAACCTAAACCTAAACCTATACCCTATAACCTATAACCTATAACCTATACCTATAATGTATAACCTTAACCTTAACATAAACCTAAACTCGAAACCCTAAACCTAAACCCGAACCCGAATTCCTAAACCAATAACCTAAACCTAAACCTAAACCTAAACCTATAACCTATAACCTATAACCTACACCTAAACCTAAACCTATAACCTAAATTTAAACCTATAACCTGAAAATAACTCCAAAAACCTTATTTATTTTCCACAAAACTGAAAATTTTCAATTACAACTTTGAGATTGGAAATGGGAAAACCTAATGTGTATGTTGTGTTCTAGGTGTTTTGTTATTGTATTGAGTCAATACTACTCGAGACTTGGACTCACTCAGCTTACTGCAAAACTTTGTCATGTGTCAGGATTTCCTCACATTTTTATTATATACATATATTTATATCTGAGTTTCATCATCACTATGGAGAAGAAGGGCTTCTCAATTTTGTTTTTTTTTAAAATATCATATTCACATTTTGGCCTGATTTTTCATGTTCTATTTGTTTGCATTCTTATTTCTGAATGGGATAGAGGAACATCCCTGTATCTTGAAGCTCATTTGTTTGAAAGTTGTAATCCTTGTTTTCATTGTTTTTTTTTTTCTTCCTTTTGAGATGTGTACAAAGGCATGCTTGTTTGATTGTGTCTACAAATGTTGTTACAAGCTAAAGAAGTCATTGGAGGATGAAATTCACTTTCTCAAGGGAAGGATTTCATAACATGAAAGTGATCTTATGTCAAAGTCCACAGAAGTTACATCTGCAGTTTCAGGCAAAGAAGATCTATCTTCTTATGATAGGTTAAGTAAAGTGAAGTATTGTTTATTTAGAAATGTGAATGTGGGATGCATTGTATGATTTGATTGTTATTGGTAATAAATGCATCATTTTTTTCCTGATTGCATTTTATGTACTATTCCTATCAGCATTAAGCTTAGATGAGTTATCAATCACAGCAGGTTCTTGTAATGAAAACAGACACCATTATTATAATTTTTTTTAATTTTAAAAAAATAGCTACGGATTTTAACCGTAACTATAGTTCTGAAAACCGTAGCTATTATCATAGCCATAGGTACATTTCTCTACAAAAATTATAGCTATGGCCTTTATCTGTAGCTATTGATATCTATTGCTACGGATTCAATCTGTAGGCATAACTACATTTCGACAGAAATTATAGCTACGACTTTTATCTGTAGTGATTGATATCTATTGCTACAGATATAATCCGTAGCCATAGATTTTTTGACCTTTAACTACCCCACCAATAGTGACGGAGGTGCTACAGACTAGATCCATAGCAAAAGGTCTTTAGCTACAGTTTTTGGCCATAGCCTTTGCCCATTTTTCTTGTAGTGTAAACACAAGAATGTATATTGGTTCGGCTAAATACCTACTATACTCTCGGTTGACGCACTCAAACTCGAGTTAACCAGATTTCACTATCTCAATGGTTTTCTATAAGTTTACCATTAACTTTTATATTAGTTTTCAATAGGTTCACCACAAACTTACACGTATGCACCCGTGTCAGTGGCTCCCTTGGAGACTTCAAGGTTTTTCTATAGGCTCACCAATAACCTTCGAATAGTCCTATAAAAGAACTAATCTACATACATTCCCACCGGAGATGGTCTTACACAAGTACCTATGTATACTCCAGTCGAAGGTGGTCCTACACGATAACCAACTTGAGTTTGGGTTTCAAACTTTATGGACTCTTAAACTCTTACTAGTTTTGATGAGCCCCATTGATAACACTTTTTTGAGATGCTCAATCAATCTTGATGTGACTTTCCTTTTGCTCCTCCGATCTTTAATGCGGATCTTCTCAACTATTACGATTGGCTCCTTGCTTTAATATTCCTGTTGAGAGTTTTAAGGAATGGAAGAGTGGGTTGGAAGAATCTCTTACAACTAATGGTGTAGTTGGTTTCAATTTGGAGATTCACCTAGATGGGCAATGTAAAGGATAATAGACAAGGGTTTACCTATGGGATTAGTATCTAACCTTTAAATAATGCAAGAAACGTGTACATCTTCAAATAGAGCTTGGAATGCTCATTTGAGTGATGAATCACAAAAAAGATGACATGAAACTTTATAGATTAGAGCCTATAAGCAAAGTAGATGAGTTGTATGCACAAGGCCTCTAAAATCATTAAAAAATCATCTTTTCTCGTAAAGGCCCAAGTCTCCATTTTATAAAATAAAAAATAAAGAAAAGGGCTCCAACATATCTTTAAATGCTAGTTTCGATTTGATCGAGCGCACATTCGATTCAATCAGACAATTCTGGATTTAATTATTTTGCTCGTTAGACAGTTTTAGCCACTTTTGATTCGACTTTCAATTTGATCGGCAATCCATCGATTTGAGTTGATTCGACTAAAGTATTGTCAATTCAATTTTTCAATATGTTAATTCGACTTTTGATTCGATCTATAGTCAAATTTATAGATCATATGGTCCTCTAAAAACCCTAATGATCAAAATCAAATTGATTCATAAGGCTTAAGACGATAAAATAAAATTTTCATATTTAAACTATATCATTTAGAGGTATGTTGTTTTGGAACTAAGGAGGTGTAGGACTAGGTTCACTAAGGCACCTCATTTTACTTGTCTTCAAGTTTTCGGTTATCCTTTAATCTTTCAATGGGAGCTCAACCGACTCAAGACACACTAGCACACATTATTGACAAACCAAGGCACTAATAGAAGATTATTGGTAGTCTAAGTTTTAATCATAAATGGAAGATGCATGATATCCTAGTGATGATAACAAATATTAGGTATTAAATTAAAAAAAATTTCATATGGGAGGAGGCACTTATCTAGATGTGATATTAATTATCATGAATTAAAGACTCATCAAAGGCATTCTAATACTACTATGAAAAGGCATGGATGGGTAGGGCAATAAGATCTAACGATATCTACATAATTTTAGGGACTTCGTAGAGCTGAAGATGAATGGCCTTCATCCGTAACCCACATAACTATTACAAAAGCACAAGAGAGAGAGACTAATCACCCCTCTGATTTTATAATAGGATGACCTATAGATACAATAAATATATTGGCACACCAAACGAGAGAGATGTTTAAGAGAAGTTAATTATAATACTAACAAGGAATATCCACATCTCATCGCCCACTTTTTTTTTTTTCTTTTCTTTTTTGAACTTAAATTTAAATATTGAGAGAAACAATACCCGTATCATTTGAAGATATTGCAAAGAAAAACCAAGTGTGACCCACTTACAAGTGGTTGTCCATAGATGGCCCCTGCGTGCCCACATCCAACATCTAAAACGGCTCGCATTTCTGCACCGAGCCGGAATCACATACAGATCTGCCCGAACCAACTCAAAAGTGGATCTGGTCCGTTGACTCGGTTGACTCGATCCGCGGCCGCCTCCCGGTAGAGGTCAGTAGTTACTTATACGGTTTTCCGCACGTGAGGATGTAGTAGAGATAAGGACGAAAAACATTGGTAGCGAAAACGTCAGCAATGACGCGTGGTTTTGCCACGATGTGACCTCAGCATAAATGACACGTGGCCATATCTTGGTTCAATGGATTTGTGGTCACATGCTCCATCAGGCACCCGAAAAGGCGCTTAAACAATTACGAAGGGGAGATGAATCCGTTAATAGCTCTGCAACACCCACAAGCGTGTACAAAGCTGACCACTAAAAGCCAGCATGCGTGCGATCATGGCACACGTGTACAATATCCGATCTGTCCATGTGTGGATCCCACTGGGAAGATGCCTTGGCCCAAAAATCAGGCCAGTGCGCCTTCCAGGTCAGACAGAGTCTACAAAACAGAAAATGGATGGGTGGAGAGGAGTTGGCAAAGGTTTTCTTAGGCATCAGCCTGTTTCTAACGTAACGCCCACTTGATTGTGAAAGTTCTTCTTAAATGGTCAGGCCCACCTGATGGGCGGGTTGGATCAACCTCAGGAGTGCCACACCAGCACATTTGGAGGAGGCTGGATGTGATGCATTGTACCCGCGCGTGTGCTCTTAATATTCATGGCGTTCGTTTTCCATCCATCGCAACTCTTCCCACCCAACATGTTGCTTTAGGGTCTATTTGGAGCGTGGATTTGAACCCCTGGATTCGGAACCAGGGATTGGAATTTGCAATTCTCGGGCCACATGCCCAATAGAACGATAGAGACAATGTTTGGATGGTGCTGCTCATCATCAATGGGCCACATATCCAATAAAATAATAGTGTACAATGACACACCAGCAATTATTAAAATAATTTAAGGTGTAATCTAAGCTTTGACTGTATATTACAAACCCCCTCAAAGAGGGGATTAAAAACCTTGGATTTGCAACCGCGAGTAAGTTGCTTTATGCGCAAAACAACCAAGGGGATTCAAACCCCCTCCCATCTACGGTGCCAAACAACTCCTCATGAGGCCCAGATGCGCACCATGGATAGATAATCGGTACAGTAGCATGCTTGGCTCTACCGTCAATGGGCCATGGTCCAAAAAATCAAAATGACCATGTGGTCCCGCTCACCGATTTTCTCGTCACATGGGCTGCTTGCTTTCAACCGTCGGTTTGAATGCCACTAAATCAATAGTGAAAATCATCTTCTGAGTTTGATACTTTGGATCACCGACCAAGCCTATTAGTCCCAAGCAGATGGACGGTTCGGATAATCTGTCGACGCTCATGATGGTCCCCACCCGGGCGGCATATGTTGATATGACTGCATGAGCGAGAGCACTAACGACACAAAGTCACAAGTTCCTTGCACGAGAAGCCACTAGCATGCGCCCGTCCGTTTGACCATTGACTGACGGCCGTCACCACGTTTGACCATCTCAGACTCGACAAAAGCTCGACAAAAATCCGCACCTTCTACGAGCCATGCTCAACGCCACATCATGTTGTCTTAGGTTCCACCGCCCCCAGACATTCCACGACGATGCGTGGGGTCCACCAACTCCAATCGCTCTCCAACCCCAGATATTTATATACATACCATTCCAAAAGATTTCTCAAGTTCAACATTCTCAGCAAACCACACAACCATCACAAAACAGAGGAGAAGAGAAGAGCAAAGGAGAAAGAAGGAGAGACAGAGTGAGAGAGGAAAAGATCGAAGAACAGATATCTCTTGATTTTTCGTCTTTGTATAGTAGCAAATGAGGAGAGAAAGAGATGCTGAAGCTGAATTGAATTTACCACCCGGATTCCGTTTCCATCCAACGGACGAGGAGCTCGTCATCCATTACCTCTGCCGTAAAGCCACTTACCAGCGCCTGCCCGTTCCAATCATTGCCGAGGTCGATCTCTACAAATACGATCCGTGGCAGCTTCCAGGTACCAAAAAACCTCCACCATGAAAAAAAAAAAAAAACATTAGAGAAATTATTTCATGATATTTGGTGCAACCAAACACACCCATATCTAATATTACTTGAATGCATTCATATCTATGTTGCTTATAAAGAAGTTAGAAAAAAGTATATTTAAGCTATACTTTCTTTGTTCTCTGGATGTGGGGCTTTGATTTCTAACATGTAATTAATCTGTTTTGTGATTATTATTTTTTTGAATGAACAGAGAAGGCTTTGTTTGGAGAAAAGGAATGGTATTTCTTTACCCCGCGGGACAGGAAATACCCGAACGGATCCAGGCCTAACAGGGCTGCTGGTACTGGCTATTGGAAGGCGACCGGTGCTGATAAACCCATCAGACCGACAGGGAGCACTAGGCATGCCGGCATAAAGAAGGCGTTAGTCTTCTACGCTGGGAAAGCACCCAAAGGAGTTAAGACTAATTGGATTATGCACGAGTACCGACTTGCGGATCCAAACCGCTCCACCAACAAAAAGGGCAGCTTGAGGGTAAGCTTCACCATTCTAAATTCTCTTCTTCTTCAATCTCTACTTCTAATTTCAAATGGGCTTACATGGAGGTCTGGTTTTTTGCAGTTGGATGACTGGGTTCTTTGCCGACTTTATAATAAGAAGAACGGATTGGAGAAAGTCGTGCAGAAAACAGAAGCACCATCCTTTGAAGAGACAATGGATTCCTTGGAGGCAATTGATGACACAGGATCAGACAGTTTCAGAACTCCAGAATCAGATGTTGATAACGATTCATTTACAGAGGTTAACCATCTCGGTAGAGGGAAAGCGATGAAAACAGACATGACTAGTAATTTTAAGATGGATGAGCATCTGAAAGAAGACAATGATTGGTTTATGGGTTTAAATCTGGATGATTTGCAGAATTCTTTTGCTGGTTTTGAAGGGATACCGATGTCGGATTCACTGTACCAGGATTACTACTTCCCAAGCCTTTCTTCTCCACAGTTGAAGCCTGGTCAGACTAACTTTCTACCCTTTTGAAACCAAAGTATCACTGGATATCTGTAGTGTGGAAGAAAGAGTAAAATAGGAAAAAAAAAAAAAAAAATCCGTACTTCCACCATATAATGATAATGTAAGATTCTTTTGTTTTTCTAGCTCACGAAGAATCCGCTGAAGGTGGCGGCAACATCATTTGCAATTCATTCTACGATTTGTATATATATATGCATATATCATGTATGTAACATGTTCTTTTAGCATGGGTAAAATAAAAAAGGGAAAAGTAACAGCATAAATTCACAGCCCTTGATTTTGAGAGAGGTGCCATATCAGATTCAGCACATTTTTGTAATTTCAATATGTAATATTCTTCTTTATTAAAGTGAAGATACTGTTACAGTTTAATTGGATATGACCTGAAGTGAGAAATTCAACTAGCAGTCTGAACATCAGTTTGCATTTCATCATGCATGTTTCAATCTCATCCATTTTAATAACTGGCATGCAGAACTTCAAGCAGAGATTCCTCGTATTCTACTTCGATCACTTTATTTCTGTAGGGAGAATAAATGCAAATGAGGAAAGATTGAACTGTTTGATTGTAATCTGACTACAAACTCTTGGTAAAGAAAATTCACAAATCCTAGTTAACAACCTTTTAATCTGACTACAAACAAATGGCAAAGAAAATTCTCAAATCCATGTGGTTGTTTCATACCCAGCCAGGCCTAGAAGTCTGTTGAGCTCTTGGTTGAGGAACTCTTCAAATCCAGATGACAGTTGCATGTCACCATGGCTTTTTAAGAAAGCTGCTGAAATTATCAAACCAGACATGAGGAGCTTGTTGAGCACATTGATGTCCTCTATCAGTGTGGCCATAAACTCTAGGTGAGGGAAATTCTCAAGTTCATGTGGTCTTCTACTTTTAGAATTTTCTTTCAGGACACCGTATTTTTCAAGAAAGCAACTCAATGTATCAGACCAGATATTAGGAGGCTGCTGAGATCACAGGGCTCTCCTTCAATCTGACCAAACACAAACACCATGTTTAGAAAATTCAAAAATCTACGTGGTTGGCATATGTTCCTTCCTGTAGTCTTCTTTGTTGAAGCTCCCACTTACAATGACACACCTATAGCCATCACCCAACTTTTTTATGTAGTCACAGCCACCAAACTTTGTCACATTAAACCTGCCCATTTAGGTGTAACAACATGATTGTCCCATATCACGAGTGACATCAGCAAGACATGAAAAGGCTTACATCAAATCTGACACTAGACAGGACTAATGGTCCAATGATCTTAATACTGGCTTATCTTGGGCCCAGTTTGGAAATCATGAATTCCATGCCAAACAATGCAAAATGAAAAGGGTTTTCCATTTATGTGACAATTTGTTTGGATGGCAAAGAAAATGTGAATTCTACCAAGCAACCATTACACTTTTCCATAATTTGATTTCTTGGAAGAAGAAATTGGATGCGTATTGCGAGAGGAATATGGGATTTCCACTTGTCCAAATGTGAACTCAAAAAAGGAATCTGGGAGTGTGATCTTTTCAGTGTTGTAAGAGAGAGTTTTATATCAATAAAATTCTCCCTCTCTAATAAAATATTCTTGTGAGTTCCATTTCTTTGCAATTTGGGAGTCGAGATTTCATTGACTTGACAACTAGGTTGCACCATTTTAGTATTAAAGTGGGTGATCATTGGGGAACTGCTAACTCTACATTCCTAATGGCTTCTAAGGAGGTAACACAAGAATAGTTTGTGCAAGTAATCCAATTGATCCACGCACTTACAAAGCAGGTAGATCAACTCATGCATGTGGTAGGAAAACTCACAAATCAAGTGGGGGAGTCCCGGCATGGAGGGAATCTGAAGACTGAGGTTAGAGCACATGGACACATAAAGGAAGGTCCCCACAAAGGTCGTTGTTGAGGGTCAAATAGTGCATATTAGACCCCATTTATTACTTGGATTTACGAGCATAATAGTGGTTAACGGCTGATTTAATCGTGTTTATGTTGCAGGTTGATTTTACAAGCTTGGATCGAAATAGGATACTAAATGCATGGATTTAACGCTCCAAATCCACCCAAGCATGGGACACACTCCAGGGGACCAAGATCGACTAAAAATACACGGTCAGAAATTCGAGAAAACTAAGAAACTGAAGCTCAAGTAGCTTGACAAGCATCCAAAATGCAAGATCACATGGTTCCCGACATCTGATCAGTTCAAAACCTCATACAGGGCCTGAGGACTCCAAATTAACCGTTCAAGTCGAATTTCATCCAGTGGATCCCTTTGGAAGTGGTCCAATGGTCAGATCAGACCATGAATTATCAATCTGGGACTCACTGGAGATCTGGAAATGGTTTAAATTTGGACTCACTCCATTTTATGAGGTTAGAAATGGAATGGACGGAGAGGATTTCTCATAAACATCACATTGGGACCCATATACGTGAGGTGTGTGCACCGTGTACATGCACTGGAAGTGCACTGGACCACTGCGCCTGGTGAAAGTCGGTGTTGACCGGCTTCTTTCGCAGAAACGGCAATTGCCGCAGCGAAAATTCACATCAACCATCGGTTGATGCTGTGGGCCCCACCCATTGTCCATATGGAGAATCCGAACCATTCATTAGACTCATAAAGGCCTGCTTACCATCGCCTAGATGACGGAATTGCAAACAACAGCAAGGATCGGGTTTTGTTTGTCCAAATAAAAGACCGACGGTGCAACAGAAACTCTGCGGATCGCACCGAATCCAATCCGAATTTGACCCTATTTGATTGTTTTTTCGAGCTGAGTCCAGTGGACGGACTGGATTTCACCAATGATATTGATCAGGGGCCTACTGTTCCTCACAGCGTTCCCTGCTTACGCAGGGACGCGCGTCCGTGAAATCCGGACGCCGTGGGCCGTTCCACGATCATGGGTGTGACCGGATGCATGATCCAGACCGTCCAATATGTCCACAGGGAGGCCAATACCCTCGCCAAGACTTTAGAAGTGATAGACAGATTGATATCGTGAAGCAAATCCATTCCAAACGCAAGGTATTTTGCACTTTTGCTGCGCGTGCGAATTCTGCTGCGGAACAGAGTCGGTCCGACTCAAAACTGACTCCAGCTTCTCCATACCGACCTCAGCAACCTATAAGAAAGGAAGAGAGAGAAGGGGGAAGGAGATCTTAGCTTGGGTGGGCTGGAAGCTGGGTTTGGACGTGGAGTGCAAGACAGGGAAGGCTTTTAAATTCTATTTTTTTCTTTTCTTTTCTTTTAGTCGGAGATTCAGCCCATCCATGGCAGGCTAAATCCTCCTAGCTAGGGCTAAGAGGTGAAGCTTGTAGTGAGATGCGAGATTTTATTTTATTTTTATTTTAATTCATGAATCGACGTTGATTTTAGTTGATTATTAATGGCATGTTTTGTTTAGTCTTTAATGGTCTGTTGTGACTAAAATTACAATGAGTCTGCAATGGCTTGGAGCATGTCCTTTTCTCCTTTATGTTTATGACGTCAGGAAGCCCTGTTGTTCATCATAGTCTCCTGGGCATGGTTGGATGACGGTACCCTTCTTAACCTTCATACATATGATTGGTTGGTAATTAGTTTAATTCTGTTGTTTGCCATAGTCTGTGGGCATGGTTTGGTGATGGAATCCATTCTAATTCATACACCTTTCCTCTCTTTGAAAACTAGATCAACGGCAGTTCAGTAATTTTCATAATTTTTGATGCAAGCATAAATTCTCCCTGATCTATACAAGTGGATCCTCTGAATCCCTAGTTTCCTATCTCTGATTTGTTTCCTAAGTTTTAGATTAATTATTCTACAAATATTCCACCATTGCTAATTGATTTAGAATTCATCTTAGCCTAGTTCTAGTTCTAGATAATTTTAGATAACGTACAAGTTTCAGTCCCTTGGGATTCGACCTCGGTCTTACCGAGTTATTATTACATCACAACCCTGCACTTGGGGAGTGAACAAGTTTTTGGCGCCGTTGCCGGGGACTGTCGGCTACGTTTTTCTGAAATTAATTAGTTTTAGGATTAGTTTAGGATTAGACTTTCTTTTTAGAAATTTTTAATTCTAGGTTTAGAAGCTTGATTATTTTCCTTATGAGAACTTTTTCCTAACTTACGAAATTTGCTATTCTTCCTTCTATCTGATTTTTAGAACTAACTTAATTTTTCTGTTTTGTAGGAAACTTCTAATTTAGTAAGCTCTTTCTAATTTTATTTTTTTTTTTTTTTTTTTTTTTTGAAATTTTTTTTCTTTTCTCTAGAAATTAGTTTACTTTTAATTAGAACTTTTTATTCTTAGAAACTAACTTATTTTGTTTTGTTTTGCAGATTCTTAACCTAGGACTCCAACTTTGGTAACCTCTTTCCATCTTTTCCCTTTATTTTCTAGATTTCTTCTTCATTTTTTTTAAGTTAGAATTTGAAGACTGAGTGTGTTTTATGCCCCATTGGGCACGCGACAACACTCGACGTCTCGTGACTGAAGGAGGATTAGTTGAGGGGTTGACTGTCCATCGCAGGACTAGACACCACTTGAATTCTCCTGAGTTAGAAGACGTTATGGCTGAAAATCAACCTCAAGCACTACCCCAACCAGGGGTTAAGGAAGTACATGATGAGAATGAGGTGCATCAGGCACCCCGGCCTCGTACTTTACGAGATTATTTACAACCGGCGGGGGTGAGTACGCCCTCATGCATGATTTTTCCTGAGAATACAGGACATATGGACATCAAGCCAGGGGTTATCCAACTCCTTCCTAAGTTCCATGGGCTTGAGTCTGAAGAACCATACTTGCATCTGAAAGAGTTCGATGAAATCATAGGCACCTTATACTTTCCTAATGTATCTGAGGATACTATTAGGCTGAAACTCTTTCCATTTTCCTTGAAAGAAAAAGCCAAGACGTGGTTACATTCACTGCGTCCTAGATCCATTGGCACATGGAATGATATGCAGAGGGAATTTATAAAGAAATTTTTCCCACATCATAAGACAATTACCCTCAGGAGAGCAATCATGAACTTTGCCCAAAAGGAAGATGAAACATTCTTCCAATGTTGGGAGAGGTTCAAGGATCTGGTTAATGCATGCCCACAACATGGCTTTGAAATATGGCGCATTACGAATTTTTTCTATGATGGGCTAACATCTTCCATGCGCCAAATGGTTGAGACAATGTGTAACGGAGATTTTATTAATAAAAATGTCGACGAGGTATGTGATTACCTCGATAGTCTCGCGGAAAAAACACAATCATGGGACTATTACCCAAGAACGAACACCATGTCTAGGCCGACTCATTCAAGGGAAAAAGGAGGAATATATCTCCTGAAAGAGGATAATGATCTTAACGCTAAGGTGGCCAATCTCACCAGAAAATTTGAGGCCATGGAAGGAAGGAAGGAAAAGGTTAATGAAAGTGTTTGCGGCATCTGTGATTGCAACATTCATACTACTGAAAATTGTCCTTCAATACCTGCCTTTCGAGATGTATTGAATGAACAATCTAATGCCGTAAATAACTATCAAAGACCTTTCAATGGACCACCCTCTAATACTTACAATCCTGGCTAGAAAAATCACCCGAATTTTAGTTGGAGAAACGGACAAAATGCTACCCCTCAAGGTTTCTTTAATCAAAATCCAAATCAGGGGAAACCTCAAGAAGAATCGGTTCAAATTTCCATACAAGAGCTGGCTCGGACAATGTAAGGAATTTCAGATTTTATGCAAAAAATAGATTCACGTATGACGGCTATGGAAAAAGGGATGCTCCCTGCACAATCACTCCCTAATCCGAAACCGCAATACGAGACAGGTGATCCCAGCTCTTCAAATCAAATGGGGCACGCTAAATCCATCACCACTCTTAGGAGTGGGAAGGTTATTGATAAAACCCTTCCGGTTAGGCCCGAAAAGCCTCAAGAACCAGAAGAGGACAACAATGATGGATCTAGTGGCGCCCCACAAAAATTTGAACCGGAACCTCTAGAAAAGCCAGTTGCTCCGTTTCCCCAACGGTTGGTTGAACCAAAACGTCTATCTAACTCTCAGGATATCCTAGAGGTATTGAAACAAGTGAAAGTCAACATTCCTCTGCTTGACGTTGTAAAACAGATTCCTTCATATGCTAAATTTCTAAAGGATTTATGTACTACCAAACGACGGAAAAATGTTCAAAAGAAGATCTCCTTGACTGAGAAAGTGAGTGTCATCCTGAAACAAGATGTGCCGCAAAAATTCAAAGATCCCGGTTGCCCAACCATATCATGTGTAATCGGGAACTATCGAATTGATCACGCACTTCTTGACTTAGGAGCGAGCATCAATCTGATTCCCTATTCGGTATACCAACAGTTAGGTTTGGGTGAATTAAAACCCACTCGAACCACACTACAACTTGTTGATCGTTCTGTTCGTATACCAAGAGGGATCATCGAGGATGTTTTGGTCCAGGTGGATAGATTCTACTACCCTGTTGATTTTATCATCTTGGACACCGAACCCATCAATGACACGAGCACTCAGATTCCCGTCATTCTTGGTCGCCCATTTCTGTCCACTTCAAATGCAATTATCAATTGCAGGAATGGTGTCATGACTATGTCCTTTGGAAATTTGACATTGGAATCGAATATCTTTTTCAATAACGGTAGCAACTCAGAGGATGATGACGATTTCCACGATGTTAACATGATTGATTCTTTTGTGGAAGATAGAACACCTCTCACCTTATCCTCTGATCCTCTAGAGACGTGCCTAGCCCACTCCCATGATCTTGATGATGATATAATTAGGGAGACGTGTGCCATGCTTGATACTGCACCGGTACTTGAAGTTAACCGGTGGAGGCCACACATTGAAGAATTGCCCCAAACATATGTAGTGCCTCTACCGTCTAACCTCAAGCCACCGAAGCTTGACCTAAAATCTTTGCCCTCTGATTTAAAATATGTCTATTTAGGTCAAGATGAGACATACCCGGTGGTGATCTCTGTCCACCTGGAGAAAGAACAGGAGAGTATGCTGATATCTACTCTCATTGAGCATAAGGGAGCTCTTGGATGGACGATAGCGGACCTCAAGGGAATTAACCCATCGATTTGTACTCACCGTATATATCTTGAGGACAATGCAAAGGCTGTTCGGCAATCACAACGTAGACTAAATCCAAACATGAAGGAGGCCGAGGTTCTCAAACTATTGGAAGTGGGGATCATTTACCCCATATCCGATAGTCAATGGGTGAGTCCAACTCAGGTAGTTCCTAAGAAGTCCAGGATCACCATCGTAGCCAATGCCAATAATGAACTCGTGCCGACCAGAGTTACTACTGGTTGGAGAATGTGCATTGACTACAGAAAGCTGAATACCGTCACAAGGAAAGACCACTTTCCTTTGCCCTTCATTGATCAAATCCTGGAAAGGCTAGCTGGTCATTCCTATTATTGTTTCCTTGACGGGTATTCGGGTTATAATCAGATTGAAATCGCCCCCGAGGATCAGGAAAAGACCACATTTACATGTCCCTATGGCACCTTTGCTTACAGAAGGATGCCATTCGGGCTATGTAATGCTCCTGCCATCTTTCAGCGATGCATGACGAGTTTCTGACATGGTAGGGAAATATCTAGAGGTCTTCATGGACGATTTCTCTGTTTTTGGTTCATCTTTCAGCGAATGCTTAGCAAGTCTTAAATGTGTGCTGAAAAGATGTGAAAAAAAAAATTTGGTACTTAACTGGGAGAAGTGCCATTTTATGGTTCAAAAGGGAATTGTCCTTGGGCATATCATCTCGTCCAAAGGAATCGAGGTAGATAAGGCAAAAATTGATCTTATCTCTAACCTACCTCCACCCAAGAATATCAGGGACGTGCGATACTTCTTAGGACACGCAGGCTTTTACAGACGATTCATAAAGGACTTTAGTCTCCTCTCTCGTCCTTTATGTAATCTTCTTCAAAAGGATACACCATACGAGTGGACTGAGCAGTGCCAAGAAGCTTTCACTAAGCTTAAGGGCATGCTAACCACTGCACCTATCATGCAGCCACCTGACTGGAGTCTTCCTTTTGAACTTATGTGCGACGCCTCTGATTATGCTCTTGGAGCGGTTCTAGGCCAGAGAAAAGATAAGCGGCCTTACGTTATTCACTACGCAAGTAGGACTCTAAATCCTGCCCAAGTGAACTACTCGACTACGGAAAAGGAACTCTTAGCCGTAGTGTTCGCTTTGGACAAATTTAGATCTTATCTGATCGGATCTAAGATCATCATTTACACAGACCATGCGGCACTTAAGTATCTTCTTTCTAAGAATGATTCTAAGCCCCGCCTGATACGATGGATCCTTCTACTCCAAGAATTTGATTTGGAAATTAAAGATAAAAAGGGAGTAGAGAACGTAGTGGCCGATCATCTTTCTCACCTTAATACCTCGGATTCCCTTGAGGCGACCCATATCAATGACATGTTCCCTGATGAACAACTGTTTAGAGTCTCCCATTCACCTTGGTTCACTGATATTGCTAATTATCTTGCTACAGGTGTCATACCGACACACTGGACGTCACAAGATAAGAAGAAATTCTTTACCAAGGTGCGTAACTTTTTCTGGAACGATCCATATTTGTTTAAATATTGCCCAGACCAAATCTTAAGAAGATGCGTACCAGACGATGAGCATCAGAGTGTCATCTCCTTCTGTCATTCACAGGCCTGTGGTGGTCACTTTTCTGCTAAAAAGACCACGGCCAAGATTTTACAGTGTGGCTTCTACTGGCCCACTATGTTCAGGGACACTCATGAGTTTTGCAAGGCTTGTGAGCGTTGTCAGAAATTGGGAGCATTGTCCCGTCGAAATATGATGCCCTTGAATCCCATCCTTATTATAGAAGCATTTGATTGTTGGGGTATTGATTTCATGGGACCATTCCCCCAATCATTTGGAAATCTGTATATTTTGCTCGCCGTAGACTATGTCACTAAATGGGTCGAAGCAATTTTGTGCCGCAAAAATGACCATCGCACGGTCATTAAATTTTTGAAAGATAATATCCTGTCGCGGTTCGGAACACCTCGAGCCATCATTAGTGACGGGGGCTCACACTTCTGCAATAGACCATTTGAGAGCTTAATGAAGAAATACGGTATCTCTCATAAGGTGAGCACCCCATACCATCCACAGACAAGTGGACAAGCTGAGATTTCCAATAGGGAGATCAAACATATCCTAGAGAAAACGGTTAACCCTGATCGTAAGGACTGGTCAATCCGATTGACCGATGCCTTATGGGCGTACCGTACTGCTTTCAAAACTCCTATTGGAACATCTCCCTTTAGACTTGTATATGGGAAAGCATGTCACTTGGCTGTGGAATTGGAACATAAAGCATACTGGGCGATCAAAAATCTGAATTTCAATCTGGACAACGCTGGCTCGCTACGCAAACTTCAGTTAAATGAACTTGAAGAAATCCGGAACGATGCGTACGAAAACTCGAGAATTTACAAGGACAGGATGAAGGCGTTTCATGATCAACATATTCTACGGAAATCATTCACGCCAGGTCAGAAAGTCCTCTTGTATGACTCTCGACTACATCTCTTTCCGGGTAAGCTTCGATCTCGTTGGACCGGCCCTTACATTGTTGTTACTGCTTATCCTCATGGGGCCGTCGAGATAAGAGATCCCGACAATGGCAAGGAGTTTAAAGTAAATGGACATCGATTAAAGCCATTTGTTGAGACATTTGATTCAGAGGACATGTTCATGCCTCTGATTGCTCTTGTTTACCAAGACTGATCTCCTAGTCTGATGGAGGTATAGGTAGGTTTATCGCTTTCATAGGTTTAGGATAGTCGCTTTCATAGGTTAGTTAGTTCAATGTTTGTGGGTAACATTACTGCAAACCCTCACAAGACTACAACTCGTCCGCTAGGGGTAACTTAGGGGTTTAAAGGCTTGTTGCATACGCTAAATGCAATCGAGAGCACCTGCGAAAGTGGTATAGGTAGGATTTTACTTTTTTTATTTTTGTTCTGCTTTCTCTCTCATGCTGACAAGCTTCCATGCCGTGATCTATTGGAAACTCTCTTGATTCGTTATTCAGGTACTATCCTCCCATCACTTCTCATTTACTTTTGTTGTCCCATGTACATTGCATGCTCATATCTTTTACATTGAGGACAATGTAGATGTTAGGTTGGGGGTGGGGGATTAGGTAACTTAATCAGTATTTTCTTGGTCTTGAGCAAAAATTGTGAAAATTTTTGAAATTTTTCTGGAAATTCTTATGAATTCGAAGTGATTTTGACAGATATCTTTGATTTCAATTTTCAAGACACGTGATGTTGGTCATGTATGACTCTTGACTTCAGTTATCTGCTAGATTTCACAATTAAGATCGAGTTATTAATCCATGATTAGAAGTTCAAACATTGATTGAGCCATAATTTCACATGTCACATCTCGCTTAGACATTAAGGTTTGAGTTCAATATTGAAGGATTGACTGGGTAATCACGAAGCATGTAAGGAACCAGTCTGAAAAAAAATGCCTAACAGGATCAAAAAAAAAAAGAGAGAGAGAGAGAGAGAGAGAGAAGAAGATACCTTTGGAAAGATTTGGGCGAATAATCTTCACCATAGGTTTGCTCCCTATAGGTGTGGGTTTGATTCCCCATGGATAATATGTGAACAGGGTTAGGTATACAGTTTTCACCACAGGTTTGCTCCCTATAGGTGAGGATTTGATTCCTCTTCTTGGCATTACTTTTGCTGAGAAAATCAGAAGCTGAAAGAAAGAAAAAGATGATCTGTGAGGCAGATTTTGGTCATCATGAATTCTCTTGTTGGTTACCAATGATGTCCTGAAATAGAGAAGTAAATTTTAATGTTGATAAGCCGAGATTACATTATACACCCCTGAAACTCAATGTTTAGAATTTTTCTGATTGATGGATTAATACTTTGGACTTGATGATGAAGTTTACTGTGCGGCTGATTCCAGGAGGAAGTAATGCATAACATTCATGAATATTAAATTTCTCGTATCTTGTGCAACATCTCACTCGATTTTATAGAAAGTTCTCCTATAATTCTCAACTTATTTTTCGCATAATTTGCTCGGGACTAGCAAAATGCTGGTAGAGGGTTGTGTTGAGGGTCAAATAGTGCATATTAGACCCCATTTATTACTTGGATTTACGAGCATAATAGTGGTTAACGGCTGATTTAATCGTGTTTATGTTGCAGGTTGATTTTACAAGCTTGGATCGAAATAGGATACTAAATGCATGGATTTAACGCTCCAAATCCACCCAAGCATGGGACACACTCCAGGGGACCAAGATCGACTGAAAATACACAGTCAGAAATTCAAGAAAACTAAGAAACTGAAGCTCAAGTAGCTTGACAAGCATCCAAAATGCAAGATCACATGGTTCCCGACATCTGATCTGTTCAAAACCTCATACAGGGCCTGAGGACTCGAAATTAACCGTTCAAGTCGAATTTCATCCAGTGGATCCATTTGGAAGTGGTCCAATGGTCAGATCAGACCATGAATTATCAATCTGGGACTCACTGGAGATTTGGAAATGGTTTAAATTTGGACTCACTCCATTTTATGAGGTTAGAAATGGAATGGACGGAGAGGATTTCTCATAAACATCACATTGGGACCCATATACGTGAGGTGTGTGCACCGTGTACATGCACTGGAAGTGCACTGGACCACTGCGCCTGGTGAAAGTCGGTGTTGACCGGCTTCTTTCGCAGAAACGGCAATTGCCGCAGCGAAAATTCACATCAACCATCGGTTGATGCTATGGGCCCCACCCATTGTCCATATGGAGAATCCAAACCATTCATTAGACTCATAAAGGCCTGCTTACCATCGCCTAGATGACGGAATTGCAAACAACAGCAAGGATCGGGTTTTGTTTGTCCAAATAAAAGACCGACGGTGCAACAGAAACTCTGCGGATCGCACTGAATCCAATCCGAATTTGACCCTATTCGATTGTTTTTTCGACCTGAGTCCAGTGGACGGACTGGATTTCACCAATGATATTGATCAGGGGCCTACTGTTCCTCACAGCGTTCCCTGCTTACGCAGGGACGCGCGTCCGTGAAATCCGGACGCCGTGGGCCGTTCCACGATCATGGGTGTGACCGGATGCATGATCCAGACCGTCCAATATGTCCACAGGGAGGCCAATACCCTCGCCAAGACTTTAGAAGTGATAGACAGATTGATATCGTGAAGCAAATCCATTCCAAACGCAAGGTATTTTGCACTTTTGCTGCGCGTGCGAATTCTGCTGCGGAACAGAGTCGGTCCGACTCAAAACTGACTCCAGCTTCTCCATACCGACCTCAGCAACCTATAAGAAAGGAAGAGAGAGAAGGGGGAAGGAGATCTTAGCTTGGGTGGGCTGGAAGCTGGGTTTGGATGTGGAGTGCAAGACAGGAAAGGCTTTTAAATTCTATTTTTTTCTTTTCTTTTCTTTTAGTCGGAGATTCAGCCCATCCATGGCAGGCTCAATCCTCCTAGGTAGGGCTAAGAGGTGAAGCTTGTAGTGAGATGGGAGATTTTATTTTATTTTAATTTTAATTCATGAATCGACGTTGATTTTAGTTGATTATTAATGGCATGTTTTGTTTAGTCTTTAATGGTCTGTTGTGACTAAAATTACAATGGGTCTGCAATGGCTTGGAGCATGTCCTTTTCTCCTTTATGTTTATGACGTCAGGAAGCCCTGTTGTTCACCATAGTCTCCTGGGCATGGTTGGATGACGGTACCCTTCTTAACCTTCATACATATGATTGGTTGGTAATTAGTTTAATTCTGTTGTTTGCCATAGTCTGTGGGCATGGTTTGGTGATGGAATCCATTCTAATTCATACACCTTTCATCTCTTTGAAAACTAGATCAACGGCAGTTCAGTAATTTTCATAATTTTTGATGCAAGCATAAATTCTCCCTGATCTCTACAAGTGGATCCTCTGAATCCCTAGTTTCCTATCTCTGATTTGTTTCCTAAGTTTTAGATTAATTATTCTACAAATATTCCACCATTGCTAATTGATTTAGAATTCATCTTAGCCTAGTTCTAGTTCTAGATAATTTTAGATAACGTACAAGTTTCAGTCCCTTGGGATTCGACCTCGGTCTTACCGAGTTATTACTACATCACAACCCTGCACTTGGGGAGTGAACAGTCGTAACCAATAATGAGCAACCCCGGCTTATGAAAACACCAATTATCAAATCTTTAGATTATTAGAATGTAACAGAGAGCCCAAAATTGAAGTAGAGATTCTAGAAATGACAGAGATCCACGGAGTCAAAGAAAAAGTTGACATTTGAAGTTATCAATATATTACACTTAAATTCACCAATGGACCAGTTGATGGATCCGCTGATAGTGGTAATCACATTGATGGACATGCAAATAGGTCTTAACATTCAAATTGAAGCACTTGTACAAATGATGATTGTGGTATGAAAAACGAGGCAAATGTTTCAGGATCCACAAAGAACATGTTGGCACCCACAAAAATGCAAGCCAAAAAGACATCATCCACAGAGGACTCGAACGAAGATTGTGCCGAGCCGACACCTAAGGTTGCATCATCAGCTTCCACCAAAGAAAAAAAAAATAGAGTTGTCATAGAAGTAGTACAAGTCCAAATGTTGAGACCAGTTTCCAACTCAAAGACGAGTTCTTTCCAATTCGAGTCCAAATGTTGAGATCAATTTCCAACTCAAGGCCCACGACCCATCGCAGGGCCACCATGTATTGATTTTAGACTGTTTATTTATAGAGTTGGGGCCTAAATATCAAGATTTACAATTTATCATATTTGAAAAATATGAGGGCTAATTTAAAGATGTGATTGAAGATACGATGGATCATTTGAAGATGTCATTGAAGATTTGAAGGATTATTTCTTAAATATGCTTTTACTATTATTTGGCTCTTACTATCTTAGATAGATTAGAATGATTTGAAATCAATCTCTTATTTAGAGGGATTCTCATTGAAGATTCATTTAGGGTATTAAGTATTGTAAGAGAATAAGTATGATATCCATAAATTTTTCTCCCTCTCTACTCAGATATTCTTGTAGGAGACTCTTGTCCACTTCTTTGCATTTGGGTGTTGAGATCTCATTGACTTGCTAACCAGATTGCACCACACTAGCAATGGATCGAGAGAGCGATGTGTATTTGGATGGGAGCCTTGCTGTCTTAAAGACAGGCACATATCTTTTTATTTAGGAAAGTTAAACTCTTCCATAATTAAGAGTATATTTTTGGAGAAAAGGATCCAAATAGTGAATTTTGAAGCCTTTCGTGGCATATTATTTGTTATAACACACACACACACACACACACACACACACACACACACACACACACACACACACACACACATATATATATATATATATATATATATATATATATACATGCGCATGGTCTAGAGAATAAATACAAGGAAAATATGACTGAAACATTATTACACAATACTCCTTTGATTGAATACACTGGTCCTTGGAAGCATTTCTTTTTATTCTTTCCTTTGGTTATTCAAACCACTACACTCCTCAAGTAGGAGCATGTAACATCTTTCTTGAATTATCTATTGATTAATTCTCTGTTAACTGTCTTTCACTGGGTCTTTCTACGTCACGATCTAATCAGTTTTAATTCTCAAGGTAAGGGATGCAGCAGCTTATGATATGGATGAGAAAGGCCCATAAGACCATTCCAACAAATATGTGAAAATGACAACAAAAGACAATTGGAAGGATTGCAAACAAGATGTATACATAGGCGGTTCTCCATTGATCATGAATGCATCACAATTAACATCTAGAGATAATGTCCTCAACAACATTGTCAATTTCAGAGGTGCCCACTGCTCATTAGATGGTCCTTGGGTCTTCACGTCCTATAAACACATTAAGCCAGCTCAAAAAGGCTAAGATTCCTCAGACACAGATCAGCATGCATAACCCGCTAATTAATCAAAAGAACAAAAGGGTGTCAGTGGTTTGGCCATCGCTCCATAGCTTAAAAAATCTCCACTCCATACATCAAAGAATAAATTCCAAGGATTAAAATACTGCTTGTTTCCATCATGGTAGAAAATCCCATCTGCTATTCACACAAGCGTTCCTTCTTCTTTTTTCCTCTCCTTTTTTTCTTTTTTTCTTTTTTTTTTTTTTTTTTTGAAGGATTACTCACACAAGCAACCAGTTCCTAATGCTTGTGAAACTAAATGGAAGCCCTTCAGTGGCAGCTGTATGGTGGAAAACTTTTCTTTGTTGATGTTATGTGTGGCTTAGATTTCTTCTTGGAAATCTCAGGTACAAAAAATCTTCTCCACAAGTAACATGCCCAAACTCAGTCACATGTTCATGATTACGACATAAAGGAATTATGCAGGCAAAATACAAATTATTAGCTATGGCATGGGCGCGCGCGCGCACACACACACACACGCACACACACACACACACACAAAACACATCCAGGGGCTATATGATTCTAGTACTGCAGAATTTCCATTGAGTGTTATGAGATCCTAAGCTACCAAAAAGAGAAACCTCTCTCTCTTGTTACACTTCTTGTTTCAGGTCTGCGAAAATCTCTGTTTGGGCCAACGGTATTAGAGGTTCCTCTGGTGTTCCTTCTAAATGTACAATGATCTTCTTTGTTTCCTTCCAAATCTAACATCTGAGGCATTGCGACCCAAGCCTTGAGCATCTCATCCGTCTTCGGTTCTGAGGAAAAGCCTTCCGTCTTCATTTCTTCATAATACTTAACTGGCTTCATCCAATTTCCCATTGAGAAAGAGCCCATGGATCAAGACTATATACGAGCTCCGATCTGGGCTCAGTCCTTTCTTGCCCATCTCATTCCATAGCTTGAAGACATTGTCGTGCCGCTGCCACGGACAAAATTTCCAGATCAACATGATATAAGTATCATTGGTGGGGCAGCAGCCCGTCTCTTCCATTTTGTCCAAGAACTCAAAAATCTCTTCTGCGGCCCTCGGAATAGCACAGAATGCATGGTAAGATCTGACTGAAGGGGAGAGGCTCTTCCCCAGCATTTCATCAAACATAGCCCGTGCATCATCCACCCGGTGAGCTTTACAGAGAGGTTTCATCAGCGAATTGGAAGTAACTGCATTAGGGATGCAACCCTTCCTTTCCATTGTCTTCATGAGATTGACAGCCTCTGTCAAGCAGTTTCCGTTTGCGAGAGCATATAGACAACTGCATTATAAACCTTCCTATCTGAGGTGATCCCCAGCTCCTTCATTTCATCAAACAGCTTCAGAACATCACGATGACTACTGACATTTGAGTAGCAGGAGACCATACTCCCATACGAGAAAGCATCGTAGGCAAGCCTCTCTTCCCCATGTAGTAATGGAGGAAGAAAGATGGGATTCGAAAAATCAGAAATAAGACGACCCATTTGAGTTTTATTGCTGAAGGACATCGATTCAGAAAAACCACTTAAGAGTTCATGAATTGGGTCAGTTTAAATCTCAGTGAAACGAAACTGGTTTGAATAAGAGAACAGAAAATCCAATGGTTTGATCTTCTTCCGAAATTCCACATAGTTGAGGGTTTTGAAAAGGAAAATCTCTACTTGCATACCATCTGACTGTGAAAATGATGGAATGAAGAAAAGGAGATTGCTAGGATAGATTTCGTACTTGCAGAGAAATTGTCCATATGTTTTTCTTGGATATTTGAAAGTGAACTGAAGACTCTGCTTGTCTCAGAGAAGGGAAAAGCTGATGTTTTGCCACTGCCATTTTAAAACGGTAACCAGAAGTAATAGAGGAAGAGCATGCTAAGGCCACGCATGTGTGTAAGGCAGTTCACGTGCATGCAACCTACGGGCACATATGTACAAGATCTAATCCACCTATCATGAGGGTCCCACTAGTTTGATGTCCTGGCCCAAGAATCAGGTCCGTCCATTAATCAGGTAAATGTAAACCACAGGTAAAAACAGAGCACATGTCCAATTTTTCCTGAGCCGCCCGCCCACCCGTGGCTAATATCATGGCCCACCTAATGAGCGGACCAACCTGATTTTTGTTCAAGAGCATCCAAACAGACGGATACCCAGTAGAACATGTTGTCAATCTGCTGAGCTAGCACGTGTGATCGCCATTAGATGGCCAGGTTTATACATCGTGCGGATTTGGGGGTGTTTGGATACCAAGAATCCAGAACGCTGTAGGAAAAACTTCTCTCCTTATCTGATTACATAGTGGTTATTGACCTTAACACCAGCCAGCTAGCTGGTGTCAAAGCTATGAGGGCCCCAACATGATGTATGTGTTTTATCCAAGCTGTCCATCCATTTTGTCAGCTCATTTTACGGTATGACCCAAAAATGAGGCACATCCAAATCTCAAGTGGACCACACCACGGGAAAACAGTGGGGATTGAATGTCCACCATTAAAAACTTCCTAGGGCCCACTGTAATGTTTATTTGTCATCCAATCTGTTGACAAGGTCATTCAGACCTGGATGAAGGGAAAACACAAATATCATCTTGATCCAAAACTTCTGTGGCTCCTAAAAAGTTTTCAACAGTAAGCATTCAATCCCCATTGTTTCCTGTGATGTGGTCCATCTAAGATTTGAATCTGCCTCATTTTTGGGTACATGCCCTAAAATGTGCTGGAAAAAATGGATGGACGGCTTGGATAAAACACATACATCATGGTGGGCCCTCAGAGCTTTGACACTAGCTAGCTAGCTGGCTGGTGTTGGGGTCACTAGCCAAATAGAGTCCCAAAGAAATCGTTTCCAATGTAGCTGGTGTTGGGGTCACTAGCCAAATAGAGTCTCAAAGAAATCGTTTCCAATGTTTATTTTCCACACTTCATTTTAAGAAAATGTTTAAAGGTCAACTACCAATGGGAAAAGTCATTTCTCATGACCTAGAAAATACTCATGGATTAATGTCACGACCCAGACTTGGTAAGCGGACTCACAAGGAATCCGATGGCCGGTTCTGGCCACAACAGCCTCCGTATTACTCCATTCTCGGATCCTGAGGCATGTTCCAATCCTGAGATCCTACAAGGAGGATTTTCATAACAATATAATCATTTTAATACGAGCATACCCAAGATCACGACAAGTAAATCTGAGAATAACAAAGGCACACATCACAAAATCCACTATGAATTTGAACTTTTACCAGCTTATATCGGGTCCAAAAGGACATACATAAGATAACAAAAGAAAGAATGAAGAGGATCTGTAACACTGGGTCCTCGACTTGCACAGCTATCCAAGCTCTACTGCTAAGATGCCAACTTACGATCTCCTGCACGCATCAATCGTGCATAAGCTTATAGAAAGCTTAGAGGGTGGTGAAAGTGTGTAAAATGGTGCTTAGAAGAAGATAGAGAATGCAGAAGGGAGTCACAATCAATACTAATACCACGAGCCTTACCAAGACTATCATGAACACAAGAAGCTATACCAAGGCAGTATGATAATGTAGGAAGTCATATCAAGGCTATATAGTGCAATGAATAATGTAATGCAATGAGTACTGGACGCCATGCCAAGGTGATGCATTATGAAGCTTACACAGCTGATGCAAATACAATGCGAAGTAATGTCAGTGCTCATATCCAATCCACATATCAAGTACATTTCCATCATGAGGAAATCACAGGGGTCCATTATACTACTTGATGATTGCCGCTCTACAGACCCCGCACAGTCAAACGAGCGTAAAATACCTCACTACCCGCCTGTGAACAACCAATCACCAGCAAGGCCTGAAGGTAGCGGACCCATTCACGAGTTGGTCAGACTCAACATAGCAATGCCCTCTTACATCAGGCGAGTAAGGTCACACCCCTATCCAACCGACTACACGACAGTGGAAGTCACGGCCTAACGGTATAAGGCTCTCATGCGTTCATATATTCCACCCGGTCACAGCGGTACCATGAAAGTTTTGAAAATTTCACGCATGGGCATCCTATGCACCCGGTATGCTCAAGTAACATTTTCGGTGTCCAAACATAACCATCCACGATGTATCTGTGGAGGCTACAGCCCTGATGAAGCAAGGACGATAATGCTCATATGCTATGTAATACCAGATGCATGAATCACAAAATCAACCATGCATCAATCTCAAGCATCCAACGTGCTCAAAAGGGGATACTACGTCCCTCGGGGAAAGTATCATGCAATGCCCAATGACACAATATGACTACACACACATAGTGTCAACCAAGCATACAATGATGTACATGGGTCATGAAGATGGGTCTAGACGCATTATACGGTGATATACAAAGTAGTACACTCCTCCTATCTAAGAAAGGACCAAGACTATGTATTTAGACAATATCCATAAGGAATCTCACCTCTAGTGGGGGCCCATTTACCTAGGGTAACCCACGAGACTAAGTATACAAACTATGTGTCTAAGCGATATAGAAATGAGCCTAACAAGAGTCTAAGATGATCATCCAATCACTCTTAAATACAACCGGGCCTACGGGGTCCATAATGGGGATATTTAACCACCATTCCTCAAAAAGGCATATCAACCATGAATGATGTGGATAGAAGGCCCAAGGCCTACATTAAAGATAAAAATAAATGTAACCAACCATAAATATATATATTCCTCATAATAGGCCATAAAAAGATAAAATACCACTTTTAGCAACATGGCCCCCAAGAGGGAAATTAAGGCCCAAGGCTCAATTCCCAATGGCCATAGAATCCATGCATCAAGTTGGAGTTAATGGGTAGCCCGCATACACAATATACGGCCCAAAAATGAGTTCAAGTCTAGATGAAATGGGCCCGACTAAATCAGCCCAATAATTAGCAATTTAAGTGGGCAACCAAGGGCCCAATACTATCCTTACCTTAGCCCACAAGTCCATCAAAATGGTGAAAGTCGGTCTAATGTATGGTTGGGCCAAGCTGGGGCGTCCCAACCCACTATGGGCCCAAGGGATGCCCCAAAAAATCTGATAGAAGATGGGGTCGTCATCTGATCACTAAAGGTGACCCAAAAGAATGCACTGATTAAACTCAAAGATTATAAGAAAACATAAGATGCAACACGTGCACAAGTTCTCAATATGGTGGGCCCCACAGCCAAATAAAGTTTTAACCATAAAATTTTACATTTATGGCCCTTTGATAAACTTTTGGCTAGTTTAACTTCCTAAACCTACAAAGGTCCAGAAATCAGTTAACTATATGGCGATAATCTCATGAAAGCCAACTATATTCGCTGGGGGCCCCACCAGATGGAGAGTGCTTATATATCATGAAAAGATCAAATGGGCCCGTTACTGGATTGTGAGTCCAGCAGTAACCCAAGGCAGAGAGTACATCCATAATCGGGTGATGCAAGGCTTGGATGGCCTGGACCAAACATGCGTTAAGATAGGTCCCACATACATATACATTAAGCCTTAAACAAATGGCCTAAAGTCTATGGTGGGCCTTTAACCATCCATAGAGAAACCCATAGGCCTACCTTAGGATCACCTAGAAAGACATTCAACCTCAACTGGCTTCCAAGAGGTAGCCCGCCACTACTCATATAATATAAGATCTAAAGCTCACGCAATGCATGGCCTACTGGGCCATACACCAAGCCCAACTTATAGGCCAAATAGTGGACCCTCAAGTAAGGTTTGGGCCCAACCACAAAGGTCATAATTCCACATATTGTGGTGGGCTTCATGGGCAGCCCAGTAATTCATTTACATGGGCAAGTTTTACATTTAACACAAGTGAGTTGGGCCTCACTTTTAGCCTAAGTACAGGGTCAATTTAGTAGACAACCAAGAGCCCAACTTCTTGCATATTATTGCCCTTAAGCCCATCACAATAGATGGGAGAGTATAGCCCCAAGATCAATGGGCTTATCCAAAAGAAATGAGTCCAATAGGCTTAATCACTACCAAAAAAGAGGTGGTCATGCATATACTATATTACATAATGGGCCATAAGGAAATGGCCCAAAACAAAAGTCATCCAATTCATACATTATGATGGACTTGGGATCAGCCCATCCTAAGAATACACATGGGTAAGGCCTATACTGACAGCGTGGGCCTTGCCACATCAGCCCAAAGACTTAGCAAGGCCCTCCACAATATACATTTATGTGGTCCTTGCAAGTCAGCCCACAATTAAGCATTTTATGAGGGCATCAAGGCTAATAAATACACATGATAAGCTTGTAGACGGCCCGTTGGGCTCGTAAAACAATAAGGTCAGCCCCTACACAGTCTTGGGCTCAAGGAATAGGTTTTCAGCCCAAATGTCCCATAAAACTACTAAAAATCTGGTTAAAGCTAGCCCATATTATCACCTTAAATATTAGAATGTAGGCTCAGCAACCCAAGGTAGGGGCGTGCCTGGGTATTTGGCCCAAACCTGATCTAAATTAGAGGCTACACCACGGTCGGTACAGAGGCCCAATGGCCCTAAAAATTTGCAGGGTGGTCCCTCCATAGGTGGGCCACACCCCTACAAAATTTTAGAATGTTTGGACATCTATAAATATTTTAACTAATTTGAATAAAACAATCTGTCCAGAAAATCGGACTGGCCTGAACGTCCCAACGAGGTGGGCCAGTCCGGCCCTCGACACGGTGTGCACAGGGGTCCATTAGCCCCAAAAATTTGTAGGTAGGTCCTACCATGGGTGAACCACACCCCCACAAATTTTTAGAAGTTTTGGACATAGATAAATATTTTAATTCATTTAAAGAAATCAATATGTCCTGAAAATCGGACTGATCTGGGCACCACATTATAGTGAGTCGGTCCAGCTAACACCATGATGTGTACAGGTGTCCATTGGCTCAAAAATTTTGTAGGTAAATCCCACCATGGGTGGACCACTTCCCTGTAAAATTTCATGATTTTAAGATATCCAGAAGTATTTTAATTAATTTGAAAAATACAATCTGTTTAGGGTGGAATATTGGTGGAATATAACTGTGCTGAATTTGGGCCTCCAAAATTTCTGAAATTTGGACCCAAGGTCCCTCATCAGGCCTACAACAAGGTGGAACCAAGAAACATGGCCCACCTTCTTAGAAAGTATTTATAAATTAAGGCTTTTATCAGATTATATTGCTGGACTGCATAGCAGAAAATTAAAGTAGTGTTGTCCCTGATTTGAACACCCTAAAGGGGTGGGCCCAAGTTCTCCAAAAATTGGAGAAAATTAATGCTAACCTCCCCATACAAGTGTACTACAAGGGAGGGTCCACGAAAGTGGCCCACCACTACAAAAATTATTTTATATTTATGGATTTTTAACTGTACATGTTGCTGGACAGTCTAGAAAATCTGGACTGCCCATCCCACTTGGGCCACTCCTTTGGGACCTCAATCAAGGTCAGATGGAGGTAAATTTTGGGGTACATCTAGGTGGGGTCCCCACCTTCAAGAAAAGTATATCAAATGGGTAGAAACAGTCCCTCAATCAGTCCAAAAATCTAACTCAAAACAAACCAGAAACTGTTCAAAAAAATTCTGGACAGCAGCATACACATGAAATAAAATGAGCATAGGAACCAAAATAAGGGGAAATCTCCCCATGGAATTTGAGTTGTGGTTCACCTCAGTGGTCCCCACAAATATCTAGACCTAATCCATACCATAAAATCCATTGCATGTGTCCAAAAAGGAGCAAATGGGACACCTATGTTCATGGAGTGGACAGACATGGATATCCACTCTCTTTGGATGGTCTAGATACTTCCAAGCCACAAGGTGGGCCACACACATCTGGAAATCAAGAATAAAATAATGAAAAATAAAGATACTTCAGCCACAAGAGAGGAAAATGACATGCATCAAAGGAAGATACCATGATGGGGTCTATAGAGAATGGCCTCATCCATGGATCATGCATGTAAGGAAATGGGCCATTGGCCTCAATCATGGAGACATGGGGGACTTCCATCATCACATAATGGGTCTCACAAGTTCCTAAGAAAGATAAATGAGAATTTAAGAGCACCCACCTCAAAGCTTATCCTTCTTCTTCCACACTTGGGTTATATAGCTCCAATGGTGAAGTTTTAATGGTTGGGATGTGTTTTTGAGGGTTAGATTGGGAGAGATCTAGCTTGGAAGGGGCTGAAGGATTTGAGAATTTTTACAAGATGGAGAAGAGAAAATGAAGGAAGAGAGAAAGAAGAGAGAGTTTGTAGAGTTGAAATGATTAGTTTCTTAGAAAAAGATGAGTTTTTGAAAAGAGAAAATAATCATTACTCATGGAATAGGGTGGCTCATCATTGCCTAGAGAAGCTAATCTCATCATGGTTTCCTTGAGAAAATAAGCCATCATTGCTAGACTAAAGGTGGCTTACATGGAGAATAGTGCACATGGGAAAACGTGCAATCAGGTGGGTCCCACCAAAAATACAATCAACGGTCCAAATAATGCGCGGCCCATAACTTTTAATACACACGTCGGATTTATGCATGAGACGCGGCGTTGGAACCGCGGCGGCGATACGATCGTAATGGCATGTCTCAGGTCAATCTAAGTCGGGTCTATGTGACCGAACTCAAGGATGACCGCAAACACTTACCGAGAGTCGTCGAAATTCGACCAGTAGGAACGCAAGACCAAAATAAACGAAATGCGTACTTACATACCTACACATGTGAACTCAGGTTGGGTCTCACAATTAACTTTATAGAAAGAAATAAATTCACTCATCTTTGAAGAAAAGTATAGAAGTGACAATCAATTTCCATTGCATTTTATAATATAATAAGCAGCTAAATATAAATAAAATTTAGATCTCAGATTCAAGAAAATAAATAAGTAGAAGAATCTAAATTCCAAATGAACAAATTCAAATTCAACAAAGATCTCCCTAATTCTCAAAGAATTAGGGGCAAAGGGATTGTTCAAGAAAGATCTCTTGTTCATGTTATATTATAAGATCATGATTTAATCCGCATATTTTGGTAAAAAGAATAATCTTTTCCAAGGCTGTCCATTGCTTTACTTAGCTCACACATGTTCTAACTCCTTGTTGGACAACATTGAATTGAACCACTAATTTTCCCTAGAGCTTTCCTAACCTATTTGAAAATACAATAGATGGTGGACAGGTGAGTAACGTGTAAGAACCTATCCTTGGAAGGGATCAACAACTAAAAACAGATGCTAATACCCTGTAGGCTGAGGAGCAAAAGGAGGAATCCATCCAAGGAGGAGCCCGCGTCTAAGTCAGTTTGGATCACTTGAAGCCAAACATGCCTACAACAAAATTGGGTCAAGAATTCAGACCCACACTCAACCCTTGACCCGGTGGGACCCAACCCCACTAACTTAAAATTCATCAAGCCCAGGCCTGAGCAAACTCGAACCGTATAATTGTCATTGAGTCAAGCTCAACAACCCAACCTGACCAAGAATAACCCAACTCAAAAGTTTAAAAGCAGAAGCTACAAGTATGAGTAGCCCAGCCCAATTAATGGAAAATGCATACACATCACTACACCAAAACTGTCATTTAGGAACGGTTTTAAACTGTTCCTAAATGAGGCGTCGCAAAAAATCAGGAACGGTTCGGAACCTTTATGGGTACCATTTTAAATTTTAGAGACGGTATTTTAGGAACGGTTTTAAACCGTTCTAGTTCCAACGGTCATTCTTGGGAATGGTATTCTTTTCTTATTTCGAAACGATTTTAAATAAAAAAAACCTGTTGTAAAAATTATTTTTTTTTTTTTTTAAAAAAAAAGAAACATATTTAAGCCATATTCATTTAAGAATCAAAGATAGTAAAAACAACCATGATGTAATTTGAAACATTATTTGTCTTGCAAATCTAACAGAAAAAACTAAAATCTGCAATGGAAGACTTCAAAATAAAAAGACATAATTCAATGGTCCGTAAAGCAGATGAAGAGTTCCACAATGTGACTGAATAGATTGAAAAAACAACAATCAACTATCAAAACAATGTGAAAATAATTGTGACAATCGAACATACATATGGGGGACTCTTGTTAGTCGACTCACCTGGTTTTTGGATATACTTGATGCACTCCTGACGCAAGGGGAGCTCGTTCTACACCAAGCGGGGCTACGAATGGTAAGGGAGACGTAATCAGCTCAATCTAGAGAGATTCTGAGGTTAAGATAGTGCCATGTTTATTGCGAAAACCAAACCCCACTGTTGAGCCTATAATACAAAAAACAAACAAAATAAAGCAATGTCTAGCCGAATCTTGTGAAGAGGCAATCCAAGGCAAACATACCAGCATAGCATGCTCAAAAAAAGATTTGAGCAACTCATTTAGTTGGGACCACTGTAAAAATGCCCTATCTTAAAAATAAATATGGTCTATCCATTCGGTTGGCAACATGCATGCATTAAATTTAGATTATATCTTTTCTTCAATGGATCACTTTTCTTGTAAAAGTACAACCCATTTGATGGACTACCTTATTTTTAGCCCAGGTCATGTTTGTGGTGTCTCCCACCTGATGAATGCCTCTAAATCTCACTCGCATGTGCCAAATTGGCTGTGCGCCATACATCCACCTCTTGAAAAGATAGCCTGAAAACCAGTAGAAAAAGAAGCACATGCATTTTATTGTTCTTTTGCATACTTCGAATTATTTTCCAAATGCAATGCACATGCATTTTACCAGTAGTACTTGGTTACGAATATTAATTAGAGGAAGGCATAATACTTTCCTTATGAAGCTCAAGTTTTCCACCATCTTTTGTTGCAAAACATTTGCATGAAAGAGTCACTCCAAGTTTGTCAAGCACCTACATTAAATAACAAAATAAAAAATAAAAATAAAAAATTTTGAGCATTACAACTTCCTCTATTCAATGGAAACTAGTAACAAAGTAACCAGAGGCTAAAATAATACCTTCACATGGTAATGCTCTTTCTTTGATGCATTACCAAATTCAGTCCTTGGGACAACCAAATCTTCAACAGCTTGCATGTATTCATCAGGAACATTTGTATAAAATGTCTTCCTCACTTTATCCATATCTTATGACCTAATACTTTCTCCAGAATGATCAGGCTGGGGCTTTGATGACATCCTTACTTGCAATCAAAGCCTTTATAATCTTTTAAATTCAAGAACAAAAAGAACACTTTGGAAACCAAAATCATTGAAGGATGACCAAAAGTAATTGGAAAATGAAAACCCCAAAGTATCTGCAAATAGAGTTTTCCATTCACATGCAACTGGTTGTAGGTGATCATTCTTTATTCCTCATAGAAAAATGGCTTCTCTAGAAGAAAAAAAAAAAAGCCATGAAGGATTTGTGCAAACATACATCTCAAACAATAATAATAATAATAATAATAATAATAATAATAATAATATAAAAAAATAAAATATAAAAAAATCTTTTGATACTTAAACATAGCTAATTTTAAAGTCATGAAGGATTTGTACAACCTAGAAAAAAGCTACAGAGCATAATAAAGGAAACTGCAATTTCTGGTTTGTAAGTGCTAGTTGATGTAGTTTTCTTATTTCTTCTTTCTGAGAGGAGCAACTATCTTGTAAAAGAAGATCAAAATCACATGTCATATTTGTCGGATCTTGAGCAAGATAAAATTTTAGGAAAAGATGGCAACATACCTCAAAGTAAATTTGTTTTTGCAGTCAAACTTTTCCAACTCTATAAAGGATTTTCCAGTATATTTGGGGTGTATCTATCTATTTCAGCCTTTAAGGTATGCACCTGTGCTAGTTGGAGATCGTGAGTCTCTCTTACTTGATGCAACTCTCCTTTGAATAAGCATAAATGAAACATTGATGCCTGCAACAGCAAATGGGTATTCCCACATGGCTCGCTTCCCTTCAGGTTTGAACAATAACCTTTGAAAAGAAGCCTTCATTTTGAGTTTGCATAAAATTAGTAATAAATCAACAATGCAAAAAATCTGACAGCAAAGTCAGCTTAAAATAAAATAACATGATGACAAAGTAACATGCGAGTGAGAAATCAATTACAAAGACAAAGGAACAAATCTGGTCTGGCTTACCGGATAAGTCCTGGCAAAAAATAATAGATTCTCAAGTGAATGTACCCACAGCCCCTGAGAAAAGGTATTAGAGAGCATCTACTAAGGAAAATTGAGTACGAGTTAAAACATACATGTAGTGTAACATTGGTAGTTGTCTTTCTTCATTTCATGCAACGTTTGTCACTATTTGCTAATTGGCTTCTACAAGTTAAGACCTTTTTTCTTCATTTTCTTGTGTATGAAAATGAAAATGGTATGAAAAAGGTCTTGTTTAAGGATCTGACAAGTCTTCCCACCATGAAAATCCTATATCAATACTTATGATTTCAATAGAGAAGAACCGGTTCGTATGGTCGTGTTTGGAGATGCCTCAAAAATCAATCAGAGCTCTAAAAGCTCCTCATCATCTTATTTTTAGGGTGGATAGTAATAATAGCAGCGAGAAATCTAGACTCCTAATGTCCCAGAAATATGCTTCTTCTTTTCTATTGATAAAATCAGGATTTATTGCAAGACAGAAAACAAGAATACAAGGCCACCTTACTGACACCTCTGCAGTAGGGTCAACTTGCACATACAGAAATGGGGCAGGTCGATTCCTCAAATCACTAAGTGAAAGAAAAAGTTCATCTTGCAGGTCGAATAGAAATCCGACCCTCAGCGAGGCAATAGTTTTCAATACAAAGCATTCCTTCATTTACGTGGACATTCTGTAAGTATATTTACCCTTCACAATCAACCATATGTTTTCGATATATCCAAAATCCTTACAGTAATGTTTGGTTGCTCCTCTTGGCTGTACATGATCTGATTTATCTTAGATATGCTTCCTTTCTCCTCAAGCCAATCTCATAACAGAAGGGCAGGACTCAAAAACTATCATTCAAACTGTGGCTGACCTGTACAAATTGATGAGTGCAAGAGAATGTCTCAGATCCCATGAAGTGCAAATCGTAATGCTTGATAAGTTATGTAAGATGTCATCTACTTGAACATGCTATAGGTTAGCCTCTGAATCTGTCAATTAAATCCTGCTAATTTTATAATGTGTATTGATTTTATACTATATCAATTTTGAATGAGGACGTGCTTCTACAGTTTACATTAAGAAAAGCATCCGTAACAATGCATTTTCAATTTATTCCTGGCAATAACCACCAGGATACAAGAGACAATATTCAGGGTATACTAGGAAACACTAGCTGATAAAGCAGTTTACAAACCTTCAAAAGATTTCCATACTCTGAACAAGCACACCCTCGTCATCCCATTGGATATCCTTAGCTTTGGAATGTGGATCCTTTCCAATTAATTGAAGAGGCGCGTCTAGCTGCAGAGGTGTCTGCAAAGAAATGAGGATGACTGCTCAGGAATTCTTACACAAAACCATGCATAAAAAATTCAAATTGATACAAGAGTGGGAAAAAAAAAAAGAAGAAAAAGCCGAGTTTATTGGTAGTCATTGACTCAGCGAGTGAAATTCATAAACTAGAATAAGCAAACTTACTTTGTTCGGGGCTGTCATATTTCTTGATGACAACCCTTGCGTCGAATAGGTGCATGTTGGTTGTGCTGATCCAGGTGGTCATCTTAAATCTTTTCATTATTCCTTCTTGCTTGGCAATCTTTCTTGTTCTTTTTATGAGTTGCCTGTGCAACAATCACGCAGCAGGATTTAGACATGGATAGAAGCTTGAAAACCCAAAAGAAAAAAATGACTCAATTTCGCCATTTTCATCAATGATTTTAAACAAAGACATGAGTTTAGCTTGGAATTGTCACCTCCTGAAAATAACAATTATACTGCGGTTATAAAATAATTAAGGTAATAAATGAGAGAAGAATTTCAATAATGAGGATTTTTATTTTTTTATTTTTATTTTTTTTTGCAACATGGGAATAAACAAGTAATGACTAGTAAGTAGGCAAGGCAACTAAAATCAACATAGATTAAAACTGTCTTTCCTATTTTCAGTTGCATCACTGGTTTTACCAAACTTCAAATGATGAAAATAGTGGTTTTAGAAATGGATCAAGCACATACAAGTGATGGTTCCACCCATTTGATAATCAGATGAGTCCATATTCTGCAGGCCCCTCTTTAGACCTTCAGCTTTAACAAAACAGGGACCACCTTCCTGGCACATAAGGTGTAAATCAGAATCCATGTACACTAACCAATCCAGCCGATACAGAAAACGTCCACTATGGGTGGAACAGTATGTGTTTATAGATGGACTTACTGATTATATTATGGCATCTAAAAATAAAGCACAAGAAATGAATTCAAAAGGTTTGGAAGTAACAAAGAGAAGGTAAACAAGAAAATAATAAGAACCTGCTCATACCTGGGTATCTGCTCCAGACTACTCAAGTGGAGGACATTTGCTGCGGTATTCATGAAGCTCCCTACAAAGATCTTTGTTATGGGAAGATCCGAGCTGACTATTCCGAGCCGACTCAGTGCCATTACGTCTAAGGCGCGACCCATTCAATCCGCCCTAGCGTCAACGCCACGCGAGTCTCAGAGCAAAGTTCAGTTCGGAGGGCGGTTACATCCGATCAGACCACAATACATGCCCAGCCGACCACATGAGCTCGAACTTGCGGGTCGGATACCGAGACTACGGTCGGACTGGCCGAGTCGAAGCGATGATCAGAGGCACATGCCCCACTCGCTAAACATGGAAACTGTCATGACCTAACGTGGCCGGTAACTTCGCTCGCAGAAGCGCACGATCCACCAGATACGCTATGAAATCAGTAGATTGCGGGTAGTATCTCCATGATCCCAGAATCCCTCTAATCGTTCCGAGATCATCGGACCCAGACTACCCCACAGGCAAGTATAAATAGCACGCATCGCAACATCTACATGTACGCGAAATTGAGCTCTTCTCTACTCTCCACTTGACCTGGATTCCCTTGCCCTGACTTAGGCATCAGAGGGTCCCCCGGCCTAGCCAGGGTCACCTTTGCCTGTCTTTTTGCTGCAGGTTCCAGGGGTAAACACGTGGTGGACGACGTGGAGGGAGGGCCGACCATATTTTGGCATCAACATTTTTTGGCGCCGTCTGTGGGAACCTGAAACCAGAAGTCAGGTTCTCATTTTCCCAAGCAATGGCGAGGAAGAAGAAAGCTGCAGTAATACAATCCAACCTGATGAGCAGACTCGGTCGTTGTCACCGCTTCATGCCGAGTCTGCACCAGGGCCTTCCTAACGATCGCGCAATCGGTCGAGCAAGTACCGTGCTATGCAAAACGAGATCCAGGCCCTGCACGACGAGGTAAACCGAATGAAACAGCAAAGAGAGCCAGAGCTACGCCCGGCTCAAGAACCTGTTCTTGAGCCGGTGGGGTTATTCGTGGAAACTCACTCTGTACCGAGGAGTGCAAGACATGAAGCCCCCCAACACTCAGGGGTGCTACATTAAAGTCAAAATCCTCCTGCGGTATGGGTCGAGGTATCCGCGCGGAACGCCACTACTCGGGCTCCGACTACCGTTCATTCAGCGACATCCTCCCTGCCACCCACAAACCTCCGTCATCAGTTAGAACAGAGGAGAGAAAGGAGAATACCGAAGGTCAAACGTACCCCAGAGGTCGTCGCTAAAAATAAGGACCCATGGGAAGCACGATTTGTAGAGTTGAACGATAAGTTCCTGACATTGGAAAAAAGGCAGGAGCAATCGACGGTTCTAGCCACGATCCAGGCGATGATAGAAGAGACCGAGCCTCCCTTCACCCCAGCCATCATGGCCGAAGTGATGCCGCAGAGGTTTCGGATGCCTCTTGTCATCCAGTATTCAGGATCGGGGGACCCATCCGAACACTTGGAGTCCTACCGATTGTGGATGCAGATCCAGACAGCAACGGATGCAATGATGTGTAAGGGGTTCTCTATCACCCTCACAGGATCCGCTCGGATTTAGTATCGCCAACTGAAATCCAATTCCGTAGGCTCTTTCGCAGAACTAAGTCGACTATTCCTTACGCAATTTATAAGCGGTAAGAGAAGTCGGAAACCCAACACTCACCTGCTTACCATCAAGCAGGCACCAAAAGAATCGCTGAAAGATTACATTACACACTTTAACAAAGAGGCGCTGCATGTCGAGGACTACGATGACAAGATGGCCCTCGCTGTCATTCTGAGCGGACTGAAAGAAGGAAAGTTCGCCTTCTCCATCGGAAAAAATCCGCCAAAGACGCTAGCAGACTTCATGGCGAAAGCTCAGAAGTATACTAACGTCGAGGAGTTCGCTAACGCTCGAAAGGGCACACAGGTGTCTGACTCGACGAACAAAGGGAAGAGACCTCGGAACGAAGACTCACAGCCGACTGGCAAGGGGACGGATGACCGCACTTCTCGCGATCGTCGACCGAACCGCAGGCCGGAAGGAAAATTCCGCTCCTATACTCCTCTCAACACATCGGCCGAGCAGATTCTACTGGATATCCGAGGAGATAAACTTCTTAATTGGCCAGTCTGCATGAGGGCTGACCCCGAGCAACGGGACAAGCAGAAATTCTACCGTTTCCACCGAGATCATGGCCATAACACGGACGACTGCGTGAACCTGAAAGACGAGATCGAGTCCCTCATCCGTAAGGGACATCTGCGTCGTTACACCAAAAGAGAAAGATCGGCTCGGAGAGACGAGCAGCCACGGGAAAAGCCAAACAACCTCCCAGAAGAACCGGCGGAAATTCGTACCATATTCAGGAGTTCAGTTGGGGGAGGAGATTCAAACAGGGCTCGAAAAGCCCATTCCCGGAGATCCGAGCCGGAACATCACGTCCACCTGGCGGAACGACCCAGTAAGGAACTACGAGTCGCTCCGTGCAGCCTGACCTTCACGGAAGATGATGCGCGGGGAATCCAACATCCACATGATGACGCGTTGGTGGTATCCATGACCATAACGAACCACAAGGTGTTCCGCATCCTGGTAGACACCGGGAGTTCGGCTCATATCATGTATTCCGAGGCGTTCAAAAAGATGGAAATTCCACGGTCTCGACTCCGACCTGTGAAAATTCCCTTGCATGGCTTTGCCGGAGAGAGTAATCTCCGAAGGAGCTATCTCCCTCCCAGTAACAGCGGGAGAAGGGCAACATCAAGTCACACTTCTGGTGGACATTTTGGTTGTCAATGTTCCATCTGTCCATAATGTAATCCTGGGCCGACCCTCCCTCAATGCAATGAGAGCGGTCGTCTCGACTTACCACCTGATGATGAAGTTCCCGGCCGAAGGAGGGATCAGTTATCTCCGAGGCGATCAACGCGAGGCCCGAAGATATTATGCAATAGCGGTTAGGAAAGGAGCCGCTAAACAGGCTCTCGTCGTCGACGCCTTGGACCTCCGAGGGCCAGCAGAAAGTTCATCAGTCGAGGACCTGGAAAAAGTCCCCCTCGATGAATCAGACCCGAGCAAGATTGTCCAGCTCGGGTCATCATTAAATTTCGAGCGGAGGAACGAACTATTAGCCTTCTTGAGGCAGCATCGAGATATCTTCGCATGGTCACATGCGGATATGCCAGGAATCTCTCCTGACGTGTTGGTTCACAGGTTGAACGTGAACCCAGATCATAAGTCGGTCAAGCAAAAGAGAAGGTCGTTCGACGCTGAACGATATGAAGCCATTGCCGAGGAGGTCTCCGTCCTGCTCGATGCGGGCTTCATAGAAGAAGTATACTACCCTAATTGGATAGCAAACGTGGTTCTCGTCAGGAAGCCCAATGGGAAGTGGCGAGTCTATATAGACTACTCCGATCTGAATAAGGCGTGTCCCAAGGACAGCTTCCCGTTACCTCGGATCGACCAACTGGTGGACAGCACGGCTGGACACGATTTACTCTCTTTTATGGACGCTTATTCCGAATACAACCAGATCGTTATGCATCCCCCAGATAGGCAGAAGACTACCTTTGTCACCGACAGAGGGCTCTACTGTTACCGGGTCATGCCATTTTGCCTGAAAAATGCTGGGGCAATATATCAGAGACTGGTGAATCAGATGTTTGCTGACCAAATTGGGCGTACCATGGAGGTGTATGTGGATGACATGTTAGTGAAGAGTACCCAAGCCTCCAACCACCTTGCTGACCTCGGAGAAACATTCAGCGTCCTCCGAGAATACCAGATGAAACTCAACCCCGCTAAGTGTGCATTCGGAGTTGAATCAGGAAAGTTTCTTGGCTTCCAAGTCAGTCAGGGGCATTGAGGCCAACCCGGATAAGATCAAGGCTCTCCTTGACATGAGCTCGCATCGGACTCTTAAGGAGATACAGTGTCTCACGGGAAGAGTTGCCGCCCTTGGACGCTTCATATCTAGGGCTACAGATAAATGTCTTCCCTTCTTCCAGCAACTGAAGGGCCACAAGAAGGCCGAGTGGACTCCAAAGTGTGAGCATGCCTTCCAGCAGTTAAAACAATACTTGGGTTCACCACCTCTATTGTCTAAGCCTGAAGAAGGGGAGCCTCTGTTCCTCTACCTCGTTGTCTCAGCTTCAGCTGTCAGTTCGGCTCTGATCAGAGAAGTCGGAGGCAAGCAGTACCCCGTGTACTATGTAAGCAAAATCATGGTGCCAGCTGAAACGAGGTACCAGTCCTTGAAAAAGCTAGCGCTCTGCCTCGTTGTCTCAGCAAGAAGACTGCGGTCATATTTCCAAGCTCACTCCATAGTTGTGCTAACAGACTCTCCTCTGAGGTAAATCCTCCAAAGACTCGAGGTATCGGGTCGGATGACCAAGTGGGCTATAGAGCTCGGAGAGTTTGACATTTAGTTCCGCCACAGAACGGCACTCAAGGGTCAGGCTGTGGCCGATTTCATCGTCGAGTTCACGATTCCGGATGAGGAACAAGTCAGAAAGGAAGTTAAAATGACACAGCCTGTCCCGTTGAGCAAGCAAGAGCCTGCATCAGATCCGGGGTGGGTCCTTTATGTTGATGGATCTTCCAATACTAAAGGAGCAGGAGCCGGTGTTGTCCTGGTTGCACCTGATTCAACGATAATCCAATATGCAATCAGACTCGGATTCAAAGCTTCAAACAACAAGGCCGAGTACGAAGCATTATTAGCTGGGCTCATGCTAGCAGCGAGTCTGGGCATTCAGACCTTGCAGGTCCGTTGTGACTCACAGCTGGTGGTGAACCACATCTTATCGAAGTACGAAGCTAAAGAAGTCAGAATGATCGCTTACCTCGAGGAGGCGAGAAAATTAATCAAGAAGTTTTGAAGTTATACTATCCAACAGATCCCCAGAGCCGAGAACTCTTAGGCCGATGCATTAGAAAAACTCGCCTCGTCCTCCGAGGGAAAGATCCCGCGTTTCGTCCTGGTCGAGTTCATTGAACACCCGAGTGTCGGCCAGTCGGAGAAGGTCAATCACGTCCAGTCCGTTCCTAGTTGGATGGACCCGATCTTCAATTATCTATCAACCGGTGAAACCCCCTCGGATAAGCTGGAGGCGAGGCGACTTAGGGTCAGAGCAGCCCGGTATACTATATTGGACGGAGTGTTGTACAAGAAGGGACATTCTCAGCCTTACTTTAGATGCCTCTGACCGGATGAGGGCAACTACATGATTCGAAAAATTCACGAGAGAATCTGCGGAAACCATTCTGGCAGCCGCGTCTTGGCCATGAAGATACTTCGTCAAGGGTATTTCTGGCCGACTCTTAAGCAAGACTCTAAAGATTTTGTTCGAAAGTGCGACAAGTGTCAGCGTTTTGCTGCCGTGCCGAGGCAACCGGAAGAAGAAATGACCCCCATGAGTGGGCCATGAGCGTTCGCCCAATGGGGGATCGACATCATTGGTCCCTTGCCCACTGGGAAGGGACAGGTCAAGTTCGCTATAGTTGCAATCGACTACTTTACCAAGTGGATCGAGGCCGAGTCAGTCGCAAAGATCACCGAGCAGAAAGTAATCGACTTTGTCTGGAAGAATATCATCTGCCGGTTCAGGATCCCAAGAACCATCATTTCTGATAACGGCTGCCAATTCGATAATGACAAGTTCCGCAGCATGTGTCGAGAGCTTGACATTGTGAACGCTTACTCATCGCCTCGGCATCCACAGTCGAACGGACGGGTAGAAGCGGTCAACAAGATCATCAAGCACCATCTCAAGACAAAGTTAAAAAAAGTAAAAGGAAATTAGGCCGAGGAGCTCCCCTTCATCCTCTGGGCTTATAGGACCACAACCTAGACTTCGACGGGTGAAACCCCATTTTCTTTATCCTATGGCTCGGAGGCAATGGTGCCGGTAGAGATCAGACTCCCTACGGCGCGAGTAAGGAGCTTCGAAGAAAATCAGAACTCCAAGCAGATCGTCGCTAATCTGGACTTGCTCGAAGAACTCAGAGAGGTTTCAAAGCTCCGAGCGGCGGCTCGGCGTCAACAGGTGGCGCGTTTCTACAATTCTAAGGTCAAAGTCAGGAGCTTTCGACCAGGGGACTTAGTCCTCCGGCGGGTTTTCCAGAATACAACCGAACCAGGAGCGGGTGCACTCGGACCCAACTGGGAAGGACCATATCGTGTGGTCAGATCTACCAAACCGGGCTCATACCACCTGGAGGACCTCGAAGGCCGCCAGCTCCCTCATCCCTTGAATACTGAACATCTGAAGACCTACTATCCATGAGGAACTAGCCTTTAAGGCTCTTAATAAAAATTTCAATTTGGCATCGGATGTTTACTTAATTGTCTTGGTTAGTACGACTATGACCTAATGGTCCGACCCCCAAGGGATCGGAGCCTAATCCTACTAAGATCGACAAGGCATCCCTTTAGGGGAAAAAAGCCTGATCATGATCCGATTCTCTAGTGGAGTATTCGGCTCGACATATGATAATGAAAAGCTCTCGCCCGAAGAGTGATGAACCGAGCACTCCAAAAGATCGGACACAACTAAGACTTAGGCCGAAAACGGATTAAGCAACAAACAAGGGACTAAACCCATAAAGAGATCAGCTCAATTACATTTCACACCAAGTTGACAACATCAAAGAATTGAACTTCATTGAATCCCCTAGGAGGAGCAAAAAATACATTGTTTGAAATACATCGATAGTTTCCAAAAAGAAAAAGAAAATGGTAAGTCTTCATGTCGGAGGAGCTTGGGCGTCAGGAGCATGGGTATCATGATCTTGGGTGTCAAGAGCATGGTCCGAGCGGACTACTTCGGTCGGGGCATCTTCGGAGTCGCCGGGCAGGAGTGAATAAAGATCGAGGTCTGGGTATAAACCCAGAACTGCCTCGAGACAAGCGTCGAAGCCGCGGTTGTAGAACGTTGTGGCTTCAGCGTCCCTCTCCTTGGAGGTCTTGAAACTCTCTATCGCAGCAGCAACCGATGCGGCTAGGGAAGCCTCGTCTTTAGCCCGCTGAGCTTCCACAGCCTGATTCATGGCTCGTGTCCGCTCTTCAGTCGCCTCGGCCTTAGCGCGGTTCAGAGCTTCACCGAGCCGAGCGGTCTCCATGGCCAAGGAGTCCGCGTGGGCCCTGGCGCGGGTCAGCTCAGCGGTTGCTGCATTGTCATTCCTCTTAAAGACATCTGTCTTGCCTTGCAGATGCAACTCCCTGGCCTCCAAGTCAATGACGACTCCCTGCAGTAGTCTAATCCTGGCCCTCTCGCCCGTGAGCTGTTGGCGCAGGCTAGTATGCTCAGCTTTCAAGACCGCTACCTCGGCCTGTAGGACCTCCAACTCTGCCTCCCTCTTCTTGTGCTCCCGCACTCTCTGTCGAATAGAGAGCAGCACCGGGACGGCCTGAATAGAAAACAAAGATCAGAATCTACAGTATGTGTATAACGACATGAAAGAAAAGGAGTCGTCTCGAAAATATACCATGTAGCATACAGAGGCGAAGTCGTTCAGGAAGCCGCCCTCCGATCGCTCCAAGTTCTGAGCGATATCCTCCTCCTTAGCATGGGCCGCCAAGCACGCCATGTGATAGCCGGGCTCAAACCTCCCTCCGCTTGTGCCCGCTTGGGCCGAGGCCTAAGCCCCCTCGGCCCCTACCCTGTTGTCGGCCGAGTTTTGACCCTCGGCGCGGACCTCTCCCCCAACCTCGGGAGGGAAAGCATGTTGTCAGCCACTTTATCGGCCCCCTCCTGTTCGGGGGATGAGGGAACAGCAATGGGGAGCTCGGAGGCTGCGGAAGGGACTGCGGCAGGAGGAACGGCAACGGCAGGGGCACGAGCAATAGAGCTCGGCACGGCTTGGGTGTCAACCTCGGTCACTCGGACGACCCCCGGAGGAGGACGTACCACCGGGCGCAGGACTATCGAGGGGGCCGCGGCAGTACTAGGGCGCGCCGAAGTCGGTGGCACGAAGGACGAGCCGACTGGCTTCAATGTTGGGGCTGCTTGGGTCGGCGTAGTGGAAGACTCCCCCACCCGAAGGGGAGCCGCTTTCTTCCGAGTGATCTTCACTCGGGGGGCTTCCTTTAGTAGCTCCGCCACGGTCGGAGCCGCTTTCCTCTTCCGAGCCCCGGACGCCTCAGCCATGCCTGAGGAAAAGAAGATCATGTCAGCTACCAAATAACTGAAAGAAAGTTCATCGAAGAGATCAAGAAGGCTTGCTGAGGGATGTGAGCGAAAGCTGGGATTTGCAGAGCCCGGACCAGTGGAGGTTGGCCGCAGTTATCAGATCGGCCCAAGAGCGAAGCGTCTCCGACCGCGCTCTGGCCTTTGCAATCTGATTCTTCTGGTCCGAGTCGAGGAGCGGCAACCCCTTTGCTAAAGCTGCAAAATAAAAAAAAAATGTCACTTCAACGAAAACATGAAAACTAAGGCAACAACCCAGATGCCAGATGAAATCCGACCTGGTTTTGTAAAGTGGGTCGAAATATGAGCCGTCGAGGCCCTACGCTCAGCCGCTGGTGCCTCCTAGTCACCTGCAGCCCAGAACCACTTATTCTTCCAGTCCTTGTTGTAAGACGGCAGGTGCATCACTAATCCCAACCCCTTACTCCCCCGAGTCGCAAAATAGTACCATGGATCGTTGCTATCATGCTTGACCAGGTACAGGCTCAGCAGCTCCTCTGGGGTCAGCTCGGAGTTACCCACTTGCCTCCAGATGATGTAAGCAGAGATCATCACCCTCCAAGCATTCGGGGTAAACTGCACGGGGGCCAGTCCGAGATGAGTCGTAACCTTCCTGATGAAGGGATGTAGAGGGAGCCGGACCCCGCATTGCAACGCACAAGAAAAGATAGCCACCTCCCCCTCGACAGGAGCGCCAGCAACATCCAAAGGATCGGGAGCCCTTATCTGAACGGAGTCAGGGATTTGGAACTCCGAGCGAATCCACTCCATCTGAGATTCTGACATGACAGAACCTCCGGGAACTACCTCTGCGGTACGCAGACTCGCAGGCATTTCAGTAGTAGCAGCGGTCTCGACTCGGCGGGCTCAGGGGGCTGTCTTCCTACTGGGCTGCTTGGTCTTAGAAGCCAATGTTTTTTGCTTTCGAGGCGGGGTTTATAGTAGAGTGGTCTCGAAAGGGCCTTTGGATGACCCACTCTCACTTTCAGTAGTCCCCGGCTCGGAGTCATCGTCGTATTCGCGAACCATTTCCAGATCGGAAGACATGGCAGAAAAAAGGACGAAGGTCAGCGAGACTCACCGGGTGATTGTCAAAAATCGCCTACTGACGGAAACTTCGAAGTCGGCCGTAATCGCCTCTCGTCGAAAATTGCCTCTCCGGTGTGCTCTTATGAATCAGAATGTAAAATGGTATGCGAAAGTCTGGGGCGCCCTTATATAGGCAGCGAAGGATTTTCTCATTGATGGCAAACTTTAATGGCAACAGCTGAATCGGCACGAGCCGACTTCCGAGCACACGTGGCAAGGTCGCATTGGATGCGTAACGAACCGTCGGTATGGCTCTGACATCGGGCAGTGCGCCTTGATACGCGAAAAGACGCCCTAGCAGTCGGAGCCATCATAAATACGCCACCTCCAGTCTATGTGGCAGCTTCTCATAGGTTGGGAGAAGATCCTGGATCGTAACCGTCGCCACGCGTTAACCGAAGCGACCAGCATGCGCGATTCTCAAGGCGGAGATTTCCTGTATGAGTACTCTCCGAGCCCGCAAGCAAGCTCGAAGAGTAAGGAGATTCTGTTATGGGAAGATCCGAGCTGACTATTTCGAGCCGACTCAGCGCCATTACGTCTGAGACGCGACCCATTCAATCCTCCCCAGCATCAACGTCACGCGAGTCTCAGAGCAAAGTTCAGTTCGGAAGGCGATTACATCCGATCAGACCACAATACATCCCCAGCCGACCACGTGAGCTCGGACTTGCGGGTCGGATGCCGAGACTACGGTCGGACTGGCTGAGCCGAGGCGATGAACAGAGGCGCATGCCCCACTCGCTAAACATGAAAACTGTCATGACCTAATATAGTCGGTAACTTCGCTCGCAGATGCACACGATCCACCAGATACGCTGCGAAATCAGTAGATTGCGGGTAGTATCTCCATGATCCCAGAATCCCTCTGATCGTGCCAAGATCATCGGACCCAGACTGCCCCACAGGCAAGTATAAATAGCACGCATCGCCACATCTACAAGTACGCGAAATTGAGCTCTCCTCTACTCTCCACTTGACCTGGATTCCCTTGCCCTGACTTAGGCATCGGAGGGTCCCCCGGCCTAGCCAGGGTCACCTTTGCCTATCTTTTTGCTGCAGGTTCCAGGGGTAAACACGTGGTAGACGACGTGGAGGGAGGGCCGACCAGATTTTGGCATCAACAATCTTCATTAGTTGCTTCCAGCCAAGAAATCCTTTCTTTGAGAACCTACACAGCCAGACATCAAATGAATTATTATAATTCAGTGCAAACTCTTTCAAGAGAAGTTGAGGGTGAAGAATTGATGAATTGAAGGAAGAAAGATATTAAAGAGTTAATTAGAAGGAACTCATCAAAATTACATACTGAGCGTGCATGAAATGTTGGACCCATCAACAATACATTGCTTTTCTCTAGCTCCTCCGAATCATCATCCCTCGTACAATGCAAAACAGTAATTAAAAAAATAGAATTTGAGAGAGAGATGAATCGGGACTAAAAAGCAAGAAAATAAACACGAGTAGCTTTCCAATTCCCAAAATGGGGAACAGGTGTATGCAAATCAATCAGGCTGGGTTTTTTGTTTTTTTAAAAAAAAAAATAAATAAATAAAAATCCCATCAATGGCTATTTATTCAGATGATATTAGTCACTACATCTACGTTTTACTGTTGGGACCTACCTAAGTTCTGGCTACAAAATAAAACTTGCCAAGGACATGCAGAATGGCAAACATGTGAGTTGTGTCAGGGTCACTTGATCAGATTACAACTATCATTTCTACTGAAATGTACCTGCGTATCAAGCATCATATGCTGCCGAGTATCAACTAACTCCCCCTTCAACCCTGCGAAGGATCCATGTTGTAAAATGCTATAAGCTGGTACATGTGGTGGTTGACGATTTAATCAGGAGTTATAAGGTCTGTAGTACCAAACGAACACTTGTGGACCAACTCGGCATGGCTTCAGACAATGTCCAATACCAACTCAATTTCTTTCTGAATGATCTGGTCTACACTAACAAACAAATAGTTATGTATCAACTCATCGGCTAGTCTAAAGAAGGCGTGGCGTTAAATATTGTCCAATACCAAGTCAATTTCTTTCTGAAATATATGGTGACGTCTTCATCTACAGTTCAGAAAAGGAAAGTTATAATTGCTATATGGTCATACTCAGGTTTCCTCATTTCTCGTAAAAATATTGGATGTACATTTAGATTAAAAAGGAAGAAAACAAACTCATTGCTTTAATGCAATCTGTTGAATTTTAGTAACATGGAATTCCTCTAGAAGACTAGGAATTGATTTCATGGCATTAAGAGTTAAATATCAAATGTGCATTTATTGAGTTTTGTGATGTGGAGTGGTGGATTTAATAAAGGACTGGAAAGTGGTCATTAATTTAAGAACTTAATGAGTTTGATTTACCAAACGATCTAAATCAGTAAAATCAGTGATAAGTGCTGAAAATAAGTTTTATCAAACAGCCCCTTAGGCCCACTCGGACTTCATGTCTAAAGGTTCAGCGAAACCTTCATGTAAAGGAAGTAAAAGATAGATGAATGTTTGTGGAACTGACAATATAAATGCAAGAAGATTATTGAATAATGAAGGCTAAACTACAAAATGGTCCAAGATCTACTTCATCTCTATATTAGTTTTACATGTAATTATTAATCAAAATTCAAACTGCTTACCTGTTTGCAATCCTTGGAGAACAGTTCCACGTGTTATGGTGTTCGAAATATCGATAATATTGGCCGATATAATCGTTATCGCACCCCTGCGAGACGAAACCCTCACGATAACCCCCGGAAGATACCAAAAAACTCAAAATCCAGATATCGGCCGATATATCGTCGATATTGCACGATGTATCATCGTTATGGCCACAACCAACCATAAAAAGCTGCGTATATGTGAAGAATCAAGAGAGAGAGAGAGAGAGAGAGAGAGAGAGAGAAATCGAAGAGTACCTGTATGCTGTAGCGAAGATCGATGATCGGAGGTGGGCCATTCGACGGGCGCGGATTGGATACTGACAAGGTCAGTAGCCAAATTGCTACTGAAGTGACGTCACCAAGCTCCGTGGACCCCACCATGGTGCATGTATTGTATCCATACCATCCAACCATTTGGAAAGATAATTTTATGGCATTACAAAAGGAATGAGATAGATTTAAAGTTCAATTGTATCCCACCATAGAAAACAGTGGGGATAGTGACATCCACCGTTCAAAACTTCTTAGGGGCCACATTAGTTTCCGTTCAAGCTGATATATATTTTTTTCACTTCATCTATGTCTATGTTAACTTATGAATGGGTTGGATCTCAAAAATACATCACGGTCGGCCATATAAATGTTTCAACGGTGGGTGTGACTGCTCCCACGGTTTTCTATTGTGGGTCCACTTGACCTTTAGATCTATCTCATTCTTTTTGTAATGCCATAAAACGATCTCTAAAAATGGTTGGACCATATGGATACAACATATGCATCATGGTGGGGTTTGAAGAGCTCGGTGACGTCACTTCAGTAGCCATCTGGATACTGACCTTGAGTATCTAATCCGTTTCCCCATTCGATAGCAATTTCCCTCTTTCTTCGTTGATTGGAGAGCGTATGTGGAAATTTTTCCGAGATTCCGGCAAAAAATCAGGCCAGGTTGAGGAAACCTCACCACGAACATCGCTCCGAAACGCATGCGTTTGTGAAGGAGAAGGAATGTGAAGGAGAGGGAATGTGAAGGAGGGGCATGGATGGGTTAAAAGGAAATCGGAACGCGTACTGAGTTACTCAGTACACTCTCATCGTATTGAGTAAACTTTGTTGGGGCCACTGTGAATTCATGTGGTTTATCCACACCGTCCATACATTTTTCTAGATCATTTTAGGGGTTGAGCCCAAAATTGAAATATATCAAAAGCTCAAGTAGACCATACCAAAGGAAACAGTGGAAGTATTGATTTTCACCGTTGAAACATTTCTAAGGCCCCCGGTGATGTTTATTTGTCATCCAAACTGCTCATAAGATCACGCAGACATGGATGAATGGAAAAAGCAAATATCATCTTGATCTAAAACTTTTGTGAGCCGCGAGAACTTTCCAACGGTAGACTTCAATTCACACTATTTCAGGTGGTGTGGTCCACTTAAAATTTGGATATGATTAAATTTTGGTTTAAAGCCCTAAAATTATATGATAAAGCTGATGTACGGAGTTGATACAGTGCATGAATGACAGTGGGCCCCACAGAGTTTACTCAATACGCTGAGTTACTCAGTACACAATCCGCTTCATGATAATCCAATCGATGCATGGTGCGTTACCCAGTACCCTCTTAGGGTACTCATTAAACTCACTTGGGCCCACCATTAATGTATGTGGTTTATCCACGCCGTCTATCGTTTTTACTGATCATTTTAGATGTTGAGCCCAAAATTAAACCATATCCACAACTCAAGTGGACCACATTACAGGAAACAGTGTTGAATGAGCGTTGACCATTAAAAATGTTTTGGGAGCCATAAAAGCTTTGGATCAACTTGATATTTATTTCTTCCCTTCATCTGGGTCTTTAGGACCCAATCAACAGATGATGTCAAATAAACAGTACAGTGGGACTTATGAGAATTTTAATGGTGGATATCCAATCATTATTGTTTTCCTATGGTGTGGTCCACCTACGATTTACATCCCTATAATTTTTTGTATCAATCCCTAAAATGATCTGTGAAAATGGATGAACGAAATAGATGAAACAAATACATTTTGGTGGGGCCCACAAAGCATTGACCACCAACATTAAAGCAACTGACATTTAATGCTTTGTGCATTTTAATGCAAACAAGCTTATTATTTAGTGTGGTCCACTTGAGCGTTGGATCTGCCTCATTTTTGTGCTCATGCTTTAAAATAATATGAGAAAAGGGATTGACGGCTTGGATGTACAGATACATCACGGTGGGCCTGCCCATAGAGCTGCCCGTTTGGAGCTAGGGCTGGGTGGGGGTAGTACGCAATCCACGTCCGAACGCGGAAGATACTGACAGGTTGCATAGCCAAACTAGCTACTGAAGTGACGCACCAAGTTCTGTGGGGCCCACCATGATGTATGCGTTATATCTACACCGTCCATACATTTGGCCATTTCATTTTAATGCATGACACAAAGAATTAGTCAGATCCAAATCTGGAGTGGACCCCACCACAGAAAACAGTGGGGAGAGGGACACCCACTGTTGAAACCTTCCTAAGGTCCACTATGATGTTTATCTGAGATCCAACCTATTTATAAGTTAAGACAGACATGAAAGAAGGGAAAAAACAAATTTCAGCTTGATTGAAAACTTTTGTGGCCCTTAGAAATTTTTAATGGTGGGCGTCCCTCTCTCCACTGTTTTCTGTGGTGGGTTCTACTCAAGCTTTGGATCTGACTCATTCTTTTTTTCATGGCCTAAAATAATAGCTCCAAATGGATGGACGGTGTGGATACAACACACATCATGGTGGGCCCTATAGAACTTGGTGACGTCACTTCAGTATCCACCATGTCATTTATTTTCCATCTGACATGCTGTAAATGTAAAATCCACCGTTCATCCGGTGATCCGTACATACAAAAGCTGCCTGATGAAAAAACTATGGTAGGCCACACCAATGAGAGGAACGTAAAACTACTTTCAAATTGAGATGGAGATGATGATTACGAGCCACCACGCAACTCTATGTGGGTCTAGACCACAACTAGTTCCCATCATTAATATGTATATTTCTCAAATTTTACTTATTCAGTTCTTCTTTTGCTTTTCAATGAATTGGTAGTGTTTTCATACATGACTATGATATCCAATTTAAATATAATTGCATTAATTCAGTTAAATATCGCATAGCTTAGGACCTTATACAAAGGAAATTTATTATGTACATATTTTTTTTTTGAGATGTTATGATTTAAAAGTGTGTATTAAAGGCTTTTTTAACAATCCCCAGAGTTTCATTAAAATTTTCAACCATTTCCTCAATGTTTCCCCATGTTTCCCAAAAAGTGCGATAAATTATGCGATACAAACGATATATCCCGTGCAATAACCGATACATATCTGTATCCCAAGGGTGCGATACTTAGTGCGATACCAATATTTCGAGCACTGGTTATACCAACTCCCCATCCCCCATCAAGACCAGGTTGCTCAACAGCAACTGAAACTGCCACCATGTCCCCCTTTTCAACATGTGAACTGTAGGCCAACACACCAGGAACAAATATATGCAGATGGAACATCGCAATAGTATGAAGAAACAACTTATCAGCATCATTTCATAAGCCCCAAATATAAAATCGAGTAGATAAATTAGATTTCATTATTCCAGTTAGAGATCGATCGATGGGAAAAAGTTCCACAAAGGGAATGAATGCCCTCCATCTAAGAGATCTTCAGGGACACAAAAATCAATATGGCTGCACATCAAATTAGACAAGCAATTGCATTTTTATTTTTATTTTTTTGAAAAATGAAACAAACAATTGCATTACTGCACTAAGACAAACAAAGGTTCAACAGAATAATTGAGTATCCACAAAAAAGAGGATATAAAACAACATAACCATTTTGTCAGTCCCATCGATCAAGCATGCTCTTAGTTCTTCTTCTGAAGCTTCAGAAGGCATTATCAAGTGAGGAAACATACACTTCAACCACCCTAGCACATTTGCTACCCACTTAGCTATAGAACAAACTGACAAATCCTAGATCAACTGTTTGCAAAAACAGAAAAAGAGAAGGATAAAGTCAAAATAATAAGATGGGTAGAGATAAACCATGTGATGTACCCTAAACCATTCATAACATGGGTTAGGTGGATCATATACCAAATCAATTTAGAAGAATTAGAGATGGATTTTTATTTTGATTTTTTCCTGAAAAATGAGCAAAACCACATGTATTTTTCTGCACAAAATCCCCCTGATTTTTAAGTTATAGACCAAAACCCCATCTACAGTGATACTGACCTGATGAACTCTCCACAACCATGTTTCAGTAATGAACTAACTCCAAAAGACAGGGCTTTTGTAATTAGGGAGTTTTCGGAATGAATTAACAGAGCAGGGAGATAGTTCACGATCCTTATACTGAAAATACGGGTGTTTTGGTAATTTCTTTGGTATTTACCTCTGAGGTAGAGACCATCGGTAGAAGAGAGAGGAACCTCCATGAAATGAGGATGTTTGAGATGGTAGTTCCTGCAGAGATAATAAACGACTGCGACTTTCCTTTCGATCTTCTTCGGCTTCGGCTCCATCCACACCTTCGTCCTTTCAGGACTCGTCTCTTCCCTTTCTTTCCATTTCTTCGGAAATGGAAGTTCTGTTCTTCCTTTGGAAGAAACCGCCATTTCTCTGCAGAAAATAGAGGATTTGAAAAGAAAATCTCAGAAAGAGATGGTGGTAGTTGCAAGAGAGGAAAATCGGAGGGGTTTTTTTGGTAAAATCAAATGACAGGGATTGTAAACAGGTACCTGGTTTGAGGATTGCAATGAGAAGAAGATTCCAAGGTGAGAGAGAGAGAGAGAGATGTGGACCCTAGGGTTCCAACTTCTTCCTTCATGAATCGTGCACAAAAATGCTAGATCTCCATTTGAGAGAGAGAGAGAGAGAGAGAGAGAGAGAGAGAGAGAGAGAGGGAGATTTCTATCTGAGATGGTTCTTGGCTGACTGGAGGACGGACGTCGATCTCCATGAGAGAGAGAGAGAGAGAGAGAGAGAGAGATGATATTGAAGAAAATGGGAGCAAAGAGCCTTAATATCGTGGAAGAGCGATTTATGCCTACACTTCAAAACAGTTTAGAACTGTGTGCAATCAGAAACGGCTTAAAATTGTACCTGAACAAAAATACTAACCATTCCTGATAAAAAAATTTGGTGTAGTGATCCCTCATCTACAAATCAAAAAGAACAATGCCATGCCCACCGCTACTTGTACAATTGGATAGGATTGCTGAGCAGGAAAAAATCTAGAAAAACATCAATGCATGCCAATATCCAAAAATGCAAATGTGTGCGTGTGTGTGTGTGTGTGTGTGTGTGTGTGTGAGAGAGAGAGAGAGAGAGAGAGAAAGAGCATTTGAATTTCGAAATAATAAAAACATAGCAAAAGAATTCCACAAAATAAAATTAAGCAAATTAACCAGAATACATCCTTCGGAGGTTTTTACTAAAAGAAAAGGAAAAAAAAAAAACCCAAAAGTAAGTTAGCTATAGAATATGACTTAGCTACAGTACAAAAGTAAGTTCCACGTAGCATAAACTCAACACCAAGTGACTGATATCGTCCATAAATTCAACAACAAAATCATTCCACTTACAACTGGCAAGCAAATTGGATTACAATAAGCATCATCTCATAGACAATAATGGCAATGAACATGTTTAAAGGACTACCTTGAAAGGTGATACCAAAGGAAAGGGGAAAAAAAAACTGTTTACTGTCATTCACTCACCTCATATGCAGCAGCTATTTCTTGAAATTTGGCTTCTGATTCCTCTCCGTTATCAACATTCTTATCAGGGTGCCATTGTAAAGCAAGTTTCTTGTAAACGCGTTTGATCTCTGCAATGGATGAAGTTCTTGAGATCCCCAGAATTTTGTACCAGTCCTTTGCGCTTGCTCAATTTCAATGATTTCTCAGCCCTCATTAGTGCTTCTCGAATATTCATATCCTGCAAATTTGTAAATATCATGACCTTGCGACAAACCTCCAGATGGTTTGGAAGTTTTGAAATGAACAGAAAAGAACAGAAGAAGCATGCTGGAACATTATGATATAAGCTCCAAGAAAATACACCTAACTAGAAAGAAGAACATTTACAGTTATGGCCTGTTTGGATTGGAGAAATCCAAAAAGTAGGTCTGGAAAGGAAAACACAACATCTGAGGAAAACCGTGGATAATGTCATCAGTGGAAAAGAAACCTAAAAGAGGTTGTTTCTTTTTGCTTAGATGATTTCCTGGGCAAGGTACAGTGGTCAATGGTCAAAAAGTGAAATCTGTTTCTAAAAAAACATCTGGCAATGACGATAAATAAGTAAATAAACCAATGCAAACAGGCCCTTACGATCATTCTTTAATTGAAAAGGTAAACTATTACTGAAGATGGCAAAGCACTGGGATTCAATCTAGCAAATAAACTAATCCTATGATTTTGTTGCATCAAAAACACCGAACAAACAATGAAATTTTCAACCAAGAAAAAATATTTCGCACATTCTTTTGACAGTAACTAACGTTACATATTTAAGATACCCAAATAAAATAACAGAACTGCCCTTCCTACTTGATGACTTCATAATTGATAATGCATAACCAAGAAATCATAAATCAGTCCATAATTCTTTGATTAAGGCTAGAGGACCTTTTTTTTTAAGGTTCCACACAATGAAAGTGGCTCCAAAGCTTGGAGCCACTTTCATTTCTCTTATCCTAAAATAGGAGCAGAATCGCTTCGGGATTTTAGGCCAATTATTCTCTTGGGAGGTCCTCATAATTTATTGGCTAAGATCTTGGCTACTAGATTTAGGGGAGTGATTGGGGATGCTACAAATGATAAACAAGGAAAATATCTCCAAATCTAAACAGGTAGAACTGTAGAACATGCTACACTGTCCAATTTACCTGGAAGGAAGAACTGCTTGTGGAACAAAAGGGGCATATATTGTTTCCCTCTCAGCTGCAAGCCGTTGTGCCTACTGAAACTATTTCAAAACAGCTATCTTTTTGCTGGCCTGCATTTAGATGGAAACTCAAAATCTGAGCAGAACAACCAGAAACAATAGAATGCTCATGTTTAAAACCACGTGAATGCCTAAGGCTGAGAAAAGTGAACTTAAGTAGTTAGTGCAGATAGTTTTTATCTCTTCCATGTAGACAAGCCATCCTCCAGCTGAATGTCCGTGTGATCCACAGTTCTGACTGCTAATTTGACTTGACTTCTGCTGCTGAATGTGGACCATTAATCTATTTTTGAGCAGACCATTCCTTTTTAAGCAACTCATTGGATGGCTGCCGCAGTCTAATCACCATGATTATTTTTTTTTCAATTGGCCCATCCATGTGTTATGCCCAAATTAAAATAATAATCCTGATAAACATACACTAGTGCTACATGTACAATAGAGCTGTCTTGTACATATAGAGAGAAATAGGTACCTTAGTCGGAGATACATATTATCATTTTGCAAGTCAATCTCCTGCATAGTAAGATGAGAGAAATAATAAAATCATGAAACAAATTTCTATTTTGGGGTGCATTTGGTTGAACCCAAATATCATAAAATTCATGATATTTAGTATACTGAATGTACTATTAGCAAATGAATGGCATCGGAACTACAAGAATGCTACAAATTACATAACATTAATACTGATGTCATGGTATGCATCTCTGATGGTATCAAACTCATTGATAAGCTACGTTGAATGATAAGAAGTGGGGCCAACCAATTTTGTAATGTAAGAATAGATGTGAGAAATTATAGTTACCCTCTGCTGCATATACTCTATTTCTGCAAAGAGCAATTTGTTCTGGTAGAATTCAAGAACATTGTAGAATACATGAGAAGACAGAAACATCCAGAAGAAGAAGAAGAAGAATGAAGAATAGAGCTCTAGATGTACAGCCTCATAATTGAATGTTTGAAACCAACCCAATAATGCATAATGAAATCAATATGGTACTCGAGGACCCTTTTTTTTAAGGCTCCACACAATGGATGACAACCTACACACAAGCAGTCCATAATTCTTTGATTAAGCAAGCAGAGTATTGAAAGGCACTGATTTTGTATTTGCTAAATAATGAATAGGCAATGTAACATGGACAGACACAGACAGGTGGGATACTGCGGATGATGGTCGGATTGGTCTCATTTTTGGGGTGTCCGATCATCATGGTTGGTCCTCCTGATGCTCGGGTTGGATTCCATACACACACTGGGCCTCAATGCAGATCTGGCCGTTTCTATAATAGGTTTCCAATTCCTCTGATGCCTATGGTGTGACCTAACAGATGATTGGAACGGCCTGATTTTTGGGAACCACCACAACTTTCGGAGGCACACTTAATGGACGGGTTGGATGGCATACACAGACCAGGAGATGGCCACTTTTGCTTAACTCAACGAACATGGAAAACTCCATGTGATCATTCTCCATAAAACAGTAATTGGCACAAGAATAACAGATAAATAAGGTTTTGTTCCAAAATCTGAATAGCTGTGCTGATGCATATTCAACAAGTTATCGGACATGGTAATTTTCAGAAAATAGAGGGCCCTTGTTAACTACTCGATAGGCATTCCCAATCATTAACAAACAGGTATAACTTTAAAATCAAGCTTCGAAGCAAAATGGCTACAGAAGGACCAGTCTAAAATCTGGGCTATAATTTAGAGATAGTGGTTTGATCCCACATGCACCATTTCTAAATGCCTGTATATCAGGTGTGAAATGTGGCTAGAGTGTCAAATAGCTTGACCAGCAGAATATCAGTTCTGGGAAAAGTCATTAAATTTTGTCATTCTCTCCATTCCAATTGAACTCAGTTCTGCATTAAATGCAGTTAGTCTTGTATACAAAATATTTGTTTTTTGACATATGTAATGTGAGTTCTTTTACTCTCTTTTTTCTGTTAATCCACATGCATTTTATCCCAGCCCACCAAGCTACCGCTGCATGTGCCAACATGGACGTGTGCAAGATCCAAGCTACTAGAGTCACCTTGAAGCTTTGATACAACATGATAGACAAGAGAAGGATAAGGTAATGTAAATTTTCAAACTGAAATTTCATTAGAACCTCTCATTTGTGTAGAAATCATTGTAGAGCTTGGTATGGGGCACACCTTTTCAATTGTATCAACGTTGAAGTCACTATGCCACTTCAGCATCTTTAAATACATATCCTTTGCTTTTTGCATTTTGAAAGCCCCCATTCGAAAAAAACTGTTGGTTTTTAGACAGATAATTCAGAGAATTGCTACTACAACATTAATTTTCCTGTGAGAACAACAATAAAGGTTGTCATAGATTAACTTGAGGTGATTCAAATTTCTTCTTTCATTTGTTCTACATCCACTTCTTCATTTTCTTTTTTCTTTTCTTTTTTCAGTTGAAAGATAATGAAAACATTATTGTGAAAGAAATTTGCAAAGAAAGAAAAACCAGACAGTCTGGACCCTCCATCAGGTCCAGTCCACCCTTCCTCTGCTACTATGCAATACAATGATTGGATGGTCCTAAGTATTCATGGAGTGGGATAAGCTGTGATCCTAAGCTTCCTATCAATAGCATGAAAATAGACAGTCAAAATTGATTAGAGAAAGGCTTAATACTTGCCTTACGAAGCTCAAGTTTTCCACCATCTTCTGTTGCAAAACATTTGCACGAAAGAGTCACTCCATGTTTGTCAAGCACCTACATTTTATAAAAAAAATTTAAAAAAAAAAATTTAAAAAAAAAAAAAAAAAAAAACCTTGAGCATTACAACTTCATCTATTCAATGGAAACTGGTAATAAGTTGTGGATGCATCCAAAAGTGTATCTTGAACTTCTTTGCCTTTAAAGAAAATTAACAACATATTGACAACTAACAGAATGTGCATAAATGCAATAGCGAGTAAAAGACCTGTCTGTTCTAGCTTGATACAAGACCACAACAATTTGCAGATGATTTCAGCAAAGATTGAAATTCCTCTAGAATAAACAGATATCATGGAACCATGATAAGATCTCAACAGCCTCTCAAAATTTCATGCAATTTCTACAGAAAATTACCTGATTAATGTCCTCACAAACAACAAGTTCCTCATGACCATATGGATACCTGTGAAGCATAAACACAATCTATCAGCTAATGCAGGACACCTAGTGTAAGCTCAGTCCCAATACTGCATGAAATAAACAAGATAAAAGCTAACTTGATAATGTATCTAGAAGGAATCTTATGCCACAAAAGTTTGGAAGCAGAGCTAGGCAGCACTGCAAATTCACTGAGCAGTGCTAGAATGCCAGAACAATATTAAAAACCAACTGAAGGAGCCATGGTTCCCACAGAAACTCACCTGCCTAGATCTTCCAAGTTTGCTCTCCTATTTTCTCCAAAACCTGCATTACATCTATCATGTCCAGTCTGTAGAAACAACTATAATCAAGCTATACAAGATGTACTTGGGACGCAGTCCACAAATACAATCAAAACATACAGTCCAAAAGAGTGTGAAGATTGGTCCAATATACCTACAAAATTCATAGGACATAAGCAAATTAGAAGGACTAGACCAAAAATGGATGTAAGACATTATGGAGAACGTTGAGTATATTTCCACTACCAAAAAAAAGGAGCAAAATCCATAGCTATAGATCTTCCATCCACCATGGGCCCAACACAAAATCATCTGGATCACCAAAAGTGCTCCCCATACATACAGTTTGTCAGACCAAGCAAATGTTCAAGGAACATTGTTTATTTCTTCAAGAAGAATGTGCAACCTACCGTGGAAAGTACTACAGGATCTGAAAAATCAGGTTGCTGCCCTTGTGGCTTTGTGTAAACTCTTACTTGCCCCATTTCCTCCCACATTTTTGCAAGTAATCTGTCTAAACACTTGTTGGGTAATGGATGGAACTGGAAAACAGAGCCATGTGTATTTAGAGTCATTTTAATCCATAAAAAAAATAAGGTTTTTTCATACATTTGATCTCTTAAGCATTGTTCAAAACCCAATTAACACATAAATAACATCATCAAGTTCGACTCATTTTGATGTGTAATATAGAAAGCAGCAAAGAAAGCAGAAAATAAGCTATATTTTAGGTAGTGCATGAAATAGCAAATCCAGCCATCTGCACAATTGTGGGATTGTAGTACATGACAATATTGATTCTTGTGACTTGTGAGTTGTTGAAATGCCTGCACATGAAAATAGCAACAATCCATTACAGAGTGCATAGAAATATAGATGCATGAAATAGAGTTTCAATTCTCAATCTCGGATAAACAACATTTGTGGATGACTAATTGGGTAGTTATATCTTCCAATGGATCCTGGCCTGCCCCTGATGGGGCCCAATTGATGAACACCCTTGATCACTGAAAGGCCAAGTCATTTGCAGATGACCAATTGGACAGTTATATCTCCAGATTGAGGATATCTTTTCCTGATGAGGCTCAATGGCTGAACACCCTCAAATCACAGAGAGGCAGACAATTCATTTGCAGATGACCAATTGGGCGGTTATATCTTCTGATGGAGCATGGCCCGCCCCTAATGAGGCCAATAAATAAAACACCTTTGATCATTGAAAGGCAGACGATTCATTTGCAGATGACCGATTGGGCAGTGGTATCTACTGATGGAGCAACACCTGATCCTGACAAGGCCCAATAGATGAACACCCGCAGCCACTGAAAGTTGGCCCACTCCTATTTATATTCTGCGCCAGCAAAAGTCTCTGTTTAAATTGGGCAATTATCACTAACTGCCTATTTAAAGAGGAGAAGAAAACAATGAGCAGAATTGTATTTATTTCCAAGATACATCTTACTGTGGGTGCTTCATACGAGTTCTAAGTATGATCGTCGGGATCATCTCATTGGCCCCCACAATTTCCGGCCATTTCTAAAAGCTTGCCATAATTATGATCATTTCCAGTTGAATTTGACCAGCTGCTCTTCTACTTCTCCCTCAACCTTTGATCAACTGTCCATTTGCAAGATCAGATGGATACAATTCTTCAATTCCTTTGCTTTTCCAATTCCTAGCTCATCCACATGATTACCCAACAAATCAATGGTCCTGATCATAATACACAGGTGCTGTGTGTATGGATGACATGCTTTGGTTCACAATTCACAGAACTCCATATAATAGCCCATGAAATTTAGCATTTTTCCAATCCCAAACTATCTTAATTGATCCATAATGCAATCAACAAAGGAAGCAGTTGATCCAACAAATCCCACTAAAATCACAAAACCTAACCAAAACTATTGAGAAATTCAACCTAAAATCAGAAGAAGAAGAAAAAAAAAAATCATAAATCTTAGCACAACAATCAGAGAGAATGAAATCAAGAAACCAATTGAATCACATCAAGATCAGATGGGAGGAGGAGAAGAGGAAGATTCACCTTATGCCGATTGACGAGATTCTTCCACTTGCATTTGCACTGATCGGGGCTCCTCCTATACCCTCTCTCCTTCATCCTTGCAGCGACCGCCTCCCAAAGCGTCTTGTTCCGCTTCGCGAGATTGAAATCCCTCTCAAGCTCCGCCCGGATCACAATGAAATCCCTCGTCTCCTGGTGGTTCCATTGTGGGACCCTCTCCTCCTTCTGAGCAACTGACACTGCATCTCCGGCGATCGCCGCCCCATTCAGCTGCAGCAGCAGGCCGGAGATCATGCCCATCCGCCCTAGGGCTTGGTTCTCGCTGCTCCCCATCATCATCTCTTCTTCCTCTACCGGCTAGAGTTTTGAAAGCTAGGGTTTCAGCTGTATCCTTCTTTCTTTTTCTTTTTCCTCTTTTCCTCAGCAAAACTAACCTCCAAAATGGGATCCGAGATCGAGAATCGAAACCCTATTTCAAGAAAATGGAATCCGAGATCAAAGATTCATCGCCTCAAAAGCAGTCGAACGACAGAAAATCTGCTCGGGAACAAGTGGATGAAGCGAAGGTCAATCGATCTACGATCGTCTGCAGCCACAGAGATCGGGAGTGAGGGAGCAGGTGAGAGAGAGGGAGAGAGAGGGAGAGAGATCGAGAGGGAGGGAGTGAGGGAGCAGGAGAGAGGGAGAGAGATCGGGAGGGAGACAGATCAAGAGGGAGGTAGGGAGCGGGAGAGAGATAGGGAGAGAGGGAGTGAAGGAGTGAGGGAGCAGGAGAGAGAATGGGTGTGGCTGTGGTGGAAATAGAAATAGGGTTATTTTATTTTTTATTTTTTGTTTGGGGGAACGGCTTAATAATTTAAAACCGTTCCGGAACCAAATGCGTCACCGTTCCTAAACCACGTTTTTGGTGTAGTGTATGTACACAACTGTACAAACTATTCTGCTTCATATTTGGGTCAAAATGAGTCATCTAAACCAGCCCATTCAGGTCATCTAACTCAGCCATTTGATAACTCATTTTGACTTTGGTTAGGCAGCTGATCATAAAGCGTTTAACAATTCACCATCTAAATGTGGATCCTACCTAAATTGCTAGGAGAGAGAGAAAGAATCAGCAGTGTATTAGGGCATATGATAAATAAACTAGAAAATATTCAACTGGGATGAGCCATATCAATCTACAAAGAAAAAGCATGAGAAGGATGAGCCACACCAATCTGCACCATGGTTTTCAGACCTGGTAACACGTCCTCATTCATTCCACAGGTTGAGTTGTGACTCGCCTGAGTTAGGGGTGACTCAGCATGACGCATCCAAGGGAGAAGGTCCTGACAGAGTCTGACCCATGATCCACACCACTCTAAATAGTATGCACGGTCCTTGTGCAATGATTAATACAGTTAACCAGTGGGGTCAGCTACATATGTGCCACAATGCAATATCTCGGTTTTACAATGATCCCAAAAAACCCATCTTTCGCGGTCTTTTGAGTGGTCGAAACCATGGTGTGACGCAACAGAAAAAAATGGTCCGAAAACCCTGAGGCCTGAGCAAACAAGGACTCATCCACGCTCCAAATAAATTCTTCAGCCCTTGGAACTCAGATTTAAAAATAAAAATAAAAATTTAACACACGCACACACACCCCACACACTCATGCTGGAATTTCACGACCTATGGATGCTCTGCCTTGCTCTCTTTCATAGTATAATCTATTCTCTATTCTTCTCACATCAAACTTAACAAACATATATTAATGATCTAAATCTATAAATTTCTATTGGGGTGCTACTTCCCAGGCTTTTCTTCTCCACAGTTGAAGCCCAGTCAGACTAACCTGCTACCCTTTCGAAACTAATGTATCACTGGATATGTGTAGTGTGGAAGAAAGAGCAAAATGGGAAACAAAAAAAAAAAAAAAAACATAACTTCCACCATATAATGATAATGTTAGATTCTTTTCTAGCTCACAAAGAATCCGCTGAAGGTGACGGCAACATCATTAACAATTCATTCTACAATTGTATATATATACATATATGATATGTGTAACATGTCCTTTTTGCATGGGTAAAAAAGAAAAGAAATAGAAGCAACGTAAACTCACAGCCCATGATTTAAAGAGGCACCATATCAGATTCAACACATTTTTTGTACTTTCAACGTGTAATATTCCTTTGTATTAAAGTGAAGATGCTGTTACAGTTTTTTGTTTCAAGATGTGGGACGCTGCATCATCAATCTACCAAATTGGAGATGACCTGAACTGAGAACAGCAATTCAACTAGCAGTCTGAACGTCAGTTTGCATTATCATCATGCACGTTTTACACCCATTAATCTAATCCATTTTAATAACCAGCATGCATTACTTCATGCAGAGATTCCTCATATTCTACTTCGATCACCTTATTACCGTAGGGAGAATAAATGCAAATGAGGACAGATTGAATTGTTAGATTGACACTTCCGAATTCCTAAGCCTATTGCGATCTAAGTCACCGACCTTTTAATCTGACTACAAACTCATGGCAAAGAAAATTCTCAAATCCGTGTGGTTGTTTCATACCCAGACAGGCCTAGAAGTCTGTTGAGCTCTTGGTTGAGGAACTCTTCAAATCTAGATGACAGTTGCATGTCACCATGGCTTTTCAAGAAAGCTATTGAAATTATCAAACCAGACATGAGGAGCTTGTTGAGCACATTGATGCCCTCTATCAATGTGGCCATAAACTCTAGGTGAAGGAAATTCTCAAATGTTTGTGCACCCATTTATACACATTATTTGTCAATCACGTGAGTCCATTGTGTCATGTAGTCGGTTGAGCCCGTGGAAGCTAAAGACCGAAGACACAAGTGGAGGTGGAACATTAAGGAGCAGGTAAATGTGGTGTCATGGTGACCCTAACCCTTGACCCAAAACAACCCATTAAACGTCTAGATGATCTTAAACCTAGTAGGTAAACCTTTTATTGATTATCCCTTAAGCCATAGAAGCATAAATTGACCATCCTTAGATTGGCTTTAGAGGTCCCATGTTGCTAGAAAAACTATACAATTTCAGCAACTTCGATCCCACCAAACCCACCATCGGTCCAACCGAAAACAGCTACAATAAGACAGCGGGCTAGGACATAATTCCGGTTATTTCAGCTGCAACCAAGTGCTACCTTCGGTCTCACCGAAGACCACCTTCAGTACGACCGAAGATTAGCCGTTTCTGCCAGTTTTATGACCGTTGGAACTCAATTTCTTTATAAAGGAGATCCGGTCTTTGGGCATTTTTTAGGATTTTTGGTGTAATTGAAGCTTAAGTGAATCTTCAATCATATCCCATATCCTAAGCCTCATATTCCATGAGATTTGATTCATCTTCTTGAGATTTACCACTCTAATGAGGATTCCAACCTCAATGTTAAAGATGGACTTAATCCCCACCATTTTCTAAAGTTTAGACCCAACCACTATAGGTATATCCTTGTCTAAATCCTCTAAAAAGCCCTCCTTAGAGAATCACCTGGGCATTATAATTTTCCATTAGTTGTAGAAGATTTTACCTAACCTCCCATCACCTTGGTCACCACATTGTAGCATCGCATGCAAGGTGTTTGATGTTCAAGCTGAAACATTGGCAACGCATCAGCATCATGATCGGGAGAGCAAAAGGGGAGCTGATTGAAGCACAGAAGGGCATCGATCAAGCAACCAAGACGGCCAATCAACGGTACTCAATTCAATGAGTATCATTGAGTGAGTCCATACTCTCTTTCCTTGTATAGGATTGAGGGTAAGAGTTTGTGATCCAAACTCGATAAGTTCTTGTATAAGACCTATGCTCTTGCATAAGACGTAGGCTCTTGCATAGGGTCAAATTCACCGGACACGGATGTGTACGTGTTAGTCTTCGTGGGAGCCTTCGGCAGGAATAAATGTAAGTCATTGAACTAGGACCGAGATTGTTAGTTAACCGATAGAAAACCAACTCAAGTCTCTTACGGTAGCCTTCGGCGGGAATGTACGTCAGTGGGTTCTTATGCAGGATCGAGGTTTGTGGGGAGCCTATAGAAAACCATGTAGAGTCTCTTGCGAGAGTCAATCCTTGTGTAAGATTGTAAAGGTTAGAAGAACCTGATTTAAAACCTTCAATAGTGAAATCCAGTACACTCATGGGTTGAGTGCGTCCGTCGAGAGTGGAATAGAGAAATTGAACCACTATACATGCTTATGTTTAGGATTGTCTTTAGAGAACTTTTTTAATTATGTTTATGTGATGAATGCTTAATTATATGTATGCATGATCAAATCAATGCTAGGAGTTGATAGGTAGCACATCCCACACACACATGCACACTATCGTTTATAGACTAATTGCTTGAATGACATATCATTTGTAGTCTATATGATTGGACCCTCTAATCGCTTGGAAGCCTTAAAGTTAATTGCCTTGGTTTAATTTACATATTATTTTAAGTAGGCAATTGTGTTAAAAAGTCATCATTCCTTAGCTCTATCAAGCTTTCGTGCATAGCCCATGGGCTCACCACATGCAATTTCATCAAATTCATGTGGTTTTCTGCTGTAGAATTCTCTTTTAGGACACCTTATTTTTGAAGAAAGCAACTCAATGTATCAAACCAAATATTAGGAGACTACTGAGACCATGGGGCTCTCCTTCAATCTGACCGACCACAAACACCAAATTCAGAAAATTCAAAAATCCACGTGGTTGGCATATGTTCCTTCCTATAGCCATCACCCACTTACAATGATTCATACACCTATAGCCATCACCCAACATTTTAATGTAGCCATAGCCAACAACCTTAAACATACCCATTTGGGTGTAACACCATAAATGTACCATATCACGAGTGGCATCATTAAGTCGTGAACAAGCTCATCTCAAATCCGACACTAAACAGGACTAATGATCCAATAATCTGAATAGCAGCTTATCTTGTGCCCTGTTTGAAAATCATGAATTCCATGCCAAACAATGGAAAAGGAAAAGGGTTTTCCATTTATGTGACAGTTTGTTTGGATGGCAAAGAAAATGTGGATTCTACCAAGCAATCATTACACTTTTCCACAATTTAAATTCTTTGAAGAAGAAATTGGATGCATATTGTGAGAGGAATATGGGATTTGCACTTGCTATCCAAACGACAACTCAAAAATGGAATTCATGTTTCAATAGTTCTCATGAAAATCATCATTGGTTAATTAGTCTTTTCCTTTCTTTTTCTTTCGATTCCATGTATCCAAACATGGGCCTATTTAAATAGTAGGAAAAGAAAAGAAACCAAAACTGTAATGATTTCCCAATAATGATTTCTCAAGATTTCCATGAAATATGGATTCCCATGGATTTCATTTTGAGAAGCTTGTTTGGATAGAAAGTGAAATTCTGATTGAGGTCTCACAATGGTTACCTTGTTTCTTGTGCGTGAGAATTTGACTATAGTGTTTGAGTAATAATTGCTCTTTGAATTCCAGTACTTTTTGCTAATCAAACATTGTAAAACATCCCATTACATGAGAGGTCATCCATTTTCTTTTCTTTTCTTTTCCTTTTCCACTCCAAACAGGCCCTTAGGGATTTCTATAAGAACTAAGGAGCTCTGAAGAGTTTACTGCTGAGGAAGACCACATGTTCATACATAGTAACCCACTTTATTTACTGAAAGAAAAATGTTGTTACAGGAATCACAACTAATTATGGAATCAGCTAAGTGACATCCGATACATTTCTTCCGTCTTGTGGAAATATGTGCTCCCACCGGACCATCTGTGGATTCATATGTAGACATGCAAGCACACTGACAAATAGACCTGACTGTTTGATAACCAAGTTGTTTCAATAATTCCAAGTCACTCTTTCATCACACGTTTATCTCAGTACGCATACCTAACACTTGCTAATTTAAATGCCTTAGACAAGCCCAGCATAAATAAATGTGCCCATTTTTACATCAGAAAATAAGGTAAATTGTCACAATTATTTTATTTTCCTGGAAAAAAAAAATACTGACAGCATTCAATCAGCTCATGCATTGTCCAACCTTGGGTCTTTGTGTTGAGGAACCAGCATTCCCAATGGGGAAAAATATCAGCTAATTTTAAAATTCATTACAGAACCAACAAAAGACAGAACGCTCTGTTACCCCAGATGGGGATACTGATACAAACTCTGATAGAGGAACAAGCATGTGAATCTTCATTTCTGAAAATCTAGGTTACAGATACAAGTATCCCGTTCCTAACATGCTAGTCATTTTTGTGTTTTCTACTTGAAACTTTTTATTATTCTACAAACTTTCAGTTTTATTAAGGTAAGTTCTTTTCGTCATCATTCCGTCACACATGTGGCTGAGATGCATTTAGAGAAGGATTCCAATGGGCAATATGATGCAAGCCCATAACCCACCTAGGCCGACAACCCACCATAGGGCCCAACATGTGTTGATTTTGGGCTGTTTATTTATAAATTGGAGCTTAAATATCAAGATTTACAATTTATTATTTGTGAAAAATATGGAAGCTGATTTAAAGATGTGATTGAAGATATGTGGAAATTAATTAAAGATATAGGGGCTAATTTGAAGATATGATTGAAGAGTTGGATGATTATTTCTTAAATTTGCTTCCACTATTATTAGGCTTTTACCATCTTGGGTATATAAGATTGATTTAAAATTAACTATAATTGAGTTGAAATCAATCTCTTAGATTGTTGAAATGTGACAAAGAAGCCAGAATTGAAGTAGAAATTCGGGGAACAATAAAGAGATCCACAGAGTCCAAAGAAAAGTTGACATCTAAAGTGATCGATACATTAATATTGAACCTATGTTTGACTTCACCAATGGATCAATTGATGGATCCACTGATAGTGGCAATCACATTGATAGACATGCAAGTCAGCTTCAACACTCAAATCAAAGCACTTCTACAAAAGACAACTGTGGCAAGCAAAATGAGGAAAATGTTCTAGGATCCATGGAGAATTTTAAAGTTATAATAAACAAGTTGGCACCCACAAAAGCATGAGGGAAAGAGACATCATCTACACCAACAAAGGTTATGCTGAGCCAACACGTTACACCTTGCACCATGAGCTTCCACTAAAGAAGAAGAAGATTCATCATAGAGGTAATACAGGTCTAAAGGCTGAGACTGGTTTCCAACTAAAAAACGAGTTCCTTCAAAGCCGGGAAGAATTGATGCAAGCCCACAGCCCACATAGGCACATGACCCACCATAGAGCCCAACACGTGCTGATTTTGGATTGTTTATTTATAGATTTCAGGCCTAATATCAAATTTGTCAATTTACTATTTATGAAAATAGGACTGATTTAAAATTGTAATTGATTATATGAAGAGATGCGATTGAAGATATAAAGGTTAGTTTGAATATGTGATTGAAGATTTGGAGGATTATTGCTTAGATTTGATTTTATTATTATTAAGATTGATTTGAAATCAATCTCTTAGTTTGGGGGATTCTCCTGAAAATTCATTTAGGGTCTATAAAAGGAGGGGTGGTGTAGAAGGTAGGCATTCTAATATTTTCTAAGTGTGAGTTTTTCTTAAGTATTGTAAGAGAAGTTTGATATCAATAAAGTTCTTTCACTCTATACCAAAATTGAAAATGCATCAACCCATGAGACTCGATAGGGTTGAGGGTGAGGAACGACTAGCATACCTAAGCGGTCAACAGTGCGAGCAGATACCACATTGATGCAACTGCCACTATCAATGATCACCTTGCAGTTTTTGCCACTACACTTGGCATAAGTGTGGAAAATTGAATTCTTGCGTCAATCATCACTTTCTACAATTTGGCTTAAAGCATAGCTAATAATTGTAAGTGGCACAGTCCCAACTCTTTCAATTTGATCCCCAGCTTGTGATTGGACATCTTCCCCAGTGTCGGGGTTCGTCTAAAGGGAGGCATCAAGCCGACTGATACGCGTATTGGTCACGGTCAATTGAGTCGCAGTGGTCTTATTGTGCACTTCAATAGCCGTCAGACGATTGTTGATAGCGTTAAGGGCCTCGACCATCTGTTCTAGATTCATAGTGAGATGTAGGTCAAAACCACATCCTAAACGAGTGGGCATATACAAGGACACTCTGAAAGGAAACCCTGGATCCTAGGACAATGTGATGACAATGATAGTACTAACCTAGAGATCACGTTAGACAAACTAACCAGAAAATTCAGCAAGTCGCTATCCTCAAATCTTATGTTGAAAATTCAGCAAGATAGTAATCCGAGGGTGTCAAACTGAAAATTCAGCACGAGTGTAATCCGAAAATTACAAGCTGAAAATTCAACAATGTGACGACCTAAAAGTACTATTCTGAAATTTCAGCAATGGTATAAGTGGAGCCATGAACTGAAAATTCAGGAATAAGATACTCCAACAAAAATTCAGCAATATGATCCTATATGCAATCTATACTCTACTAACCCTAGACGTTACTCTAACCTAGATGCAACACAAAAATTCTATGCTAAACCTATTCTCTGATACCAAATTTGATGCAAGACACATGATTTAATGCTAGCATGCAACGTGGAGATTATGAAAGAGTTCATAAAGTAATTCAACTAACAAAAGATGCTAATCAACCAAGTAATTAAGAGTAAACAATAGGCAATAAAATCTTATTTAACCTAAATCACATGCCCGCATGTTAAGGAATCACATAAATCAATTAAAACCATTGTTTTAAGTATCAACGATATCAACCAATATATCCCGCGATATATCTTGTATCCCACCTGTGCGATACAAAACACCCAAGTAGTGGGATATATCCCACATGTTCGATCTGGTGAGGATTTTCAATCATTTTTTCTGTTAATCATGTTAAATCAGTGTCAAATTGTTACAAATCCATGATTTTTCATAGGATTTTGGGAGCTTCAATTTCGAGATTTGGAGATGGGCCAAGTTGCGGAAAATTGAAAAAAAATAATTAAAAAAATTCCAATTTCCTATAAATCAGTTGCAATCTTTGTGTCCAAACATAAAATCAAACGTGCATGTAACTTGATCTAGTGTTCTTCTTTTGCTTTTGAATGTATTATTTTTGTTTCCATATGTCTTCTTACATTTATAAATTATATAAATAGACTTTCAATATATTTGCATCAACTTAGTTAAACAACGCATAGATTAGGACCCCATACAAAGAAGCCTGTTATGTGCCCTTGTTTTTTGTAATGTTTTGATTTTTAAGTATGCATTTGTGTCATTGTTAACAATCACTAAAGTTTCATTGAAAAATTCTACCAATTTCCTATTTTTTTTCCCCATGTTTCCAACAACAATGATACATTACGCGATACAACCGATATATCCCATGCGATAAACAATACATATTCATATCCCAATGGTGCGATACGTAACGCGATAACGATATTTCGAACACTGATTAAAACTAGGCCCAATGGAAGGATAAAACTACCAGTTTAGCATAGGCACGTTCCACACTCAAGGAACAGAATTGCAAGTTTTATTATTAGGATTAGGAAGGGGAAAATCTGAAATTTGGAAAATTAAGGTTCATGTGAATTGGGAATTTTAGAAATTGGGTTTTTAGAAATTGGAAAAAATAGAAAATTGGGGATCTAGGGTTTAGGGCAGGATTATGGATGGAAAATTAAGGGGTTTTTATTGGGAAAGCAAGGGAAAATCAAAGGATTGAGCAGTTGTCCATGCGATTAGCCTAGGGGCTCATACGTGTGGGTCGTTGGCTAGGCTTTTTGGGTCCTCAATGGTTGATTTCAGTTGGGGTTGAAGTTGGATGATGAGAAGTTGAAGAAAAATATGATTTGGATGGTCTTAGATATGAAGGGAAGAAAAGAAATGAAGTTTTTGAAAAAATACCTCTTTTGGATGGAAATGAAGAGAGAATAAAGATGATAGATGGAGACCCCGCACCTACATTGAATGGGAAATGGAATCACACCACATCCAAGCTCCGAATCACATGTAGTATTCTTCAAATCACATGAAAAAAAAAAAAAAAAACACAGCTTTTTTTTCTTCAAAATAATGGCATTAGGGCTTTGCACATCCATCTTTCTCTTTTATAATCTCAAAAAAGACTTTTTACAAAAAGACACTCTTAGATAAGATTCTCAACATAAAGACGTTTAATAAATTAAAAGTTGTTCATAACTCCCTAATCTCAACACAAATATAAGGTATACCAAAAATAATGAAGCATGTAAACAATCTAAACAACTAAACTATTTCGTGGCCCATGTGGGTCCATGATCAAGATGTGATGATCCAACAGTCCAATCATCATGTCCACCCAATCCAATGGTCCAATATGTCTATCAAGCTCATATATGTAGCCCCCATGCATCTCCCCAGTGTAGGCTCTTCAAAGAGGCATAAACATGCGCGTGGGGTCTTTAACGTAGCTAGGAATGTGAATTGGGCCAAGTGAGCCCCATGTAATGGCCGTCTAACCATAAGGAGAATGGCTCAGCCCTCCTCCTTTGGTATGGTGCCCCCATGTCCTCATCAATTCCTCAAAAATAGCTTAGCATGCATGACCCGCTAATTAATCAAATGAACAAAAGGGTGTCATTGGTTTGGCCATCGCTCCATAGCTTAAAAAATCTTTGCTCCCTACATCAAAGAATAACTTCAAGGATTAAAACTCTTCTTGTTTCCTGAATTCTACAAACTGGCTTCTTTCCTTCATGGAAGACAACAATAAAATCCCATCTGCTACTCACACAAGCATTTTTATTTTTATTTTTTTAAGGATTACACAAACAAGCATTCAATTCCTAATGCACAAAACTAAATGGAAGCCCTACAATGGCAGCTGTATGGTGGAAAACTTTTCTTAGTTTATCTGATGTTATGTGTGGCTTTAATATCTTCTTGGAAATATCAGGTTCAACAAATCTTCTCTCCGCCAGTAATATGCCCAAACTCAGTCACGTGTTCATGCTTACAACAGGCAGGCAAAATATGAATTACTAGCTATTTGAAGCATACCAAGAAACAAAAGTACAAGCAAAGGGGCATTTTCAAATTCAAGAGCTTTAGATGAGGAATGCAGCTGTCATAAGGGTAAGCAGCATATATACACATACCACTTGTAGTCTCCATGGGAGAATGAATAATACCAAAAAGTGTTCGCCAAGGGAAAGAGTCCAGGGGCTATATGATTCTAGTACTGCAGAATTTCTGTTGAGTGTTATGAGATCCTAAGCTACCAAAAAGAGAAACCTCTCTCTCTAGTTACACTTCTTGTTTCAGGTTTGCGAAAATCTCTATTTGGGCCAACAGTATTAGAGGTTCCTCTGGTGTTCTTTCTAAATGTACAATGATCCTCTTTGTTTCCTTCCAAATCTAAAATCTGAGGCATTGCGGTTTCTTTCCCAAAGACCCAAGCCTTGAGCATCTCTTCCGTCTTCAGTTCCGGGGAAAAGCCTTTTGTCTTCATTTCTTCATAATACTTATGGGCTTCATCCAATTTCCCATTGAGAAAGAGCCCATGGATCAACACTATATATGAGCTCCGATCCGGGCTCAGTCCTTTCATGCCCATCTCATTCCATAGCTTGAAGACATTGTCATGCTGCCGCCACCGACAAAATTTACGGATCAACATGATATAAGTATCGTTGGTGGGGCAGCACCCTGTCTCTTCCATTTTGTGCAAGAGCTCAAAAACATCTTCTGCAGTCCTTAGAATAGCAAAGAATGCATGGTAAGTCCTGACCGAATGGGAGAGGCCCCTCCCCAGCATTTCATCAAAGATTGCCCATGCATCATCCACCCGGCGAGCTTTACAGAGAGGTTTGATCAGCGAATTATAAGTAACCGCATTAGGTACGCAACCCTTCTCTTCCATTGTCTTCACGAGATTGACAGCTTCCGTCAAGCAGTTGCCCTTCGCGAGAGCATAGACAACTGCATTATAAACCTTCCTATCTGGGGTGATCCCCAACTCCTTCATTTCGTCGAACAGCTTCAGAACATCACGAAGACTACTGGCTTTTGAGTAGCAGGAGATCATACTCCCATAAGAGAAAGCATCACGGGCAATGCCCCTCTTCCCCATGTCCCACCAAAACCTTTTCGCCTGCCGCAGATTAACCATCATATTGCACCATCCATTGAGAACAATGTTGAAGCTCTTGGTATCAAATGGGAACACATTCTCCTTACATAAGAGCAAATGCTCAGCGTCTTGAACATTCTTATAGCGGCAGAGGGCACATAGAAGGTCTTGGAATTCCTCAACTCCTATCTTAAACCCAAACCTTTTAAATGCATAGAAAGCACCGATCGCCTTCCCGACATCATGCACAGCGCAATATCTCCTGATAATGATCAAGAGTGTTTGAGGAGTAACTAGAGACGGGCCATCCTTCCCCCCTCTCATCTCATCAATCAAGGCCCATGCTGTGTCGAACTTTCTCATCTTCCCCAGAATTGAAATAATCGAATGGTATTCACTGACAGAATGCACATAGCCCGGCTGCTTCCCGGCCCACAGGAAGAAGGTAAACGCTGCTTCCCAATCATTTCTGACTCGAGAAAGGACCTCTGCGACCAATTCCGGCGAAGCGGGCACGCTGCATCCCTCCAGCCTGCGCTTCACCTCAGCAGCATCACGTCCGAAATCACGTAGAAAGCCCAGAACCGTCTCGACATTTCGAATCAGGCCTTCTTCTTTTGTACCCAACTGTGATAATTCAAGACCATCGCAATCCTCATCATCACCATCAGCATCAAAGTCATTATCACCATCATCACCATCGGCCGAGTGGGTACTTGAAAATCTACATGTGGTGATGGACGAAGAGAAGAAGGGATTGGAAAAGTCAGAAATAAGACGACCCATTTGAGTTTTATTGCCGAAGGACGTCGATTCAGCAAAACCGCTCGAGTTCATGAATTTGGTCGTTTTAAATCTCAGCGATATGAAATTGGTTTGAATAAGAGAAGAGAAAATCCAACGGTTTGATCTTCTTCCGAAGTTCCACATCGTTTAGGGTTTTGAAGAGGAAAATCTCTACTTGCATACCAACAAACTGTGAAAATGACGGAATGAAGAAAAGGAGATAGGTTGGATAGATTTCGTACTTGCAGAACGCTTTTGTTGGATATTTGAAACTGCGAGTGATGTGAAAGACTCTGCTTCTGTCTCAGAGAACGGAGAAGCCGGTGTTTCGCCACAGCAGAGTTTAAAACAAGTAACCGGGAAGTAATAGGGACGCGGATTAGCTACGGAGGTTGAGTAGCGAGACTCGTTACTGAAGTGACGTCACCAAGTTATGTGGGTTTTTGTATTCACACCGTTTGGAGATATCATTTTAGGGCATGATAAAAAGAATGTGTCAGATCCAAATCTCGAGTGGACCCACCAAAGAAAACAGTGAGAGAGATTGACACCCACCGTTAAAAACTCCTAAAGGCTACAAAAGGTTTTTATCAAGCTGATATTTATTTTTTTCCCTTCATTAATATTTGTTTTAAGTTATAAGCAGGTTCGATCTCAAGTAAACGTCACGGTGGACCCTAGGAATGTTTCAACTGTAAGTGTCACTCTCTCTACTATTTTCTTTGGTGCGGTCCTCTATAGCTTTGGATCTGCCTCATTCTTTACATCATTTGTTAAAATGATATTTTCAAATGGATAGACAGTATGGATGCAACACATACATCATGGTGGGACCCACAAAACTTGGTGACGTCACTTCAATAGCCAGTTTCGGTACTCTACCTGTCAGCAGCCAATCCGCGTCCAAGTCATAGAGAGGAAGAAATGCTCAGCCCACGCACGTGTGTGAGGCAGTTCACGTGCACACCAGCTATTGGCACATGTGAACAAGATCCAATCCATCTGTCATGAGGGTCCCATTAGTTCGATGTCCTGGCCCAAGAATCAGGTCCGGCCACTAATCAAGTAAACCGTAAACCACAGGTGAAAAGAACATAGGTCCATTTTTTCTGAGCCGACCGACCACATATTACTAACACCATGGCCCACCTAATGAGCGGACCAGCCAGATTTTTATCAAAGAGCATCCAAACAGTCGGATTCCCAGCCTGAATGTTTTGCCAATCTACTGAACTGGCACGTGTGGTGGCCTGTAGATATGGCCAGGTTTATACATACGTGGATTTAAGGGGTGTTTGGATTGGACGCGGTTTGGACAGTGAGGCTGCCACTGCTCAGGTGGCTAATGGTCAGTGCTCTGTGGGCCAACATGATGCATGTGTTTTATCCATGCGGTCCATCCATTTTTACAAATTATTATAGAGAAGATCTAAATCTCAAGTGGACCACGTCACAGGAAAACAGTAGTGATTGAATGTCCACCATTAAAAACCTCTCAAGCTCACTGTAATGTTTATTTGACATACAGCTTGTTGATTAGGTCATGCAAACCTGGATGAAGGAAAGAAATAAATATTGGCTTGATCCAAAACTTTTGTGGCTTTAAAAAGTTTTAATGGTGAGCATTCAATCAACAATGTGTGGTCCACTTGAGATTTGGAACTACCGCTTCTTCTTTTTTTATTATTTTTATTTTTACCTCATAGCATAAAATGATCTGAACAACATAAATGAAACATATACATCATGATAGTTCTACGTAGCACCGACCATTGTCACTAGTCATTTCATCCATGGGCCAGTAACAGGGTCAGTGGCCAATCCGTTTGGTTTCGATGCGAAGAATCCAACACTCTCTAGGAACTTTGTATGTGACTGTGTGGAAAATAATGACAAGTAGCTATGAGTCAAATGCTTATTTTGTTACTCAGCGTACTCTTATAAAAAGATAAGTAGTATTACACTGTATATTTAATTTGAAGTGTTGAGTTGACAGGTAAAATTAAAAACTCTTCAATATTCCTTTTATTTATAAAGTTTTAGAATAATTTTAGATTAATTACTGGAAAGAAATCTTTCTAACCATTTCTCATATTCGTGGGAAGAATTATCTAAAGCCTAAAGACAGTCATGGCCTATAAAACGGTGCCACATATGATTAGTCATTTATCTTGAATTAGGCATTGGTTGTGCACACATTCTGCTCATGCTACATGAACGAAGTCTCTCTTGAAATGCCACATGTTGGCAATAACTATCCTTTCTCCGTATAAACATAAATAACGTGCCGCGAAACTCAGTTAACATATGGTAGATGTTATTTTGCTCCCTAAGCGTTTTTAGCTGTAAGACCTCTACACAATGCAAGGTAAATTAGTTGAATGTGTCACTTCGTTTGACTGTGTTTTGGTCGAAACTCAACTTTGGTCATTAAGCCATTATGGTGATTAGTTGGCTTTTAGTTGGCTTTACAATGTGAGCAGGATATGCAATACATGTATGATTATTGTAGTTAGCTGAGCTTATTCTTTTTTAGGTTACTCATGATTTTACAAATTTTGATGTCGCTTGTGCGTTAAAATAGTCTAAGAAAATTTTCATTTCTCTTATTGAAATTTTGCTAGCACGTGGCATCATTTGAGTCGCTTGTGTTGATTTTTCAAATTTAGAAAATTATCTAAATTATATAAAATTAAAAATTAGAAAAGAATTAAAAAAATTTAAAAAAAAATTATCATTTGTAGAAATTGAGGAGTGATTTGGAATCACTCGGCTTGAATATCAAAATTTCACTCCTTGTACTGCATCCCAAGTGCAACAAGATTCTCTGCGCAATCAACATCTAGAATACAACGATTAAAACCCGGTCCAATGGTGCACTCATTGTACTGAACCACTCATAGGTTTAACCCCCCCACAAAAAAAAAAAAAAAGCACTTAAACCAAAGTTTTAAAGAAAAACCCAACTTTTCTTTGTTATATTAAAAATTGGATGATGAGAAGTTTGTTTATAAACTTCACAACCTTAAAGGTGTAAAGACATTTTTTCATAAAAATAATAAAAAATTGTGAATATTAGATTTTGACGCAGGGATGAACGTGATGAGGTCGATCACCGTCTTCCTCAAGGGTAACTACTCTGAATCCACGGAGCTTCTCTGGACTCCTCACAGAGACTTCTCGAATCCACGAGGAAAGAAAATAGAAAATAAGAATAATTTCTAATAAATTCGAAATTGATTAATGAATTCTCAAAATCGAGTTCACAACCCTTTAAATAAGGGAACCAAGCAATAAGAAAGAAATCAGACTCAAACTACAACTAAAACTCCTAAAATTCGCAACTTATTATAAATAGTAAACTTACTATTTATAGACGATCATGATGTCTACTAGTGCGCAAGGTTTTTGGTCAAAAATAGTAACTGTCCTATTTGGCTTCACCAAACCGTTCTCCTAATTATCCTAAGCACTTTTCATGTTGGACACAACTCCTAAAGCCCAACGGATGAAAAGTTATACTCAAACTAAAACTTACTATTTATAGTAAAAACAAAATTAAAACGAGGAAATGACCGTCGATCAGGGGGTTTCTCGCAAATCCGGGCTACGCAACCCGGCATAGCGGGGTTGGTTGGCTAAAGTAGCGCGTTCTACCCCAAAATCATATATTTTACGTCGGATAACTCATTCCGGATTGTGAGATACGCCCGATCTAAGGTCCGATGGTCCGGATCACTTCTGTCGCCGAACGTGCCTTTTCTGATCCATCTTGGCCATGAAATTGTCCGCGACCCGCTCTACATCATTCCCCTCCACTTGAAAAGAACTCGTCCTCGAGTTCTCCTCCTGCGCTGGTTCATGATACTCGGTCAGGTCCGCAACGTTGAAAGTCCGTGAGATCGCCATGTCATCTGGAAGATCAACAACATAAGCATTGTCATTGATCTTTCGGATGATTGGTACCGGTCCAATCTTCTTATTCTTCAGCTTGTTGTACGTCCCGGTCGAAAATCTTTCTTTTCACAAATGGACCATTACCTGGTCGCCCACCTCGAACACCTTTTGTCGACAATGCTTGTCTGCTTGTTCCTTGTACTTTTCATTCGAGGCATGTAGCTTAGTCTGCACCTCCGCATGAATACCCATGATCCTGTCTGCCATATGTTCTGCTGCAATACTCATGCCTGGGAGCTTGGGCAGAGGGACCAAGTCTAGTGTGTGGTGAGGTACTCGTCCGTAAATAACCTGGAACGGAGATTTTCCTGTTGAGCGGTTCACCATGTTGTTGAATGCAAACTCCGCTTGAGACAATGCCAAATCTCACTGCTTCGGTTTCTCTCCTGAAATACATCGAAGGAGGTTTCCCAAAGTGCGATTCACAACTTCGGTCTGCCCATCAGTCTGTGGGTGGTAAGCACTGCTGAATTGAAATCGTGTATCGAATCGAGTCCACAAAGTCCGACAAAAGTGGCTAATGAACTTCGTGTCACGATCAGAAGTAATGGTCTTAGGGACCCCGTGTAGCCGTACGACCTCCCTGAAGAATAAATTCGCCACATGTGTTGCATCAAGGGTTTTCTTGCATGGGATAAAGTGCGCCATCTTGGAGAAACGATCGACCACTACGAACACCGAATCCATGCCGCGTTGTGTTCGTGGAAGACCAAGTACGAAGTCCATTGATAAATCCTCCCAAGGACCGTCAGGCACAGGTAACGGGGTGTAGAGGCCCGTATTCTGAGATTGTCCCTTGGAGGTCTGACAAGTATGACAACGTTGTACTGCTCTTCCCACATCACGTACTAATTGCGGCCAGTAATACCGCTCTTCCACAAGAGCTCGCGTCTTGTCTCGCCCAAGGTGTCCACCGAGGCCACTTCCATGTAGTTCCTGAATAATCTGCTCCCTTAGAGAACTTTGGGGGATGCACAATCGATTCCCTTTGAACAGAAAACCATCCTGTATATGAAAGTCACTGGGGCGACCTTCTTGGCACTTCAACCAAGAATCTTTGAAGTCTTCATCTTCGGCATATAGCTCCTTGAGACAGTCAAAGCCGACTACCTCATTGCTCACCGTAACAAGTAGTGACGCACGACGGCTAAGTGCATCAGCCACCTTATTCTGCTGACCTGACTTATGCTTCAGAACAAACGTGAATTCTTGTAAAAACGCAACCCATCTAGCATGCACACGATTCATGTTAGTTTGACTATTAATAAACTTTAATGCCTGATGGTCTGTGTACAGAACAAACTCCCTTTGAATCAGATAATGCCGCCAATGTCGCAGCGCCTGAACAACTGCGTACAACTCAAGCTCGTAAGTCGACCATTTCTTTCGGGCTTCACTGAGCTTCTCGCTATAGAAGGCTACCGGCCGGGCTTCCTGTGATAATACTCCTCCTATTCCGACATATGAAGCGTCACACTTCACCTCAAACAATTTATCAAAATTAGGAAGCACCAAGACCGGTGTTGTAGACAAACGATGCTTGATCTCATGAAAGCTCTTGTCAGCTTTATCGGTCCACTGGAACGGCCCTTTTTTCATGCAGTCTGTTATTGGCGCGACTATGGTGCTAAAATCTCGCACAAATCGACGATAGAAAGTCGCCAATCCGTGAAAACTCCTCACCTCATGAATGGTTGTCGGGATCGACCATTCCCTAATAGCTCGCATCTTTTCATCGTCCACCCAAATGCCTGTAGATGTTACAACAAATCCTAAAAATAACAGGCTGTCAGTTAAAAAGCTACACTTTTTCAAGTTGAGGTACAACTTATTATCTTGTCGGACCTGCAGCACCTGCCTGAGATGTTTCTTATGCTTCGCCTCATCCTGGCTATATATCAATATGTCATCAAAATATACTACCACAAATCGGCCAGTGAACGGTTTTAGAACTTGATTCATCAAACGCATAGAAGTACTTGGTGCGTTCGATAGGCCGAAAGGCATGACCAGCCACTCATACAACCCTTCCTTTGTCTTAAATGTCGTTTTCCATTCATCACTGGGTCGAATACGAATCTGATGGTACCCGCTCTTTAGATCGAGTTTAGAGAACACTTTAGCCCATCCTAACATATCGAGCATGTCGTCCAACCGTGGTATTGGAAACCGATATTTAATAGTAATTTTGTTAATTGCTTGGCTGTCGACACACATGCGCCAACTTCCATTTTTTTTTACGTTAATAATGCTGGTACAGCACATGGGCTCATGCTCTCTCTCAATAGACCCTTACGGATCAATTCCTCCACTTGCCCCTGAAGTATCTCACACTCCCTTGGACTCATCCGATAATGAGGGCGATTGGGCAGGCTAACTCTAGGGACGAGGTCTATGTGATGTTAGATGTCTCTCATGTGGGGCAATCCATCAGGTAAATCTTCAGGCCAGACTTCTTTGAATTCGTTTAGTAACAGTCTTAAGCTTTGAGGGATGTTTGAGGGTTCCTCTTTCTCGCCCTTCACCACTACGACATATACCTCGCCGAATTTCTTGGACTCCTCCATGAAATCCCGAATGGTCAAGAGAGAACTCCCCTCCACTTTAGAGGCTTCAGGGTGGTTCTCTGATGCCATAGGGGCAAGGATTATTTTTCGACTATCCTTGACGAATATGTATACATTGTCTCGCCCTCGATGGGTCGCATCAAGGTCCGACTGCCAGGGTCGACCGAGTAGCATATAGCAGGCTTCCATGTCAACCACGTTACAAAGTATCTGATCCTTATAATGTTTACCAATTGAAAATGAGATAGTGCATTGTTCAGTTACCTTGGTCTCGTTCACTTTTTTTATCCAGCCAATTGAGTAAGGGAAAGGATGTTTCGTCGTTGGTAGCTGCAACTTATCCACCATCACTCTTGAGACGATGTTCTCGCTGCTACCACTGTCTATGATCACATCACAGACCTTTCCGTTGACAGTGCACTGAGTACGAAATATATTGTGCCGCTGTGGATGTAATTCCTTTCGTGGGGTATACAGTAGCCGCCTCACAACGAGAGATTCGCCACGATCCTCGCCTGTCACTTCATCACCACCTGCTATTTCTTCAGTGGTTTGTTCATATTCATCAAAACCATGATCTTCTTCTGCGGCCTCATTTTCAGTGCCCCCTTCGTTTATAGTCAAGTGTGCTGCCGGACGTTGAGGACAAGTGTTTGATAAGTAGCTTGGTTGGCCTCAGCGGTAACAATTGTTCGGCCTTGGTCGAGCATAAGGATTCGGAATCCTACTAGGGCCCGCTGTTGTGGGTGCTGCCCGTTGAGGTCTGGATGGTCCGCTCCCCATATCACAGTTCGCGGGTGGAGGAGGTTGAGGACGTTCTCCTACCGGATCTTTTCCTCGAGCCAGCACTGGATCCTGTGTGGGACCCGTCATAGGGAGTCGATTTGAAGGATAGGGACGAGCAGGAGCTCTTGCAAGCTGCGTTTCTGCCCTTCCTACCAATTGAACTGCTTCATCTACGGTCCCGACTGGGTACATCTGAACTCGATCCTGAATTACCGGTCGCAACCTACCTATAAATCGTGCTACTTTCTGTGACTCAGATTCTGACAAATCGTTTCGTGTAGCCAACCGCTGAAATTCTTCAGTGTAATCTGTAACAGTTCGATTTTCTTATCGACAATTCTGGTATTGCTGGAATAATATCTGATCATAATCATTGGGGAGAAATCGTGAACGAAGAAGACATCTAATCCGAGGCCATGATGCGATGAGCGCCTTGTTCTGGCGGGCTCGTGAGAGTTGCAATTGTTCCCACCATGCAGAAGCACTAGATTTTAATTTAAACACTACCAATTTCACCCTTTTATGATCTGGGACATCCATATAATCGAAATATCTCTCTACTTCGGCTAGTCAATCGAGAAAATCTTCGATACGTAATAAACCGTTAAAACTAGGAAGTTCAGCCTTACCTCGATAGTCTCTTTCAGCACGATCTAGACGATCGCCTCCATGGATTGGTCGTCGGTCAAAACCCTCATTAATGTCTTCATCGCTGGAACTAGAGTCATCTGGTATAGCCCTACGGTTTACCGCTGGTAGTACTCTACGATAATCAGGGTCACGTCGTACAACAACCACGGGTGGTGGAGCGACCATAGGTGGTGGAGCACCGCCTAGAGCTCGGGGCGGAAATAGTGCATCCGTAAGACGGTTGAGGGTTGCCTGCAGCCCTTACATGGTCAACTGACTCTCTCGATGGAAAGCTTTCATTCTTTCCGAAAGATAACGAATCCCTGGATCACCGTCCACAGGATTTTGATTCATACCTTCGTTGTTTGTCATCGGCCCGAGGAAAAACTTCGCTCTGATACCAAACTGACACAGGGATGAACGTGATGAGGTCGATCACCGTCTTCCTCAAGGATAACTACTCCGAATCCACGGAGCTTCTCTGGACTCCTCACAGAGACTTCTCGAATCCACGAGGAAAGAAAATAGAAAATAAGAATAATTTCTAATAAATTCGAAATTGATTAATGAATTCCCAAAATCGAGTTCACAACCCTTTAAATAAGGGAACCAAGCAATAAGAAAGAAATCAGACTCAAACTACAACTAAAACTCCTAAAATTCGCAACTTATTATAAATAGTAAACTTACTATTTATAGACGGTCATGATGTCTACTAGTGCGCAAGGTTTTTGGCCAAAAATAATAAGTGTCCTATTTGGCTTCACCAAACCGTTCTCCTAATTATCCTAAGCACTTTTCATGTTGGACACAACTCCTAAAGCCCAACGGATAAAAAGTTATACTCAAACTAAAACTTACTATTTATAGTAAAAACAAAATTAAAACAAGGAAACGACCGTCGATCAAGGGGTTTCTCGCAAATCTAGGCTGTGCAACCCGGCATAGCGGGGTTTCTTGGCTAAAGTAGCGCGTTCTACCCCAAAATCATATATTTTACGTCGGATAACTCATTCCGGATTGTGAGATACGCCCGATCTAAGGTCCGATGGTCCGGATCACTTCTATCGCTGACCGTGCCTTTTCTGATCCATCTTGGCCATGAAATTGTCCGCGACCCGCTCTACATCAGATTTAAACCCGATTGGTGTGACCACTTGACTCGAAAAGACACAACCTTTCAAAACAAAAGGTAAAGCCTTCGGACTTGCATGAAAAGACATCCATAGGGCACGTGCGCGCACCCATAGCCACAGCCACGGCTCGGCTCGACAGAAATTTTGAAACACTAATTTATTTTAAATAACTTAAAAATACAACGGCTGAATCCCACGTGGTCAGATCAAGCATAAACACCTTCCAAAGAATTCTGACTCATGCTCAACCCTTGACTTGGTAGGTGCAGTCCACCCCACCAACTTGAGAAAACTCAACCCATATATTTGTCATTGAGTCAAGCTCAACGACCCAATCCGACCAGGCACAACACAAAAAAGTTTAAAAGCAGAAGCTACAGGTAAAATAAGCTTAGCCCAATACATATGTACCTGTACATATCTTCTATCTATTTTTGCTTCGTTTTTTAGTCAAACCGAGTCATCTAAATCAGACTATTCAGGTCATCTAACTCAACCTGTAAATAACTCATTTTCATTTCTAGTAGGCAGCTGATCATAAAGCGTTTACCAATTTACCATCTAAATGTAGACCCTACCTAAATTGCTAGGAGAGAGATATAATCAGCAGTGTATTAGGACAAGCGAAATAACTAGAAAAGATTCAACTGTGATAGCCCACACAATCTACCGAGAAAAGGCATGAGAAGGATGAGCCACACCAATCTGCACCATGGTTTTCAGACCTGGTAACTTGTCCTCACTCATTCTGTGGGTTGAGTTGCGACTCACCTGAGTCAGGGGTGACTTAGAACGACTCGTCTCAGGGACAAGGTCCCGACAGAGTTTTTTCAACTGGCTTCAAAACGCTTATTACTATATAGTTTAAGGCAAATGCAATATCTCGGTTTTACAATGATCCAAATGAACCTATCCTTCGTAGTCTTTTGAGTGGTCGAAACCATGGCGTGATGCAACAGAAAAAATTTATCCAAAAAGCCTGAGGCTTGATATTAATGGTTTACTCAGCTTTGAGGTATACTCTTGGCTTGCCCTCTTTCATGGTTTAATCTATTCTCTATTCTTCTCACATCAAACATGACTAACATATATTCATTATCTAAATTTATAAATTTCTATTAGGGTGCATTCGGTTGCACCAATTATTCTGAAATTTCATTATTAATTAGTCTGATTAAGCACAACATTTCATAATATTCCATGAAATTTGGTACAATAAAACATAACTTTTTAATATTGGGAAAAGAAAAATAATAATAAATTTGTAATAATTATCCAATGATAATTTCTCAAGATTTCTATCATCACTACAAAAACATGGAATCCATTTTTTAAAGTCTTTTTTTTAAAAAAATGATGAATTTTGTTTTTTTTTCAAAAAAGAAATTCATTTATTAAAGCCAAAACAAAAGAAAAGACAATACAAAGCAAAAAAAAAAAACAACAAACATAAGAGGCACCAAGAAGACCGCGACTCAATAACACCCCAAGGAACTCCATAGCTTGGAAACAGAAGAAGCCCATTCCATAATCATTAATCTGATTCTTCAGGAGATGGCTTCCACGGATTCCGTAGTATCGTTAAAGCAATCATTAATCTAATTCTCCAGGAGATGGCTTTCACTGATTTATGGGTATTGTTGAAGCATCCAGCATTTCTTTATTCCCACACCACGCATCGTATAGCCAAAAAAGCCATCTCCAAAGCGCCTTCTTTGGATGATTGAAGCCAACGCTATGCCAAGCAAACAAATGCAGATCTACTTAAGTTGGATGGCTGCAAAAGATTTGAATACAGCCCATAATATCAACCCAGATTGGCCCCATTTTTAAATGTCTTTGTTTAGATAGTAGTGAAAATCTCGTAACAGTCGCCTCAAATTTGTGCCTCCCCATAGATAATGATTTCCTTTTGAAATCTAAACAGGCACTTGGTTTCTCTGGGAATCTTTTTTTTAAAGGATCCATCCATTAAACTCTTACAATTCAGTTTCAATAAGGTGTAACAGTAGCTCGAGTGGCAGACTGAGTGAAAGATATCTCGTTTCAACACTGAGGTCTTGGCATCGATTCCCTGGTAGGGGTGGCTAACAGTGAAGTGTGAACTGACAGCTGGTGTACTAACAAGCTAATCCAAAAATAATAATAATAATAAAATTGAATAGGACCAGCATCCTAACGTGCATCTGCAGACAATACCCACCATAGCAGCATCTGCGTTAGCACTTTAAAAAAAGCAATTGGATGATTCGAACAATGTATGTGGAAAAAAAAAAAACAAAGAAGGAAGAAGAAGAAAAAAGAAAAAAAGAACAGCAATGCTTATAGCGAATGCCACTAAGAAATGGTAGAAAAGGATCATTTGGGGCTCACGAGTGCTTTTAGTATACATGCACTTAAAACCCCTTTGTCAGCTTGTATGCTCTCTCTTCCCGCAGTACACCTTGTAGCCAGCTGGAGTCTCTTGATGCAGCCGATGAAATCCAAATTCTGCTCCAAACTGAGCCTCTCTATACATTGGAGCTGCAGCACATGGCCAGCTCCAGCCTCTGAAAATGGAGTGGGCTGTTAGAGAAACGAATAGGCAACTGTGCCAACGAGCTTCAAAGGCTCAGCAGCGTTTGACTCAGTACTCAAAGGGCCAAGGCATTCCTGGGGATTGGCATAGAAATAGTCCTCTTCTTTAGGTCGTATGGGTATGACTTTCCTCCTCATGGGTTGGCCCATCCGATGCTCATGAACGTCCCTGACAGCGTGTGAGAATTCATCCCATGACAGGGTGTTATTTAGGTGCAGATCGAGCAGCTCCACCAACTTCCTACGATCCAACAGAATGGTTTTTCGGAATCCCAAGTACCTAATATGAGTAAAACAAATGCCCATCAATAACAATTAAATTCACATATCCCATTTGGATTATATACAAAACGGTACAGGAGAACAATAGCTCTCAAAAACCTAGTGGAAGCAGATGGTAGGAAAGTTCATAGAAAACTACTATTGAAGAAATTTATAATTTCATCATTATCCAATATTAACCAGTCTGAAATCGCTGTCAAGGGCCCCCACTGATAGTCCTGGCACCTTTGCCAAGGGCTGGCTCATCAATTGAACTTGGAGGGGAGCATCTGGGGCGGAGAGCAGCTTATCAGATGCTTAGTGAAGAGGCTGGAAGTTTTCAATAGCGAAATAGCTACTGTTATACCTTGCTCCAACTAGGGATTGTCCAGAACCCCCCAACACAACCCTTGGAGAAGACAATCAAAGAAACCAGTGGTTGTTTGGGCAAAGGGAAAGCGCGGTGCGCCTGGTGCAAATTGTTTTTTTTTGGTTTTTTGTTTTTTGTGTTTTGTTTTGTTTTTTGTTTTTTTTTTTTGTTTTTGGTTATTCATGATCTACCAATCAAAAAGGAAGGTCCTACCAACGTATGCCGGTTTCCAGTGGTTGTCTGGGCAAGGGAAAGCGCAGTGTGCCTGGGTGCAAATTGGTTTTTTTTTTTTTTTCCCTGTCATTCATGATCTACCAATCAGAATGGAAAGTCCTACCTACGTACGCCGGTTTCCATTTCTTCAATTGTCTTCTCTGAGGGTTGTGTTGGGGGGTTTTGTACAATCCCTAGTTGGTGAGAGAAGTGTTTTGGATAGCAATTGTAGTGTCATGGTAGTGTTAGCAAATAGTGTAAATCCCATGTAACGCACACTACATGGGTCATAGCGTATGTAGTGTGCATGTAGCATATGTAGCCTACGGCGTACGCTAAGCTTTTTTTTATAAATGATAATTGTATTTTGTATTTTGTACTTAATTCTCTCAACTGGTGGGATTTTAATTTCTTTTCATAATTGTGACTTGTGGTTTCAATTAGACATTATTAATTAAAGTGGTTTTCTTAGAAAGTTGTTGATGTAATAATGATTTGACACACACACGCACGCGTACACACACACACACATGCTACTGCTATTTAAAACAATGGGTGAGAGAATTCATTTCTTTCATTGTTGCGTAAGGGTGTCTAGTTGCATCAAATATCAGGAAATTTCATGATTAATCAATCTAATTTGGTACAATATTTCATGGTATTTCATGAGATTTGGTGCAACCGAACACACCCTAATTTGGTGCGAAATATCATGAAATTCAAGATATTTGGTGCAACCAAAGACACCCTTACAAAAACAAGGGAATATGCAAACAGAACAGATAAGGTCAATGTGGCTCAGTAGAACAATGGTAGGACGAAGAGGTCATGTCATAAACAAGAGCAGGGGCAACACACCTAGCTTTAGAATATTTCTATACTGTTAGAGTTTGCACGTTGTTTGTTTAGGTAGTGGTAAAAGACCATTGATAAGTGGAAGAGAGATATTTCGAAAAGAAAAGAGGTCGCAAGAGCTGTATATGAAAGTAGAGATTTTTGCCATTTATTTTCTTCTCCTATTTTGAAAAAGGGTTAGTTGCCGTCATGTCCTCAAACCTCTTAAATGACACATGAGGTGACCTATCCTCGATCTGAACCCTTCATTCATTCGTACAACTAGGAGCAAGCAATGGTGCAAGAATCATGCTGATTGGATGATCCTAAACCCTTGGAATGTGCCAATTTGTTACAAATTGTCTGTTGTTTATGAGCCATAAATCACATGGTTCAAATCGTCAAATTAAAGTGTTACTTTAGAATCGTAAGAAATACAAATTGATATCTATCCAGTAGATGTTTCAAGATGATCACTGGATCTAATTTATTAGCTGGTCAATCTAGACTGTCCATTGTCATGCTATTGTTCAGAAGCTTAGGATCACCTGATTGGCATGATTTTTCCACCATGGGTTGCTCCTATTTGTATGTATGATGAAGAGTTTGGATAGCCAATAGGTCACCCCATGTGCCATTTAAAAGGTCTGGGACGTTGCAAACATCCCCATGAAGGTGGACGTTAGCAAAACCCTTAAAAAAAGAAAAAAAGAAAAAAAAAAAGGTAAACTGGATCTAGAAATGAGCTTTTGATTGTTGACATTAACCGTGTTTTTGTTTTTCCAGGTACATATGAAGTATATTGGAAGCACCTTCGATCAAAAGATACACTACTTTTTACTAGATGCATTACCAAATATGCGAGGGGTTGTGTGCATGAGTGCATGAATGGATGGCGTGAGCGTGAGCATGTGAGAACGTGCGTGTGTGCATGTGCATGTGTGTGTGGTGGTGCTGTTTTAGACTTTTAGTAGGTTTTGACTGCTTGAGGGCATTTATGTTATTTTAATTGTTTTAATTAGAAAGTTTTGATAAGAGCCGGTAATCCCATTCACCATTTCTCCCTCTCACATGTTTTACCTCTCTCTTTTTCCTTCTTCATTCATTTGCATTTGTATTATGTCAGGGCATTCGAACTATGCCTTTCGGCTCCCCATCTTTCCTTTTCTTTTATCCCACCATGGAAGCAACAAAATGAGGACAAACTTCAAATTATGGGACGCTTAGAAAGTTAGAATATAAAATGAGGGGCATAGTATAGACTATATGTGATCAACTGTGTGTGGTGGACACCATCTATTGATGTGGTTCGATGACCATCTACATCAATCTGGAGAAAGATCGCAGCAGGTCACTAATTGGAAAACAGATACCTAAAGATCTGGAGGCCACATCTGGAAAAGTAACATAAATCCACTATCTGAGAGAGAGATCTGTATGAATATTGATGGGGACATCATGCACACGCCCCCTCTACACATGTATTCGAGGAGGAGGCGGGCCCCACTTTCGATTTAGATCGACGACGACATCTTTGGAGGGCCTCATAATTAAGGGGCTGCGTTATGGAGCATTGGAGTGGACCCGATCATCACATAGATTCTATCATCGGATCTCATGATCGTGGTCCACTACTTTAAATGATATAAGATTTTTGAGTTTTGACTAATTTTGTTATTAGAAACTTCATGAACGGCTTTGATTGCTTAGATTAGTATTTATTTGCTTTAGCTTTGATATTAGTGCGGCACATGGTGCAAGGATAATTTTGTCTCTTTTGGGTTTAGGGTTTTCTTATAAATAAAGCAATCCCATGTAGGTATTATCATTGATATTTTATGAATAAAATAATTCCAGCATTTCTTCCTCTCTCTCTTTGGGTTGAAGAATCGAATTGGGTGTGAAGCCCTCCCTTCCTCGAAGGGCTAACTATCGTAGTGCGAAGCCACATCCGCTTCAAATCATCTCCATTTTCTCACACACCACATCCATCACCCTCTACACCCCTTCCACCTTCAAATTCACCCATTATCGCATCCAAGTTTTCTCCTACAGCAATGCACAAACAGATTTTCAGATTCTGGCCCATCTGAGGGGCTAAAACTTTGGTGAAGCATTACGCACAAACCTTGTGTCAGATCATCATGAAATTTGGTATGGAAGTAGCTCATCCCTGGCCAATCCCAGCTAGAAGGCGGTTTTCGACTTTATGGGTCCCACACACGTGCGGACGACCTGTCATGCACGTGCGTCCAGGTGCTGTGTCTATCCAACATTCGCAGACCATCCCAGGTTTCCTTTTCTCCTCTATTTCCTTCCTTTTTGCCTAAACAAACCTCCTAACCCAAATCCCTAACCCTAAAGAGTCTCAAATCTCAATTATTCCCAATTTTCAAACCTTAGATTTTCCCCCAAATTGAAACTTAATGAATCTCTCGAGTTGGGAACAATTCTTTGCAAGAATGGATAATTCTTACACTCCTTTGGGCTTGTTTGGCTTATAATTTTATTAGATCCAACCCTAAAGTTGTGTAGGCATGGACCCCTATAGATTCCCCTTTTTGAATGTTTGATAGTATGTAGGATGTGGAATTTTATGACGGTTTAATATGAGTATAATCACAAGCCTGATCTCTTGCACTCCATATTTAATTTCATGTCCTGTATCAAATATGGTGGCTATATTTGGAAAATACAGCAGCAGCTCGCAATTTAAAAAATGGATGCGTAGATCTAGAGCAATTTTGAGTTGAATAATATATGGCACTAGTTTTTCTTTTTCCCATTTTCTGCTTAAATCTGGATTCATGGACACTAGGTGGACAGACTTCCTGGTCATTGAGTGCAATGGAACACACTATATCTACAATAGCGATGTTGATAATGAAGAGCTTGAAAATTCTTTATTCTCTAGCAAATGATGTGAATTTGTTTCAGCTCAAGTTGGAAATTAAAGATCTAGAACTAGGTAATTGAAGCTTTTGAGAACATTGTAGTAAACTTCAGTCTCTCTGAGAGGAGACTGCTTCAGTCTCTTTGAGAGGAGATTGCTTTATATGCACCAATACTACAATGTTGGTGTCCCTGCACTGGTGTACCAATACTACAATGTTGGTGTCCCTGCACTAGTGTCTCATCAGGAATCAGATGAATATGGAAATAATGATGATTGCAGTGTTGTCAAAATCCTATGATTTATTATTTATGATATATGATATGAGTCAAATCTTAAGCAAAATGACTTGAATCTCTCCTCAAATCCCTTTTTGAATCCTACAATTTATGATACAAATCCCGATTTCCGATTCGAATTATGTGTTCTCTTCTATTTTAAGCTTCATTTGGCTTTCATTTTATGTTTTTAAATTGGTAAGGGCTTTAAGAATCGTTTAGAAAAGATAAATTATTTGGTTTGTTCTTTATAAGAGATTTAATGATATATATTCTCTTCGATGTTAAATCATGGAGCTTTTTTATGATTTCTCACTTCTTAGTTGGTTGAAACATCAAATTGATATATGACATATCTGGATTGTTTTTATGGACAGTTATGATCATGTTGACTTACATGCATTGTGGAATGATGTTTAGAAATCAAAATATCCTTTTTTGTCAGTTTATAGTATAAAATGAAGCTTTTCCAAAGTTATTATACATTCAAGAAGGTAACAAGAACATAAATTATTAAAGGATCCTTGTATGTTTTTAAGGGAAATTTCTTGAAAGACAAAAAAATAAAGGAAAGGCAAGAATCCTTCAACACTATCATGACATGGTATTACCGGTGCATATGGATGCCAAAAGGATGATTGATAAGTTTGACTTTCTTTTCCTAATTTACTTATAGTTTTCAGTTTTTAAGAAAATTATTATTTTTAAAATCTTATGATTTACTATTCAAACAAGGTATTCCGTAACGGTAGCAGTGGCCATAATGGCTACCACCGTTACCTTTACTATAAGAATTGTAATGACCATTATGACCCCGGTAACGACTGTTATGGTCTCTCTTTTTTCTTTTTCTTTTTTTAATTTTAAAAAATTCGAAGAACCTGTATTAGCCCCGTAATAGATCGTCGCGGCCTTTATGGGGGGCGTAATGGGCCATTACAGGGTCAATAACGGCCTCTACGGGTCATTTTTTTACATAATGGCCTTTATGACCCCGTAACATGCAACGGTTGCCACCGTTACCTTTATGTAACACCCTTTATGATCACGTAACGGCCGTAACGCACACCATGGATTCAACCCCTTTTACGATTTGTGATACGATAATGATTTTGACAGACATTGATTGTTCCTACTCAATGGACTTGAACCGGAATTTGAAATCAGTAAGATTCAGATTCTTGAAAATAAAACAATAGAAAAGGTAGCCCAATGAGATTTACTAAAAAGGGCAGTGAGATGGCTAACACTCAAAATCTACCAAACCATGATCATTCGAAAGAGAAAAATAAAATAAAAATCTGGAGATGAAGCGTACCCAACATGGCAGACAAATAAAATCAAGGATATTTCCTAGAGATTTCATGGTTGACCCATAAAACAAAACGAAATGAAATTTACCCACCGTGGACGCAATAACCACGTGAAGGACAGGTGTTACTGATGTAGGATAGGTCACGGATGCCATCATGAAGCGCCAGGATCAAAAGAAATTGGTTGTACCTACTGCAAACTAGCTTCTGACAGCCACAACTTTGTAAGTAGCCATAGGAATCGCTATTATAAGATGTAGTTGGAAAGCTATCGACGATCTCTACAACCTGCTAATTGACGGGATTTGGTTGGCTCAGTAAGATTTCATGAAAAATGCAATTTTGATGGCCAAATTCTATTATGAAGTAGAACTTCACTACTTTTAGTAAGTTGTTATTTTTAGTCGTTTTAAGGTTTCAAAAGTAGTCTTATCTCCAAGTCCTCGTTGAGTTATCTAAGAATGGTTAACGAGTTCGAGTTTGCTTAGATGTCTTTAATATAATTGCTGACTTTAGTATTTTGGGGAAGTTTAATATTTCAAGTCGAATTAGGAGTCTAAGCTTAGATAAGCCATATCAAGTGCATTGGAGAGAACAATTCAACAATTCCCATCATTATCAATTTTATTCCTTTTTTTTTTTCTTTTCTTTTATTTTGTCCTGGTGGATCCAAGCCTCAGTACAGAGGAAGACATTAGTAATCTTCTGCTCCCCTTTTCTCTACTCCTGCTACACTAGTTAAGATGGGGAACCTTCAAAGCGAAAAGAAAAAGGTCGAGCAGCTAATGCTGTTGAGAGGGCACTTCTAATATTTTCCTTGAAAAAATTGCTGGGTCTCATTCCAAGAAAGTTCAAATTCCAAATGAAGAGTATAACAATCCTGTTAGAAGAACAAGTTCCAGAGATGCAATGTCGCATATTTCTCGTACACTTGACTGACAAATGGAGCAGCTAAAAGGAACAAGTTCCAATTGAATAATATCCAAATGTTTAATTGTTTTATGAAATTTAAAACCCAGTTTTATTATTCCATAAATAAGTGGAGTTTTACTATTACATAAACAAATGGAGTGGCTAAAAGGAAGAACCGACATTTTTGAATGTTACCAGGATATTTACTGGTTGATTAGAAGGCACTAAAATCTGTTTGGTCTAAAGGCACTAAAATCTGTTTGGTCTAAAGCTCTGCTCATTGCATGTTATCTTATAAATGTATTGCATAAAGCATCTTCTTTAAATATTCTTTATACAAAGAACAGCCCATTTCTAGTACCTTTGCATGTGCTTGAATGGTTGTTTTGCTCATAAGTTACCTCCATCTAGGAAGTACAATAATAGATAATAAAGTATACAGTTCTTAGGTACTTCAGCATGCAACGTCAGTATAAACAACGTTCGATGCTAGTATTGTTAAGCCAGTTGGGTATGCCTCTAAGGATGTGACTTTTCTTTGAAGTTCCATTTTGTTTTTAAGGAAAGAAGACAACCCTTGGCATTGTCTTTTTCTTTTCTTTTAAGTAACCTTTCAAAAAAAAAAAAAAAAACAACCCTTGGCATTGTCACTACGAACAAATGATGTGAGCAATTCAACCATTCTCCTTGTTCTTCTTCATTCATATTCATTAACACAATCAAGGAAACAAATTACATGCGTTAGAATTCAGAATAAGAGACAAACCTGCGGTGCCCTTCAACAACTTTCGCCATATTACCATCATAGCTGGGAATAAAAACATCACTCGCAACAGAGACTAGATAGTCTAATGCTGCCATCTGAGTGGAGTGATTATGAAATGGCCTCAAGTCTTCAGGAGTAAGGAGCATCTCCTTCCTTACCTGAAATGCAAAGTAGAGAACTAAATTCAAGTTGGTTGTAAAATAAATAAATAAATAAATACAAAGGCTAATTAAGATGGTTATGGTATAAGACCTCCATAACAAGGAAACTCCATTTTTCAAAAGATTGGCAAGTTGAACACACACTGGACACTAAAACCATAATGATTTAATCATTTTTTCAATTTCTATTTCAGTACTATGTACTTTTTCTATAAGTGGAGGATTTTATTGAAGTACTACATCCTAATGATATAGTTTTCCATTTGTCATGATCTATTTTTTCCTACATTTTTGTTTTGATGAACTATTATTTCAAAGTAATCTACTTTTGATATATTATCCTATATTCCTGTGCTCTGGATTTTGATAAACTTTGAAGGGAGTTCGTCTGGCAAGGGGGACCTCCGACAAGGAAATTCCTGCTTCTAAAACGGGATGAGGTGTGAAAGCCATTTTTGGAAGGAGGGGCAGGTATTAAGCGTCTGATTTGATGAATTCCGCCCTATTAGGAAGTGAGCTTGGCACTTTGGTACTGAAGACAACTCCCATCTATGGAAATCTATTGTTGTTGCCAAGTATGGTTTGGTTCCTAGAGGTTGGTGGACTAAGGGTTCTTCTCTATAACATTCATCTGCCCTGTGGAAGGAGGTAGCTTGTTTAGCAGTTCTGGTCTTTCAAGGCTTGGACTTTTCCGTGGGTAATGGCGTGAGGGTTCAACTCTGGGAGGACCCTTGGTGTGGAGATTCCCGCCTCTGAGCTTTGTTTCCAATCCTGGGGAACTGGTGCCCTTATCCTGATATATCTGTATCAGAGTACTTCACGGGTTTTGGCTCGGAGTTTGGATCCCTCTGTTTAGGAGGAATTTGTTAGATGAGGAAATTGAAGTCTTATCCAATCTTCTCTCCTATTTGCAGCATTTTGTGATAGATTTTGGAGCTAAGGTCTTGTTGCATTGGAGTCATGATAGAGCGGGAGTTTTGTTGGTGCGATCTTTCTATGGAGTCTTATCTAATTCTAAGTCTTCTATTCCTCCAATGTAAATGTTGTCACTACAAATATAGTGAAAACGAGTTGTGACGGGCCCAGCGTTATGTGTTCTTTACATCCACTTCGACCATCATGCATGCCATTTTTCATTTGGCCATGGATCCAAAAATCAGGCCAATCCATGACTCATGTGGGCCACACAAGTAGGAACAATTAGAATGGGAAGGGTATGCTCTCCCAAGTGTTCCCTATGGTGTGGCCCACCTGAGTCATGGATTGACATGATTTTTGGGCCCATGGCCAAACATGGGGAGGGCATGCATGATGATCTGAGTGGATATCATCAACACATTATGGTAGGGCCCACAGAGGTTTGTTGCATCACAATTATGGTGAAAATGTTTGCAATTGATCATTTATTTTTGTATATATAGTAGATCTGTAGGCTTTTTAAGTCTTCCCTTTTAACTACAATAACAGAAATAAATAAAAACTGCTTTTTTATATAAGAAACAAGCAGCTTCTACTAGAAAAAGAAAAAATAAATACCAAATTTTCAATGATATACAGCTCTTTTTCAATTTTTTGCTACTTCATAGAGTAGAGAAGCATTTCCTGAGGTCACGGTATTGAACACAATGCACATGCCTATATCCTAGTTGCATGAAACTTACTATTTTAGGGTATGCAGCCCGTAGAGCTGCCAACCTTCTTTCACCACCATAGATTTCTCCAGAGGCAATGTATATTTGAGTGTCCCTTGCAAAACCTAGTGCCTGCAGCACCAACGCAGTTTCCTCTGGTGTAAGAGGGCATAGCCCCTCGAGTCTTTTTCTCTCAGACACAATCTCCTTCTCTTTCCACCATGGATATGCGTACCTAAAAGTTCACCGATGCACACTATAAGATAACATCAGCAATTAGTCAACAAGAAGAGAAATAAAGAATGCTCTGAGATTCAAATAAGCTGCAGACCTCATGCTTGTGAGCTCCTCAGTCTCTTCAGCAGAGCATCCATGTGTACAACCAGAAAACGCTAGCATATCCATCTCATATCGCAAGTGGAGGACAACAAAAAACCCACTGCTCCGGAGGATCGAGATGAGCTTATTTCCTAGGGCCTCAATCTGTGGAGTAAACCTCAATGCCTGATAGTTAACCCGGCAGCGTAGCTTTTGGAGTTTAATAGGAAGGCCATTGTTCGCCAAGCGAGCATCTGTCTTGTTAAAGTGGACCACTTTATGCTTCCGAAAGAGTGGTAAGATCTGCAATCAGAATATCCCCTCATTAAGGCATGAAAAGTTAGAGTGTTACATAATCATGCTGTGATAAAATGATCACTTCTTCACTCTGACCTGTTTAAGATAGTATTTTTCACTTGACCAGCTTACTGGTGGCATTGAGAACACGGTGCTGTGAATCTTCCTATTAAATTTTTTTGGAAGTGATTTTACAATCCGCACTTCATCTCGTAATGAATTAATGAAGTGCTTAATGTTAAATATATCCCCGAAGTCACTGCATAAAATATGGCAGGTTAAATGACAATTGTATTCCATAGTCTACATACACAACTACAGCTTATAGTTGCAGACGGAAAGTCCATACCTGGGATCAGCCCAAAAGGATGTTTTATCGAGCTCTGGAATAAGTAATGTCAAATTCAGGTAGCGGGCAACCATCACCATATCACAGATCTGCAATGACCCATACATAAAAGAAGATGAGTGACAACTGCAACAGGGGTGTCCAATAAATTGAATATTCATTGAACTCGGTCACCAGGATAGAGAAAGGATCTTAATGAAAGATGGCCTATACAAAAACAAGATATATTAAATCACAGGAAGGATTTACAAACCGCAGCTCGCATTTGGTTCAGGCCCCCATTGCACGAAACTCTCAGATAACCATTGTTCTTGTAAACCCCTGCGCAGATGGTTCATGCAGTTCTCAAAACACAGTTAACAAAGTTGAACCACAGCAGAACTATTCAGATCACATAACAGGATTTACTGTTTTCTTCTTCTTTTTTCCTTTTTTTTTAAAATTTTTTTATTTAAATGAAAGGAAATAGGATTAACTGAAAATCCTTTCAGGGTTACGCTTTATATTGGCAGAGGGAGCTAACTTAATGCTAAACATAACAAAACATCCCAAGAAAACATGACCACAGGAAAAACCCTGTCAATATACTAACTGAAAAATCCTGTTCATATGATCACCTCTTTTTAAGCAAGCTAGAACATCACACATATATTGGTCCTATGGTTTCTAGAACAGATTGCTATTTGCTTCTTCTTTCTTCTTTCTTCTCCTTTCATCAAAAATTTTTTAAAAAATAAAATAAAATAAAACATAACAAGAAGAAAATGATGAAAAGATGTGAGACCGAAAGTACAAGAAGACGTATAGGATGGTGATACAATAGGAGATTTGGGGGGTTCCTGTAATCAGGATGGTGTACAAAGATCCCTCCTTAAGAAAGCAATCTGCTTTTGGATTTACCTCATCATGAAGATGAAGGGATTCAAAAATGACCAAGATAAGTCTAAGGCCTCCCCGACAGTATCCACTAGCATCCAAGGATATTTATTCCCACTATCAACACACTTGATGCCACCAAGAGGATCTCCTTCCACAATGACAAGGCCTGAGAGTCAAGGAAAAAGGATTTGACACCTTGAAGTAATGTAAAGCTCTCTACCTCATTCAATTTCATTACTCTCGCTAGGTTTGAATGGGTTAATTTCAACTCTCCCAAATGATCACAAATTATACATCCAACTCTCGCAGGACATGGAGTGCTCGTTCAGCTTCCTTCAAAACCAACCATGAGGGAATTCACGCACTCTCTCTTGGCTCCCATTTCTCACTTCTCCTCCACAAAACCTTAGAATCGCACGACTACAACCTTGAAGTTGTTTAAAGTTAAAAGACTGGAAAAAATATCTTGTAGTTCTCACTTTTAAAGGTTCAATTTATTCCTATATATCTAATTATTTAGATCACTCATTTACATAAAAACCACAAAGTCACTACCAAGCACAAATTCCACTGGTCCTCCTCTCAGAACGAGGGAGCCAAATACACTCCTGTTATAAAGTTCCAATTGAATCCGGCATCAACCAAGAAATCAAACAAGTTGAATCATGGTTTGAAATATCACCAGACACACTCAACATCATCCAAGCCGTACCTGAAGCAAAACAAGTCACCAAACGGATATGGGAATGAAACGGGACTGAGTTGGGGAGACCACAAGTGAGTTGCCCTCCAAAAAAGTTACTTGAATCCATGGATCGAATAGGTAGCATTGACCAACCAAACAAATGAACAACAAAACTGATAAGTGGTTGACATTCTCTTGCACTTGTGCAAAACACACATGGACTTGGATTCGATTTCCTTCTCATAATTCATATTCAAAATCAGGTAACCTCAATGCCAGGTCCAGCTCCATGGCTCAGTGGTAGACAGACATTGTTTCAACAATGAGACCAGGGATCGAGTGCCCATGTGGTGTGGTATGGGTGGGTGTGTGAGTGTGTGGGGTGTGGAAGTGTGTTTAAGGGGGGAAAAAAAAAGGTAAACTCAATGCCACATGGGTCTCAACATTGTATAGGTAGTTCAAATCACCTAATCCAGTTTGCAATCTTCATATCAATCTGCAGAAGAGCCAATCACCAATCAGAGCCTTAATGACCACAGTCATGGAATGCTTCTGTGAAGCCACAGATCATGGCAATTTCTTCAATTCTACATTTCTCCAACTAAAACCCATCTAATGACAAAAACCCAACTTTTATTTTGTTCATTATGTTGGTTATTTCAATTTCCCAAATGAAAACCCTAACTTAAATTATTTGTTTTTTTTTCCTCTTCTTCCAAGTAGATCCAAAAAAATAAATAATAAATTTCAATTGTAATGGAGTCAGCAAAACCTACGCCGACAATTCATTTTTCACCTTTGGAGATAATTCAATTCCGATTCTGCCAAAGAAACAGAAATGAACATGAACTCATTCTTCATTTTTAATTATCCATTTCTTTTACTCCTGAGTAGATAGATTTAAAAAATAGTTCCATTGTAACAGAGTCAGCAAAACCCACAAAAAAACACTAAACACCGCACACCAAAGCTGCATTTCTTGCCTTTCAGGAAAGAATTCAAATCCCAATTCTGCCAAATAAACAGGAAAAAAAAAAGGAACTCACGCTTCGGGAGAAGAGCAGGCGGTGATGGAGCAGCCCCAATCTCGCTCCGGACAGAGAAGCTGGTGCTGTTGGTATAGTCGGGGCGGCGATCGAAGCAAGGCGGCCATCCCTTGGGAAGTAGCCGGGGCTGCCATAGCTCAGCGACGGAGGTCAGCTGAATCAGGCCCGTCCAGAGCAGTACGCTCGTCGTAAGGCGGAGTAACCACACCCTCACGTGACTCCTGGTGAGTGACACGTGACTAGTACTCCTTCTCGGGGGCTTGCCTTCCATCATCCTCTCTCTCATTCCCCTGCATTGCAAGACTCATAGCAAGACATTCCTTCCCCAACATTCCACGCTTTCCCAAAATACCCCTATGAGGATTAAAAAATTACAGAAAGCGAAAGAGATTGAGAGAAATGAAAGCAGATTCGCCGTTGTTTCTGCTCTGAAACGGTTACCCTCTCTTTCTTTCTTTGTTGGGGTTGATTTGATGATGGAATGGTGGAAACGTGGTGTTTGGTATTTATTCTCTTTTCCTCCTTTTCTGGATTTGAGCCGCTGTGTTCTGGTTTTGATGGTTTTGGTACTCTTTTTCTGGAGCTAACCCTTTCCTCCAATGGATATTTGCCAATCCAACTCTCTAATTAATGCGTCACGTACGCGGTTGATCTGGACCGTCCATCAGGTGGGCCATATCCTCGACGTGATATGGCTGCGTATCAGGATCTCCTTTTCATTCAATACGAGCCGTTGATATACTGGAATTCTCTCCAACCCCTGTTTTACCAAAAACACCCAAGTCTGTGGGGCCCACCTTATTGTATATGTGGAATCCACTCCGTCTACCACGTTGAGTGCCCTATGGTAGGATCTAAGGACAAAATTAAAGTAGATCCACAATTCATGTGGGCCCCACCAAGCGGAACAACCGGGATGAGATGCTAGCCGTAGGTTTGTATGTGGGCCACCATCGTATGTTTCGTAAAACTATTTAATAAAGAAAATACAAAAATCAGACGGATGGAGAACAGAGCAGGGCCATATAAGTTTTTAATCAGACATATTTTATATATACGGTCTAAATAGTGAGTAGGTTTTATGTATTAAACATCGTAGACGCCATGGACCTTTTAACCGTCGCCTCATTCTGATGTAATTGCTGCGAGCACACCTGCCCATGAAGTGGGGCCCACCAGATAAATGAACAGGATCTCTCGTGCATGTTTATGTTGTCACGTGTGCTGCTCACGCCGGAAATGGGATACGCATGTATTACCTGATTACACCAGGGGAAGTTATTTGGTAATCTGGCAGAGTATGACTCCTGATGCACATGCACTTAGAAATTGCATATCTTGCTAGATTGTGAAACCCATTGTCTCTAAATCACAGCCCTAAAGCCAGATTGGTTGTATAACTCTAGCTTTTGAATCGTGGGCACCTGTTCATTAAAATTGGAGCATTGAATATTTTAAATTTTATGTCCAATGAAGGCCTGTTTGGCTGAACAAATCCCATGAAATTAGGAGAGATTGGATAGATTTTAAGGTAATGATAGTGGTGTTAGTGAATTGGTTTAAGATAAATGGGATTACTATATCTCGAGACAAGTTCACCGAGTCTGATTAGCATGCCCAACATATCTTGACATTTTACCTTCCAATTCTTTCCAATCGGTCTAACCAAACACGCCTTAGGTACGATTAAACGGAATTAAGAAGAATGGGATAGATTTTAAGGTAATGATGGTGACGCCTATAGGTTGGTTTAAGATTCATGGGTTTGCTAGATCTTGGAACAAGTTCATCAGGTCTATTTGTCTCATTTGATATATCCCAAGATTTTATCATCTCATTTCTCCTAATCTCTCTTAATCCGCCTGGCCAAAGAGGCCTTAAATGTTCACCAACCCAATTTTATAAGCTTTAGTGGGATTTTCCACTATAACGTGTGTGGGTGTGATTTTCCACCGTGGCATGTATAGGTGTCCTGCGGGTGCATGTGTAAATACAAGAAAAAACTGTTCACCAATCCAATAATTAAATAATCAGGTAAACACATTCCTTTATTCATGACACATATAAATTGAAATCCATAATTTGAACACTTTCATTTGAATTTCTTACACTTCAGTATGCAGTTTCCAAGCAATACCAAGTGCCGGCGTATCATCCTTCATACTCTATCAGAGTATCAAATGCTTCATCGTGAATAACGTTTCCAGCGGGCCGGCTGGCACATACAGGGTGGAGGAAGGGCGCATCTCTATCCAGTTGGATTGAGGCATTTAAAGTATACCGCTCCCTTGAGATGGTGAGATAGGCATACGCGTGCAAAAATGTCATACGTGTGATCTATCCGGACCACTCATCAGGTTTATCGTCTTTGGAAAATAATATTTACTTTAGGAAACTTGATAAACCTTTCAGAAGAAATGCGCACGTGTAAACAGACTAACAGTCCAAAATCAAAGTAAATATTTGATTCATCTAGAAATGGTATCCAGATAATTATTTTATATAAGGAATTCTCATAATACGATCTTCATTATGAACGGACGAGATCTTCTATATGTATCCTATGGTTGAATACGTTTCGCGAAGCGTCCGCCCATTTCATGCGACCACGTACCTCCGCCGTTTGTAATTCTATTGAAGTGGGGTGTATTGAGTCACGAGATTTGGCGTTGACACGTGGAATTCATCAGCGTCATAAAAGAATGGCGGCACCCACCGCACGGCGTGGATTAGGTGCGTCCGGGGTAACAGCCTAGTGGGTGAGTCTCTGACTGTGGGGACCACCAAGATTTATAATTTGTATATCCACACCGTCCATCTTTTTTCCAGATCATTTTAGGGCACGGATCCAAAAATGAAGCAGACAAAAATATCAGATGGACCAGACCATAGGGGATAATGGTCATTAAACACCCACCATTAAAATCATCCCAATGTACACTGTAATTTATTTTGCATCAACTTGATCTACAACTTTTGTGGCACATAAAAAGTTTTTAATGGCTAATAACACCTTTTCCTGCGGTATGGTCCACGTGATATTTGAATCTATTTTAATTTTTGATAGATGCGTTAGACTGAGCTGGCAAACTTGATTGACGGTGTGGATATACAACACATACATGAACGTTGACCCCACGGTCAGGACTCACCCACTTAATCCGGGCTCACGTAATCCACGGCTCCACCACGCTGTCCACGTCCCTCCTTGTTATTCTCTTCCATGTCCAAAATTCCATTATATTACAGATAAACTCGATTAATGTTCCCTGAAACTGGTTTCAAATTAAGTTAGGGCCTGTTTGGCCCGAAAGATTTCAAATTAAGTTAGGGCCTGTTTGGCCCCAAAGATTGGATGAGATTGGAAGGGATTGAAAGATAGATCCCGGGATTAGCCAGGTGTACCAAACAAACACGGGATACTGATCCGGGATCTTAAGACAATCCACTGACATCACCACCGTTACTTTTAAATCTCATCCAATCCACCGTAATCCCTTCAAAATTGTCAGGGACATGTTTGGTTCGAGAGATTAAAAGGGATTGAAAGGCTTAATCCCGGGATTGGCTGGGCCTGCCAAACAGATCGGATATAGCAATCCCGGTATAGGGTTGTCCATCGAGTCGAGTCGAGTCTACGTGGGCCAAGCTTGGCTTGGCTTGTCTGTGCTCTTCTCGAGTTCGAGGTGAGCTTAGCCTCAAGCTTACTATTAAAGCTTAGCTTGTTTGCCAAAACTTTCGAGTCGAGCTCGAGGCGAGCTTACCTCGAGTCGAGTCGAGTCGAGCTTGCTCCCAACTTGACCCAACTTGCAACCCACACCTGACTCAACCGAGCAACCCGACCCAACTGACCCAACCTCCAAATCAAATATTTAATTAATAATACACACACACACATATATAATATTAAATAAAACCATAGTCGTACTTTGTTGTTGATGTTGAGAGAGAGAGAGAGAGAGAGAGAGAGAGAGAGAGAGGCGGGTTAGGTAAGGAAGGGAAATGGTATAAGAGAGACGGATGGGTACGATAGGATTTATATTTGAATTTTTTTAATTTTTAAATATAATATAATATACATTAATATATATATATATATATATATATATATATATATATATATATATATATATATATATATATATATATAGCTTCAAGTCAAGTCGAGTTCAAGCCGAGTCGAGTCAAATTCCACTATGTTTGAACTTGGCTTGTTTTTAAAATGACTTGGGTCATATAAAGCTTGGCTCGCCTTGATTTATCGTTCGAGTTAGCTTGTCTCGTGTACAGCCCTATCCCGGTATATAGCAATCTCATAGATCTTGCATTAATCCACTGACGCAGCTATCATTACCTTGAAATCCGTGCAATCCACTCTAATACCATCTAATCTCATCCAATCTGCCCGGCTAAACAGGCCCTTAATGTACAACTCATTGGGGCTGGATCGTGGTGGATGGAATCCACTGGCCTTCTGGGTGCCACTATTAGGGCTGTACACACTCTAAGTTAGTTCGGTTAGCTCCCTCGATTCGACTTGAGAAAGCTCAATTTGACTCTGTTCGAAACTGGGTTCGAGCTGATTTTTTGAGCTTGAAAAAATTTTGAATTGAGTTCAAACTTGCCCAAGCTCAACTTAACTTGGATGGAACCCAACTCAAATCAAACTTGAATCGAACTAGTTCAGTGACTCAGTTACTTTGATATTGTTGTTACTCACCAAATGTTTGATGAAATGACTCAACGAAGTGCGGTTGGTGGCAAGAAAGGTAAGTATATGAAACATATACCCTTTTTTTTTTATATTGCTTGCAAGGTGTTTGATGAAATACTTGTAAAACTACTGCTATTGTTTTACATACAATGAGAGATTTTGAAGGTGCAATTCATGTGTTTGTGAAAATGTTGCACAGGTGAACTCGGCTCGATCTTGGCTTGAATTCGGCTCGAACCGGCCCGGTCTGCTGACCGAATTGAGCAGAGCTGGTCGGTCAAGCTCGAGGACCGAGCCGAGTCAAGTTCAAGTTGGGGTCAGCAAGTGGCCAAGTTGAGTCGAGTTGTGCCAAGCTTGACTCGGTTTGACTCGTGTACACCTCTAGCCATCTTTGAGGGCTTCCTAACCTAATTAGGATAATTTAAGTTTAATGGGTCGCCACTAGTCAATTGTTCATTTTTATAGTTGATTAGACCTATAAAAATATTGGGACAAATAATTTGAAGATTCTCAATCCTAATATGCTTTTATTGGTACGTGGATAGAGATTATGAGTAAAGGATCCTGATTATAGAGATGGGAGTGTTAATCACTTACTCTGCTTTTACCGACATATAGTCACTACTTCACAAGATTTGACTATTCTTGAGGGTTAAGAATCAATTCTTGCATGCTAATGTTGTATGAAATATAGTGTTTATGATTGAATCGACAAGATTTCTGATAAGTAAGATTTGATTATATCGGCAAGTCACAAGGCATACTTTCGAGCTGATTTGGTATAAAAGTGTGGTAGATGAATGAGATGAGTGTTGCACAATGCAAATGGTTAGATTAGAAAAAGCTTAATTGAAGATTGAACAGTTGGATGGATGGTATTGTTGCTAAGGTTAGGCTGAGAGGCTTGGATCAAGACCTGGATGGCTTAGGTAGCTTTGGATTTGGCTGGACTTAACTAGACCCAGGTCAGACTCTTTCCTATAGCTATTTCTTCTCCTTAGTGGAGGGATATAAGGGCTAAGAAAAGCTTTAAAAGGGTTTCTTAAGGATTTGTAAGTGAGAGAGGATGCCTTTAAATGTGAGAAGGGGGTATTTACAGCCACCCAACCTAGTTTTATGATAAATCTTGCAAAGTTTGAGGGTAGAAAGGATTTAGATGGTCTCAGAGTAATTTCAGACTTTTTGTAAGGGAACGGGATGCACAAGGACGAATATCTCATAAAAGTAAAAAATGTGTCACGTGACGAGCAACACCCTGAGGGTCACTCGTCATTTGGTTTTACTTCAGCTTCGGAGGGAGGCTCCTCTCGTACATGTGGACAACTTTGGTCATCTAAAGTTGTTTGTTGTCTCCTCTTTTACACCGATTGGGCTTTGGCATGGGCTTAGGCTAAAATGAGTTTATGGACCTATCTTGACAAGGTGAGTTAACTGGGTAAGCTATGCGAGTTGACCAAGTGAATTAACTTAATGGGTTGACTCAGAATAGGTTAAGTTTTTATAGAGTTTAGGTTTAAGGTTAGGTTTTTGGCGAGTTTATGTAACTGAGTTAACTAGGTTTAGGGTTGATTCTTAGGGTTTTAAGGTTTGTAGGGTTTGGATTTAGGGTTCAAGGTTCAGATTGAGTTTAAGGGTATGGATAAGGGTTTGGATTATATTTGAGGGTATGAATAAGGATACAAATAAGGGTTTGGATTGTGTTTGAGGGTATGAATAAGGGTTTGTTCAATCTCAATCGACTTATCGACCTGAGGTGGGGTGTCTATAGATGCCTCTCTTTGGCAGAAGTTGTGTGCAATTGAATGCTAAAGCAAGTGGATACCTCACATTCCTTAGTCAAATTTACATGTAGTCTGGACTCATTACCTGCATTTGTATTTGTGTCGGTTGATTGTTTGAAAGTAGATAACTTGCACATATCATGGAGGTTTAGGGAAAACATTATGATTATCCTTGTGCTTTCCATGGCATTACGGGCGACCAATCGCAACCCTTTCACTCTTAATCGATATTAACATTGGAAATGTATAGTAGAGCTAATGCACTTTCTGCAGCCTTATGAGGATACTGACCTGAACTTGAATGGTCATTGCTTCTTAGATCATCTTACGAGTATTTATTTTTCTTGATCGTTAAAGTGGTTAGTTGTCCTGTGCTTTCTATAACCTTACGGAGAACTTACTATGCCGACTTGCACTCGATCAAGGTACACAAATATCAAGGACTAGGTATGTGCATGTGACATTTTTCTCGCAATCTACTAGTTTTTATACTTGGATTACAATATGTCATTTCCACCATTTCAGATGGTTTCTTCCAACTGAGGTTTGGCCTACCATCTCATCCTTTTATTAGCATTTGGTATGACCATTCTGACACTATGAGTTCAAAACATTTGTACTCCGTATGCATTCAATCTTAACAATTTTGGGGAAACCGAGAATCATTTAGACCTAATTTGATTTTGCACTGGCCCCCACCTAAAGATATGGAAGATCCCTTAGTGCCTTGAAAGCTAACGCTCCATATTTTTTAGAAATTTTTGTAAAAGTTGACTCACCCTGGGGAGTGACGCTCCGTGGGGATTTTTATTGCATATTCTTTTGAAAATGAGTCCAACTCGTTTAACTACATCCACTGGGAGAGTCCGTGGCCATTGGGAGAGTCTGTGGGCACTTGTTTAACTGCATCCACTGGGAGAGTCCAGGGGTTTTACAAGTTGGTTTTTATTGAAAATAATGCATGGGACTGATCTATCCTCTCATGGCTTGAGACTTGCTATGGATCAAGATTCCAACTTTACTATTGGATTAGTTCCATTGTCTCAATATTATTTCATGATTCTTTAAGGGTTTTATCAGGGATGTCAGGCGATGTACAAATTGTGATGGTCCATTATTACAGGATTCCACTTGGGATAAAGTTTTAGAATTAACCTGGCCTAGCGAGATGTGGTTTGATGGTTGTGATTATTTTTTGTGATTTTTCGAAAGTGATCGCCCATTGGATTGTGAATCGACAGTTGCAATCGATGACAATTTTTATTGAGTTTTTTTAAGGATGATCCGGTCCAATTGTAATCCAACGATCATGATTGATGCCGACTTTTATTGAAATATTTATTTTTGAAATGATCCAGTCCATCGACGGTCACAATTGATGCTATTTTTTATTAAAATATTTTAGCGAATATCCTAAGATGATTCAGTCCATTGAATTGCATTCCAACGTTCGTGATTGATGCCAACTTTTATTGAAATGTTTTTGAGATTTTTCGAAGATGATCCGGTCCATCGGGTCGCGATCGATGTCGGCTTTTATTGAAATATTTTTGAGATTTTTCGAAGATGATTCAGTCCATCAGGTCATGATCGGTTGTGATCGATGCTGGATTTTATTGAAATGTTTTTGTAGTTTTTTGAAGATGATCCGGTCCATTGGGTCATGATCTAATGGTTTCAATCAATGTCAGCTTTTATTTATTTTTTTAAAATATTTTTTTAAAGATGATTTGATCCATCGTGTCATGATCCAACGGTTGCGATTGATGTCAACTTTTATTAAAATATTTTTATGATTTTTTAAAGACGATCTAGTCCATCGGATCACGATCCAATGGTTGTGATCGATGTTGGTTTTTATTGAAATGTTTCTGTAATTTTTTGAAGATGATCCGGTCCATCGGATTGTGATTCAATGGTTGCGATTGATACCAATTTTTATTGGAAGGCATACTTACCATGTTGTGTTTGGCTTTTGAGGTGCTTTTGATTGACGACTAGACTATGATGCTTGATGTGTCTACCGTGAGCCTTGTTTTTTAGAGATTCGATGCCTCAAGGAGGTCTTGAATGACCTAGATCATGCTTTTGACGAATTAGATCACAGATTACACCATCCATCAATGGTTGCCCATTTTCTACGCTTAACAGCCCCACTCTAGGCTTTATTTTTCACCATCTGATATCTTGAGAAGGTTCTGGATTATACAGATTGAAAGATGGTAAAATTTGAGGGCCATCGGAGGTACTGACATCTCTCAGGAGGTTGTTTGCTTACTAGACTTTGCAATTTCACCCACTATGGGGCCTATGAGCCAATCCCACGTGAGCGGGGGCAGAAGCCAAGGATGAGGGACAATCCAAACATTCATTCCTGCTAACCCCCTCTAAGGCTGTACATTGAGCCGAGTCGAGTCGAGGTGGGCCAAGCTTGGCTTAACTCGTCTATGCTATACTCGAGTTCGAGCTCAAGCTCGAGCTCAACATTGAAGCTTGGCTGGTTTGCTAAAGCTTTTGAGTCGAGTTCGAGTCAACTCGAGTTGAGATTACCTTAGTAGGGTAAGGAAAGGAAAAGAAGAAATGGGGAAGGGCTTTTTAGTAAAAACTTTTAAGTTTTAACTTCTTCTTTTTTTAAAAAAAAAAAACTTAAATATTATATATATATATATATATATATTTAATATTAATATAATATATATAATATATATTATTAAAATATATTACTTGAGTCGAGTCGAGCTCGAGCCGAGTCGAGTTCGATTCGAGTCGAGTTGAAATACACTATGGTCGAACTTGGCTTGAACTCAACTCGAGCTTTAATACACAAGCTTGACTCGCCTTGAGTCGGCCTTTCAAGCCGAGTCAATCCGAGTTGAATCGAGCCGAGTCGAGCAAGCTTTTCAAGCTTGCTTGACTCGTGTACAGCTCTAACCCCCTATGCTCCTAAATTTAAAAATATGTCGATTTGACCCATTTTCTCCCTTATGTGTCCCTCTTTTGTCTTCATCTTCATCCTTCTTTTATCCCTTTCTTGAGGGCTCATCTTGGCCCTTAGTGCTGGGTCCTAGGAGGGTTTTATTGATCTTAGACCCATCCTTCAAGTTCCCTATTCATCTTATAACTTAGATCTTCCTAATGATTTCACATTTGCATTGATTGAAGGTGGCATTAATGGATAGTTAGATGGGGGCATTGAAATGGTGGTGGGAGCAACAATGAATGCTCTCATGATGATTAGAATTCCAAATTTTTCTGATGGGTTTGTGGATGCAGGGTTTGATGGATTGAAGAGGGAGGCCATAGGTAGTGGTATTGATCAATTGGATGTGCAACATGGGGTTGGGTTGATTGACGATATGATAAGGTTAGGAATGAAAAAGAGCGGCTGACCTTCTTGTTGGATGGTTGGGATGGCATGGATGTTGCCTTGGATGGTCTAGATAGGCCTCTTGATGGCTTAGATGAGAGATCCATCCATTTGGTAGGTCTTGATTTAATTATTGACTATGGAGATCATATCCCTTTGGTGATGGATGGTGATAACAACTGATGGTTACTTTGGATGAACAGGATGATGTGGAGAGGCTTTGTTACCTTCAAGAAGATGAAGATCACTTTTCGTGGGAGGATTAAAATATTGGAGCAAGAGGAGAGATACCTCTTAGAGGGGATGACTAGGAGAAGGGTGCTCACAGGAGGTCCTTAGGAGTTGAATAGAAGGATTGGAGGGCATTTATTTTATAAGCCCTGTATGAACTTTTTCTTCCTTGTACATGCATGGACGAGGAAAAATCTTATATATATATATATATATATATATATATATATATATATATATATATATATATATATATATATATATATATATATATATATATATATATATATATATATATATATATATCATTTGTAAATTATGCATGAAATGAGATGGAGGAAAATGAAAATTTATTTCAATGATTTATCTGTCTTAGCGAGTGTGACTTGGGCTCATTGTGCTTGTAGGCATCAGGATCCCTTGTAAGCATCAGAATGTTTGACTTAGTCGAATGCCATACTCAGTTTTTTAATTATTTACAAAGGGTCCTGATCCCTTTAAGGTAGTGTGCAATGGTATTCTGCCTCTAGGATTTGGGAATAACTTAAAAGAATTCTTAACTCATGGTTACCATCCTTGCATCTATTAAATCTTCATGTTGTTCAGACCCTTCATGTACCTACTTTCTTTTTCTTTCTCTCTCTCTCTCTCTCTCTCTCTCTCTCTCTCTCTCTCTCTCTCTCTCTCTCTAAACATTATTACCCACAGTGCCCTTTTGCTACGTCTGGTTTGCTTGTGGCGCCTTTTCAGATTTTTACCACATCTCGGGTGTTTGATCTTACCTGCCCCTTGGCAGTTGTGCTGTTTTTACCCTTTGCGCCCTTTCAAATTTAACCAAGTCCATTGTGTGTTAGATGTTTTTACTCGGAGCACCATTTCAGGTTTTCACTCCCCCCATTTCATTTATGCACACTTTTCTTCTTTTGATTTTTCTTTAATTTCTACTACACCAGGGAGATTGAGTTTCCATCTTTACTTACCAATGGGCAACCTCTCTAACCTTGTCTTGAATTATGATAGGAAAGTTGTTGACTCGAGCTAAGATCATCCTGGGAGAGGGGGATTGAGATGGGTACTGTGCTTCTTTTCTGGGGTCGATTTTTCTTTCTTTTTATTTATTTATTTATTTATTTATTCTTTCTTTTCATTTTTCTCATTTTTCTTTTCATTTTTTTCATTTTGGCTATCTTGTGCTTCGTGCTCTTATTTTGTCCTTATCTCTTCTTTTTCTCTTCTTCTTTTCACTTTCTTTTTCTTTTCCTTCTCTCTCTCTCTCTCTCTCTCTCTCTCTCTCTCTCTCTCTTCTTTTTTTTAACCATTCTTACTGGAGTACATATTTAAGGAACGGAATGGGAGAAGGCGATTCTTAGGATGGCTAGTCTTCAGTCACTTGACTTTAACTTTACTAATGTAATTCTTGACCTGGTTAGATAAGCCTACCCATGAAATTTCTTCACATCGTCAACATTGATGGTCTCCGAAAGATCCTCACCTTAGGTTGGTGAGTCGGGTGCGCCGCTTAGAAGAACTCTATACCATCACATGTGAGCTTTGAACTTACCCCTTGAGTTTGATAGATGTGGCGATGCTTGTTTCAAACTCGATACGACTTTCCTTTCCTCGGCTTCACTCTAAATTAGCATTTGCATTAATGAGATTTTAACTTGAACTTATAGGACCACTTCCATTTCACCAGTTAACTTATAAGAGTTGCATTCGCAGCAATGCGGAGATGCTTGTTTCAAACTCGATCTGAATTTCCTTTCCTCGGCTTCACTCTGAATTAACATTTGCATTGATGGGATTTTGACTTGAACTTATAGGACAACTTCCATTTCACCAGTTAGTTTATAAAGAGTTTCGTCCATAGCTATGCATATCGAAGTGATACAATGTCTTCTGATTTTAAGTTTTCTCAAAGAACTCGTTCATCCTTTAATTCATGAGAGGTATGTGGGATCCTACAATTGTTAATGATATTATTCTTCATGAATGTCATCATGTGAAACCAAGATGTTACCTTCGTCCACTTTGCAAATTAGTCGATTGTTATGAGTAGGTACTTATGTTCTTTAGATGTCGTCAGGCTGACTTTCCTGCTGATGTTGATAACGCACATAGAGAATGACCAGTGCTTTGTCAGGTGGTGGAATTCTAAAGCACACATATAAAATATAGATTCAGTGTGCGTGCCCCTAATACTTGAATTACTTTCTGACCTGTTGGCAACAATCTATCTTCCTCAAGCCACAAGATTTCTTCTGTCATTGTACGTCTATTCACGTGAAGGTCGCACACTCCAACATGGAACGTAGGCATGGTATAACCCCTCGAAAATCGATACCCGAGTACATAGACTCTGATCCCGAGTTTCCAGGTATTAATCAAATGAAAATGCATGTATGACCTCATTCAAATTCACATTCATCTCACACACAAGTAATCAGAGCAGCGCAATTCAAATTAACAGATACAAAGCGAGATAAAGATAACAAAATCAACAAATTTTGAGCTAGCAGTTAAAATACGATTAAAATATGATGTCCACTCAAATGGAGATTATACAAGCCATAATATAGTACCCAAAATGATTAAAGTATAAATTTTTTGGTTTGGTCCAATCCTCTAAAACATAACGTCCATGGTGTAAGTCACTCTAAAACTACCCATCTGAGGTCTTGATAGTACTTGCATCAATAATATTGTCAGGTTGGTGTTTTAAAACACCATCCCAGAGTGGGAGTGAGTAATCAACTCAGTGTTTCCATTAACTCCAAGTTACACATATTATCAACTCCGCTAGCACAATTAATGATAAAGCAACTTAAACACTTAGTTCCTAATTACTTTTATTAATGCATGTGCATGTTGTCATGAGATGATGCATGCCCCCACAATCTGACATTCTCTCATAAGCAACTTCGACGCCTCATTCACAAATGTTAACACTCCCTCATCACGCGACCACAACGCCCAAGTTACCAGAGCCTAAACTAATGCTATGAATGTCATGTTAACCAAGTAATTAATTAAGTCCATTCATTAGTAAAATTGGAGAAGCTAGAACACTTCCATTTAGTCAATGGCCTTACCCAAATTGTTAGGCCCAAGGCGGCCGTAGCGACTCTGTGCCTGCGATCCTTAATTCGTATTAGGGTTTATCACACAGATGATAACTCTCCAATTAATGTGAGGCTACTACTAGCCTGACCGATCACTTAGGACCTGGATGACATAGCCTAGACGCCCAGGGTTAGGCCACCCATTGATGGGTAGAGGGCGACCACAAATGATGTAAGGGTCGTCACCCAAATGTAATTGTGGAGCAGTCGCGACATCATTACAGTTTGATATATTAGGTTCATAGCCTTATCGGTTGCTCATTGGGCATTACGGAAGGCTCGTCATCCCAGCGTAGGCCGATAGCACGGACATGATGTCCCATACCACCATGCCCGGCACCTGAGACTCAAACATCGTATCACTAATGGTTATTAATAAGCCTCTTAGAGTATGGGGTGCTCCAAATTCAGGCAGGCGAGATAGTACTGGTGGACACACATGGTTGGTCAGTTAGTAGATTGTTCAATTGACTTAGGCAAACCTCGGCTCAACCAGCACCGAGTGCAAGCATCCCGTGTAGTACGACTACTGTCGGTTGTCCACGTTTGACAAGCAATCATTTGTTCACTACACAAATCATTAATTGTGACATGGGTTCGATAAACAATAACCTAGGGGTAATGATTCGCACCTTAGATTGGCACGTCGAATTTGGACTCGCTCATAGGGCTAGGGTTCCGTAGGTCGGCTTACCGGTGCCCTACACTAGCACGGTTGGCTTGTAAGGGTACATGTAGTTGGCTCTCAAGGCCCAAATATTAAGGAAAGGCTTGATAGTTACCTTTATTTATCATTGAGACAATTCTAGTGGTGCGACACGGCCATGGCTACGCCGCTAGCGGGGATAGGGTGAATCCTCCAATCAGCCCCCTCCTATACTTCCTCTCTCTTTCTCTCTCTCTCTCTTCTTTTCTTCTCTCCCTCTCTTGTTGTAAATGAAAATTTGTATGGGGGTGAGAGAGTGAGAAATGTGGGCTATTTATAGTATTAGAATGTGCAAAAATAGCCTCGGTGCCCCCTTTTCCATTCCACTTGCCTTGAGGGAAGATGTTTTCGACTTACAGGGTCTTTTTGGGGTCCACTGGCTTATTTACACAAGGGGGCAGGTGCCCCACCATGGGATCTATATTTCATCACAACTGAGTGGTGATCGGACACTTCGATTAGCCGTGAGGGCCCCACTTATGATTGACAGTTGTCAGTGGTCGATTAGGGCCGTGGCTATATGGATATTAGTGGGAAAATATCTTTAACTCACACATTGAGTTTGGTCGCGATCTAAATATCGAAAAGCCATAATTTCACGAAAAAGCGAAATGTTTATTTCACTTAAGTTTCAGGTTTCAACATACGATATTCACGTATTTCAAGCACTTAGCCTCTGGCCCAAGTTAATCAGTTCTAGGCACTTTCTTGGTTTACCACTTGTTATGGACGCCAAACTCACTAAGACGATTGCCTTTCTATAGCCTCGGGTTTAGTGGCCCACTAATGAGCGGTCTAGAACTTATTCAGATAATCATGGTATTTTTGGAATGAACTATGTATAGAGATTTCTTATATACAATGATTAAGGTTTAGATTAGCTAAGTTCATAATATGGCCTATTTACAATTATTAGAAATGATAATTCGGCTCTAACCACCCTAATCAAGAACCATAATTCAACTGTACTCGAAACTACCCGTATTAGTAAAATATACTAAAAATATAAAATCTTAATTTAATTATACAGGATTATTCCTAGTATTATTAGAAGTAATTACTAAGAAGACACCGAATATAAAATCTCTAAGATGAAAAAGATATGAGGGGCCCATCGACAACATGTAGTTGTAGAAATTTTCAATTTCAATATGCCTATTTCATATAATCCTTTTGGTACTTTTAGTTATTATTTTTCTAGTATTTCATCATCAAGTATACTTTAGCCATACCAAATTTCATTACATTTTGAGTTCTAGAAAATTTCTAAAAATTCCAAAAGTACCAGCTGTTTGAAACTAAGATTTTTAGTACAGTTTCTAAACCACCCAAAAATTAACATTATTTTAATATTATTTTTATTTTTTATTTTTAATACGAAACTAGACTTATCAAGTTTCAATCTTACTTTTGAATCACCTCAATCGGAGTTGCAAAACAAAATATATGAATTTTTGAAGTCTATGTACTAAAACTATCAAAATCTAAACATGTAAAATATTGTTGTACAGGGGGTGGCGGTGGCACACCGATTTAGTGGTGTCACCGCCACTTGCTATCTAATTTTTTGGTGGTGGCACTCCACTACCATGATGACACCGCCGGAGATTGTCTATAAACTCATTTTTTAGGCCTTTGTACCGCTGGATTGACGGTGGCATCGCCAGGGTCGATCCTTGCTCTTTAAAGTTCAAACTTCTACACTTTCGAATGGGTTAGTGGACCCCACGTTACTCATTTTGGTCTTGAACACATGCGAATGCATGCACGAAAATTGATAAAGTGAAGGTAAACACCTTAGGACGTCTAATTCCTACTTGGCAAAAAATCTGGGGCGTTACACATGGTCTTGGCAACTTCTACTTGATAGGCTTGATTTCAAGCTTTGTTGATAAGCGTTTTATTAAGTCCAGACGAATCTTATGAGATGCAAGATTGGGCAGTCATGGCTTTAAGAATTTAATCATTCTCTGCTTATTTCTTGGGAGATCCTATATTTACAATTTCAAAATTTTTGCAATGACACTGGCTTTTGGTTTGAATATTTTGAGGAGATCCCTTAGTTTGAGAGTCGACTCATCATCGACTTCATTCAAACCCTTGAGTTCAAAGTCCAACTCTATATTGAAATCATGTTAGTTTACTTTATACTCAAGTGCATTGATAGACAGACTTGGTACTTTATTGCTTGAGATTTTTAAAAGATTTTTTGATTTTTTTCTTTGAAAAGTTTTTTGGTTTTTTGAAAATTTATAAATATCTAGATTTTTTAAAATTTTGAAATATACATTTTTTTTTTTTTTTTTTTAAATATCTAGTGTTTTAGGTTTTAGATCTTCTGTTTTTATTTATTTATAATTTTAGGAACCCCAAGCAATGATGGCGATGTAAACCAGGGGCTACTTGATTCGGCTTGTAGAGCCAAGCGTTATTCACATTGACTTTGATTACCATCATGGGGACTATAAACCTGATATAGCCCTACACTCCTTCACCTTAGGAAGCAGGGCCAAACGGATCAATAGGAGAGCCCCTGCCATCGTACCCAAATGTCATGATAAATCTAGGACTAGGCTTTGAGTCAATGTCGGATGTGATTTTTCACGGCTTATCCTTAATGAATTACAGTTTTTCAGGTTCTTCCAGCTCAAGTGGGACCAGGACTACGGTCTAATCAATCAATGGCAATTCTTGCTCCCTACCAGAGTCCTTTGCATTAATAGATTGGATTGTTGTGCATGTGATGAGATTGCCCTCCTTTCAATGACCTCGACTGCTTCTGATACCTATGTGCCTTGGTTTCTACCCTAATGGAGGTTGATATTTCAGTTCTTCTCCTATTCACATTTTCTCGATCCTCAGTAAGTGGGGTTAAGTCTTGATAATCGAGTTAATAGTAGAAGATTTTTTGCTTGTTAGGATGAAAGACACAGTTTGATTCAATGGGACATACAAGATAATGAATGTGGTTTGTATCCTTAAACCAGATACCATGATATGGGATGTCATTGTCAAAGCATTGTACGTCAATAGCTAAGATGCCATGCTTCTTTTGTCTCTCATTGTTGTGGCTAGATGGTGGGCACTTCTTCCCCTGGTTGTCAACTGATGATGCTGGCATGAATAATAGTATTGGTGTTGTTGTTAGTCGCCTGGTTGATGACTAGAGTGGCTCAGTTGTGCCCCTGATTGACTGGAGAGGGCAAGTTGTGCCCTTAACTAACTAGAGAGGCCTGGTTGTGCCCTTGGCTGACTGTTAAGATGGGGAGGTTATCCCTTCACTGGCTGGTGTGGGCAAGTTGATTGATGAGACGAGGAGGTTGTCCCCTTGCGGGATTGATGTTAAGACGAGGAGGTTGTTCCCTTGGTTGATTGGAATGGGTAGGTTGTGCCCTTAGTTGATTGAGGGTGTGAAGACTAGATTGAATAGAGGTGTGAAAGTGCATCTGCTAGTGCCCTGGTTTGTCAATTACCGTGTGTGTTGAATCAGTCGGTCTGTAGAGCCTCACAAGAAGAACAATTTAAGCAGCTGCCTCAACCGAATGTGTGAAAGCTCGCCATAGGTAAATCATAGCCTCACATCCCATGTCCTAAAACACCAGGTGAATAAAATCCTTAAAAACTTCCTAGACATCTTAGGGTTTTATGGTGAGAAAACTTTTTATCAAACAGAAAATCTCTAAGTTTTCTTGCCCCGTCGATTATATTGATATACATTTCGATATGATCAACCTGTGTTGTCGATGTCCTCGACACTTGATCGATACTATCGATAAGAGGACTAGAAGTGTCCAGCAACCGCATACTCTTCTGGATGGATTTATCGATATATCGATAAACTCATCGATATCATCGATATTAAAAAATCGAGCCTATTGAAAGTAGCTCGATAATATCGACAGACAGATTTTTGACGCCCCTGTTTTTTAAAGAAAATCACTATGTGCTTTGATATATCGATGTCTTTCCTGATTCAATCTGAATTCAAATCTCAATCATATCGGAAGGCCATCGATCATATCGATAGTGGGCGCGTATTTCTTCCAGCAAATATTTTAAGTTGTTTTTAACTTTGATCGGGGGCCACTCGAGGAAATAAATATTCTTATGTCGATGCTATCGAGGTCTAGTCGATTAGATCGAGACTGGACACAAACTGTCCAGCGAGTTTATAGGTAAATCTATACGATTTATCGATCCCATCGACACGGCCTCTGATATCATCGATATGCAAATTTGGATGACATCGGTTGTTCCTCGATTATATTCTAAAAACCTGAATATTTCAAGGCTAGACTCTCTCATGCTTCAAATGTCGATAGATCGATCCCAGTATCGATGGAATCGGAGTTTAAAATCCAATGACATCGACACCAGTATTGATCCCATCGACCAGCTGGCAAAAGGTTTCAAAAGCGTATAACATTTGAGTCTGTGTTATTGAGCGGATAGTCGATCCCATCGAGAGTATACGCTCGATGATATGGACCCTGCTCAATGATATCGAACTCTGTCATAAATATGACTGTTTTATATCCATTAGAACCTTTTGCCTATATAAAGAGAGACTTGTCCATATTGCTGGCAGAGAAAGAAGAGAGTGTTTTTGTGTGTGTCAAGCTTTATATTATTTACCTTAAGCCCTTTCTCTCACGGGAGTTCATCTTCCAATCCACTCTCATTCATTGACATTCAATAGAGTGGATTGAGAAATGAACTTCCGCATTCAAGGATCTTTGGGCAACTATCTTAATAGCATATCATTAAGCTGGGATGCCTTGAATGAATAGATGACGAGAATCACTCTATCTTCCTTATAGGAAAATTCTAAGAGAGTAGATTTCTGTCCTAACCTTGACCCAACTCGAAGCCGAGTACTGGTACATCTTTTGTGTTGCGGATCAAGGGAGCCGATGACTCTTCCACAACGAGGAGATCTTCGTTATTGCGCTGAATGAGACTCATCAACTTATCTGCAAGTATCTAGAGTCCAGAGGACACTTGTGATCATTCCTTTCTAGGATTGGGTCTTGAGTGTTGCTCACCCTTTGAAGTCCTCATAGGAGGCCTCCGACGGAAGTGTACGTAGGGGGTGCATTGTGTGGACCCTTGCTCTGTAGAGAGCATAAACATCCGGGTGCGTTGTGTGGACCCTTGCTCTATGAAGAGTATAAACATCTGGTTAGGAGTGAACCAGTAAAACTCCAGGGTTAGAGGTGAACCGAGTAGAAACCTTTGTGTAAAGGTTGAAAGTGAACCTGATTTAAAACCTTATGTTTGAGGTGAACCTTGGGAAACCTCCTTAGTGAAATTCGGTACACTCAAGGGTTAAGTGCAACAGCCGGGAGTGGAGTAGACAAGTAGTCAAACCACTATAAAAATGACTGTGTTTGCGATTGTTATTCCTTTGTTTGTGTGATTTGCTTTATTATTTTAATATATAAATTTTTGAGATCACACCTCACACACATACACAGTCATATCCAGCATGAACTATGTTCTATATTGTTATCTTTTGAATAGTTTGTGATTGGATCCTCTACTAGTCTTGGAAGCCAGTAGAGTTACATTTGAGTAATCCCGATAATTGTCTATCTGATAGGATTAGTGTAATAGGATTTTTAAATACATTATAAAACTTTAAAAAGTCCTATTCACCCCCCTTTAGGACATATTGGCATATTCCTACTTCAACTCAAGTGATCTTCACCGCTATTTCAAGGTGCCCCTGGTATATTTTAATGTTTAGAGACCGAATTAATGGAGATTCCCCTTGTTGACTTAGGGTTTTGAAAATTGGATTAACTGGAGATGCCTCTTGCATATTTAGGAGAGCAGGAATTGGATTGGCTGGAGATGCTCCTTTTAAGATGAGGGGATATGAGATTAAACTGGTTAGAGGTGCCCCTTGCAAGATAAGGGGCTATGAGATTAGGGGCTCTAAGATTAGACTAGCTGGGGATGCCACTCACGAGATGAGGGGTTCGAACTCTAAATGAGAGCTAATAGTATGGACAAATTGGACCGGATGGAGAGGAGATTCTACCATGAAGATATAGATGATACGGGTGCCTGATGTACTGGGACTCGCTTGATGCTATGGCAGGGTATTCTGGAGTTTGTTGTTTACACCTGCATTAAAGGCCTTGATAAAAAAATTTCCTTGATCGATTATGTTTTGGACTAAGTGTTTTAAGGTGAAATAACGATCTGTTTTGTGACTTATGGCTTAGTGGTGCGCACAGTACTTGTTTTCATTATAGGTTGGTGGCAAAGGGTTTGGCTAGGGCCTATGCGGTAATGGTGTGTCACGTACCAAACTCGGAAACCGGTCTCACAAAATTTCTGATCACCAAATCCGGTGCCGAGAGCCTTCGTAGTACCTCATTCTTGGCTTATAATGCTATACACCAAATTTTGATCTTGGGATCTTACAAAGAGGATTTTCAATGCACATTTGTCTTATAAGAAGCATAACCACAAGTATACCCAAATTACATGAACAACATCATCACTACATATCCACTAATATAATCATTCGAGTACAATGATAAAATGAAAATACGATATAAAGATATCAAGAAAACTCCAAAAACTCCACCGCACGGTCCTACCTCAGCTCGGTTGCACCCTAATGTCACCTGCACGCATCTATCGTGCATAAGCTTATAGAAAGCTTAGAGGATGGTGTAAGTGTGTGCACAAGGTAAGTGTCAAGTTTTCAATACAATGTCATAATCATACAATATCAGAAATACTGGTAGGATCATGAATCATAAGATATCAAAGTAAGCAGAAATACTGACAAATCCATGAGTCAAACAATATCAGAGTATGCAATACATATCAGCTATGCAAATGAGGAGTCATAAAGAGCCAAGTTTCAGATGCTGAGGATACACTGTAATATACAATTCCTGATGAGTTCGTGAATACCGTCAGCCGTATCTAAACCATATAAATGCATAAACATAGTAAATTAAAATTCCATATGCCGCGGATGTAATGCAATATGCGGTGCGAATGAAATGACTATGCATAGTGTGAAGTCGGAATGATAGTACGTAGTATTGCAGGCTATAGGGTCCATCACAAGAGACTTCTATCCAAACCAGTCCCATACCTAAATTTGGATAGTCAAACTCAATGTGGTAGACTCCTGATGTCAGGTTAGTCACACGCCCTAACCGAAATCCTGACCATTGCAAAGGTACCCGTAACAAATAGTTACGCACCACCAGCCCGAGTGGATAGTGAATGAATGAGTATGCAACTCCTGCTCAATAAGTCCATATATCAGTATGGTTCCTTTCTAGGATCATCACCGGGGTCTAGTACACTCTATGTCAGCTTGCCGCCCCATTAAGCACACAACTGGATAAGTGGAAGATACCTCACTATCCATCTGCCAATATTTGGCCAGACTCATCGATAGCGAATCCATTCTTCAAGCTGGTCAAACTTAGCCTAGTATTGCCTACTCCCTCAGACAGGTAAGGCCACACCCCCTCCTAACCGACCTCGACACAGTGGGAGACGCAGTCTACTAGATATGGATCTCATGCGCTAATATAAATCCAATCAGTCTCGACGTTGGGGCATCCTTTAGTACTAAGAGGGTTTAGGAATTTTCACCTAGGGCCATCTATTGCAGCCCGATGCTAATAACATTTTATCACCTGGTGTCCCATCTGACCATTCACGATATGCCTATGGAGGCTACGACCCTGATGTCACTAGGGAGTATATAATCACAACACATAATGCAAGATGCATGAGTCATACAATTCAGTCATGCATCAATCCTGTGCATACCGTGCGCTCATGTGAGAAAACCTTCATCTATCAGGGAGTCTCATAACAACCTACCCAATAACATATGCAATGGTCAACCACATCTCATAACAAACATGCAGATGATGCGTACGGGCATGTATCATGATGCTATGTTGTCACATACTCATAATAGTTATCAATAATCGACATTAACAATCGGCCTCGACAATGCGAACATTTAACCAACATTGCCCCAAGGAATGACCCACATAGACCCTAACATATACTGGACCGATGGCTTCACATAAGGGCCTAATATAAAACATCATGGGCCTTACTCAAGAGCTCAATACACATCATGATGGGCCTCTCACATAAGTCTAAGATACATCACAATGGGCTCCATCACCTGGCCCTCAAATGCACTACAATGGGCCTCATCACATAGGCCTAATATACATCACATTATGTCTCAAACACGGGCTGAATACACATCACAATGGGCCTCAAATACAGACGGCATATACATCACATTAGGCTTCAACAATCGGAATCGGCCTATACGATTAGTTTCAACAATCGGCCTTGACAATAGGAATTGGCCTCGATAATCAAAATCGGCCTCATCAATCGGACTCGGCCTCGACAATTGGAATAGACGATCGGAATCGACAATCGAAATTGGCCTCAACAATAGGCCTAGACGAACAGAATCGACCTTATCAATTGAGCTTAGCCTCGATAATCAGAATCGGCCTCGACAATTGGCCTCAACACACGGAATCAGACTCGGCCTCGATGATCGGAATCGACGATCGGAATCGACAATCTGAATGGGCCTAGACAATCAGCCTCGACAACGGAATCAGCCTCGTTAATCGGACTCAGCCTCGATAATCGAAATCGACCTCGACATAAAGAATCAGACTCGACCTCGATAATCGACGATCGGAATCGGCCTCGACAATCAGCCTCGGCAGACAGAATCGGCCTGGACAATCAGCCTCGACTAACGGAATCAACCTCATCAATTGGACTCAGCCTCGACAATCAGAATCGTCCTCAACAATCGGCCTTGACATATGAAATCGGCCTCGTCGATCGGACTCAGCCTCTATAATCAATGATCGGAATCGGCCTCGACAAACTGAATCGGCCTCGTCAATCGGACTCAGCCTTGACAATCGGAATCGACCTTGATAATCAACCTCGACATACGGAATCGGCCTCGTCGATTGGACTCGGCCTCGACAATCGACGATCGAAATCGATAATTGGAATCAACCTCGATAATCGGCTCAACAGATGGAATCGGCCTTATCGATCGGAATCGGCCTCGTCAATCAGCCTCAACAGATGGAATCAACCTTGTCAATCGGACTCAGCCTTGACAAACGGAATCGGCCTTGTCGATCTGACTTAACCTCGACAATCGAAATCAGCCTTGACAATCAGCCTCGACAGATGGAATCGGCCTCATCAATCGGACTCAGCCTCGACAATCGGAATCGACCTCGACAATTGGCCTAGACATACAGAATCGACCTCGTCGATCGGACTTGGCCTCGACGATTGGAATCGACGATCGACAATCGGTCTCGTCAATCAGACTCAGCCTCGACAATCGGAATCGGCCTCAACAATCAGTCTCGACATATGGAATTGGCCTCATCAATCGGACTTGGCCTTTATGATCAGAATCGACGATTAGAATCGGCCTCGACTAACAGAATCACCCTCGTCAATCAGACTCAGCCTCAATAATCGTAATCATCCTCAACAATCGAAATCGGCCTCAACATACGGAATCAGCCTCATCTTTCAGACTCGGCCTCAACAATCGGAATCGACCTCAATAAAAGGAATCGGCGTTGACGCAAGCAGGATCCCCAGATGGACAACCAATGATGGACCAAGCAATATCAATGGGGTCCAATCATTTGGGGTAACCCACCAGAGAATGACGAGAATGTGCCTAACCAGCCTTAATGAAAGGTTACATGTGGGCATTCAATCATCATTGCCCATTAATGTGGCCATTTAACCAACAATCTCCCAAGCAGTGGCCTATATAGAGTTAAACATATAGTGGGCCCATAGCCTCACACAAGGGCCTGATACACATCACTATAGGCCTCACTCATGGACTTCATGTACATTACAATGGGCCGCAATACATGGGCTGAAAAATACACCTCATTAGGTCTTACTAAATGGGTCAGAAATGCATCATAATGGGCCATGACATATGGGTCGAGTATACATCTCATTGGGCTACGACCCATGGGCCTCAGATACAACAAGTGAGCCACATCAATGGGCCGCACCAATGGGTCTCATATACATAATAGGTGGGCCCTACTCATGGGTCTCATATGCATCAAATGGGTCACGCATCTGGGCCTCGAATACATCAAATGGGTCACGTGTCATGGGCCTAATACATATTATAATGGGCCTTTCCCATGGGCCTCATATCTAAGCAGGTGGGCTCCATCATATGGGCCTTAAATACAAGGTGGGTGGGCTCTATCACATAGGCCTTATACACATTAAGTGGGCTACATTAATGAGCCACACTAACGGGCCTCATACACATTAAGTAGGCTATATGAATGGGCCACACTAATGGGCCTCATATCCACTGCAAAGGGCCTTTAAGGGGGAGCTTGGACTATGTCTAAAATCATTTCAATAGTTGCATGTGCAATATGTGTATCGCCATACACTATCATTCCATGGGGCACCTGGCCCACTAATGATGATAAGTATTGTCCAAATATTGTCCAGGTAAATCAGCACTGTTTAAACATTGTCTATGTAAATCAGCACCGTCTAGTCATTGTCCACATGAATCAGCGTCGTCCAAACAGATCCAGTACTGTCCAGATCACCTGGATGGTGTGGATGAAACAAATACATATAGTTGGGACCCCACCATCCAAAAACGTTGGACGGTGTGGATAACTCCATACATCAAGGTGGGTCCCACGTGAGACCTACCATACATATAATAATAATAATAATAATATGGACCTGCCATACGTGTGTATATATATATGTTATATATATAATATAATAATATATTATAATATTTATTTCTCTTTATTTTTTATTAGCAGGGCAACAACGTCCAGCATCCATTGATGGATGGCTGGATGAAATTCATACTTGCAGGTGGGCCCACCCTCACACGAGCCACACGTGTGAGGTGGCCCACGTCGACCAGAAAATGTACGAAAGGTGTGAATACACACATATATCATAATAATGCCCCACTGTCCAGCAGCTGTTAAACGGTACAAGATATGGCCATACTTTAGGGTAGGCATCACACGTGTGGATGCAAAGCATCCACCAAGGTAGGCCCACGTCCATGTATATGGACGGACGGCTTGGATACACCGCACACCATATGTCAGATCCACAAAACTCTGACGTTAACACAACGGCTGTTTTTGCTGCTCGTCTACAGATGGACGGCTTGAAATAACACATGCTTCATGATGAAGGTGGAGTCTACATGGTGGCCTGCCTGAGATTTGAATCTACCTTAATCTTCGATGGTGGAGTCTACACGTGTGCCTTGGCTTCGCCGTCTAGAATACTGGACGGTGCAAGATGGGACACATATATCGTATACGGCCTTGGCAACTGCTGGACAAAAGGTCCAGCAGCGCCCCACCTATTGGACGGCTGGATGTACAATACGTCAGAGGTGGATCCTAAATAGATGAGTGATGAGGCTGTAGTGTACATACATCATGGTAGGGTCCGCGCAGGTGTGCCACCCACCTCATCATCAACATAACGTAAAAAAATGAAAGGAAGAGAGAGAAGGAGAAAGGAAGAAGCATGTGAAGGGGAGGGACCCTGCCATTATGGGCCCTCCTATACAATGCATACATCAAGGTGGGTCCCACCATATGTGGGCCTTTAAATTATCAAATTCACACAAATCAAACCTTAGAAGAACACCCACCGATTGGCCTTTTTCTTGGTCTGATGGAATGTCAAACTCCTTGGCTTCGATCTTGATGGAGGATGATGGACATTGGATGGTTAGATGGTGGAGATGGGAGGTAGGAAGTGGGCCACACAAAGCACTCTCATGGAACTCTCATGAACGTTGGGTTGCTTGCTTAAAAATGGAGAAATGAGAGAGAGAGAGAGAGAGAGAGAGAGAGAGAGAGAGAGAGAGAGAGAGAGAGAGAGGGGATGGGATGGGTGATGGAGTGAGTGATGTGTACTTGACATGTAAGGGTGTATAAGAGAGAGAGTTGACTTTGGGGATGGTGTTGTACTTGACATGATGTGGTGATTGATGGGATTGATTTGATTAGAGATTCTCTGAATATTTGTAACGCGCGACATTTTTCTCAAACTGAACGCGGGCCCACATCTCCTGGCTCGGGTATTGTCTCAGCGCATAATATGCGGCGTCAGAACCATGGCGATGGTGCAGTTGCAAAGGTACAAGTTTCAAGTCGAGCTGACTCTGATATACGGGACATGTCTCAGGATTACGCACAAACACCGATAACAGATTGCAGGTCGTCGAAATTCAACCGGAAGACCGCGGAGGCATACGGAATGGTACAGGCTAGGATACGGGTCTCATATGGTGTAAGAAGTTACCCCTGGAATAACGTAACACCCTATACTTTTCAGTACTCGAGTATTACCATGGAGTCTAAATTAGTTTACATGTGTGCAGGAACACACGTGGCTTACATTACACATCATCCTTTAGCGGTTCACAATTTGTCCATGTTAATTATTTGATTTGGACTATAACAACCCATAATGAATCTTTAAGAGTTGAGTTCAATCTGCCCTAGATCCCTAGTGACCTTTCAACCATATGAATTTGGGTAAGGATAATCCAAACCATATCTGTAATGCCTGAAATCCAATTTAAGGGTTTGCCACTTGATCATCACATCTAGACTATCATACTGCCAATCCAACCATTGAGTTTTCATCCAGGCAAACCCTAGGACCCTTAAGAACCTTGAAGGTCATATCTAAAGATGATCTGACCGTCGAATTAATGGGAATTTGTACATAGGACCCAAATCAAGTTGTGGGGCCCACTTAAGTCTTAGATTTGCCTAATATTTTGTCTGAAGCCCTAATTGGGACCTCTAAGGTGAATGAATGGAGTGGATTTGGAAATTACATCACGGTAAAAACACACCAGTGTTGCGTGTGCACCTGGGGTGGTGCACCCACAATACATTGAACTTGTGAACTCGGTCAATCAGGTTTGACCTAATAATTTTTAAAAAGGAAGAGTTCTTCCTCCTTTTTCTTTCCCATCGTAATTAGTTTGAATGGATGACGTCCGTTTACGATGACCATGGCCCACCATCGTGTCCCACCAAGGCAACTTGAACTGTTTATCTGGTACGAACACTTTTATGTGGTATATGAATATCTTCTCATACTTGTGGATTGCTTATGAAACTTGAATTGCTACATTGATTCATGGAAAAACTTCGCTTATATATATTTATATCCAGATTTGGATGCAACTTGATTTATTGTGATTACAATGGATCCTCAATCTAGTGGTCATTTTGTGTATTGGATTAAATAAAAAATTTTCATGAACATACCATCTTGTGGATCGCTTGTGCCTATGTGGCTTTTTGAGGATAATCCATTTTTATCGCATCACTGAATGAATTATTTGCCTTATATGGCTTTGATTGACTATTTTCCCTTTGTAGCTTTGTTGGATTACTTTTGTATAACCTTGTGATGGTAAGTCTCACTTGTTAAACTACAATTGGCCACTAGTTGAGGAGGTTACCATTAAACATTCTAGTGTTGGAGTCTCATGAGCTGAGAATGGTGGTATGAGACACTATGCCCAAGCTGTCGGTCTATGCTGGGTGACGAGCCTCCTATAATGACTTTTAAGCTTTCTTAAATTGACTGTATGTAATTGGAATAATAACAATGGGTTAATCATGCATTCATGACATCCAGACTTTAATCACTGTGTGTTGTACCATACAGTATTTTATTAGGTGATCCTAAGTTGTTATCGCGTGCATTCGAACCACTATAGGTTGTCCTTATCGCATGAACTTTTTCAGGAGCATAGTTCTATTTAGGGCATACCCTTGAGTACTTTTCAAGGAGGCTAGTTCACCTTCGGTGTCCTCATTAAATAGTCTTTTCTGGGTAGCTAGTTCTCCTTAGGGTGTAACTTTGAGTACTTTTTGGGTGGCTAGTTCTCCCTGGGGGACCTTTTTACTAGCTAAATGTGCATCCCCAGGTCTGTGAGTGTAAGACTCGTATCCTTGATCGTGCCATTCTGTAGAATTCCGCAATTCTTCCCAATAAATTTTGACAATTCGCGACCTATGATCAACGTTTGCGCACGACCCTAAGTCGTATCCTGTAGATCTGAGTCGGCTTAATCCGAGACTTGTACCATTGTAACCACACCATCGCCGCAGTTTCAACACCGCATATTACATGCCGAGGTGATACCCAGGCCAGGAGTTGTGGGCCTACGTTTAGTTCCAGGAAAAATGCCGCATGTTTGCAATCCCAAGAGAATCTGTACAACATGTCCCATCAATCAATCAATCAATCACCTCATGTCAAGTACAAGAGCAACCCATACTTTCTTTCTCCATAAGTCAAGCAACCTACCCAAAAAGTCAATAAATCTCTCACCTCACCCGTCACTCACCTCCACTCACCTCACATCCATCACCCATCACTCTCTCTCCTTACAACCCTCTCTCTCTCATTTCTTAAACATAAAAATTCCAAACAAGAGAAATAGTGGATGTCCAAGCTCCTTCATGAGAGAAAAGTGCATGTGTGTGGCCCACTTCCCACCCCAAAATCCTTCATCCTAGCCATTCACTTCTCATCACCCTCCATCAAAGTGAAGCACAAGGAGATCGGTATTCCATCGGACTAAGAAGATCAAACGGTGGGTTTCTCTATAGCCTAGATTTTATGTTTTTATGATAGACCAAGTGAGGCTTATCGATTGATGGTATGGATCTCACTTTGGACCCTAGATGTGGTTAATGGCCCACCTTGATTATCATGATCATTCCATGATGGGGCCATTCTCCATGGACCCCATCATGATGTTTACTTCTTAGTTTGATAAGGGTCATCTAGACCTTCCATTTTGGTGGAGAAGTAATCTCCACCGTTGATTTTGATTTGGTGGGCCCACATGTATTAGGACCCACTTGATGTACAATTGATATGTATGGAAGGGAGGGCCCATAGTGGCGGGGTCCCTCCATCATCATGTGTCACTCTCTCTCTCTCTCTCTCTCTCTCTCTCTTTCATTTATTTTTTTGTGTGATGATGTGGCCGTGTGGCCCACTTGGATGTACCCCACCTTGACGTGTGTCTTATCTACACCATCCAACCATTGGTGGCCCACCTAGGCAGCATGCCTGTAGGTGGGGCCTACCTTAAATATGTGATATATCTAAACCGTCCAGCGTTTGGGGACCATGAACGTTGTTACGTAGTGAAGTGTGCACTGACGTGTGGTGTACTGAGGGTAAAAATAAAATTTTTATATATTTTAAAGCTAATTGGGTGGGCCACTTGTGTAGGCCCCACCTTGATGTATGAACCCAATCCACACTGTCTATCCCTTTCCACAGATCATTTTAGGCGTTGAGCCAAAAAATGAAGCCAATCTGACTTTTTAACGGGCCATAGCATAGAAAAAAGTGGTTTTCATCGTTAAAATCTACTTGATGTTTCCACACACCAAAATATATTGTATATTGGGCTTGTTTCGTCCGTCTCGGGCCATAGAATCCAATGGGTGGAGTGGATCCAACTGATACGGGCCCCACCTACGAAAAATCGTGAGAAATCTATTTTAAATTAAAATAAAAAATTGTAAAGTAGCTTACATTGCTGTTACTGCTGCAGCAGCAGGACACTGCGTTGGTGGATGGGCAGGGAGTACGGGTCCCACCGTGGGCCCCACCGTGATATGTGTTACCATCAACACCATGCATTTGGTGGGCCCCATGTAGGCAGTGGACCCCCCTAAAAAAATTAGCCATATACAACTCTCAGGTGGCCCACATCATAGGGGATAGTGGGATTGAATGCTTGTTGTTGAAACCCTTTTGGGTCTCACAGAGGTTTTGGATTAATATGAAATTTATTTTTCCTTTCCATCCAGGTCGTGGGACCTTATCAACAGTTGGATGACAAATAAACGTTATGGTGGCCCCATGTGGGACCCACCAATGATGTATGCGTTTTATTCACACCACTGGACGATGGGACCCCCCAATGATGTATGTGTTCTCTCCACACCATCCATCCTTATGGGACCCACCATGATGCATGTGTTGCATCCAAACCGTCCAACCATTTTGAAAGCTCATTTTAGGACTTGAGATTAAGAATGAGTAAGATCTAAGGTTTGAGTGGACCCCCACCATTGAAAATAGTGGAGACAGTGACATCCACCGTTTAAAACTTTTAAGGGCCACAGTAATTCCATGTAAGATGATATTTGTTGTCACTTTATCTATCAATATGGTAACTTATGAATGGGTTGGATTTGTGAACTATAGATTGATGGGCCCTAAAATAGCAGTGAAGATCGCTTTAGTTGAAGTAGGAATATGCCAATATGTCCTAGAGGGGGTGAATATGACTTTTTAAAGTTTTTATAGTTTATTTAAAAATTTTATTACACCAATCCTATCAATATGCATTTATCAAGATTACTCAAAAGTAACTCTACTGGCTTCCAAGCCCGGTAGAGGATCTAATCACGAACTATTTAAGAAGTAAACACTATGTAACCTAGTTTATGATGGATATGACTGTGTATGTGTGTGAGGTATGACCTCAGATATACAAATATGAAAGTATTGAAGTAAATCACACACACAAAAGAATAACAATCGCAAACACATACATTTTTATAGTGGTTCGACTACTTGTCTACTCCACTCTTGGTAATCGCACTCAACCCTTAAGTGTATCGGATTTCACTAAGGAGGTTTCACAGCGGTTCACCTCAAACCTAAAGTTTTAAATCAGGTTCACCTTTAACCTTTACAACTTATACCGAGGCTGACTGTTTATGCTCTCACGAGCAAGGGTCAACACAACGCACCCACTTTTAAGTACACTGGCCAAGGATCTTCCACAAGACCCTAATTGAGGTTTTACGCGGTTTACCTCAAATCCAAGGTTTCACACGGTTCACCTCAAACCTAAGGTTTTAACTGGTTCACCTTCAACCAGATGTTTATGCTCTCCATAGAGCAAGGGTCCACACAACGCACCCACCACGTACACTCCCGCCGGAGGCATCTTAGAGGACTTGCAAGGGTGAGAAACACCTTAGACCCAATCCTACAAAGGAATGATCAAAGGGTCCTTTGGACGCTGGATACTTACAGATAAGTGGATGAGTCACATTTAGTACGTTGACGAAGATCTCCTTCTTATTGATGAAGAGTCTTCTACTCCCTTGATCCGTAACTCAGATGATGTACCAATATACGGCAACAGGTTGGGTCAAGGTTATGATGGAATCCTACTCTCTAAATATTTTCCTATTAGGAAGATAGAGCGATTCCAATCATCTATGCATTCAAGGCATCCTAGCTTAATGATTTGTCATTAAGGTAGTAGTTGGAGGATCCTTGAATGCGAAAGTTCATTCCCCAATCCACTCTATTGAATATCAATGATGAGGGTGGATTGGAGGATGAACTCCCTTAAGAGAAAGGGCTTTGGATAAATGATCTAAGGTTAAACACATAAAAGCACTCTCTTCTTTCTCTACTAGCAACTAAAGCCAAACTCTGTTTAAATAGGCAAAAAGGTTCTGACGGATATAAAATGATCACATTTATGACAGAGTTCGATATCATCGAACAGGGTCAATTTCATAGAGCGTATACTCTCGAGTGTATCGATGGTCCGCTCGATGACAAAAACTCAATGTCATACGCTTTTGAAAACCTCTTGCTAGTTGGTCGAGGGAATTAAAATTCGTGTCGATGCCATCGGATTTCGAACTCCGATATTATCGATACAAGGATTGATTCCTCGACATTTGAAAAATGAGAGAGACTTGCTTTGAGATTTTTCAGGTCATCAGATATGATCGAGGCATACTCGATATCATCGAAATTTGAATGTCGATGATATCGAAGGTCGTGTCGATGCATCGATAAATCTAAGGATTTTATAAGTGAGATTGCTGGATAGCTTATGTCCTTTCTCGATGGAATCGATCCGGCCTCGATATCATCGATATTTAAATATCAATTCTATCGAGTGACCCTCGATCAGAATTGAAAACCACCTGAAAAATGTTGCTGGACAACTTCGCACCCATGACTGATATCATCAAAAGCATTCCGATATCTTCGAGATTTGAACTCCAATGGTATCGAGGATGGCTTCGATATATTAAAGCATATATGATTTTCTTAAGAAGAAATAAGGGTGTTAGAGATCTGCTTATCGATATTATCGAGTCACCTTCGATTGACTCTAGATTCAAATATCGATGATATCGATAGGTATATCGATACATCGATAATTTTGTCCAAATTTGTATGTGGTTGTTGGACACTTTTGTCCTCATTCAGATAGAATCGATTTTTCATCAAAGACATCGACAGCGCAGGTCGATCATATCGAGATATGTATCGATACAATCGACAAAGCAAGAAAACTTAGAGATTTTTTTATTTTTGAAAAAGTTTTCTTACTTAAAAACCATATGATGTTCTAACTTATTTTAAGGGTTTTATTTACCTGAGGTTTTTGGATATGGGATGTGAGGCTTAGATTTACCTATGGCGAGCTTGCACACATCCAGTTGATGCAGATGTTTTGAAATGATCTTCCTATGAGGCTCTGCAGTCTGACTGACTCAGCACTCACGCTAATTGACAAACTAGGGCACTTGTAAGAGCACTTTCAAGCCCAACGAATGATTATGAATGTACCCCTCAATTGATGTGTGTGATGTGGCCCACACAAACCATGGATTGACTTAATTTTTATGTCCCAGTGGCCCCACCATGATGTGTGTATTATACCCACATGTTCATTCATTTTATTAGGGTCGTGGATCCCATTATCTTGGGAGGCCCACCCTACTTATGTGCCCCAATCATGGGCCGCCTTAGGCAAGCCCACCATGATGCATGTGTTGGACTCACTGTCTATCTATTTTTACCCCAATCATGGGCTGCCTTATGAGGCCCACCTTTGATGTGTTTATAGCTCGTCCATGAGGCCCATATAGATGTATTTGTGGCCCATCTATGAGGCCCACCTTGATATATATGAGCTCCCATCTGTGAGGCCCACTTTGATATATTTTGTGGCCCATTTGTGAGGCTCACTTTGATATACATATGATCCATGTGATGTGGCCCACTTGTCATATTTATGGCCCATTATTAAGGCCCACCTTGATGTGTATGAGGCCTGTTGTTGAGGCCCACCTTAATATATATGAGGCCCATGTTATGAGGCCCATTGTGATGCATGCAAGGCCCATGAGTTATGGCCCATTGCAATGTATGTAAGGCCCAATTGGTGCGGCCTATTCGATATATATATGAGGTACATGTGATTAGGCCCATCTTGATGTATTTGTGGCCCGTCCATTGAAGCCCACTTTAATATATATGAGGCTTATGTGATGTGGCCTATTTGATGTATTTAAGACCCAATGGGATATAACTAAGGTCCATTACAATGTCTGATTCTACCATGGTTTATGTAATAATATTTATGGTGGGTCGTGCCTTGGGAGCAATGATGGTTTGACGTCCACATTATAAGAATAATGTTGGTTAAATGTCCACATTATGACTCTCCCTAGGGCCCATTGATAGGCCCATACTTGTTGTGTGTAGGCCGTCTAGGCCCATCTTCATTGTGAGAGTAGTTCATCACCTTATTACATGCTTAGTGTAACTCCATGATTCATGCCCATACACATCATATGTATGCTTGATATGAGGAGTGACTGATCACAGCATATGCCATTAAGCAAATTATTTATGGGACTCATTGATAGGAGTTACCCACATGAGCGCATGGTATGCGCAGGATTGTTGCATGACTGGATAGTGTGACTCATGTATCTCGCATATGTGTGACTTGATCATTATACGCCCTAGCGACATCAGGGTCGTGGCCTCCACAGGCACAGTGTGGATAGCTAGATGAGACACTAAAAATACTTGGTTCTAACACTGTGAGCACTTAAGATGTCTTTGGGTGAAAGTCTTAGAATCCTCCAAGGCTAGGAGATGCCCCAATGTCTAGACTGAGTGGAACATGAGCGCCCGAGTGCCGAATACCAGTAAGCCGCGTATCCCACTGTGTCGTTATCGATTGGGAGGGGGTGTGGCCTTATCTGCCCCAGTGAGGAGGCTATAAGCTAGGTTGAGTATGACCAGATCGTAAATGGGTTCGCTATCGACAAGTCGAGTAGGTATTGGCAGACTGTTGGCCAGGTGGATAGTGAGGTCTCTTCCACTTGCTGAGATATGTGGCTAGGGAGGCGGTAGTCAGTGTGGAGTGTAATAGACCTCGGTGATTTCCTAGAGAGGAATCGTACTAATATATGGACTTGATATAAAGATCGACATGATATTATGACACTCCGTCACTATTGCAAATGTGAGCGGGTGCACGTGGGCAGACGTTGATGTGGGCGAGGATGAGGCCTGGGCGAGCTACTACACTGGGCGAGTTACTAGCGGTTGGCAGGCTATTGTGCTAATAGGCTACTGAGCAGGAGTTACATACTCATTCATTTATCCATTCACTATCCACTTTGGCTGGTGATGCGTAATTATTTGTTACGTGTACCTTCGTAATGACCAAGATTTTGGTTGGGGTGACGTGACTAACCTAAGATCAGGACTTTACCATATTGGTTTGACTATCCAAATTTAAGTATAGGACTAGTTTGGATAAAATTTCCTTGTGATGGACCCCATAGCCTGCAATACTACGTATTATCATCCCGACTTCACTCCAGCTTGGTCATTTCATTCGCATCGCATATTGCATTTCATTCACGACATACAAAATTTTGGATTGCTACGTTTCTGCACTTATATGGCTTAGACAGATTGGGCAGGATCTGCATATCACATTGCATCTATAGTATATGATATTTGGCTTATTATGATCTGCATTGCGTACTTTGATATTATGACTCATAGACTTGCCAGTATATTTTTTCTTATTCTGATATTGTGTGATTCGTGATCTTGCCTGTATTTTCGATATTATATGATTATATGCTTTATTATATATACCTAACACTTACCTTACACATACTTTCACCAGCCTCTAAGCTTTTTATAAGTTTATGTACAACAGATGCATGCAAGTGGTGTTAGGTTGCAGCAGCGTTGAGCTTGGAGCATGCAGCGAACCTCTGGAGCTTTGATTTTTGATATATGTATTTTTTTTCAGTGTTGTACTTAAATGATTATATTAATGGATATGTAGTGATGATATTGTTCTTAAGATTTGGGTATACTTATGATTATGCTTATTACGAGATAAATGTATATTGAAAAATCCTCCTTGTGGGATCCTAAGATCGAAATCTGGCGCATATGTGCTGGGATCCGAGAATGGGGTACTACGGAGGTTGTCGGTATCGGATTCGGTGATCAAAAATTTTGTGAGCTCGGTTTCCGAGTTTGGGACGTGACAGTGAACATGTGCATGCATTCATACATTTAAACAAGACTTATCAAATATTTTGTATGATGTGAACTGTTATTTCTACTTATTTAAATTATAATTAATTAATGTGGCAATGTGTAATCTTGAGGAGAATTCACACTAAGCTGGCCACTCATTCTTTGAATATATAACCGTACGGGTGTTGCAGGTAGTTTAAATGGTACTTATGTTCAGATTAATGAGGAGTCAGGTACAAATATCAAGGATGCATTGTTGTATCTGCTCAAGAGAAGCTATGTGATCGTGTAGCTCAAGCATGACTACATTTTATTCTATTTCACATGTTAAATTATTTATTTTCTATAATTGTTAATATTGAGACATTGGTTTGTATAATACCTATGGGTTACCGCTTGTATATTTTAAATGTGTGTGCAAACTTTGCTTCATGCTTGATTTGTTTATCTTCTGCTAATCTACTAACTTTGAAAAACAAAAAGAAATATATGTGAAATTGGCTATCTTTAAAGGTTAACACTCGGGTTTTCAGCAAATGAGTCGTATACTTAGGTTTTGGGAATCGGGGCGTTATAGATGGTATCAAATAGGAGTTTAGACAAACCAGGCCTTGGGAAGTGAACTTATACAAACCTTAAATATCTACTACAGTTAGGATGTTGGAATTAGATATTTGAACCTAAGTGAATCCCCCCTAGACTTAGGGAAATTTTAAGAATGTAGAGACCTAAACTTAGGTTCCCTTTGAAATTATTAGGATAGTCATTCAAACCTATGTGAAACTCCATTAGAATTAGGAAAAAATTTGATTGAGAACATAGGGACTTAAAACTTAGGCATCTTGGATTATTTATTTATTATTTTTTTTTTTTTTGGTTTAGTTATTTGAACTTAGAAACTAAACTTAGGTACTGTGGGGAAACATATACCCACTATGATGTAATTAAGATCAAATAAGAACATTCATTAGACTCGACTCTTAAAAGAAAAATTTAAGGAATCTAGAAATTTGAGCTTCTTCCAAAAATTCCTTAGCTAGAAATAACATTGTCACAATAATCAATAAATGGAATGAACTTAGACTTCATAGGAAGTTCCTTACCCATCACATTGTACATTAGATCAAACATAAGCACTCTCTAAACCTAAGAAATCATACTAGGAATTGTAATTTGAATTCCCTAATACATCTCATAAGTTAAAGACGATAATTCTCACAAATTTCAGCACTTAGGTTAAACTAAAGGTGAAGTTATAAAATTTTTGGTAAAATTTCAACCCTAATTTGAGCATATTTGGACTAGAAATCCTAAATGAATTTAGCAAATTTCAAACTCAAATTTCATGTAGAAATCTTAGTCATGAAATTTTAGGTAGTGCATTAGGTAATCAGAGTGTCCAGTAAAAGCATGATGCTCATTTGAGTTGCTTCACATAGATTTCGAGCGCTCTTATTGCGAAAATAGAAAATTACATAATAATTCGCAAGAGTCTAGAATGATCGTGATCACAGAATGATGGAATCATATTTACGTAAAGTGTACGCTGTTTGATTCAAATTTTAAATCCTAGCAAATTCCAATGATCTCAATACCCTAATCAAGCAGAAGATCGAGAATTGCTAGGATTAGAAAATGATACTAGTGAATCCACTGCTCTGTGTAGGCAGAGGATCGATGTATAGGGCTCCACCCTACTGCAACCATCTATTCGTATTAGCTTGAGCACTGATTAAAAAACTCTATTGTACTTTAAATAGTGGGGAACTATCATTAAAGTAAAGGAAAATAAAATGAAAGATATAATGTTATTATTAGTTGCCACATAAATGAACTTGTAATCTTAGTAAATACTATAAGAAATTTTGATATTTATAAACATTAAAAAAAATTCATGGTTTTGGTTAGCACTAGAATGATTTCTAACCTTTAGTGGAACCTAAACACAATAGTTGATCTACTAAACTAGAGACTTAAAGGTTGTGGAAATTTTAGATATAGCTTGTTAAGAATATACGTTGCGATTTCACACTTAGACATATATGAGATAGGGTACACCTTTAGGATAACTGAACCACTCTAAATATTAATAATTAGGATGTACATAATCAAATCTCGAGGAAGAGATTTTCTTTAAGGGGGGGTAGATTGTAACACCCCATACTTTTTAGTACTCGAGTGTCACCATCGAATCTAAATTAGTTTACATATGTGTGGGAACATATGTGGCTTATATTACACTTCATCCTCCAGTGATTCATAATCTGTCCATCTTAACCACTTGATTTGGACCATGACGACCCACAATGAACCTTTAAGAGTTAAGTTCAATCTTCCATGGATCCCTAATGACCTTTCAACCATCTGAATTTGGGCTAGGACAATCTAAATCATATCCGTAAGGCTTAGAATCAATATACCTTTCATCGGGACCTTAACATCCAATTTAAGGGTTTGCCACTTGATCACCACATCTAAGACCATCATACCACCAATCCAACCATTGATTTTTCATCCAGGAAGACCCTAGGACCCTTAGGAACCTTAAAGGCCAGATCTAAAGATGATCTGACCGTCGGATTTATGGGAGTCCACAATTAGGACCCAAATCAAATTGTGGGGTCCACTTAAGCTTTGGATCCGCCTGATCTTTGGTCAAATGCCCTAATTGGGACCTCAAATGTGAATGGATGGAGTGGATTTGGAAATTACATCACGGTGGATCCCACACTAGTGTTGCGTGTGCACTAGGGGTGGTGCACCCGCAGTACATCAAACGTGTGAGCTTGGTCAATCGAATTTAACCTGATAATTTCCAAAAGGAAGAGTTCTTCCTCCTTTTTCTTTCTTGTTGTGAGAAGTTTGAATGACCAATATCCATTTGCGATAAATGTGGCCCACAATCGTGTCCCACCATTGCGATCTGAACTGTCCATCTGGTACCAACAAAGTTCCGACAAAACCCCACCTAGGTCCACACTTTGGAGCACATGTGCATGCACATGGTTTTCACCACAATCAGGTGATGCGTACGGTTGAAATTTCTAAAAATGAAAACTGTTTTGGTTCCACGCTAGTAGTCCGTGTCCTCTCTCCCATTTCCATCTCAACCATCCACTCCGATGCATCCCAACCCTCCATTTTAGCATTTCATTGTAAGTTTGGTGTATTGGTGTGAACTTCCTAGGCTCCTGAGACATCTTGATATTCCAACCTTGATTATAGTATTATGGGTTCCATCTTGGTTATTCTTGTGGCTATTGTTGTCCCTGTTGAGGGTGAATAATGTGCCTTCGGTAGAGGTGATAAAATTATCTTTTTCTGTTGGATGGTATATGGGAACATTTCCATTACTGTTCTCATATTCGGTAGGCCTTCCTTCCACTATCGGTTGTACCGCGGAGTCCTGATGAGGCTAACAAGGGGAGGTCGTCCCAGTGCTTATTCTAGATTCAACTTGTTCCCCAACGCAAATGAATTGGGTGAAATTGGCGTAAGGATATGAGATAAGGTATTCAAAGATGCTCGGGTGTGCCGAGTGGACAATCATGGACATTGGCTCCTCATCATCTATGGGTGTCTTGATTTTAGCAGCCATAAACTACCACTATTCAATGTAAGCTGACAATGAATCATCATCTATATGCCTTAAGGCAACAAGATATGCTCTTCCGACAGCCATATTAAGATTGCACGCAAAATGATCAATGAATACTTGGAAAAGTTTTTCCTAAGTTTTGATTTGATGGTAGTCTAGTGACATGTACCGGTCTAACGCGTTGCCTTTCAGGGATTTTTGAAACAGACAGATCAATGCTTTGTCATTGCCCACTAAGGCATCGAGCTCACCACAAAATATTCTTAAGTGGTCTACCGGGCTCAATACCATTATATTTTTTGAGTTTTGTAACTTAAAGTTTGGAGGTACCTTTACATCAGGAAAGGATAGAGGTCCCTGAACTTGGTGGATAGAGATCTACCCCCTGTTGCATGTGCAACTTCTTCTTCATCTCTCGAATTTGCTATCAGATTTGTTTGATTTCGGATGGACCAGATAGAAATGGATTTGCCCCATTGTTAGGCTTGAACTACCCCTCTCTTATAATAATTAGTCTCATTGGTGCCCCTATGACTTCAACTTTAAGGAGATCGGACTAGGTGATTACTCTATTATAAAAAGTTTGTTGAACTAGGACTGGGAAAGAAGACTGTGAAGAAACCTTGGTTACAGGAGGATATTGAAATCAACTGGAATTTTCTTTAGTAGGAGGATGTTGGAATTGATTGGGAATCTCGACTACGCGACATGATTAGAAATGGCTCCCATTTGTGGGAGAATACTGGAAGAAACGCCCTGGGATGGTGGGTTGCTCTGGCTGAAGGTCTTCGTTGGGAGGGTATCGAAAGTCCTGTGTGGATCCTGACAGTTGTGGTTGGACTATATTAGAGGTTAGAAGAAGTGCGAAATATGGTGGTTGTTGTTATCGTGATGAGCCATCTTGGAGGTTTTGTGCACTTTTTTCTAACACAAATTGGCAAAGCATTTCTTACATAATCTCTTTATTTTGAGCTAGCTCTTGGACGCAAGAGATTGATACTACTTCTGTCAGATGTGTCTATGGGGGAAAGCCTTCTTCATAGTTGGCCATTGCCATTCAGGATCTAATAGGGATTGGGTTGTGGTAAAAAGCTATTTCGGACAGTCTGGTTTGACTAGGGACAATGGTTTGGATTATTATTTTTTGAATTGGAATGGATGTGGATGCAGATGTAAGTGTTCGAAAAATGTTAATCCTTAAAAATTAGTGAAATCTTGTTTTTCAAGTCGAATCACGACTAGTGTAACTAGCATATCCCCAACAGAGTCGCCATTCTATGGACGTTGGATCCCGGGAGATGGAATCGGTTCGCTTTCCACGAGTGCCTCTCTTGAGGGCTTCGGGGATGATTAGGATAATTTGAGTTTGAGTAAAGTTATCACTAGTCAATTGTTCATTTCTATTGTCAGCTAGACCCTATAAAACATTAGGATAAATGATCCGAAGATTCTTAACCTTAATATGATTGTTAGTATGTGATCAGAGATTCTAAGTAAGGGATTGTGGTTACAAATGGGAAGGTGTTAAGCATCCGCTTTGCATGTACTAATGTACGGTCTTTCCTTCACAAGATTTAACTATTCACGAGGGTTAAGGATTAATTCTTGTATGCCAATGTTGTATGAAATGTAGTGTTTGTGATTGAAATGACAAGATTTCTAATGGGTAGGATCCAATTATATTGGCAAGCTGTAAAGCGTACGTTCAAACTGATTTAGTGCAAAGGTGTATTAGATGAATGAGATGAGTGTTACACAATGCAAATGCTTAGATTAGATGAAGCTTAATTGAAGATTGGATGGATGGTATTGTTACAAAGGTTGGGCTGAGAGGGTTGGATCAAGACCTGGATGGCTCAGGTGGCATTGGATTTGGCTGGACTTAACTGGAGACGGGCTTGACACTTTTCTATAGCTCTTTCCTCTCCTCAGTGGAGAGATGGAAGGGTTAACGTAAGGCTTAAAGAGACTTCTTAAGGATTTGAAAGTGAGAGAGGATACCTTTAAATGTGAACGGAATAGGGTATTTATAGCCCCCCAGCATAGTTTTATGGTAAACCTTGCAAAGCTTGAGGCTAGAAAGGGTTTGGATGGTTGAGATTTGAGATTGTGATGTGGTAAGATCGTGTGGGTTAGATTGATGGCATAAGGTATAATTTTAGCTCAAAGGAGGGGTATCAGAGTAATTTCAGACTTTTTTCACATGCTTGGATTTTGCAAGGGAACATGACGCATAAGGACGAACAACTCACAAAAGTATGGAATGTACCATTTGGTGAACGACACCCTGAGGGCCTCTCATCATTTGGTTTTACTTCAGCTTCTGAGGGATGCCCTTCCCATACACATGGACAACTTCAGTCATCTTAAGCTATTTTATTGTCTACTCTTATACAGTGATTGGGCTTTATCATGGGCTTGGGCTAAATTGGGTTTATGGACCTATTTTGACAAGGTGAGTTAACTAGTTAAGCCATGTGGATTGACCAAGTGATTTGACTTAATGGGTTGACTCATGGGTTAACTTGATAGGTTAGGTTTTCCTAGAGTTTAGGTTTAGGGTTAGGTATTTGACAGGTTTATGTAATTGAGTTGATTGGGTTTGAGGTTGATTCTTAGGGTTTTAGGATTTCTAGGGTTTGGACTTAGGGTTTAAGGTTGGAATTGGGTTTGAGGGTATGAATTAGGTTTGTTCAATCTTAATTAGCTTATCGACCTAAAGTGGGGTGTCTAGCCGCACCTCACGTGTAAACTTGTCAGGAGATTTTACCCACCTCATGCATTGTTTGGATGTCTACTAGGCTTATCAAATGAGGAAGCATATTGTGTAATGAGTTGTCTTTTATAGGGCCCACTGTGATTTATATCTTTTATGCATGTCATCAATCCATTTTAGCATCTCAGTTTAGTGAATGAGACCAAAATTGAAGCATATCCAAAGCTCAAGTGGACAACATCATAGGAAATAGTGTGAATTAAATGCCTACCATTAAAAACTTATTAGTGGCCACAAGAGTTTTGGATCAAGCTGCACAGACACCCCACCGCAAGCTAATAAGCTAATGGAGCTTATATGGTCAACCAAAACCCTAATAATAAATCCTAACCTTAAAGGCCTCAACCTAGTCAACCAAGTTAATATAATCATGAATCCTAGGACCCTAAAACGCTAGAGCCTTGAGTCAACTCGACGAGTCAACTCACCAAGGCAACTCACAGAGTCAACCCATCCGTTTAGCCTACCTAGTCCAAACAACCCAATCAACTCAACTAGTTAAGCCCAAAAATAAACCTTAATGAATGTCCAAAATCAAGCCCTATCGGAGTACAACGCGCAATGGTAATACGACACCCTTCACATCAAAGTTTCCACATAGTGAGGGAGGTGGCCTGTCGAATGGAGAGTTCCAAGTGTGGACTGGTGACAACCTGGTTGTCGCCAACCAAGTGCCACTCCTCTTTGGGTGGGCATCGCTCAAGCATGTGGAACCCCTCTTTTTTTAGACTCTAAGTATGCAACTGATGTGTATTTACTCTGATGCTCATTTCCTTACTCAATTTTACCCTTTAACTACCTCATCCAATCCATGAGATGATGCCATGTGGCAATCTCTAATCCTAGTCCTTCGACCACATTTTTCTCCCGGTCTGTATTGGAATTATAAGAAAATTGAGTTTGTATGATATAAATAGCCCCCTCTCCTTCCCATTTCAAGCATTTAGAAACATTTAGGAAGGCTTCCACTCTCATTTTAAAGCCTCCTTATCCCTTAGGGATTCAACCATCTAGTAATATCACCCCTCCACTAAGGAGAGTGAGAGTGAGAGAAAGAAAGTTCAACCTTGGTCTAGCCTAGCCAGAACCTGAGTCTCCTGACTCACCTAAGTTCTCATTTGACCCACTTAATCTTGCATGCGCGACATTACCATCCATCCAACCATTCAAGTTTCAGTCAACTACATATAAGTCAGAGCATTAGCATTGTGTAATACTCATTCCCTTCTTAACCCCTTACTCCCCAAATACATCATTACTGTATTGCATTTCATCATTTTCTCATATCTAATTGGCGGGCATATGTTCTGTGGCTTACCGATACAATCGAAGCCTACCCACCAGAAACCCTACTAGTTAGCCATTGTTTTGTCATCAGCATCAACGTACCATTGAGTACCCCACACATCACATTTTCATATACTTCGCACCTTGCATTTAGTTGGTTTGAATGTATGCTCTGTGGCTTGCCAATACAGTCAGATCCTGCCCATTAGAAATTTGGACTAATTAACCATCATCATCATTGCATTGTATTTCAATCTTTTGTGTGTGAAAACTAATCATATTCCTCAAAAATTAGTCAGATGTTGTGAACTAGAGATCGTACATCTGTATAGCAGAGTGGGTGCCTAACACCTTCTCTCTCTGTAACCATAGTCCCTTAGTAAGAATCTTTAGAACACAAACTTAAGAGCCATCTTAGGGCTAAGGATCTTTGGATTCTCAATCATAAGCATTTTTACAGGGTATAACCGACTATAGGATCAAAATAATTCATTAGTGGCGACTTTGGTCAAACACAACACCCTCTTAACCCTTAGAAATTCTTTAAGAGAGGCAACCCATGAAAGGCAAGCCGAACCCCTTACCTGGGATCTAACGTCCACAGAATGGCGACTCTGCTTGAGATTAGTTAGTCGTACTAGTCATACCCGACTTGAAAATCAAGATCTTACAAATACCTAAGGAATATCAGTTCTTGCACATTTACATCAACATTCATTCCAAAATTTTTTTTTTAAAAAAATAGGAACAAAGAGTTGTGCCTTTACGAGTTAGGTGTCCACAAAAAAAAAAATAAAAAATCCTCTCATCGTAGCATAATCCACACTAGAGCACAAATAGCTATGGCCAACCACGAAGAATGAGCTCTCTCCTTTTCTGCTCTCGATATACGGGAAGGCATCCCCCCACAACAGCATCCAACATGATCACTGCCAGTCTTTTGCATCCAAGAGGTGATCTAGAATATAAAGATCATGTAAGAAATGCTTCGCCATCTCATACCAGCGCAAGTTCCAATAGCCAGTACCTAGGTTGGCACAATATAATAAATGTAGCAGTCAAGGTTCACGCAGGATTTCTGATATGCTTCCAATGGAGACATCCAACCAATATCCTCCCATGAATGGCAGTCAGTTCCATCATTCCATACCCTTGACTCCTAGTTAATTCTAAAATTATCTCCCTTATGGGAATTCCATTCAATTTCAACAATCTCCTGTAATTATGATTTCTTTGTAGTCTCCTTTTCTAGTCCCAGTTCAAAAACTCCCTATAAATGGAGCAACTACTAGGTCCAAACTCGGACAAGTACAAATCATAGATGTGAACAAGGTCAATTATTATGAGAAGGATACACGACAGGCTTGAAAAGGGACAAAATATCTCCCATTTGGTCATTCCGAAATTGAGCAACTGCGAGAGATGAAGAGAAAACTGAATAAGCAATGTGGGGCTTGATCTCCTATCCCCTAAGTTCAGGGACCTCCACATCTTTCCTGATGCAAAGGTACCTCTAGACTTTGAGGTACCAAAATTTTTTAAAAATATGATGGTATAGAATATCCTGTAGAACACTTAAGAGTATTTTGTGAAGAGCTTAATGCCATAGTAGGCAATAATGGAACATTGATTCGTCTGTTTCAAAAGTCCCTGAAAGGTGATGCATTAAATTGGTACATGTTACAAGAATACCATCGAATCAAAGCTTAGTAACAACTTTTTCAAGCATTCATTGATCATTTTGCATACAATCTTAATGTAGTGCCTAGAAGAGTGGATCTTGTTGCCTTAAGGCAGAGGGATGATGAGTTGTTGTCATCTTACATTGGAAAGTGGTGGGCCATGGTCTCAAAATGAAGACATTCATAGACAGCGCGAAGCAAATCACCATGATCGTCCAGTCGGCAAACTCGAGTATCTCTAGATACGTTATCTTGCATCCATATGCCAACTTTACCCCACTCATCCGCTTCAGGGAATAAGTCAAAGCCAGAGAATAGGGGATGAGACGATCTCCCCTTGGTGGTCTTATCAGGCCTCCTTGGGACAACTGATAGTGAAGGGCCTACTAAATGTGAGAACGGTAATGGAAGTATTCCCATCCCCCATCAATGGAAGAAGATGTCACCTCTACTGAAGGTGCACTATTCGCCCCTTAGCAGGGACAACCACAACAATAGAAGTGGCAGCCAATATGGAACACCTGCAGTACCCCAATCATGAGTGCCAAATAGGGATGGACCCGAAGCTTAGACAATTCACACAAGAGACTGAATTTACCGTGAAATATTAATAGTGCTAGTCCAAGGGCAACTTCTTACCCTGCCCCATCGAACCGTTTGCCCCCAACCTATAATGAAAATGAGTATTATGTGTACTACTAAGCTAGAGGTCACACAATGGATCTTTGTTTCACCTTAAAAAATGCAATCCAAAACTAATCGATCAATGAAGAATTTTAATTAAGGCCTCTAACGTGGCTGTGAAAAATATACTCAAGAATCCCCTACCATAGTATCAAACGAGTCTCAGTACATTGGACACCCATACTAGTAATATCATTAGAGAAGAATCTCCTATTCATCCAATCCAATTTGTCCATACCTTTAACTCTCATTCGGAGTTTGAACCCCTTATCTTGTAAGGGGCACTCTCATCCAGTCCAATCTCAGAGCACCTCACCCTGCTAGGGGCATCTATAATCAGTCCAATCTCTATGCCCCTAAATATACAAGGGGTACCTTCAATCAGTCCAATCTTTACACCCTCAGTCAACCAGGGGCACAACATGCCCATTCCAACCACCAACCAAGGACACTACCTGTCCATAACAACATCTAGTAGTTCGGGGCACAACCTGCCCACTCCAATCAACCAAAGGGATAACCTCCCCGTCTTAGTTGCAATCAATCAGGGGCACAACCTGCCTACAACAATAATGGGCACAACCTACCACTCCATCATATAGCAAAAGGCACCACCTACCCACCACATCTCCATTCAACTAGGGGCACAACTTGCCCACAACACTAAGAGCACTATTCATTAGGCACCATTAGCCGGCAAACAGGGGTAGAAGTCCCCACCATTTAGCCATAACAACGAGAGAAAGAAGGAGCTTGTCCTCTTAGCCATAGACATATAATGCTCTGATGAGGACATCCCATACCATATTATCGAGTTTACGACTGCAAATTATATTCCTCTTGCATGTCCCATTGGATCATACTAAATCTCCCTTCCTACTATGCGTCAAATCTTATATTATTAGCTTGAATACCAAGACTCATCTTGGGCTACTGAGGATTAAGAGAATATGTACATGAGAAGACTGTGATATCAACCTCCACTAAGTAAGAAACCAAAAGCATAGGGGCATTAGAAGAAGACGAGGTTGTCAAAAGGAGGAAAATCCCTTCACCTACACAACAATCCAATCTAGAAATGTAGAGGACTCGAACAAAGGGGAAGAAGTGCTCTTGATTGACTGGACCACAATTTTGGTCCCATCCGAGTTGGAAGAACCCGAGGAGATGCAATGCACATGGGATGAACTAAGAAAAATTACATCTGACACCAACTTGGAGTTCAGCCCAAGACTTATCCTGACGTTTGGGCACAACGATGGGGGCCCATCTACTGAGCCCTTCAGCCCTGCCTCTTGAGTGGAAGGAGTGCAGGGTAGTAATATGTTGTAGTCCTCATGATGGCACAATAAAAGCCAGTGTAAATAGTTCTTGGCTCCCCGAGCCGGATTAGGCAACTACTGGTTCGCATCACTGTCTCGCTTAGGGTCCCTTATAGCAAAAAACTCTAAAAAAAAGAATAGATTTTTCAAAAATCCAAAACACCAAATATTTTAAAACTCTAAAAAATCAAGATATTTGTAAAATCCTAAAAATAAAAAATTTTAAAATCCAAACAATCAAAAAATATTTTCAAAAAACCCGCATGTAATAAAGTGGTAAGTCTGCTTGTCTAAGGGCTTGAGTATGAAGTTAACTCATATGATTTCAATCTAGAGTAAGACTTTCAACTCTCAAGTTTCGACGAAGCCACTGATATGGGAAGATGATGAGCTGACTCTCGAACTAGAGGGTTACCTCAGAGATTTTGAAACCAAAAGCCTATGTCATCCTAAAAAAATTCAAAAATCCTAAACCTAGGTCTCCCGAAACCCTTATGGAAGTGCGATTAAGAAATCTTATCTCGATAAAATAAGTAGAGATGATTGAATTCTTGAAGCCATAACTAGTCAATCTTATATCCTGTGGAGACTTGTCTGAACTCGAAACAAAACTTGAAATCAAGCATGTTGAGTAGAAGTTGTCAAGACCATGCCTACATTCCATACTGGAGTATGTGGCTTGCACACGAACATATGCACAATGACAGAAGAACTCTTACGAATCGATGAAAACGGATTGCTACCAACATGTTAGAAAGTACTTAAAGTGTCAGGAACACGCACACCGGATCCATGTGTGTGGTTTAAACATCGACAACTTAACAAAGACCTAGCCATTCTCTATATGGGGTATCGACATCAGTAGAAAGTAACTCGACAACATCCAATAGACATAAGTATGTACTCATGATGTGTAACATCCCAAATTTTTGTGGCTTGAGTACATACTCATGTCCAATAATTCCGGATGTTAATAATGTAAGAATTGGATTCTTTAAAATTGTACCTTTTTTTTTCATTTATATCACATCTAGTTACATTTATAAAGGTAACCATTAAGGAGAATAAAATCGATTGTATTTATTATTTCATTAGGGTGAAAAGAATAGATCTTTCTAATGCCCTCTCAAATTGGAGCGTATTACATTATTCAAAGTGTGCAGCGAAAAATAAATAATACTAAATACAAAGCTAGCTCCTCTTTTGTTCGGAATAATCTTCCTTAGGTAGATCATCATCCGTATTTTCAATCTGTACATCACCTGCATCATTTGTGTGGTTGGAGAGGGTCAATGCCCTACTTATAGTAACGGTTATCCTTTAGGATTAACAATAATTCAAGATATTCATAAGAATAATATAAGAGTTCTGATACGTCTCGTACTCCACCACTACAAGTGATATCAGTATGCGCAACCAATGTATATGCATGCCTAGTAAAGCGTGTGTGGTCTATCATATGTAGTGATCATCACAATATAAAATATAATTCATAAAAAACCCTACTCGCCCTGCACCTCATAACTACTGAGATTTTTCGGCGTGTCCAACACTACTGTGGATTTACGTGAACACCTCAAGATGACATAACACACGGATCAGACACGATTTGTTCATGAAGCAAATATTTGCGACATCCAATCTCAAAAGAGATGTAACACGCATTGCGAATTATTTACATTGATTTGTGCACCATTACCCAAAATCCATGGAATTACATGTCAACTAAGAGGGTCACTGCCAAGAGCGCATTATGTTCATGATTAAATATATAAATCACTAGATATGAGACCTCTAACACATCACTTGCACCAAAGAAAAAATAAATTGAACCATGAGAGTTTTGAAATTCTAAGACACATACCCAAGCCATAAAGGGAGGTAGCAAAAGGCTAACCTAATAAAGGAGAAAAGTGGCATTATACTATCTCAATAAAAGAAAAGAATAACAATTAGCCTAACTCAACAAGATTAAGGGGAGAGGAGCAAAATGCCAATTCAATATATAGTGGAAGCATGCGTCACTCTCAAAATTGGCAAAGGGAAAGGCTTGTATCCATCACCCCATATAAATTCATGGAGATCATAAATAATTAAAATCATACATTAACCATAATTCCTAAAATGGTAAATAATTGATAATGATAAATCAATCAATTGCATGAAAAATTACAGTAATATGAAAGTATGCAAAAACAAGATAAATCATATCAACTTAAAGTAGTGTAACCTTTAAAGGAATCTCTCACCTTACCCTTACATCTAAACCCTAAATAGATATCCATGTAGGAAAGCTTCTACATGAATCATTGCATCGCTTGACTAAGCGAGAGACATCACATATGTGGAGAAGGAAGAGGATGACGGGAGTTTAAGCTTCTATCTCTCTCTCTCTCTCTCTCTCTCTCTCTCTCTCTCTCTCTCTCTCTCTCTCTCTCTCCTCCTTAGATGTTGGGAGTGTTGACGTATGAGTGGAGAAGGGCATGCACTCCTTTTATAAAGGAGTGGGCGTGTGAGAGGGAATATGTTTCACATCTCACTTGGAGTGAGTTTCTTCAATTTGACCTTTTTTAGTTATCTTTCTTTAAATCCAATTCATCTAGTATGTTAGGGTCATTAAATAGGGTTGGGATATATGATTTTCTTGGTTATTTGATATTTAGATTGACCTATCTTGAAAATTCTCCTAACAGGTACCAAAACAATCTTGATCTCAATTAACGGTCCATGTTTAATGATCAGAGCCCAATTTTTGAAAAAATGTATAGTCAAGATAGACAAATGGTTGGACAAATTTTGATAGTTGATCGATGGTGAAAAAAGTTTAAATATAAAATTTCACATTTTGTACCAAAAGGAATAAGCTAACTTCAACATTCAACGGTATAGGATCTTAGATCAGGGCCTAAATTTTGTATAACCCTTTAGTCATATGAGACCAAAGTGTGATCCAAATTTGAGTTACGATGGACCACAGAAAGTGGTTAAATCGGAAGATCCAGATTTATAAGAAGTTGGTAAGCCTCGAAAGGATAACTTCGAGCCCAAGAAAAAACTTACCAAAGTGGAGTCTTCATATTTCATACTTGGTCCATATTATGGGAAATCCAAGTCATTCATATGAAGAAAAATATCCTACTACAACTACCCACGAAGTTTCTTCACTCAATGGACACCAAAATCAATAGTTAAGGGGTTGATTTGTCAATTTGGTCACTTTTACAATGATCTAAGAGTTGAAATTTGACATGTATGGTTAACTTATGATACATAGGCATGGTATAAAATTTCACATCAAACGGATCATGAGAACCATGTGATATTGAATTCAAGGGTCTAGGTTAATGGCGTTTTTGTAATAATTACTGATATGGGAGTTTTAGAAAATCTAATGGTTTTGCATGGTTACAGGCATGTTTCTAAGTAATTCTTACAAAAGAACTTATATTTAAATCATTATGAAGAAAGAATTATTCACCAAATTAATTAAGGGAATATACAAATATCAACCAACATAATAGATGGTCAGATGACATGTTAAAAATAGAAAAACTTGATGGTTAATACTTTGATCATGTATGTAAGTGGGTGTACGGTCAATTTTGTAAATGGATGATCACAAGTGAGTTTTTGGAGTAATCAAGAGGCTGAACATGTATACCGTTAGATTTAAGTGACTTGTTCACACGTGTAAATTTCTCAAATTTTAATTTTGATGGTGGGTTAAATATATTCATAGATGATAAACAAGATGAACGGATCAAAATCTCAATTTGATATATGTACGAGTGGATGTAAATATCGGGTAGTTAGTTTACTATGATCGGGTAGTCCAAACTCAAAATGGACGGTTAGATATCTTTACCTATCGATGGATAGTTGGCTGAACAGTTGGTTATGATGGACAAGTAGGAATACTTAGACATATAATGATCTTGTCTTAAAATCAACGGTCGGATGACTTGATCTATGGATGAAAATCATTCTCAACGGTTAGATTCATGTTGGAGAATAGATGTAAAGTTAGGATAGCTAGATTGGTATCGTACACATATACATATTAAGTTAAATTTCATGGTAACACTTAAGGACTTTTCGAGTATTGAAAATTTCAAGGTGTTACATAATCTTTGACTACTTCGATGAAGGAAACATCTTGATCTTGCGTTATAATGCCCATGAAGAATACTATCATCAATTACTAAAGGGTTCTTATACGCTGTCGGCATTAACAAGTAGACGATAAAGATGGATGAGTTCTTCGAGAAGCTTAAAATTAGAAGACATTGTACCACTCCCATATGCACAGCTAAATTGAAAACTCTTTATAAGATAACTGGTGAAATGGAAGCTGCCCTACAAGTTTAAGTCTAACCCTGTCAACGTGAGTGCTAATAAAGAGTGAAGCCGATGAAAGAAAGCTCATATGATCTATGTGACTCAAGAGGAAAGTTCAAAGCTCACATGAGATGACCTAATGATTAGAACATTTCTTCCAAGAGGCAGCCTCTGACTCACCAACCTGAGTGGCAAGGATCTTCCAAATCCAATCATTGTTGATATCGTGAAGATATTTCACAGGTAAGCTTATCTAAACTTGTCAAGATTTACAATAGTAAAGCTAAAGTCAACTGACCAAAGTTGATCATCCTCAGAATCACTCCCTCTCATCCCTAAATAAGTGCTTCATAAGAAGGGTGAAAAAATAGCAAAAAGAGAAAAAGAAATGAGGACAAAGTAATAGCACGTAGTCCAAGATAGCAAAAAAAAGAGAGAAAAATTGGCCAAAAAAGAAGCCCATCCCCACTCACATCCCCTCAAGATGATCTCTGCTCGAGCCAATGGCTTTACTACCATAATTCAAGACTAAGAAGGAAGAACTACCAATCAGCTGGCAATGATGGAAATTTGATCCCTTCGTTGCTGCAAAAATCAAAGAAAAGAAAATAGAAAAGAAAAGCATGCCTAAGTGAAGTGGACAAGATGAAAACTTGAAAGGGCTCTTTGAGTAAAAACAATAGGCATGCAATGGATTTGGAAGGCAACCATGAGTCGGGAATTCTTTTAAGCTCTTCCCAAATCATAAGGGCAAGATACTATTACACACTACCTTAAATGGATCAGGACCGTTACTAAATGATTAAAAAATTGATTATAACATACAACTGAGTCAGCGTTCTAATTTCTACATCTACAGCCACAATGAGTCCCAACCAAGCTTAGACAGACAAGCACTTGGCATAAATTTTCATTTCATTCCATCTCATTTCATGCATGATTTTGTAAAAGACAAAAAAAAAGTTCATTTTTCATTCACTAATAAATTTGCAAAGAAGAAATAAATTTATTTAAAGGCTTCCAAAATAAAATTCCTCCAATACTTAGTTAACTCGCGAAGGCCTCCCGTGAGCTCCGTTCTCCTGGTCATCTTCTCCAAGAGGTAAGTATCTCTCCCCCTACTCAAATACTTCAATACATTTACCAAAATTCTCTATCCTTACAGGTACTGAAGCTCATCAACCACAAAGCAATCTCATTTGCTGGCACAAGCCATTGTGAGAAAATGGACAGTTAGCACTGTAAGAACTCTATGTGGTGGGCCTTACTGATCAACGGTCTGGATTGTCCTATCAGTTGGACTATAGGATTGAGTAAACTAGTGGGCCCCACTTCAGGTGATACGCTGTGCAGTTAGACTATGCAGCAGTGCATATTGGGGTGGAATGCTATTGTTATTTACGCAGACAACAGTTTAAATTAAACTAGGATGTAGCGATGTGGAGTAGGGGAGAGAGAGTTATGATGGGATTCAAACTCTCATCTCCCAGCTTCTATATAAGAGAAGAGCTAGGTCCCCAATCCTACACAACGACAGAACCTAAGTCCCATCTACTATTCTATGTATTGGTGTGAAGGAGAGGAAGATAATTGCTTTCGCATTCTATTATTCTCAATAATGGTGTCCGACTTAGGTAAGCCATCCGAACCCTAAATCTTCATGACCTGTGCATAGCCGATCTCTGGGATTTTCGCATCCAGATTAAATAATAGTTGGTATCAAAGACACTGTGCATAAGAGTAGATGATCGAAATTACCTATTTCATATTCGAATTTTGATTAGGGTTTTCAAATCAGAACCCATATCAAAGATTAGGGTTTTCCAAGTTGAAACCCATATCAGAGATTAGGGTTTTCCAAATAGGAACCCATAACAAATCAAATCCAGATTCAGCTATTCTAGACTCAGATTCATATATTAGGGATTTCGAATCCTGAATCCCCAAATCCAATTTTGTAATTAGGGATTTTGGATTTCGATCCCCAAATCAGGATGATTACGGATTTCAGAATTCAGATCCCCAAATCCATATCAGATTAGGGATTTCGGAATTCAGATCCCCAAAACTAAATCAATTAGGGATTTCGAATCCCAAATCCCATTTTATGGATTTCAGATCTCAATAAGACTTTTAGGGATTCCAGTACCCAGATCATGCAATCACAATTAAGTTTTTTTTTTTGGGATCCTCTAACCCCTACAATCGTTGGGGATTTCGATCCCATTCGGACCTTGGTGCTTACCTGCAAACAAACAGAGGAGGAGCCATCATCCATCTAGGAACCACTGCCACCATTTCCATAGCTTCATTGACGTCGTGGGCCGATCCCGTGTTGTCAAAGACTGTAGGAAACTTAGATTGGAGGGTTATATGAACCTTCTCCTCATCTGATCGGGTGGGCAGAGAGATTTTTTCTCTCCTTTCCTCACGTTGTCTGAACTATTAGGCAATAGCTTCTTTTCCCTTTGTTTTCTCTCTTTCCAGGCATCAAATTCTTCCGATCGGTCATGATCTCCCGCGATAGAGAAAAATGAGGTAAAGAGGAACCTAGGGCTTTCCTTGCCCATTTCGATCGCAAAAGGGACCTACTCCCTTTCTTTTATTTAATCAGGTCAGCAGACCCAATTGCCATTTGGGTCCTGCCTCATGGACCCGTGATCGGGATATGACATATTTTTGATGAGCTTGATCCTAAATATGGGCCCATAATGTTCATCTTGGTCCATTTAACCATGTTCCTCATAACTCAATGGGCCTCATCTGAAGGCATTACGTGTACATCTTGGTTGTAGCCCATATTTTCAGATCATCTAGCTCCATTCAATCAAGATTGTTAGTAGGCCTGATCATCACATGACTTATAGTTTCCATCAAGCCCTCTCTTAGGAACAATTCATTAATTTAATTTTTTAGATCTGAACCACATATTGGGTTCATAATGAACATGTAATCTAGCCTATTCACTTGATAGACTTTAAGGAACATATAGATATTAATAATCGAATCTAATATGTCCATCCTGTAGACACTGACATGTGGATCTAACCATCCATATGAATGGTTCTGTGCTGATTATCTATCATGTGAATATCAGGGGCCAGACTCATAATGCTCATTGATGATGAACAGATCAATAAGAGTATTGATTCGGCCTTATTATAGCCCATTCCCATGCTGGAAGTTAATATAAACCATTGGAACATATAATGTGAAACTTATACGTATGTTTCATTTTAAGGTTCCTATATGTTCCAATGATCAATACAGACCATCTTATGGGCCGCATCAAACTCATTTAGATATAATCCATTGAGAGGCAAGATTATAATCATGATCCTAATTCTATATTTATAGTGTTGAATTCGGTTATGTTAGCCACCATAGTGATCTCAATCGATGAAAATTTTATAAGTACAAACTTGTAACATTGGGATAAGGTGGATTGTATATAGTTGCATTCATATTTTCATGTGTACGATAACGAAAACACAGGCATTTAGTGTTTGGCAGACACGTGAACGGGTGAAGTAAATGATGTTGGTAATGTTAAGCTGAAAGACTCATCTCACCCCCAGGTGTTGAGTGTCTCAGATTTACATCACTAACATCATTTAGCTTCAGGTTCAAGAGGATCACTAACATGTTATTATTACTGCCCATATGAGGAATGATGATGATATAACAAATTTTTACCAGGATGAGATGATTGGGCCCATCGTCATCTTGGATGATTCAGTTGATGTCTCCCTTAACATCTGGATTGATTAACTAAGCCTGATATTTTTATTTACATTCACAAAATTACTTTGTGAAATAATAAACTATTGTGAGTATATATGTATCTCTTTTATTTCAGTCTCAATTCTAACTAATACGCATAAAGTCCCTGCCCTAAATGGGTCTAATTATACTCAATGAAAGAACGCCATTGAAGTTGTACTGGGCTGCCTTCAATTAGATCTTGCCCTGATAACACAAGAACCACCAAAACCATCTGATAATGCCACTGAAGAAAAATATAATCGATGGGAGGCATGGTTTAGATCAAATGATACATGCCTAAAAGTCATTAATTATTCAATTTCTGAATCGATGAAGGGTGTCATGCCTGAAACAAATAACGCAAAACCTTCCTGACTGAAATGTGAAAATGATTCAAGAAATCTGATAAGTCTGAAGTGGGCATTCTTTTGAATAAATTGACTCGCTCATCCTACGATGGAAAAGGCAATATCCGTAAATACATTGTAAAACAGATCGAGGTTGTTTCTAAGATCCGTTCTCTAGGGCTTGTACTCACTGATGATCAACTGATTCATTTGATCATGAACAATCTACCTCCCAAAATTTGCATGTTCCTAGTAAACTATAACACTCTGAAGGACATATAGACATTGGATGAACTTATTACTCAGTGCATCCAAGGAGAAGATAGGATCAGGCAGATGGTCAAAGTTCAAAATGTTAATATGGTGACTTTAGTTCAAGGGCATGGGCAAGGGAATAAAGGTAAAAGGAAAAATAAACAAGGTTCTAATAATGGATTCTTTGATCCTCCATCTAGAAACCATGATAATCAATCTAGAAACGGATCAAAACGCAAACTAGTTAAAGGTAAACCGTGCTTCTTTTGCTAAAAGGCAGGTCATATAAAGAAAGACTGTGAAGGGTTTAAGAATTAACTCATAAAGAAAGGTAATCATTCTGTTCTTGTCTGTTTTGAATCTAATCTGACCGATGTGTCAACAGATTCCTAGTGGATAGATTCAGGAACTACTATTCACATATGCACTTCTATGCAGGAATTACTACAAGTCAGGTGACCAACTGATGTAGAGCGCTCAGTATACGTAGGCAATGGTGTCAAGGTTGATGTGGAGGCAATAGAAGTCTATAGGCTTAAGTTGAATTTGGGTTATTTTTTGGATTTAGTAGATACATTTTGTATGCCGTCTATAAGATGTAATTTAGTTTCAATTTTTCGTTTGGATAAGTTGGGATATTTATTCCACTTTGGGAATAAAAGCTTTAGTATTTACTTTAATTCGATTAAAGTTGGAACAGGCTCTATAGTAAACAACTTATACCAGGTAGACTTGATTGCCTCTCACGTCTATATATTAATACCTTGCATGAAAATAAAGTGAGATCCAAGCGAAGGCTAGACTATGAGAATTTCTCCATGTTGTGGCACAAGCGGCTATGCCATATATCTCGTGAGAGATTAGACAATCTTGTACGAGAAGGAATTTTGCATTCTTTAAACTTCTCTGACTATAAAGTGTGCATTGATTGTATAAAAGGAAAACAGACCAGAACTAAAAATAGATGTGCAACTAGGAGTGTAGGTCTCTTAGAGGTGATACATACGAACATTTGTAGACCATTCCCTACTGCTTCATGGAGTGGACACAAATATTTTATCACCTTTGTAAATAACTACTCTCATTTTGGGTACCTCTACCTTATCAATGAGAAATCAGATGCCATGGATGCTTATAAGATCTATAAGGCTGAAGTTGAAAATCAACTAGATAAAGGGATCAAAGTTGTCAAATTTGACCATGATGGTAAATACTATGATAAATATGATGAATCAGGATGCAATCTAGGGCCATTCGCTAGATACCTGAAGGATTGTGGCATTGTCGCCCAGTACACTATGCCTGGTACTCCAAAGCAAAATGGTGTGGCTGAGAGGCAAAATCACACCCTTATGGATATGGTGCAAAACATGATTAGTAATTCGACATTGCCAAAATTACTGTGGGGTGATGCGATTAAAACTGCATTTCATATACTAAAAAGGGTCCCCAGTAAAACAGTAAGCAAAATTCCTTTTGAGTTGTGGAATGAGAGGAATTTTGAGTTGTGGAATGATATAAAACTAAGTCTCCGATATTTACATGTTTGGGGTTGTCCTGCTGAGGCTAAAATTTATAACCCACATGAAAAGAAGCTTGATCGTAGAACCATAAGTTGTTTCTTCATTGGATATCCAGAAAGATCAAAAGGTTATCAATTCTACTGTCTTTCCCACTCTATCAGGATTGTTGATACTGAAAATGCTAGATTTATTGAGGACACTAAAAACAGTGGGAGCACGAACATAAGAAATTTTGTATTTGTAAAATAAAAGACTGTAACTTCAGTTATAGTCAATCCAAATCACGTGGATATTAATGATGCAATTGATTCTGCAGTCATTGCAGAATTCACCACTGATGAGAAAAATCAAGATCAAACCCAACAAGCTGAACCATTGAGAAGATCTGAAAGAGAGAGAAGGTCTCTAAATCAAGACGATTACATCGTATACTTACAGGAGCATGACTTTGACATAGGGGTGGAAAAAGGATCCTGAATCCTTGACACAAGTCAAACAAAGTGTTGATCTTTCTTGTTGGTTTGATACTATGAAAGATGAGTTGAAATCCATGAGGGACAATAAAATATGAATCTTTTAGAGTTACTCCCCAAAATAAGGCCGATTAGTTGTAAATGGATATTTAAAACTAAAAGGGACTCTAAGGGTAATGTCGAAAGATATAAAGCCAGACTTGTTGCCATGGGTTTTAACCAACGTGAGGACATTGACTTTAAGGAGACTTATTCATAAGTATCTAAGAAAGACTCATTCAGGATCATAATGACTCTTGTAGCTCATATGGATTTAGAATTACATCAAATGGATGTAAAGATTGCATTTCTTAATGGAGATCTGAATGAGAATGTGTACATATTGCGGCCTGAAGGTTTTGTAGATAATGGCTCAGAACATTTGGTTTGCAATTAAAGAAATCCATCTATGGATGGAAACAGGCATCGCGATAGTGGTACCTAAAGTTTCATGAAGTAATTACCTCATACGACTTCGTATAAAACATTACAGATAAATGTATCTACATTAAGATCAATGGGAGTAAGTTCGTTATGATGATCTTGTATTTTGATGACATTTTGTTGGCTAGCAGTGATATCAGGATGTTCAGCGACACTAAGAAATTCTTATCTCAAAGATTTGAAATGAAAGATCTTGGTGAAGGTTCTTACATCATTGGCATTGAGATTCGCCGTGACAGATCACTTAGACTGCTCAGCTTGTCATAGAGGACCTATATTACTATGGTACTCAAAAGGCATGACATGTAAAATTATGCTTCCGAACAGTCACCCATTGTGAAAGGTGAAAATTTTGGCCTATTTCAGTGTCCAAAGAATGATTTGGAAAAGAATCGAATGAAAGAATTTTCGTACACATCAGTAGTCTGGAGCATCATATATGCTCAAGTCTGTACGTGACTGGACATTGCCTTTGTCACTGGAATATTGGGAAGATACCTATCTAATCCAGGAATGCAACATGAGATAGCTGCAAAGAAAGTATTACGGTATCTATATAGAACAAAAGAATTCAAACTCACATACAGAAGATCTGATCAGTTGGAGTTAATCGGATATTCAGATGCAGACTTCGCAGGCTGCGTTGACACTAAGAAGTCTACCTCAGGATACATCTTCATAATGGCTGGAGGAGCTGTATCGTGGAAAAATGTGAAACAGTTTACCACAGCCTCATCCACCATGGAAGCTGAGCCATGGTCCATAAAATCACGGTGTCAAGCAAGATAACACAAGAAGTCAAACACAGCGAGGTCAATTTTCCTTTCAATAAAAATTTACATAAATTACGATAGTCAACTCGTGATCCGATGCACCGAATCATCTTTTGAAAAATTATATATATAAACACATCTCCAATAAAAACTTACATCGATCATGATCTGATGCACCTGATCATCTTTTAAAACACTTAAAAATGTATTTTTAATAAAAACCATCATCAATTGTGACCGTCGATTCACGATCCAATAGACCGGATCATTTTAAAAAAGCTAAAAAAAATATTTCCAATAAAAATTAGCATCTATTATGACCGTCGATTCACAATCCGATGGACCAGATCATCTTCCAAAAAATTTTAAAAATATATTTCTAATAAAAATCAACATTGATCATAATTGTTGACTCGCAATTTGATGGACCAGATCACGGGATCATTTTTTAAATTAAAAAAGGGGCATCGATCGCGACTATTGGTTTGTGATCTAATGGACTGGATCATTTTCACAAATACAAAAAAATCCCACTAAAAACAGACATCGATCGCAACCATTAACTCATGATTCGATGGACATGATCATCTTTCAAAATTGTCAAAATAATACTTCGATAAAAACTGACATTGATCATAATCGTTCGATTTTCGATCTGATGGACCAAATCATCTTTCAAAGATTTAAAAAATACTTATAATAAAAATCAGCATTGATCAGAACCATCGATTCTCGATCTAATGGATAGTATAATTTTTTTAAATTTTTTAAAAGGCATTGAGCGTAACAAGGTCACGATTCGATGGACCAGATCATCTTTCAAAAATACTGAAAGACAACTTCTAATCCCCTGAGAGTCATAAACATAACGGGATGATAGACTCAATTGGTCACAAGTCAGAATCTTGACCACCAATGATGGATAGGTCTGCACCATTCCTAATTAAAGCTAGATTGAATAGTAACCAACGATCTATATCAACTCAAAAATAATTAAGTCAGATTACCCCATGAGTCGATGGAACCAATCAACCATCTCGAATAAATTGGACTCTTGATCACAATCACGCATCAACTTGTGCCAAATGAACCATCCCTAGCAGATCTCATCCTTGATTGCGACAACCAAAACCTAAGCAATAAAATACAACATCCGAAAAAAACCACAATCCCTAGCCGAATTTATTTAGATCACAACCATCATACGCACCAACCTCTTGCATGTTTTCAATAAAAATCAGCTTAATTGAAGCCCCATATGCATCCCGTGGAGATAGCCAAGTAAGTCAGACCCAAAATCATCTTGAAATAATAATAATAATAAAACTTATAGAGTATCACTCCCCAAACTGGGGCAACTTTAAAAAAAAATTCAAAATATTTTTAGAATCAAAAAAGCGTCAGGCTTTTGAGGCACTAAGAGATCTTCCGTATCTCAAAGTGGGAGTCGGTGAAAAACCAAATAAGATCCGATATCTCATGGTTTCCCTGGATATTATCAAATCTAAATGCACATCAAAGTATGATTGGATGAAACTCTAATATCAGCTCCATTGTATCAAATGCTAATGTTAAGAAAAGATGATAGGCCAAGATTGATAAGAAGACATCATCTAAATGGCGAAAAAGATAAATTGTAACCTAAATATCAAAATCATAAGACTGCGTGGAAAAAGGTAACCTGCACATACCTAGGCTGGATACTTGTGGAATTTAATCAAGTCCAAGTCAGCGTATTGAGTTCCCCGTAAGGCCGCAGAAAGAGCAAGGTAGCTAATTATTTTCTCGATTGAATGAAACAAGTACTCCTAGGGTGATTTAAGAAGCAACTGACATTCTAGTTCGGATTAGTATCCTCATAAGGCCGCATAAAACGTAGGGGCTTTACTGTAGCTTTTCGATGTTAGTACCAATCACGAGAGAAAAGGTTGCGATTGGTGAACCATAATGTCGTAGAAAGTGCAGGGACAATCGCAATGTATTCCTTAAACCCTTGTGATGTGTATGAGTTATCTATTTCCAGGCAACCAACTGACACAGACACAAACGTAGGTAATAAATCCATATCACAATTCATGAGTAATCGGTAAAGGTGGAGTGTCTACTTGCTTTGGTATTCAGTTGCACACAACCTCTATCAAAGAGAGGCATTTGTAGACACCCCATCTTAGGCCGATAAGCTGATGTAGCTTGAACCAATGGATGGTCAACCAAAACCCTAATCCTAAACTCTAACCCTAGAAGCCTCAACCGAATTAACCCAATTAATCAATCTTAAACCCTAAGACCATAAAACCTTAGAGCCATGAGTTATCCTAACGAGTCAACTCACCAAGACAACTCACTGAGTCAACCTATCTAGTTAGCCTACCTAGTCCAAACAACCTAGTTAACTTGCCTAATTAAGCACAAAACCAAGCTTGATCGGAATATAGTGCGAAATAGTAATGCGACGCCCTTCATAGTAGAGCCTCCACACGAGTGAGGAAGCTGGCTTACTGAAGGGGGAGCTCCAAGTGTGGACCAGTGACAACCTGGTTGCCGCTAGCCACGTGACACTCCTCTTCTTCGGGCTGACATTTTTCAAGCATGTGGAGCCCCTCTTTTCCAAGCTTTAAGTGTGTGATTGATGGGTATTTTTTTGATGCCCATCTCCTTACCCAAATTTACCATTTTACCATCTCATCCAACCTATGGGATAATGGCATCCACTCCCATTTCAAAGCCTCCTCATCCCTTAGGGATTTAGCCATCTAGTCATTAAATCCCTCCATCGAGGAGAGTGAGAGTAAGAGAAAGAGAGTCCGGGCTTAGTCTAACCTAGCCTAGCCAGAACTTGAGTCTCCTTAACCACTTAAGTCCTCATCCGACCCACTTGACCCTTCCTAAACAACATTACTGTCCACGCAACTATTTAGGTTTCAATCAGCTGCATATAAGTCAAAGCATTAACATTGTGAAACACTCGTTCCCTACTTAATCTCCTGTTATTTAAATACATCATCACTGCATTGTATTTCATCGTTTTCTCGTATTTAATTGGTAAGTGTATGATTTGTGGCTTGCTATTACAATCAGAGCCTGCTCATAAAAAACCCAGCCAGTTAGCTGTAATTTTTTCATAAGCATCAATATAGCGTTGAGCATCCCACACATCACATTTCCACATACTTCGTTCTTTGCGCTCGGTCGGTTCAAACGTATACTCTATGACTTGCCGATATAATTGGATTTTGCCCATCAGAAATTCGGACCGATTAACCATTGTCATCATTGCATTGTATTTCACTCTTTTGTGTGTAAAAACTAATCTTATTCCTTAGAAATTATTCAGATCTTGTGAAGTAGATAACGTACATCTACATAGGCAGTATGATGTCTAATACATTCCTTCTCTGTAATCATGGTTCCTGACTTAGAATCTTTGGAATACAGACTTAAGAATCATTTTAGGACTAAGGATCTTTAATTTCTCAACTCTAAGTATTTTTTTATAGGGTCTAACTGACTGTAAGATTGAAATAATTTGTTATTGATGACTCTGTCAAATATAACACTCTCTTAACCTCAAAAAGCTCTCGAAAGAGACAAATCAAGGAAAGCAAGCCGATCCCCCACCCGAGATTTGGCGTCTATAAGATGATATTTGTGTTTTCCCTTCATCCATGTATACGTGACCTTGTGAACAAGTTGGATTACAAATAAACATCACCATGGCCCTAGGAAGGTTTCAACTGTGGACATCATTATTCCCACTGTTTAATGTGGTGTGGTCTACTTGAGCTATGGATATGATTCAATTTTTTTATCACGCTGTAAAATGATATGTAAAAACAGATTTATGGGCTGTCTCCACAGAGTTCATTCAGTCCTCATAAACTAAGCAACTCAGCACGCAATCCGCTTCCATCAACCAATGGTACCCTCAATCATTAAGGGTCAATTTTTTAAAGAATCAACACATACGGCTCACATCCAATCTAAAATCATACCTAATACATTTAAAAATATTTGATAGGTCCCACATGAGTTTAGGAATGACTAGAAATAAGGTGGCACCTTTCATCCTGGTGATACACACAATTAATGAGTTAGATGTTTTAACTACGTCTCAGTGAATTCTATAGACAAAAAGATAATGTGGAACTGGATGGTGTTCTGTGGGCCCCCACCATAATGCATGTGTTTTATCCATGTTGTCCATCTATTTTTTCAGGTTATTTTAGGGCATGAGTCCAAAAATGATATAGATTCAAATCTCAAGTTGACCACACCACAAGAAAACAATAGTAATTGAATGCCCACCATTAAAAACTTCTTAAGCCCCACTTAAATGTTTAAATCTTTAAGTAGACCACACCACAGTAAAACACAGATATTACCTTTATCCAAAAGTACTTGTGTAGTCTGAAGAAGTTTTTAACACTGGGCTATGTTGAAATCCACATGAGATTTGGATCTACCTTAATTTTGGCTCATACCCTAAAATGAGAAAAATAAATGGATGGTGTTTATAAAACTCATGTAGAGGTGTACACGGACCGAGTTAGCTTGGTTAGCTCGCTTGACTCAACTTGAAAAAACTCAGTTTGAATCGGTTCAAAGTTAAGTTGGAACTGAGTCGAGTGAATTTTTTGAGCTTGAAAATGAGTTCAAGCCGAGTTCAAGCTGGCCCAGCTTGAATCGGATTGAACCCAATTCAAATTGAACTCGGATCGAACCAGTTCAGTGACTGATTACTTTGATATTGATGTTGCTCGACTCATAAAATGTGGCAGGTGGAAAGGAAGGTATGTATATAAAATCAACTCCCTTTTTTTTTTGATTTTTTATATTGCTTAAAAGGTGTTTGATAAAATATCTATAAAACTATTGTTGCCGTCTCAAATACAGTCAAATTTTGAAGGCACAGTCCAAGCATTCGTAAAAATGCTACAATGGTGAACTTGGCTCAATCTTGGCTCAAAGTCAACTTAAATTGATCCAACCTGCTAACCGAATTGAGTCGAGATGACCAGTCAGGCTCAAGGCCTGAGCCGAGCCAAGTTCAAGCTGAGGCTAGCTCGGCTCAGTCCTATTCGATATACAGCCACATGCGTCATGGGGGAACCTCCGGAGCTCCGTCCATTAGACACTGGTCAATATGCAATCCTCGTCAAACAAGCCCAGATCCATCTGATAAGCTTAAGGGGCGGTGTATCAATTGATGACCGTTTATCATGCACGTGATATGTCAACATGTTGGATGGATTGTTAATTAAGCTAACCTGCAATTAAGTGGAGGTCCGCATGACTCAGCATTTTCAGGCATGCTAATAGCCATATATTCCACTCCCACTAACCAAGCAAGGAAGTTCGGAATCACGATGGAAATTATACTGGGGCCCACATAAATAATTTTTGGAATTAGTGGGATTCTCACGAACAATCCGTGAATTGTGGGAGATTTTGCACCCCTCCCCACATCATGCATTCCCTCCAAAATTGGACTTGGTGGGCATCAATCCGTCGATCCTTACCATTCTTCGAGTGTGACACGTGGCAGATGGGCCATAGCCCCAAATTTTCTCCAACCAACGGTGAGTAACACCTGATTAGTAAGGATCTGGGCCATGTACCAAGTGGGGACGATGTGAACGTCTTGTGCCAAGATCCTGGCTAGTCTACCCATCAGATGAGCCACATATTTACATTGAATACAGTCTGTTGGTGATTTTCTTTCTAGCCATCCATTTTCCTATTGACTATTTCACCTGCTTGACGGTGTGGATTTTCCTGATTCATAAGGGCCTGCTCATAGGGAAGCGGATTGCGTCCTGCTGCCCCCGCCTGTACGGAATTGGTTCAGCAGGGGTACTGTGGGGCCCACCATGATGTTTTACTTTTATCTACTCCGTTCATCTATTTTCTAAGATCATTTTGGGGGATGAACCCAAAAATGAGCAGATCCAAGGTTGAACGAGTCACATAGTAGGGATTGAACATCAACCATTAAATACTTCTTGGAGGCTCCTTAAGTTTTGGACCAAGCTGAAATTTATGTTTTCCCATCACCCAGGTCTATGTGAGCTTATGAAAAGGTTGGATGGAAAATAAACATCACGGTGGGCCCTAGGAAGGTTTCAGGGGTGGATGCCATTGTCACAGCTGCTTCCTTTGGTGTGATCCACTTGAGCCTTGCATCTACCTAATTTTAAGGTTGATGATCTAAAATGATCTGAAAAAATGATGAACGGTATAGATAAAACCCTTACATTACGGTGGGTCCCACGTAGCCCCTGCCTAGGCTGATTCCATCCGGTCCGTGCAGAATGCAATCCGCTTCCTGTTCACAGATGCCATCCTTGTCTTCAGCTCTTTGACCACTGACTACTGGCGACCCCAAATCAGGCCAATTGAGTATGACCTTGATCGTGGGGCTCACATTAATATCAATGCTGTTAATCGGTTTTGCCAGCTTATTTTGGAGCATGGTCCACACCACAAGTGCACAGGGATTGAATTCCCACCATTCAAAGCTTATCGGGCCCACCAGAGTTTTCGATCAAACTACTATTTATGTTTTCCTTCGTCCACATCTCTGTGATATTATCAACCGTTTAAATGGCAAATAAACATTAGGGTGGACCTTAGGTTGTTTAAAATGATGGGCGTTTAATGATCACTGTCTTCTATGGTGTGGTCACTTGAGATTTCTATTTGCTAAGTTTTTAGGATCGTAACCTAAAATAAGCTTGCGAAATGAATTGACGGTGTGGATATACAACGCATGCACACAACAAGGTGGGCCAGATAGTCAGGGTTGCACGGAAGCGGATTTCATAGTAACTCATCAGACTTATCGTACTGGGTAAACTCTGTGAAGTCCACCATAATTAATATATTTTATCCGCTCCGTCAATCCATATCTCCAGATAATTTTAGGGCTTGAGTCCAAAAAAAAAGGAAAAAGCATATAAATTGTTCAAATGGACCACACAAGAAACAGTTGAATTGAATTGATACCGTTGAAAATTTCTCAGGTGCCCCACAGAAATTACAGATCAAGTTTATATTTGTGTTTTTCGTTCATCCATGTCTGCATGATCTTATTAACGGATTGGATAACAAATAAACATCACTGTGGGGCCTAGCAAGGTTTAAACGATGAAAATCATTATCATCACTATTTCTTGTGATATGATCCACTTGATATTTAGATATGCTTCAATTTTGGGCTCAACCTTTTAAATTAGATGAAAAAAGGGATGGACAGTGTGGATAGACCACAAACATTTAAGGTGGGCCAACACAGTTTTCTCAGTACGAAAAGAGTGTGTGCAATCTGATTTCGGGTTGCACCGGCGTTGCACGGGATCGCAACCAACTCTTCAATTTCTCGTTCAAACCTTGGGTCGAATATCTCGCCCCGTTGGGTCGAATTCTGTAGCATATCTCCTGAAAATTGAAATTAAGCACGACAGCAAAGCCGTGACGTTTTTAAAGCTCCTATAAAAGGAATATACCAAAAGATGTGATCATCGTACAGTATATTTTAACCGCATATGATCACGTACCTTCTATTTATGTAGGGCTTATCACGATGTAAGGCTCCAATCTCAACATAACAACAATGGCACAAGTGCATCAGCATAAGCAGACGTAGTGTATGACTGAAATTTAAAGAGATCAGTCGCCTATTCAGCCACTCGTTCAATGTATGAATTAGATCAGCTAATATTTAGATAGTTCGTCCTCTGATGATTGGTTACAATTTTACTTTTACATTAAAAGGACTTTTTTAATGCAAATGAAATAAAATGAGAAAGAAATCCTTAAACTCGGTCACAGAGAATAGATGAAGAATACCTTTCTGATGGATGAACTAAGTCCAATGTGCGAGCGTAGACTCGAATTACATATAGAATTATTGGATACTTGGTTACTACTATAAATTATACTAAGGAATGTAAATCAACAAGCTTGGAAGGTAAAGATTATATTAAGAAATATAATTTGCTTAGTAAGAAAAATAACAAATTACACTAAGAAATATAAATCAACAGGATAATTTGAAGGATAGATTTTGTTTGTTTGAGTTGGTGTGATACCACTTCCTTTATTGCATTCTCCTTTTATTTATAGCTTTGATCCAACTATTCTATATACTTCCCACATTTTGATGGTTACCGTAACCGCTCTCCACCACTTGAATTCATTTGTTTCTCCCTTTTCCACCTGTTCTATAACCGTTTAGTATTACTGCTTTCTAAAGACTTCCTTGCAATTTGTCCCAATAACTGCTTTAGGCCTTCTTGCTGACTTGACCACATCTCACTCATCCATTTTAATGGTACACAATAACACCTGATACGTCATGACTTCATTTATTGAGAAATCTCTTCAGTACATATATGTAGATCTCTGAGTGCGTCAAGCGTATCCATATAGATCACACGTAACTTCCTCTTATTGGTCGTAGCAAGGTATGGTAGTAATGGGGACAAACATTACCCCCACGTCATTGTACCTTTGACAGAAAGGTGACAATGATGTAAGACCCCCCATTAATGACACATTTAATGTGTACACACATCTCTCAGACAATAAGCACCTTCGGCCAACTCCTCGTAATGTGTCAGCGTGGGTCATGTTTAAATGAGGTGTCGAAGGAACCTCGTGTCAACACATGTTTATCTATCTATCCTATCAAAATTTGTAATGATGGTTTAATAAATGCATTTGCTCCTCGACCAATATAAGCGCCATTTTGAAACCTTTTGTCCTTGTTCTCTCATTTCTCTTAATATTCTTAACTTTTTGAGAATCCTCATTTTCCTGTTCCAATTTACAATTGAATCCTTATAACGCCTTGGTTTTCGAAACTCTAGTATATGACTTGTTTTCCAAAAATTCGAGTATTAGCCTTTAGAGATAATCAAAATTTAGGTATTTCTTTTTTTTTCTTCTTTTATTTTCTTTTATCAGGGTTAGCAATTTAGTGGAAAAGGAATAAATCAAGCATAAAGAGAAGTCCAAATATATATGTTCAAATATTCAAGTGGCTGTCCAAAGGCTTATACAAACCAATGTCTCAATGCTACAAATACAAGAAGGAAACAATTCGATATATGAAATAAAATAAAATTTCAACTAGTCTTGAACTGCAAGATCACGTTGCCAATCTTGGTGAGATACAACCATACATCCTTGGTATTTGTACCCTACTCCACATCAACTTAAACATGAGTATCATTTGGAACACTGGTATACCCGTATGGTTATATATTCAAAGGATGAGTGACTAGTTAAATATGAATTTCTCTCAAGATTACACACCACCGCATTAATTAAGCATAGTTTTGCATAAGAAAATATATAAAATAATTCAGGATGCAATATTATTTAAATGCTTCAGTTAAGCATGTTTTTATACATGAAAACATATAAAATAATTAATAAGTTTTTCAAATAGTCAACTCATTCAATTTGCGAGAGAACGGAATCGACAAATTGTTCATAAGGATATTTCACTTGGATGAACAGAAAGCACATACATGATCCAAATCCAAAACTTTTGTAGCCTTATGAAGGTTTCAATCTCAACTATTCTCCTGTGTTTGGATTCACTTGGGTTTTAGATCTACCTCATTTTTTGGATTTGTGTATCTAAGCTTGCTAAGCTAATGTATAGAGTGAAATTCTCATTAAACCCCACATATCTTAAGCTCAATATATTGTTGACAGGGGATAAAAGCAATTTTGGGTCCGATTCATAATGCATGAATCAAATTACAAGTCCGATAAAGAAATCTATCTACCCATCTATTTTATCTTGTGTGGCTGGTTAAAGAGGCAGCTAGTAAAACAGATAAATCTACCCATTTTTTAGCACTTGCATAAGGGTTAAATCCTTGAAATATCGAGTTTAAGATATCAGTTTTCTGACCCGACTATGTGGACTAAACGGTTTGATCTTGAATCTAGGTGACTAGTACTAGATGGGACTTGATTTAGTTTGGGGGTGTACATCGGGCCGAACTGAGTCGAATTGGGCTCAACCCGGCCTGGCCCAGTCACCAGCCAAACCCAGCTCGAACCTGACTCGGTCCGGTTACCGGGCCAACATGTCCAGCCCGAACTTGGCTCGGTCAGCAATCGGGCGAGTTCGGGCCAGTTTCAGACCTTACAATAAGTTCATAGGAATGACTTTGGCAAGTAATCTGCGTCCCATTACAAGACCCTCAATCAACGGTTTAGATAGTTGAAGTATAGACTCCGTAAAAAATCTAACTAGTCAGAACATTATAATTCCTTTTTGTATTTAGGTGAATCTAAGTCGTTCAAGTTATACGTCTCATTGTGGATAGTACATAACTTGAAACATGTCAAACTATCCAGGCTATCTAGTAAGTGGCTATCAAATGAATGATTAAAATGTATATGTAAACGGTCAAGTTGGGTAGGTTAAGTCGGGTTTCGGACCGAGTTGGGCTGAACTGGGACCTGTTCGAACTCGGCCCGAACTCAGTTTCGAGCCGAAGAAAATGGCCTGTTCCGAACCAAACTCAGTTCCAGGTCGGGCCGAGTCGAGTTTTTTCGGGTCGATTCGAGCGAGTTAACTGGGCTAGCACGGTTTGTGTACAGCCCTATCTCAACAGACTCTGAAGAGTCGGCAGTCCATGGTTTATATCAATTGCTGGCATTATGATGCAGGGAAGGACGTGAGGTCGAGCACCATCTTCCTTAAGAGGATAACTATTCTGAATCCACGAAACTTCTCTGGACTCCTCACAGAGACTTCTCGAATTCACGAGGAAAGAAAGCAAAAAATAGAAATAAATTCTAATAAATTCAAAATTGATTAATTAATGAATAAAAATAAGTTCACAACCCTTTAAATAGGGCTACCAAGCAATGAGAAAGAAATCAGAATCAAACTACAACTAAAATTCCTAGAAATTTGCAACTTACTATAAATAGTAAATTTACTTTTTATAGTAAGTTTTGTATATGGCTTAACCACATTATTCTCCTAATTATTCTAAGCACTTTTCATGTTGGACACAAGTCCTAAAGGCCAACGGATGAAGTTATAATCAAACTAAAACTTACTATTTATAGTAAAAATGGAACTAAACATGAAATTTGACCGTCAATAGGATGGAATCTCGCAAATTCGGCATGGGCAACCTGACATTGCTAGGTTGGTTGGCTAAAGTAGCTTGTCCTACCCCAAAATCATATATGGTACGTCGAGTAACTCATTCTGATTTTCGAGATATGCTTGTTTATGGTTCTGATGGTCTTGATGATTTCTGCCTTTGATTGGGCCTTCTCTGATCCATCTTGGACATGAAAGTGTCTGCGGCCCGCTCTACATTAGTCCCCTCCACTTCAAAAGAACTCGTCCTCGAGTTCTTGTGCTGCTTTGGTTCATGATACTCGGTCTGGTGCGCCGTAACTATACCTGGATCAAAAGTTATGATCAATTTACAGTCTACCTTCTTTAGTCCAACCATGCTAGGAATGTATCTATGATACTTTTTACATTAGACCCCTCCTCTTGGAAAAAACTTGTCCTCGAGTTACTCAAGGGACTTGGTTCATGATTCTGAGATAACTTTTGATGCTGATGTCTAGTAGTTTTTTTCTTGTACTTGACATTAGGCTCTTGAATTGACACAATATATGCACTCATGCGCTCCTTGACTTGGCTAGTATGGATCAATTCTTTCACTTATGCCTTCAAAATTTCACATTCTTTCTAATAACGTGGATAATTAAGCAGACTTATCCCTATGACAAGATTAATATGGTTTTGTATATCTCGTATGAGAGACAATTTATTAGGAAGTTCATCGAGCACAATCTCCTTAAACTCCTACAACACTGGCTTCAAATCCCTTGGGATGTTCACAGGTTCCATATATTCTTTCTTTTCAACTAATGGATATATATCTCTTGTGTTTCTCAGATAGTTTAACAAAAGCATGTTCAGTTGTGAGAGATTGTACAATCTCCTTGAACTCCTGCAACACTGGCTTCAAATTCCTTGGGATGTTCATAGGTTCTATATATTCTTTCTTTTTTAACTAATGGATATATATCTCTTGTTTTCTTAGATTGTTTAATAAAAACCTATTCAGTTGTGAGAGTTGTACAATCTCCTTGAACTACAGCAACACTGGCTTCAAATTCCCTGGAATATTCACATACTCCATATATTCTTTCTTTTCAACTAATGGATATATATCTCTTGTTTCCTCAGATTGTTTAACAAAAATCTGTTCAGTTATAAGAGATTGTTCCTCAACTTTAGAAGTCGTGGATTGGTTCTCCGCTCTCATAGGGAAGAGGCCAATCTTTCTACCATCTTTAGTAAATTTAAATATGTAATCCTGACCTCTATGTGTAGCGATAGCATCAATATTATTTTGCCATGGTCGACCAAGTAACATATAACAAACTTCCATGTCGACTACGTCACAAAGTACTTAATCCTTATAATTTTTACCAATTAAAAATGAGACAATACATTGTTTAGTTACCTCTGTTTTGTTAACCTTCTTGATCCATCCAATAGTGTACGGAGATGGATGCTTTACTGTTTTCAGTTGCAGCTTTTCTACCATTATTTTTGACACAAGATTCTCATTGCTCCTGACATCGATTATTACATTACAGACCTTTTGGCTTACAGTGTCCCTCGTTCGAAAGATATTGTTTCGCTGTAATTCTATTTCTACCTTTTGCATGTATAACGGCTTCCTCATGATCGAAGTGGTGGCCTGCGATTTACCATCATTGGATGATAGTTTATAGAAATTGGGATTATGTCATACAATGACCATGGGTAGTTGAACATCGCTTTGAGCTCGGAGCGGAATTAACGTATCCGAAATACAGTTGAGAGTTGCCTGCAGACCTTGCATGGTTAATTGACTCTACAAGTGGAAAGATTCCATTCTTTCCGAAAGATAACAAATCCCTGAATCACCGTTTATAAGATTTTGATTCATACTTTCATTTTTTACCATCGGCTTAAGGGGAATCCTCGCTTTGATACCAAATTGACGCAGAGAAGGACGTGAGGTCGAGCACCGTCTTCTTCAAGAGGATAACTATTCTGAATCCACGGAACTTCTCTGAACTCCTCACAGAGACTTCTTCAATCTATGAGGAAAGAAAGCAGAAAATAGAAATAAATTCTAATAAATTCGAAATTGATTGATTAATGAATAAAAATGAGTTCACAACTCTTTAAATAGGGGTACGAAGTAATGAGAAAGAAATCAGAATCAAACTATAACTAAAACTCCTAGAAATTCGCAACTTACTATAAATAGTAAATTTACTTTTTATGTAAGTTTTGAATGTGACTTAACCACATTATTCTCCTAATTATTCTAAGCACTTTTTATGTTGAACACAACTCCTAAAGGCCAACGGATGAAGAGTTATAATCAAACTAAAACTTACTACTTATAGTAAAAATGAAACTAAACATGAAATTTGATTTTTGATAGGATGGAATCTCGCAAATTCGATGTGGGCAACCCTGGTTGGCTAAAGTAGCTCGTCCTATCCCAAAATCATATATGGTACGTCGATTAACTTATTCTGATTTTTGAGATATGCCTATTTATGGTTATAATGGTCTTGATGATTTCTACCTTTGATTGAGCCTTCTCTGATCCATCTTGGACATGAAAGTGTCTGCAACTCGCTCTACATCACATTAAAACCATCAATTGAATTGTATAGCTATCTACAACTCACTCAAATTGGTCCTAACATCTTTTACTAACCTTAACTTCCAAAAAGTGGGGGCCATGGTTATTTGATCCAGACCATCAATATGTTGGGCCCCACCATGGATGGAGAATGCCCCTAAAAGTCTCTCTCTCTCTCTCTCTCTCTCTCTCTCTCTCTCTCTCTCTCTCTCTCTCTCTCTCTCTCTCTCTCTCTCTCTCTCTCTCTCTCCACCATGGATGGATTGACAACAGCCATACGCTCTAGTGGGGTGGTTAAAATATTAGATAGTAAGGAAGCACGAGGGCAGTGGAGACTTATCAATGGATGCGGATTGCGTTTTATCCAAGCCGTTAATCACTTTTCTTGTATCATTTT